>JASDDO010000001.1:558440220-559040220 GCA_030015575.1 Agapanthus africanus | reverse complement strand
ACTCCACACTTCGTGTGTCGTGTTCGCGAACAAATCGCGGTTTGCTGTGATTGCCTGTGGATTCAAGGTACTAAGATTTAGTGTCTTGCTCCGTGCAGAAAACAGAAGATCCATGGCCTCGAACTGCATCGCCTGCAGCAACAGCTCTCGCTCCCTCATTGCTAGAGGAGTGACTTATGGGCCCCAAGCGGCCTCCCTTTTCAAAATGCCGGTGGAGCAGGTGGCTCAAGCCACCACTGGACTATTTTTTGGGACCATGCTCCCACCAATGAGCTTCAACGCCCCAATGACATTGCAAGAAGCTCCAAAGAAGTCGGTCTTCGATCGACTTACCACTGCCGCGACCCCTCTCAACGGGTCGCCCAACTCCACTGCTTCAGGTTTTAACGGACTAGGCCAGAGCTCTAACAGGCTCATGAAGAAGCCTGCCATACCAGAAGGCGTTATCCCGAAGCGGATAGCCATTCCAACTCCCGTTCCTGGCAAAATCACCAAGGTTGCTTCCCGTGTTCAGAAGTCCGCTTCTGACAAGTTGGCCGTCCCCGTTCAACGGACGTCGATCTTTAAAAAGCTGGTACCGGTATATTCTGACCAACACAGGGGGCATGAGGAGGTCACCCCTATATTGGAAACAATTCCATCAGCACGACATGCCCGACGTCGCCACTGGCGCCGAGTGAGGAAGGCTGGGGGCAACTCCCCCTCTGGACTTACTCCTCCAACTCCGATGGTGAGAATCGATACTGCTGTTCCAACCAAGAACAGTTTTGAACTGCTTAACAGGGTGCGCAGAAATTCTCCTACTGCGATGTTGAAACGAACTCCTTCACCTGTAGAGAATACTCCAGAGAAGAAGTTAGAGCAGCCCCCTCAACGGCTGTCCTCTAAAATTTACAAAGTCTGGCGACAGGTCCAAGAGTCGGTGATCGATCGAGACTGCCTCCGACGACAGAAAAAGATGAAGGTTCGGCAGGGGAAGGATTACTCTGTCAAACCACAAGAAGCAAAAGCTACTCGGGTGCCCACTACAACGGTTCCCTTAACTCCAATCACTCAAAAAAGGAGGCCGCAAAAAGCCCCTGTGTCTTCGGCAAATCGCAAAGACACCGAACACAAACGCCCCAAGTCTGGGGGCATGGTGGTGCATACTGTTTATATGGCTTCTGGAAAGGAGGAAAGCTGCACTTCTACGGGCCACCGACCGCTCACCCGATCCGTGACGAAAGCCCAGGAGCAACAACAAAAGCTTCAGGAAATGATGACTACAATGGCTGCACTCACTGAGCCAAAAGAAAGCTCTGAAACGTCTTCGGATGAGCGTCAAGAACAAGAAACCGACGCTGACTTTTTACGCAGAGTCCTCGAAAAGAGGGACAAAGAAGCTGCAGAGCAAGCGGCTAACATAAAACAGATGGCGCTCCTCTTCCAAGATATGGTAGGGATGATGTTACAGCCGGACCCTCCTGCTGAAGATCCTCCGATCGTCCTTGAAGACGACAGAGGAGAAACGTCAAATCCTCCGTCGGCTCTATCAACAGCCAAGGAGGAGGCAATCTCCAAAGTTGACCTAGACGAATATATAGCTCAGCAGATCCGGGTTCATCAGGCGAATGAAGCGGCTGGGCAAATTGTTAGAACCGGACGACCGTATCCGAGCTGGTATGACCAAATCAATTACCCGCCAGGATATACGATCCCTAAATTCCACGTATATAAAGGGACAGGGAATCCGCATCAGCATGTCGCTCAATTCAGGGCCTTATGCGGCAATACTGGAGGCGATGACAAATTGTTGCTACGTCAATTCGTCGGCAGCTTAGCAGAAATAGCCTTTGAATGGTATTCGGAGCTACCTAACGACTCTATCAAAACATTTGCAGAGATGGAGCTGCTGTTTACACAGAGATTCGCGAGTGCTAGTGAACGCACCCCGATGACAGCACTAATAAATGCCAGGATAAGGCCCAGCGAAACGTGGGTCCAATACGCAACACGATGGCGAAACCTATGGTCGAAATGCGAACAACGCATAGAAGAGGCACCTGCGGTAGGCATGTTTGTGGGCACTCTCGATCCGCAGGCGACCATCTCGCAATTCATGATGTTCTTCAGGCCGACCACCTTCCAGGCCTTGATCGACAAATTAGCCCAAATGGACCAGATGGGCCATAGACCGTCTCCTCCAAGACCCGATCCCCGAAATGAGAAAGGAAAAGCGATCATCGTCGCCAACGCTCAGCAACAGTCGAGCAACTCAAAGCCGGTCGCTCGCCAAAACAACGTGCGTCCACGCCCATCCCTCGAAGAGAGGCTAGGACGTCATTACTCGTTTCCTCAGAATAAAACGAGAAGACTGTTCGAGCTGGCAGTGCGCAACAGACTCATTAATCTGTCGAATCCAAAACGTCCGTTGCAGCCAGGCGACCTTAATAATCCCAATTATTGCCCTTACCACCAAACGGTAAGTCACCCGATTGAGGATTGTTTCGTCTTTAAGGGATGGATCGAGGATCAATACCTGCAAGGCAAGTTCACGCTGTCTGAAAGCTGGAAGGTAAACCCCCCACAGCCGCACTCTCCAAAGAAGACGGACACGCCGGGGGCAACTTGTTCTTTCGTCGAGGATGAAAACGATGGAGAAAACTTATCGGATGAATCCGAAGACTACGTAGCGACTTGTCATGTGATTTCTCATTCACTGACGGATGATGAGGAGGATCCTTGCGCTGAGAAATCAACGGCGGACCCTGAAACAGAAATTCCGCGGCCGTCAGACAAGTTGATCGATGCTTTCCTAAATGAAATTCGTCTGAAAGCAAAAGCCAATCAAGAGCATGAAATGGCCATACTGGAAAGAACCAAGGTATTCCCGTCAAATCAAAAGCCCTACACTGCGGGTAAAAACAAATTCAAGACGAGGAAACGGTTCGCCAAAGCTCTATCAGTAGGAATGAAGCTACCGCCCTCTGAAGAAAATCCTTTCTCTGAGGTAGAGATGCACCCTAACTTCTGTTTATATCATCAGAAGATCATACATCCTACCGAAGACTGCGAATCCTTTAACTGTTGGTGGCAAGGGTACGTCGCTCAAAAGCGACACTCCGACAGAACAAAGTGTGAAGCTTGTGGACATCGGAAAAATGCGATAGATGAGCGCAAAAGAGCCACCGCCGACTGTCATATAGCCGACTTCAAGGGATCACAAATTATCACCTTTGGAAGCGACTCTGACGAAGAAGCTACCCCCAACTCTTCCCTCGGGGAACCTATTTCAAAAATAAAGGAATTGAGAAGCTGCGAGAACGTTCAGCCATGCAATCGCACGCTATTCGGAAAAAATCTCGGCCCCGTAAACAAGGGACCGAGCAAAAAGAATAAAGGAAAAGGAAAAAAGGCCCTCGTCGCCAGCGCTCAACAACAATCAGGTGACCCTAGACCGGTTGCTTGCCAAAGCAACAAGCGGCAATCCCTCCAGGAAAAGTTGAAACGTCCTTACTCGTTTCCGCAAGATAAAACAAGGGGACTGTTCGAGCGGGCAGCGTGCAACAGACTCATCAATCTGCCGAGTCCAAAACGTCCATTGCGGCCAGGCGATATTAATAATCCTAATTATTGCCCTTACCACCAAACGGTAGGTCACATGATCGAGGACTGCTACGTCTTCAAGAACTGGGTTGAAGACCAATACCAACAGGGCAAGTTCGCGTTGTCCGAAATTTGGAAGGTGAACCCGCCACAACCGCATGCTCCGAAAAATATGGACACGCCGGGGGCATCATGCTCATTCATAGAGAAAGCCTAGCGGACCACTACGTCCTAAAACTGGATAACGGACCGAAACGTCCTTAAACTAACAACGGACCGAGATGTCCTTAAACTAATGACGGACCGCAATGTCCTAAAACTTGCAAATGACCGAAACGTCGTTAAACTACTCCCAACCCGCAGCATCTTTAGGCTGACGTTAAAAAATAAAATAAAAAAAAATAATAATAATAATAACGGTATGTCCACAAGCAAAATGGGCACGGATGAAAACCCGAAGGGGCTCCGTGAGTAAAAACAGCAGGGCTACCGGCGAGTGTTCGTGAAAACCCGAAAGGGCGCGACCTCGTTTGAAAAAAAAAAAAGAAGAAGAAAAGAAAAGGAAAAAAAAGAATAAAAAAGAGAATAAAAAAAAACGGTATGTCCACAAGCAAAATGGGCACGGATGAAAACCCGAAAGGGCTCCGTGAGTAAAAACAGCAGGGCTACCGGCGAGTGTTTGTAAAAACCCGAAAGGGCGCAACCTCGTTAAAGAAACACTTATAGGATCCTCTCGACCCTGTAAGGAGAAACCACCCGCGTGAGATCCTTACGACTCACAAGGGAGCAACACACTTAGGCATCCTCACGATTCCTAAGGAGAAAATACACTTGCGAGATCCTCACAACTCGTAAGGAGAATTCTCTTATGTGACCCTCACGGCTCATAAGATTTGAAAGTCTTAAGTTACAGAAACCTTAACCTGTTCTTAAGCAACCCCCACAACCTTCGATATTGCCCTACAAGCGGCTCATACTGACCCTTGTATACAATCCACGGGCGCAAATAAATATTTCCCTAACAAAGTCCCATCCGTGACTAGGGATATGCTTGTACAGCAAACAACACTTGTAAGTCCTCTCGACTTACAAGGAGAAAATCCTTTTGTAAGATCCTTACGACTTACAGGGGAACATACACTTAGGAATCCTCACGATCCCTAAGGAGAAGACACACCTACAAGATCCTCATGACTTGTAGGGAGAAATACCTTTGTGAAACCCTTACGGCCCATGAAGTCAAAAGCCTTAGCCGACAGGACCCTTAACCCTGTTTACTAAGCCACCTTTGTTTAACATCGACAGAGGCAAATGATGATTCGCTCCTGGCAATATCCCAGTTGCAGCGATGCTGATGCCTAGACCGATATCAAATTCCAAGTCTTTTTACGGCAAATGATGATTCGCTCCTGGCAATATTCCAGTCGCAGCGATGCTGATGCCAAGATTGGTATCAGACCCCAAATTCCCTACTCGCAATAAAAAAAAAGCAGCGAGTAAAAATAAAATAAACAGTCGAAATGATTGGGCAACTCGCAATAAAGAGTAGCGAGTAAAAATAAAATAAACAGCCGAAATGATTGGGCACCGCGAAAAATAGCCGAAATGATTGGGCAATCGCGACCTTCGCGATATAAAAGCTGAAATGATAGAGCATCGCGGAAAGAATAAAAAAAATGAAAGAATAAAACTTTTTGCCCTACAGGTGAAATCACATCGATCCCTGTATACAATCCAAGGGCACAGATAAAGAGGGAACCATACCTTCCCAACAGGCTCCATCAGAAAGCGAAGCCAAATCTCGACGGTTCATAGATAACCTAGAGACCTTCTCGACATTTGTCGCAATATTACAGACACGATGTCAACAAACGAAGCAAACGAAGATCCCGAGCTTCAGGGTCTCGACGTCAACGTCTACAGCCTAAAGACCAACAACAGTGTGCCTCCTCATTCCAACAGGACACAGATGTTACACCATCAAGCGGAGCGATGGCAAAATCCCAGCTTCACCTCAGCATTCGTCTCGGTACAGTAGACGCAATGTCAACAACAGCGTTCCTCCGCAGTCCAGCTGGAGGCAGATGCAACGTCAACAAAAGACCTCACGGTCGAAACAAAGCGGAGTGATGGCAAAATCCCAGCTCCACCTCAGCATTCGTCTCAATACACCAGACGCAGTGTAAGCAAATGAAGCGAAGGCCACATTCCTAGCTTCAACGTCTTTACGGTAACTCACATAAAACCGGAAAGACAATCGGAGACCATCTCACATGAAGTGGTCACCTCCTTGACGTTCGTCTCGATACAGTAGACGAAATGTCAACCTCAGCGTTCTTCCTCCAGTAGGGATTCAGACATGATAAAGCAAATGAAGCGAAGGCCACATTCCTAGCTTCAACGTCTTTACGGTAACTCACATAAAACCGGAAAGACAATCGGAGATCATCTCGCACCAGCACAGAGTGGTCACCACCTTGACGTTCGTCTCGATACAGCAGACGAAATGTCAACCTCAGCGTTCTTCCTCCAGCAGGGATTCAGACATGACAAAGCAAATGAAGCGAAGGCCACATTCCTAGCTTCAACGTCTTTTACGGTAACTCACATAAAACCGGAAAGACAATCGGAGATCATCTCGCACCAGCACAGAGTGGTCACCACCTTGACGTTCGTCTCGATACAGCAGACGAAATGTCAACCCCAGCGTTCTTCCTCCAACAGGATTTGGACACACCAGAGCAAACGAAGCGAAGGCCACATTCCTAACTTCGACGTCTTGACGGTAACTTATATAAAACCGGAAAGACAATCGGAGATCATCTCGCACCAGCACAGAATGGTCACCACCTCGACGTCCGTCTCGATACAGCAGACGAGATGTCACCCCAACGTTCGTCTCGACACAGCAGACGCAACGTCATTAAACGAATGGAGCCACGGCAAAATCCCTAGTTCCAAACCTCGGCGGTTCGCCAGCAACCTAGAGACAATCTCGACGTCCGTCTCGATACAGCAGACGAGATGTCACCCCAACGTTCGTCTTGATACAGCAGACGCAACGTCATCAAACAAACGGAGCCATGGCAAAATCCCTAGTTCCCACCATGACATTCGTCTCGATACAGAGGACGCAATGCCAGCAAACGAAGCAAAGGCCAAATTCCTAGCTTCAGGGTCTTAACAGCAAGTCATATAAAACCTGAAAGACTATCGGAGATCATCCCCACACCAGCGCGGAGTGGTTATGACTCATCGGGGCTCTCCAAAATGAGCCTAACCTCAAGTAAAAAGCGGCATGGCAAATTCCTAGCGCTTGCTCTTCCGACGGTCAAACTGCCAAGGAGGATTGCTTGAAGACGTCTTGTCCAGCCCCCGAAGGGATCAGAGACACGGCAGTCGCAGGGCTACTCGAACAGCACGAATGCCTATCGAGGACTATATCAGCTTATGCGACGGTACGATGGCCAAAACCCTAAGTACCACCAACCTTAACGGGCTTCTGTCGTAAAGAGCAGAGGTTAAATGCGACGTTAAGATGTTCTTGCGAGAAACGTTCGATTCGTCTTGACTTGTGAAAAATTGTCGAGGCGGCTCGACTCGTGAGATAAAGCCTTAGGCAGTGGGCATAAAAGAAGCCTGTTTCCTAAGCATTGGGACCCTGCAAGTTGGCCCAAAACGGTCTCTTGCATACCATCCACGGGTCTCACTCTCCAACGTCAAACTTCGACAAGGAGGGAAACAACCGCTTACAAGTCCTCTCGACTCGTAAGAGAGAAAAATTCTCTTGTAGGATCCTTACGACTTACAAGAGAAAACCACACTTAGGAATCCTCACGATTCCTAAGGAGAAAAACCCACCTACGAGATCCTTTTGATCCGTAGGGAGAAAAGTCTCTATGAGACCCTCACGGCTCATAGAGTTGAAAAGTCTTAGGCAGCAGATCTGAACCTGCGGCCTAAGCCCTCGCTATCTCGTGAAGAAATCAAGAAGCTTACTCTATTACCTGCTAATCGTGACGACATGCTGAGAAAGAGGAAAAGCAACAGAAAGAACACCCGATTTACGTTTGATCAAGCGTTCAGGACGTATTCATTCATGCATGGGCAAAAAGACTCAGGACAAAGATATATAATAAAAACAAGCTGGGATAAAAAAAAAATTCCATTAATATTGCCCGAAGTTCTTACAGTCATAAGAATAATAAACGAAAGTTACAATGGAATAACCTCAGATCCAGGGGAATGGATTGAGGAATTCAAAAGCGATCCTATCTATGACTTTCCAAGCCTCGCGGACCATCCTAGTATGCTTCCTTTCGCGAGCACAAACGTCAGGGTCCCTTCCGATGTCTTCCACCCTCCGATAAGCAGCGAGTATGTCAGACTATTGAAAAACCTTGTGCAAGAGGTCGATAAGACTGTCTTGCCGTCTCTTCGAGATAAAATTCAATAGGTACACGGAGTACGCCTTGTCCTCAGCGGCATCCAACGCCCTAAGCGGCACGCCGGAACAGAATAGGGGAAACGCTTCCCAGATAGCTCCCACGATAAGTTTAAGAAGAAAGGAACGTCGGGGATGCAATGGATCGTTGTATGCGTCGAAACGACTCATTATTTCAGCACACTCCTCGTTTGTGAACTCCCGATTTTGAGAGCGGCCAAGTCGGCGGATGTCCTCATGAGAGATGATCTCGTTAAGAGCATACATGTGGGCGTTCATTGTTCCTGTGAAAGAGGATCAACAGAATTATCAGAAAGACTGATTAAGCAAAACGATATAATGCACTGAGAAATAAAATGCCATCTTTGAGTTCCAAGATCCGTGAAGAATTCTTAAGAGTTCTTCTATATGATTTGGGAGGAGCAAAACTTCATTAATGAATTAAGAAAATCCAAGGAAAATCTTTCAGAGAGCAGAGCTCTATGGAACCCTAGTAGGGTCCCCCTTTAGTTCTCTTTAGATCTTTTTAAGACCTGTAGAGCAAAACTCTGCTAAGTGAAACCCTAAATAGGTTTCCTTTAGATCAGGGATCTATTGAGAGCGAGGCTCTATCAATGAGAATTAAATTAATTTAATTTAATCCAAATTAAAATTTTCACCTAAAAGTTTTAAGAGTTTAATTCTTAAAGTTCTTGAAAATAAAGAGCAGGGCTCTGAGTTCTGAAAGTAAAATTTTAGAGATAAGAATTATCTAAGGGACCAAAGGTCCTATTTATAGGCATCAAGTGCCCTTTCAGCTTCCAAGGGATGGCGTGACGGTTCGGAGTCTGCCACCGCTGCGCTCACGTTAGGAGGCCACGTAAACGCAACGGTGGGGGGGCATTTGTTTACCCCAATCAGAGCAAAGCTCTGTTCAAATTCCAAGGTGGAAAAAAAAAAGCAATGCTTCTGTTCTTTCAAAAAAATAAAAAAAAAAAAAAGTTGCGCGCGCTGCGCGACACGTGTCAGCGCAGCGTAACTGTGCGCTGCGCAGAGCAAAAAAAAAAAAAAAAAATGCGCGCGCAGCGCAACTGTGCGCTGACCAGCGCGCGCGCAAAAAAAAAAAAAAAAAAAAAAATTGCGCGCGCTGCGCGACACGTGTCAGCGCAGCGCGCGCGAAAAAAAAAAAAAATTTGCGCGCGCAGCGCAGTTGCGCGCTGCGCGACACGTGTCAGCGCAGCGCAACTGTGCGCTGCGCAGCGCACAAAAAAAAAAAAAAAAAACTGCGCGACACGTGTCAGCACAGCGTGACACGTGTCACGCGCTGGGGCACTGCGCCAAACAGAATTAAAAGACTTAAGAAATCTTTTCTGTTCTTATTAAAACAAGAAGATTTTCTTCTGCAAAGCAGAAGCCCTTGGATCAAAGATCCAACGGTGGGGAAAATTCCCAAAATCACTCAGAGAAAGATTTCTTTAACAAATTTAACTAATTTATGGGCACTATAAAAAGGACCCTAGACCTCATTTCAAAATCATCAACATCTTGCTAAAAAGAAAAGAGAAGAGAACTCTTGAGAACTCTTGAAGAATAAAAAAAAAAGGTAAAAACCTTTAAAAGAAGAGAAATTTCTCTTATGAACAGATCATAGATCTAAAAAACAAGATCAATGATCTTTAATAAAAATAAAATAAAATAAAATAGTGCTTTGCACTTTTATGAACCTTTGGTTCTCTGAGATAAGAAAAACAAGAAAAACTTGTTTTTTCTTAGAAATAAATCAAATAGTGCCTTCCACTTGTTTTATGGACCATCGTTTCTTGAACCTAAAAGGTTCTTAAATTAATAGTGCTTTGCACTTCTTATGAACCACTGGTTCTCTAAAACAAGAAAAACAGAAATAAAATAAAAAAGATAGTGCTTTGCACTTTTATGAACCTTTGGTTCTTGAAATAAAAAGAAAAAACTTGTTCTTCGTTGATCTAAATTAGATCAAGAAATCAAATAGTGCTTTGCACTTCTTTTATGAACCATTGGTTCTTGAATCTAAAAGATTCTCAAATTAATAGTGCTTTGCACTTATAAATTTGCACTGTTGTGCTTTTTGATTGGCGCAAAGCGCTTGATAAATGCAATGCATTTTCTAAAGGGCAAGGCCCAAACCAAAATGACCTGACAGGCCAAAATAAATTGCAAGGCAATAAATGGGCAGAGCCCAAATAAATTGATGCTTTGCATCCTTTATATAAGGGCAGAGCCCAAATAAAATTGATGCCTTGCATCATTCCTAAAAGGGCAGAGCCCAAAACAAATTGATGCTCTGCATCCTTTCTGGGCAAGGCCCAAATAAAAATATAAAAAAAAGAAATGTAATGCAAAAGCAAATAAAATGTTGAACATTTCAACTGGACTTAGCCCAATTTTGGCCATAAGTCCTTAAATTAAATTGATTGAGCAAAATTGCTCTTCTAAATCAATTTACATCCGGTTCGAGGGTACATCTCCGAACTCCTTTGACATCCGTCGTTGTAATTCCTCAACGACGTCAAAGAGGTGACGGGTCCCAACGACCACACATCGATATGGACTGCGGGGTCCTTAAACTCGTGGACCGAAATGTCCATAAACTAATGTTGGACCGAAACGTCCTTAAACTAATAATGGACCACCACGTCCCTAAACTGGAATATGGACTACCACGTCCCTAAACTGGCACAATAGAGCCCAAATGCTCTTTTGTCGGATCTAAACGGTCCCGTTAAGTTGATCTTAGTCTCAAACAGGACTAACGTATCCTTAACGAATGTTTAAGTTGATCTTAGTCTCAAACATGACTAACGTATCCTTAACGAACGTTTAAGTTGATCTTAGCCGCAACGCGACTAACGTATCCTTGAACTAAAAACACCAAACCCAAATCTAAGTAAATAGGGATTTGGACTAATCCACGTCCTACGGGCGACGGCATTACTCAGTCTCCGTATACAATCCACGGGCAACCACAAACAAAACAAACACCCACGACACGAAGTGAAATTCTGGAGAAGGAGAAAGTTGTTACCGCGATGCGGTAGCGTAATTAACTGCAGGGGCTTGCGCCTGCAGGGAAGAGCGTCCCCACAATCAAAAACCCCTCAAGCGAGGGGGAATCTGACGAAGTCTGCTACATCGGCCGCATCCGTCTAAACCTCCGATACACGGTGCCATAAATCAACTTGGCATCTTCGGAGAGGTGGACGGATAAAACCAAATAGCATCTGCCCCGAACCTCAGGCAACGGACGCGAAGTCCGGGCCGCCGTTCGGAGGGGAACAGTTGGCGTCTGCATCGCTGCACTGGAATATGATATCAGGAGCGACTCGTCATTCGCCGTTTGGGGACTTAGAATTTGGATCTTGTTTGGCATCAGCATTGCTGCACTGGAATAATGCCAGGAGCAACTCATCATTTGCTCCGGGAGGACTTGGGATTTGGTTTTTGGGTCGGCATCAACACTGCTAACACTGAAGCGAAATGATAGGAGCGACTCATCATTTGCCGTTACCCGTTGGGGAGCGATGGCTCAGGAGACATGTTTAGATCCCTATCACCTAAGGCTTTTCAATTTTATGAGCTGTAAGGGTCTCATGAAAGCATTTTCTCCCTACGAGTCGAAAGGATCTCGTAGGTGTATTTCTCCCTAAGAATCGTGGGGATTCCTAAATGTATTGCTCTTTTGTGAGTCGTAAGGATCTCATACAGGGATTTTCTCCTCACAAGGCCGAGAAGACTTTGCGAGTGTAGTTCATCTCTTTTCATGAGTTTGCGCCCTTTTGGGTTTTCACAAACTCGCCGGCAGTCCTGCTTTTTTTACTCACGGAGCCTTTTAGGGTTTTCATCCGTGACCGTTTTGCTTGTGGACATACCGTTTTTTCGTTGGTGAGACTTTAAAAGTAGTCTCACCGACAGGACTTGGGAGAGATAGGGGTCGTTTACGCCTGTGGATTGTATACGGTTTTACAGGATGTATGATCTAGACCGTAGGGCTTGTGTGCTCAATTCTCCTATGACTTCGAGCATTCACGCATAATATTTCTTGAGATATCGGCTATTGATAGGTGGCATGGGCCTTTCTCTCTCGGCATTTATCAGCTGGTAGGATCCTCCATCAAACACTTTCTCGATGACATATGGTCCTTTCCAGTTTGGCTCGAATTTTCCCTTAGCATGTCGATTGGGGATAATCGATCTTTTGAGGACTAACACCAATTCACCTTTCTTTAAGGCGCGGAGACGGGTTATCTTATCATAGGCCCGTGACATTTGGGCTCGGTATAGCTCCAGATTTTGCTGCACCGCGAGCCTCTTTTCTTCGAAGGCGTCGAGCTCTTCAAGCCGAAAGAGCACGTTTTCCTCCTCCGTCAACTCGTGCTGAACGACCATTCTTAAGCTTGGAACTTCGACTTCGAGGGGGAGGACCGCCTCCACTCCGAAAAGTAATGCGTATAGAGTGGACTGAGTTGGAGTACGGTGCGTGGTACGATATGCCCACAACGCCTCGTGAAGTTTGAGATCCCAGTCTCTCTTGTTGGCTGAAACATTTTTCCTCAGGAGCTTGCATAGAGTCTTATTGAAGGCTCCAGCTAGCCCATTCACTACTAAAATAGGGGGTTGCCCCTACGGATATTGAAATCCGTAGGGGCAGATTTATGTTGGCCCTACGGATTAATCCGTAGGGCCAGAAGGTTGCCCCTACGGTCCAAGACGTTCAAGAGTAAAAATATTAAATCTTAATTTGGTGTTTGCCCCTACGGAGCCGCAAACTGAGGACCTACGGACAAATCCGTAGGGGCATCTAAACAGCGATTTAATTAAAAAGGCACAGATCGCCTACGCTGATTATCTCTTTCTCTCTCTCTCGATCGCGCGCGAACGCAAAATCCCCAAATCTCTCCCGCCGTTCTCTTCGTCGCCACCGCCGTTCTCGTCGTCGCTACCGCCGTTCTCGTCACCGTTCTTCCTTGTCGCCGTTTTCGTCGTCGCCTCCGTTTCATCGTCGCCACCGATCGATCGTCTCCTCCACCGCACAGGTTAGTAAATCTTCAATTAAACAAATTTTTGATTATTTTAGGGCTAGGGTTCATGGCTGGGGCTGGGGTTGCAGTTGGGTTGGGGTTCGGCAGGGGTTGCGGTTGGGGTTGGGGTTAGGGTTAGGGTTGGGGTTGGGGTTCGGCTGGGGCTGGGGTTAGTGTTAGGGTTAGGGTTGGGGTTTAGCTGGAGCTGTGGCTGGGGTTAGGGTTAGGTTGGGGCTGGGCTAGGCTGGGCTGGGGCTGGGGCTGGGGTTAGGTTGGGGTTGGGGTAGGGCTGGGCTGGGGCTGGGGCTGGGGTTAGGGTTAGGTTGGGGTTGGGGTTTGCTGAATTTGGCAAACTTGAGAGGAATTTCCAGCAATTTTAGCCTAGTTTGATTACTAAAATTATTGTTGATCGAGAAATCTTGGGTCCTTCTAATCAAACATTCTTTGTTACTGTATGTCAACGAGTACTGATAAAAGAACAAAACCGATTTCAAGTGGAAATTAGGTATGTACAATGTTCTAATATAATTTGTATTTCTTGCCATCATCAAACATATAAAATTACTAATATGAAATGGAAAATAAATAAATAAATAATCAAAGCTTTGGCATGTATATAAAATCCCTTGTTACTTTTTCTTGGTTGCCCAACTTTGAAAATTCTATCTATTAAATTAGACATACTCTAAAAAGAATGATATTGCAAGAATTTGACTTAGTGGAGACTTGCATCATTAATAGAAATATGAAAGTATAAGAACGTTCTTTACCTTCGATAGGGTTCGGTTGGGGTGGGGCTGGGGCTAGCTAGGGCTTGGGCTTCATCACCTGATATAGTGAAATACAAAGCGTACTTCAGTACACCCTACCTCATTGAGTTTCCTATTGAAGTTCCCGGTCAAACGACATATGCATATTTTTATTCGCCATGAAATCCCAATTATCAAGCTACTGAGGACGAAAAGCCATCTTTGTTAGTCGAGAGTCATGGTAATAGACTTGTCATTATAGATCATAGTCAATTGTTTTTCCTATCATTTTCTTGATCCAGATGCTAATCAACTTGTTAATTAGTTACTGTTTTTATGACGTATTATTCTATATTTGTTGACAGTGGTCTTTCTTTTGGATGAACATGTTTTTTTGATGCATGTTTCAGTCATGTGAATTCATATGTTGCGTATAACGTTTTATGATATCAGTATCCTACATTTGTAGTTTTAATTGTTGATTGTTATAGATGAATGCCATTGCAATAATAGTTTTAGTAGATGAATGCCATTGCAATGTAGGATGATCAGTTCTATCAATCTTGATCTCAATGGTTTAAAATCATGTTACACATACAACACGAATGAACAACAAACGCATCATTAGAGAGTGATTCAAGATGTTCAAGTTAAAACCAATATATGATACTCGATGATAATATGAAACCTTCATATTCTCATCGATACTCATATATGAAACTAAAAGCGCCACTTAGTCCCCGTCTATCGGTTAACATACATGCGATGTTCGTCGTGACATAGAACTATACGAAGGTTGTTAAATATCGGACGATATAGCTCGGTACTAACAACCGTCGTATAGTCTATGCGACGAGAAGATTCAATCGTATGGTAACCGATAGATTTGTCCCGTGTGGACAAGTTAGGAATGTATAAAGCAAACACCTTCATTCACTTGTGTTTTCATCCGTTTCGAGATATTTCGCCGGTACCTTTCCGCTGGTTCTCTGTGTACAAAGATAGATTAGATATTCATTTCAACGTTGTTTCACAGTTTTGAAATGATTATCTATTCTATTACAGTGTACTCGGAGAACAGCGGGGAGGTGCTGCCGAAATTTACTCGAAACGGTTGAAAGCACAAGTGATGGGTGTTCGCTCTATACATTCTTAATGGGATAGAAGCCTTACCCCCGACAGCCGGAACACATACATACAACAAGAATACACAGCAAACGCATAATTAGAGAGTGATTCGAGATGTTCAAGTTAAAACCAATATATGATACTCGATGATAATATGAAACCTTCATATTCTCATCGATATTCATATATGAAACTAAAAGCGCCACTTAGTCCCCGTCTATCGGTTAACATACGTTCGATAATTTATTCTTTTCAACGACAAACGCACACACAAAGCATATACACGGATTTTCTCCTTTGTCAGTAACTATCCTGTTCTTATATTTCTCAATATAGTCATCATAACCTACAATTTATATGTTATACAGTCTAACATGGCCCATGAGTACGTCAGAGTTAAGGACTGGATGTATGTGGATTGGCAATAACGTATGCAACCTAAGTTTGTCGCAGGAGTTGCTGCTTTCATTGAATTTGCACGCTCACATAATAAGATCATAATAGAGAAGATTCTCTGTCCGTACGATAGATGTGGCAATAAGTACTGGGCACCTGCACAACCCGTGACCCCCACTGCCTCGCCAGAAAACCCATCGACAGCACCTCCGACCGCGAAGGACTCCACCGCCGAGTTTCTAACACCCCCTGCTCACCCTCGAGATCCTCACCTCACCGTCGACCACCTTCTTCCGGGGCACCCGTGCCGCAACCCACTTCGTGCATAACTCCAACGTCCACCCATCATCACCCAGGAACCTCGCCGCCTCACCCCCGGACACCGTTGCCTTGCACCAACGCCGCCTGCATACCACCACCGACAGCGCTTCTGTCGCCTCCAACATCACTGAGACCGCCGCCTCATCGGAGCCCGGCCACCACCGTGCTGCCACTATCTCTGCACTCCCTCACCTACAAGCCGCATCCAAGCTCACCTCGCCGGAACTCCTCACTTCAACGCCGACAGCTGAGCCCGCTGCTTTGCCTCCTCTCTCCTTTCTCACCACCAGCACTCATCACTGCCTCGACCACCCCCGTCATTGACCCTACAACACCACCACCTCCAACTTCACCTCCGACGTCAACTCCGAGCCAACCGAGCTCGCCGCCTTGCTGGTGCCGTGCTGGTGCTCACGTCGTTGCCATCTCTGCCGTGTCGCCGTAGCTGTGCCGTTGTCAGGCAAGTTTCTGAACTTGCTATCATGCTACATATACTCAAATATACTTATGTATGCGTACGTGATAAATCATTATAAAACCCCTTAGTTGTGGTTATTAAAACTCGATAATCATCTTTTAATATGCATATTTATATATGTTCCGATCACTTAAAACTCCTGTTTCGTGACATATAGATCTCATACTGATAAATAACTACATGTTGGAATCTAAAAGTTAATGTTTATATATTGAAACAATATCCCCGAGAACCGACGCTAAGTCTGGAAATTCCCGTATATATCACGTTGTAAAATTAATAGTAAATTAAATACAGATCAAAATGCGATGTTCTATGGCTCGTATCGAAACCAACAGATAAACCTACAGCTCCCCATAGTTTACCTTGACATTTTGATAACTTATATCAATGAATACTAAGGCGATTCGTGGCCCTGAACTATAGTCCGGGGCAACGTTCGTTTTGAATTCCTGGCCTTAGGAACACCTGTACACCCCTTCCTTAAACTAAAAATGTGTGGATCCCCATATGGTCGCGTAGATAATTTAGTTAGCTATCACCTGAATCTGGTCCCATGTCGTTTCACCTTCGTTTTACATTTAATTCGTATTTTAGGATACCGTTGTGTTCTGCAGTTTTCTACAGTGACAGTTTGTACACATTGATATTAAACTGAACATATCTTCCCGTATACAGCGGATATCATCGATCCGTCTAATATGTTTGAAACCTAACTGTTAAAATTAAATATTATCCAACTGTGCCGTCGCCTAATTACGATTTCAACTGGGATTAAAACGTGTTACGAAACAAGCTTCCAATTCAGAAATAGGATTTCCAGCAGTGAACACTTAAAATGAAATGGCCGTAACTAGCAACCTGAAACCCGGTTGACGCGAAACTAATTGTGAAGGATAGATAATTAAACATACTACCTGCCCCTTTTATATTGTTTTGCTTAATTCTGCACGTATGATTTATAGTAAATTTTGCAAGTGATAGAACACTAGCTCCTGATATCTTATTCATGTCGTAAGTAATGGATTCTCATCATATCATGTAGAGGTCATATACATTGGTAACCTAGTGATCGTGTACATTACCCAGTGATAGATATTAATGATTTGATTGTGGCAAGTACGTTAGTGTTAAAGCATGAATGAATAAGTGAAGTGACACGTACTTGTACACAATCAGCGAAGCCGGTTAATTTATTGCATTGTCGACGTCTATGGTACATATATAAGTGTAACTATAACTGAAATAGGACGGTTATAGAGCACTTATATTAGTGTCATAGGTAAGGCGTCAAACACCGTCATTTATCTTGGGTACCAGTCGAGACATGCTTGATGGAGATCCGGTCTCCAGTTCTCGCGTAGACTTGTCATGGACCGACTAGTATTTGGGTTTATGGTCGGGATTTGATCTAGACCACGGGGTGTGGGGTGGTTTGAGTTTGAGTTCAACGGAATCTCGGGAGTCCTACTGTCGGTATATACAGCGATTATGGGAGTCATATGGGTGATATTACTAATTATTAGCGAGCGTTTCGGACCCGTGTTCCCTTACCCCTGGGGCCCTACCCTTGGGTTGGGGATACTCCTGCATGGTTGACTCTCACACTTGGACTGACGATGGGTTTAGCGACTTGGACAGTGAGACTTAGAGACTGATAGGATTAGTGACATTGACATGCATTGCTTACTGATTCGATATACTTGCTTTACTGTTTACCTGTACCGGTTACTTCATGCTCATGTCATTACTTCATGTTTACTGTTTCATGTTCATCATCATTGCACGTGTTTACATTTGTATTTATATGTATTGCTGTTGTGTCGCTCTGACGACCTGAGTATGCATGCTCAGAGTGAGAAGTGGACTTATCTCGGATCAGCACCTGTCGTACCTTGAGGATATTACGGACATCTAGATCAGCGACGACAGCGCTATCTTTCCTTGACTCCATCTGGTTAGTTTTATATCTGTTTTGATTTAGTGACTGCATTTCTCATTTTCTGTGCATTGATTATTGATTACCACGTAAAGCTAGAAACCAAAGTGTGACTACGGCGGGATATTTGCTTGACCGTAGGAGCATGGCTGGCCTTGTCACCCCTCGTATTCCGTGTTTTGGGAAGCGGGGCGTGACATATATATTACAAGTTTTGAAGATATAAGAAGCTAGTTAACTAGAGAAATTGCTTTGGTTAGCACACTAATTGCTCCATTATTCCCAAAGATAGATTTCTCAGGGCTGGATCTCAACACATCAAATGGGAGATGGAACTCAGTTAGAGCTCAAGTCATGGAGGCCCTTCTCTCTCATGGCTTCTTCCAGGCCGTTTTTGACGAAGCCGGCCCTCGGAAGCTCGGCGGCATCTTCGGAGAGCCGTTGAAAGAGCTCTTTGCTGTTGTGACTTGAGAACAAGATGGAGTTAGTGAAGAAAATCATATGCGTATAGCAGCGGAAATGATGCATATGATCTCCAACAATTCATCAATATGATTAATAAATGACATCTCTTTTCACATCTAGAGACTGATAGGATTAGTGACATTGACATGCATTACTTACTGATTCGATATACCTGCTTTACTGTTTACCTGTACCAGTTACTTCATGCTCATATCATTACTTCATATTTACTGTTTCATATTCATCATCATTGCACGTGTTTACATTTGTATTTATATATGTTGCTGTTGTGTCGCTCTGACGACCTGAGTATACATGCTCAGAGTGAGAAGTAGACTTATCTCGGATCAGCACCTGTCGTACCTTGAGGATATTGCGGACATCTAGATCAGCGACGACAGCGCTATCTTTCCTTGACTCCATCTGGTTAGTTTTATATCTGTTTTGATTTAGTGACTGCATTTCTCATTTCCTGTGCATTGATTACTGATTACCACGTAAAGCTAGAAATCGAAGTGTGACTACGGCGGGATATTTGCTTGACCGTAGGAGCATGGCTGGCCTTGTCACCCCTCGTATTCTGTATTTTGGGAAGCGGGGCGTGACATATATATTACAAGTTTTGAAGATATAAGAAGCTAGTTAACTAGAGAAATTGCTTTGGTCAGCACACTAATTGCTCCATTATTCCCAAAGATAGATTTCTCAGGGCTATATCTCAACACATCAAATGGGAGATGGAACTCGATTAGAGCTCAAGTCATGGAGTCCCTTCTCTCTCATGGTTTCTTCCAGGCCGTTTTTTACGAAGCCGGCCCTCAGAAGCTCGGCGACATCTTCGGAGAGCCGTTGAAAGAGCTCTTTGCTGTTGTGACTTGAGAACAAGATGGAGTTAGTGAAGAAAATCATATGCGTATAGCAGCGGAAATGATGCATATGATCTCCAACAATTCATCAATATGATTAATAAATGACATCTATTTGCACATCTAAATATCTATCGGCAAAATAATAATCTTTTGAAGCTACCATAATCACAAAAGGCTCCAATCAAATCCACCTCCTTGCGTAGGAGGCAAACCAAAATTAGGCCGACGGTAACCCTTTATTTTAAGAAAAGTTTTAACTATTTCTTAATTTTTTTTCCTTTTATGATTTCCTATAACCGTCCTTTTATAGGGTTGTGATACAATACCATTTTCCCTTTTTTCAATGTGGGACTACACTCCCTGACACAACATATTGTGTTATATTATTTCTTCTCTTCTTTGTTTTTATTTACTCTTCTATCTTGAGATTTTGCGGTGGGACCAATTGGGTCTCATATCGAAAACCAATTGTCAATGTCAATTAATTCGCAATTAATTAATTGACAATTTTAATTTAACAATTAAACTCCTATCACGCCAATTGTTCATAAAAACTCTTTCTAATATGAGATAATAATTAACATTAATTTACATGTAACCCCTTCCAATATCAAGTTAATTTTATTTCGGTCTTTTAACTGTGCATGATAAAATCACCTAATCGTTCAAATCCAAATTTTCAATTACCGATGAACATAATAAATTCCTTTCGAAAATAAATATAATAATGTAATTTTGAAAAAACAAATTCCAAAATACCTGTACAGGATTTGACACTTTTATGGGATTGAACGGTAAATCTATCCTCATCAATATGAGAATGTCATATCTTATCTAGACATCAATAGTTTTTTTAAATGCATTCAAGCAGCCCAATATTTTAGATTTCTTGTTCCTGTCTAAACGTTAAGATTGACCATTATATCAAATCTTATCTGTCAACAAATCGAACACTGCAATATCATCAAGTCAAAGGAATTATGTAACCGTTTGAATTCTCCACCTCTATTGGTGGCATATCCTAGAGAATTCAAATAAGGTCATGTACTACATATATCAATATATACGCTCATGACATACACATGGAGAATCTCCATTCTCAGGTATTGAGACACACCACCACATCTCATATGTCAGTATCATGTATGATAACATGTCACAACTCTAGCTATCCTATGCTAGTTGTAGATTAAGTACTCAATTTAAGAAATTACTAAATTAGATCGCATCTCCATACAAGTGACACATCGCAGTGCACGATCTAACAATATAATTTCTAAGGATACTATAACAATTATAAATAAATAAGAATACCCATATAATAAAGCATTAAATACGACCATAAAACTTTATTAATATTCAACCAATATTACATTAATTGTAATGGATGTTTAAGGACATATATAACTATTCTAGCAGTTAGGAGATTGCTATCATAGTAATCCTACATTTGAGCTCTTCATTCATCATCCATGACATCCAAAAGTGGGAATCCATTCAATCCTTTACCGATACCATGTGGCCACATGGAAATCCTGAATTCAGGTACATGCCAGAAATTTTGGTTTTTGCATAAACAGGTTGTCCACCATACGATGGTATGACACCCAGAGCTTTAAAAACAAAACAGCTGGGTGTTCTTTCTCGCCATTCATAGACTAAAGATGATGATAATAAGATGGTATAATCTTCTTGTTTTATCACACCTGCATGTTTAGGCTAATAAGTAGCCTTGATGTTTCACCGTGAATAGTGTGTGATATTTAACCGATAAAGGCTTGAAATTTGTGTTATTTATTTGCAGTTTGCTACCATTATGTTACTCGTTTGTAATTTGCACACTTCATAGTATTTAAGGAAAGATGAAAATCCATGGAATTAATTATCATGAAATCTTTTCTTTTTTAAAAATAAAAAATATGAATGCCAATCACAATAATTGCAAAATTATTTATTATTGCACGTGCTGCGCTATTAATGCCAATCACAATAATTACAAATTTTTTTTTATTGCATGTGCTGCGCTATTAATGCCAATCACAATAATTACAAATTTTTTTATTATTGCATGTGCTGCGCTATTAATGCTTAGTGCATTGCTCTTAATATATAAAAACTACTAATTTGTGGACGCATAAGAGAGAACCCAGAGAAAAATCCTATTCTCATAAATCAAGCAAACAGCATGATGATGCTCAATATCGGCGATATCTCAGATCATGACACGTGGCTGTTGACGTGTTTCAGAGCATGCAAGAAAGGGCCTATAGTGGCCGACCAGGCTGCTCCTATGCCCGTCCTACAAACAAGCGCTGGCTCGCCTCCGAGCCCCCAGCACAATTGGCCTCCTCGGCCTCACAGCTCATCCCCGGGCTACCGCAGAACCAAGATATCTCGGCTCTCCCGCTCGTCCACGAGCTCTTCCGCCGAGGTCATCTTCCTCGGTCTCATCGACCGACAGACGGCACCGCTCATAGGGGCAACCGCCATCCCGCAAATCTCGCCATGCGCGAGATAACCGCCGGCCACATCCCATGTTCCATGCAATCACGATCCGCATTAACGAGCCCGTCTCGCCATTAATGGGAGATCCCGCTCATCACGCGGGCGTGACGTCGGGAGCGTAACGGCCGGCATTATTCTCGCGTCTGCCTCGCCTGCTGCTACCGCTATATAAACCCCTCCTTCAGACGGTTCAAGTAAGTCATTTTTTACTCCACTAAGCCGTTACTCTGCTGGGAACTCCTCTCTAACTTGATCGTCGGAGAGTCCTCGGTGGTACACCATCTCGGGACTTCCTTGCAGGTAGCGCGGCGACAACCAACCCCAAACTCATTGAGATCCACACGCTTCAGGAGCCTGCCTCCAGATTCAATCTCAGCCATCCACGCCGCCGTCAGCAGATCAACGAAGGCAACATCTTGACGTGATCCTACATTCGTCAGCTGGCGCCGTCTGTGGGAAACTAGATTACACTAAAACAAAAGTTCGTCTTCCGATCTCAACCAAATGGCGAGCGGTCATCACGATGATCCAAACACTAGCCGTCGCCTCCCCCACAATGGAGGCGCGGACGAATCTCCTCCTCATAACGCCATCAAGGCCCTAGCGAGCCGGATAGATCGACTCGTGTCCGTCGTGGAGGCGCTCGTCCGCGTCCGAACGGCAAAACCAAATCCCCAGGTCGCTATTCCTCCACTTCGGGAGGACTCTGCTCGCGTCGGTACTACCGACCATCGTCTCGCTACCTCCCCCGGCCGCGGGTCCCCCGGGCCGACATATGCGATAACTCAGTGGGCGCCGCTCCGTTCGGCTCCGAAGTCTTACGCCAGATGGTTTGACCCCGAGTCTCGTCGCACTCATGTCATTCCCGAGGCGGTGGCGGTCAGCTTGCCTGTTCGCAGGCATGACCGGCACCCTCTCCCTTGACAGGGTCGCGCATGCGAGACTCTCCACGGCAGCTCGAAAACAGCCCCACCAGGGAACATAAGGAACCTCACCGAAGGGAACCGAAGCTCGTCCAAAATCATGGTCACGGCGGCGGGGGGTACGTCGAGTACCTACGAGACTCAGTGCCCCACGCCGGCCGCGGGGGCCGACGGCCGGCCAAGGAAGAAGGCCAGGGAGACCGAGCTGATCACTTTTGACGACGGGGACTCACGTCATATCCCTGCCCCACAACGACCCCCTGGTGATTACGGCTCGGGTCCATCAATACGAGGTGCACAGGATCTTGGTTGACTCGAGAAGCTCGGCAGACATTCTCTTCTACAACTACTTTCTGCGCATGGGGCTCGCCGCAGTAGACCTAAGGCCAACCTCCCAATTCCATTTAGGATTCACTAACCACTCCATTCCGACGGAAGGAGTAATCACTTTACAGTTCAACGTCGGGGAGACCGGCCATACGCGGACAGTGCCGGTGGAATTCATCGTAGCAAGAATCCCATCGGCCTACAACATCCTTCTCGGCCGCCCCACGCTGAACTCCCTCCGGACCCAGATATTGGCCTACCAACTGGCAATGAACTTCCCTCTCGATCAGAGCGGGATAGGTCGGGTCTATGGAAACCAGCGAATTGCAAAGGTTTGCTTCACTGCAACATCTTCATCGAAGGAGACGGTCGACGATGTCGAAGGCGAGGGTGACATCAGGGGTTCCCTGGATATTCGAGACGAGCAAAAAGAGGTCGGAAGGACCCCAGTGGAGCCTCTGACAACGGTCCCCTTTGTAGAAGGGGACAGCGAAAGACTCGTTCAGATCGGGTCTCTTCTGACAGGTCCTCAGCGAGATGACCTGGTTCATTTCCTCATAAACTGTCACGCCCCGCGTTCCAAAATACGAAATACGAGGGGTTGACAAGGCCATCCATGCTCCTATAGTCAAGGAAAAATCCTGCCATCGTCACACTTCGGCTTCTAGTTTTACGTGGTAATCAGTAAACAATGCACAGGTAATGAGAAATGCAGTACTGGAACAAAACAAATATAAAGAACTGACCTGATGAAGGTCAAAAGAGTATAGCTCTGGATAGCTGATCAAGATGTCCGCGATGTACGTCTGGTCCTAGTCCAAGCTACATCCATTTCTCACTCTGAGCATGCATACTCAGGTCGTCAGAGCGACACAATAGCAATATATATATAGGTGCAAGTGGTAACTCGTACAGTGATAATAGATATATAACAGTAAATCAAGATAGTAGAGATATGAACATGAAGTAGCCAATGCGGTGTCTAAAAGAGCAGGTGAACAGTAAAGCAGTAAAATAGTATGTCAGGTGTGTCAATACAGTAAGTAATGCATGTCAATGTCACTATCCCTATCAGTCTCTAAGTCTCACTGTACATGTCACTAAGCCTATCGTTGGTCCAAGTGTGAGAGTCAACCACTCGTGAGTGTTCTCCACCCAAGGGTAGGACCCTAGGGCAAGGGACCACGGGTCCAAAATATAACTCACGGTAATAATCATGTACCCTGTAAATCTCCATATATCTCCATGCCGGCATGGGACTCCCGAGATTCTGTTGAACTCACACTCAAACTACCCCGCACCCCATGGTCTATATCAAACGCCAACCATAACCTCAAATACCGGTCGGTCCATAACAAGTCTGTGCGAGAACTGGAGACAGGATCTCTATCAAGCACGTCCCGACTGATACCCGAGATAAATGGGCAGTGTCTGGTGCCTTACCTGTGACACCCATACAAGTGCTTCCATAAGTGTCCCATACCACTTATAGTCACAGTTATACGCGTCCCAAAGACGTCGACAATGCAGTAAATCGATAGGGCCCACTGATTGTGTACAGGTACGTGCCACTTTCACTTATCCATTCATGCACAACACAAACGTACTTGCCACAATCACCACTAATACCTAACACTGGGTAATCCACATGATCACTAGGTTACCAATGCAATGACATATTTGTATGATGTGATGAGAAAACAGTATGTAAGGCATGATTAAGATGTCATATGTCGGTATCCTACCACTTGCATAATTTATCATAAATAATACATGCCAAATTTAGTGAAACAATGAACAGGTGATAAGTAGTATGTTTGATTATCTATCCATCAAATTTGATTTCACGTTAATCGGGTTTCAGGATCACTAGATATGGCCATTTCATTTTAAGCGTTCACTGTTGGAAATCCGGTTTCAGAATCGGAAGTCCGTTTCGCAACGCATTTTAATCCCAATTGGGACCATAATTTAGCGATAGTTGAATGAAATTTAGGGTTTTCAATAAGGTTTTCAACGTAACAGACGAATTCTCAATCGTGTCTGTACGTCAGGAGTTATGCACTATTCAACACTAGGGTATCAGTTCTGGTTCTGTTTGGGACTGCTGTACGTCCCGGTCTTTTTAATTGCATTTTAAATAGTAAACGACGATGAAACAGGGTGAAATCACTTGCGTTATTTTTCTAACAGATTCATCTTCAATAAGGTGTAGGGTTCCGCAGCACACGAGTTCCGGAAACAAAGTAGTAAACATCACGGGACAGAAAACAATAACCAGAGTCGCTCTGGACAGCAGTCTAGAGCCGCTCTCCGAACCACTTCTCGTCATAATATCAGTATAAAAACAATTAAGAACGTATACAGGGTTACATCTCGTCGAGTCGGCTTCGATTTGAGCCCTCGAACGCATCATTTCAATATGTATACAATTAATTGTGATTTTAACGATTTTCAGGTGCGGGAAATTTTCAGTTTTTACGGGTTTAATTGGGGGTGTTCGACTGAGTCGTTAGCCGTCATATTTTGCAGTGAAACTTCTACACAATGCTCATTATCACACGGGCCACAATACGCAATCAAATTCCATCAAATTAATTGAAGGTTTTCATTGGGATCGTACATCGTACATATAACTTATAACAATTTTACACAAAAGTATAATCGGGAATTAAAGGTGATTGAAATGTAATATCACAAGTAGCATGAAGCAAGTATTAAACTTGCCTGGAGACGTGTCGACGAGGGTCCGGCAGAGGCAGCAGCACAATCGCGTCACGGGAGCAGCACCGATTCGGCCTTTTGAAATCAGACAATTGTACTCACTCCAGTTACTCTCCGTACCCTCCTTTTTTTTCACTGCTCCAAGTTGTTCATTGTTTCGATGCGAGAGAGGTAGAGATGCTGATAAAGAGAGAGAAATTTTTATAGAGAGAGAGAGAGAGATTTAAAGAGTTAGAGAGAGAGTTAGACAGAGAGAGAGAGAGAGAGAGATTTAAAGAGAGAGAGACAGAGAGAGAGAGGCAGAGATTGAGAGAGGGGGAGAGAGAGAAAGGAGAGAGAAAGACAGAGATCGAGAGGCAGAGAGGGAGAGAGACAGAGAGAGAGAGGTTTACCCGGTGACGATGGGGGTCGATGGAGGCGACAACGAGGGCTCGAAGTCGGGAGCCGGAGAAGAGAGAGGTGATGACGAGAAGCGAGATGGGCGCGAGTGATGGGTTCTTCGTAGGGGAGAGTCAGAAAGAGGTGTTCAACGAGGTGTAAATAGAATGTGAGGCATACGGCGGCGAGACGAGATCCGGCGTGGTAGGTTGTAGGGTTCGAGTTGGGTGCAGGGGTGTTGGTGATGAGGGGAGACCGACGAGGGTGGTCGGGGAGGAAGGTGAGGGTGGTGACGAGGCGTGGGTAAGGTCGACGACGAAGGGGTGAGCGTCGCCGACGAGGGCAGGCGAGGGCGTGGGTTCGATGTGCAGGGGGTTGATATTCGAATATTCGAGGGTTCCTTGAGAGAGGAGGGGGGATAGAGGAGGGAAGAGAAGACCGTTGGGGAGCAAGTCGTAGGAGGGAGCATGCGTCGCTGGGGCGTGGGTGCCCAAGAAGCGGCCGCGGCCGTTGGGGATCGTTGGCGACGTGGGCAAGTGACGCGCGGGAAAGGGAACGCAGTGGGGACGAAGGAGAGGTGGGTCGGGCTGCTGGGCTGGGCCGGGGAGTTCTAATGATGTTTTAAATTAAATTCGAATTTCCTTTAGGCTGAGGGGAAAGTTGGGCCGGCGATTTCTAAATAAATTTGAAGGAAAAGAGAGTGGGCCAGAGATTTAAAGCTTAGCTAAATTAATACATATAGGGCTGAAAATTTAGGGAGTTTAGGCTGATGTTTAAAATAAAAGGATTGGGATTTGGGTGTTAAAAGAGGGTGTGGGCAGCTAGGCCGAAGGGGGGTTGGGTTTTAATTTAAAAGAAACTAAATTATTTTGTATGGGAAAGGAATGGGGGTTGGCGGCTGAGAAAAATTTAGTGGTTTCATTTAATAGTAAGGGAATGAATTGGAAGTGGGTCGGCCAAAGATTTTGGGATGAAAAAATATATAAAAAATAGATAATGGGGTTTTGGGTTGGTTTAGGGAAAAAGAAAAGGGTTTAGGTATTAGAATTAGGTTTAGGAAAAATGGATTTAAGAAAGGAACGTAGAATAAAAGAATTGGGATGTTTAAATACTTAAAATAATTATAAATACAAATAGGCAAATTTATAAGCGACCCCTATTTAATAAAAATGTGGATATTGGTATACAAAAAGAACTGGGTATTACATCATACTACCCTTACAAAAATTTCGTCCTCGAAATTTAAACTAAACGATAAGCTACAAAATAGTAAGCGAAAAGCTACCACATCGAACACTAATACATAGTGATTTTCCTAAAACAGGTGGATAAAAAATATTTGAAGGTCTATATATGTAGGAATAACAAAACTAAAAAGGATAGGTCTAAATAAGTACAAGGCAGACTCAATAATAAGGGCAAACTACATGTATAAGAGGATAAAAATAGCAATAACAAACAATAATATTCGGGGCGTACTAGAAAAATCGGAATCCTAAACATGTGCACACCTATATATATATATATATATATATATATATATATATATATATATATATATATATATATCTCAAGGTAGAGCAGCTAAAATAATAGCATCAGACATAACCATCTATAATAGCAACCTATAAGTATAATACCCGAGAAAACTAAAGTAACAATATTAAAATGGTGAAGGATCGGTCGATAGGTTAAAACACCCTAGTATAAGGTATCGATCAAAAAGAAAAATAAATTTTAAGTGACTTAGGAAAATCCACATGGTGAAAATAAGAAACATAGCATAAACTAATATGTGCAATATATGGTTGCGCTACCGAAAATAGTGGAAAGATTAGTAGTGAAGTACTTGAAATGCGTAAAACGGGGATAATTAATATAACACACTTTTTGATAATTACAAGATAATGAAAACTAAATTTTCGTATAACGATGTCCCTAAATATAATTAGGGTAATAGGAAATAGCACAAAGATGAAAAGGGCTAGTCAGGGTAGGGATTATGATGGAGTATGGCTCACTCAAAAGATCGGAGTGTGACGGTTTTAGACTGAAGGTCAAAGAGATCGGGGTCGGGTCAGCACGGGAAGTAAGGGTGAGCAGCAAAGTACCACAAGAGGAAAAGGAATGTATGGGAAGGAAAACGGTCGATACATCATGTGAATCAAAAATCCGAAGGGTCGGCTTACTCGGAAATTTCACTATCAATTTCCCTTCCAGAAGGATCTCAAACGAGGCACATACGAAGGATGAAAGGTGGCCCACTCAAAAGATCGGAGTGTGGCGCTTTTTAATCTAAGCGAAGGTCAAAACAACACAAGGTGCAGGAGCGAAGGACAGTAATGAATCTCAAGGGGAGGGACGTATAGGGGAACAGTCAAAGTATCAAGTGAACCAGTAATCAAAAGATTAGCGAACTCAGAAATTTTATTTCATTTCAGAAAATTCTAAAAAAAAGCATTCTCAAAAACGAAGGATGGCCCTAAACTATACACAGATTTATTTGGCCAGAGGAGACAACAGCTAAATCCCGTCAATCGCGGCTGTGGAGGTTCAGCAGGTTACGGTAGGCTCGCGCGCTCAGGTAGGGGCGTCCATTTCCATAGCGCCTCGCAGGGACCGCCATTGGGAGTTCTTCCGCAGCAGGGTCTTGTTCTTCCGGTCCTTCTTTCTCGACTGGAGCTTCTTCATCGAGATCTGCTTCCATGTGATTCTCTTCTTCTGGATTCTCTTCTATTGGATTTTCCTCCACTGGATTTTCTTCTATCGGGCCCTCCTCGGGATCTTCCTCTATCGGGTTCTCTTCAGGGTCTCCTTCCTCCTCGTCGGAATCGCCGATCATGTCAACTTCTGGGGCGGCGGTTCCTTCGTCATCGGAATCACTGTTTCCGAAAATGACCTGGGGGCCGTTTATCTCATCGTCCGAACTAACCAGCATGCGATCTAAGGAAACGCATGACTGTGCATCCTCATCTAGATGTGGCGCTGCTCCAGGAAGGGTCATGGCCTGAAAAGAAAGAGTCATGATTAGACAGTGGAACACATTAAGAAAAGAGCTTAGGATACGGAGTACAGGAAAATATGCGGTAGGCAGGTACTGAAAAATCAAAATAAAAAAATGTTGTTGTAATGAATAGTATAAATAAAGGGGAAGTAAGAGAATGATACATACATCATGACTCAAAGTTTTATTGCATTCAACTAAAAGTTCGACGGATACAAGATTTCAAGCGAAAGGAAATTTTTATAAAAGGGTGATAGCATTATTATTGAAAGCAGAAAACATGATAATTCTCCTTTGATTTCTAGACCGCTGCATTCTTGTCTCGCGAGTTGAATCCTGCACGGGGTCCGCAATATCCTTGAAGCTCAAACTACGAAATAACCATCACTTTGCCGAAGTGGAGAGTGTGGACGAACCGTCTCCTTGTAGCTCCTTCCTATTAGGGCAACTGTTGATAAAGTGTTCGCTGGATCCGCAAATCAGGCATTTCCTTTTGGCGCAGCGACAATCCCTCTGAAGGTGTCCCGGCCTCTTGCAGTACCCACAACATTGGGTCTTCTGCTGCTTCTGTCGCGGGGAACAAGTAGGCGCTTCATCTTCCCCTCTTTTCCTTGTCTAACAGGGATCCCTTTACGATTGGAGACTTCCGCTGGTGCCTGATTCATCTGCCTTTTCAGTCCTTCAGCTAACAGGTCGTTTGTTCGCTCCTGAGCTTCCTTCAGACTTTGCAGTACATTCAGAATCTCAACGGTCTGATTCTGGGGAGTGGAGATAGAAGAAGAGTCGTTGGAAGACATGATCCTGAAATAACATTTTTAGGCCGGCATACGATACAGGGGAAAAATCAGAATAGGATATAGAATAGACAATGAAACAAGAATATCGGGTGAGTGAAACTTAATCAAGCAGAAAACAAATGTAGAACTCCCAGTTACCCAATAGAGTACAGTAGTGTATCTATGCTGCGGTTCATAATTACAACCCCGTAACTCTACTAAGTCGCCCAGAACTCTAACAGATGGAGTCAAAATATGGCATGACGAATAATAACGATTCAAGTCAAAGATAACAGTTCACAATCTAGACCGAAAGAGCGGCTTAAATCGTCAAGCTCCACTCGGAAACTGCAATCCCAATCATAGCAAAACCTATCTCCGATACCAACAAAACCATGTCACGCCCCGCTTTTCAAAATACGGAATACGAGGGATTGATAAGGCCAGCCATGCTCCTACGGTCAAGGAAAAATCCTGCCGTAGTCACACTTCGGCTTCTAACTTTACGTGGTAATCAGTAAACAATGCACAGGTAATGAGAAATGCAGTACTGGAACAAAAAAAATACAAAGAACTGACCTGATGGAGGTCAAAAGAGTATAGCTCTGGATAGCTGATCAAGATGTCCGCGATGTACGTCTGGTCCTGGTCCAAGCTACATCCACTTCTCACTCTGAGCATGCATACTCAGGTCGTCAGAGCGACACGATAGCAATATATACATAGGTGCAAGTGGTAACTCGTACAGTGATAATAGATATATAACAGTAAATCAAGATAGTAGAGATATGAACATGAAGTAGCCAATGCGGGTGTCTAAAAGAGCAGGTGAACAGTAAAGCAGTAAAATAGTATGTCAGGTGTATCAATACAGTAAGTAATGCATGTCAATGTCACTATCCCTATCAGTCTCTAAGTCTCACTGTACATGTCACTAAGCCTATCGTCGGTCCAAGTGTGAGAGTCAACCACTCGTGAGTGTCCTCCATCCAAGGGTAGGACCCAAGGGCAAGGGACCACGGGTCCAAAATATAACTCACGGTAATAATCATGTACCCTGTAAATCTCCATATATCTCCTTATATATATATATATATATATATATATATATATGCCGGTATGGGACTCCCGAGATTCTGTTGAACTCACACTCAAACTACTCCACACCCCGTGGTCTTCATCAAACGCCAACCATAACCTCAAATACCGATCGGTCCATGACAAGTCTGTGCGAGAACTGGAGACAGGATCTCCATCAAGCACGCCCCGACTGATACTCGAGATAAATGGGCAGTGTCTGGTGTCTTACCTGTGACACCCATATAAGTGCTTCCATAAGTGTCTCATACCACTTATAGTCACACTTATACGCGTCCCAAAGACGTCGACAATACAATAAATCGATAGAGTCCACTGATTGTGTACAGGTACGTGCCACTTTCACTTATCCATTCATGCACAACACTAACGTACTTGCCATAATCACCACTAATACCTAACACTGGGTAATCCACATGATCACTAGGTTACCAATGCAATGACATATTTATATGATGTGATGAGAAAACAGTATGTAAGGCATGATTAAGATGTCATATATCGGTATCCTACCACTTGCATAATTTATCATAAATCATACATGACAAATTTAGTGAAACAATGAACAGGTGATAAGTAGTGTGTTTGATTATCTATTCATCAAATTTAGTTTCACGTTAATCGGGTTTCAGGATCACTAGATATGGCCATTTCATTTTAAGCGTTCACTGCTGGAAATCCGGTTTCAGAATCGGAAGTCCGTTTCGCAATGCATTTTAATCCCAGTTGGGACCATAATTTAGCGACACTTGAATGAAATTTAGGGTTTTCAATAAGGTTTTCAACGCAATAGACGGATTCTCAATCGCGTCTGTACGTCAGGAGTTATGCACTATTCAACGCTAGGGTATCAGTTCTGGTTCTGTTTGGGACAGCTGTACGTCCCGATCTTTTTAATTGCATTTTAAATAGTAAACGACGATGAAACAGGGTGAAATCACTTGCGTTATTTTTTTAACAGATTCATCTTCAATAAGGTGTAGGGTTCCGCAATACACGAGTTCCGGAAACAAAGTAGTAAACATCACGGGACAGAAAACAATAACCAGAGCCGCTCTGGACAGCAGTCCAGAGCCGCTCTCCGAACCACTTCCCGTCATAATATCAGTATAAAAACAATTAAAACATATACAGGGTTACATCTCGTCGAGTCGGCTTTGATTTGAGCCCTCGAACGCATCATTTCAATATGTATACAATTAATTGTGATTTTAACGATTTTCAGGTGCGGGAAATTTCCAGTTTTTACGGGTGTAATTGGGGGTGTTCGTCTGAGTCATTAGCGGTCATATTTTGCAGTGAAACTTCTACACAATGCTCATTATCATACGGTCCACAATACGCAATCAAATTCCGTCAAATTAATTGAAGGTTTTCATTGGGATCGTATATCGGACACATAACTTATAACAATTTTACGCAAAAGTATAAGCGGGAATTAAAGGTGATTGAAATGTAATATCACAAGTAGCATGAAGCAAGTATTAAACTTACCTGGAGACGTGTCGATGAGGGTCCTGCAGCGGCAGCGGCACGATCGTGTCACGGGCGCAGCACCGGTTCGGCCTTTTGAAATCAGACAATTGTACTCACTCCAGTTACTCTCCGTGCCCTCCTTTTTTTTCACTGCTCCAAGTTGTTCCTTGTTTCGATGCGGGAGAGGTAGAGATGCTGATAAAGAGAAAGAAATTTTTAGAGAGAGAAAGAAAGAGAGAGATTTAAAGAGTTAAAGAGAGAGCTAGCCAGAGAGAGAGATTTAAAGTGAGAGAGACAGAGAGAGAGGCAGAGATTGAGAGAGAGGGGGAGAGAGAAAGACAGAGATCGAGAGGCAGAGAGGGAGAGAGACAGAGAGAGAGGTTTACCCGGTGACGACGGGGGTCGACGGAGGCGCCAGCGAGAGCTCAGAGTCGGGAGCCGGAGAAGAGAGAGGTGATGACGAGAAGCGAGATAGGCGCGGGTGATGGGTTCTTCGTAGGGGAGAGTCGGAAAGAGGTGTTCGACGAGGTGTAAATGGAATGTGAGGCCTACGGCGGCGAGACGAGATCCGGCGTGGTGGGTTGCAGGGTTCGAGTTGGGTGCAGGGGTGTTGGTGATGAGGGGAGACCGACGAGGGTGGTCGGGGAGGAAGGTGAGGGTGGTGACGAGGCGTGGGCAAGGTCGACGACGAAGGGGTGAGCGTCACCGACGAGGGCAGGCGAGGGCGTGGGTTCGGTGTGCAGGGGGTTGATATTCGAGGGTTCCTTGAGAGAGGAGAGGGGATAGAGGAGGGAGGAGAAGACCGTTGGGGAGCAAGTCGTAGGAGGGAGCGTGCGTCGCGGGGGCATGGGTGCGCAAGAAGCGGTCGCGGCGGTTGGGGATTGTTGGCGACGTGGGCAGGTGACGCGCAGGAAAGGAAATGCAGTGGAGACGAAGGAGAGGTGGGTCGGGCTGCTTGGCTGGGCCGGGGAGTTCTAATGATGTTTTAAATTAAATTCGAATTTCCTTTGGGCTGAGGGGAAAGTTGGGCCGGCGATTTCTAAATAAATTTGAAGGAAAAGAGAGTGGGCCTGAGATTTATGGCTTAGCTAAATTAATATATATAGGGCTGAAAATTTAGGGAGTTTGGACTGATGTTTAAAATAAAAGGATTGGGATTTGGGTGTTAAAAAGGGGTGTGGGCAGCTAGGCCGAAGGGGAGTTGGGTTTTAATTTAAAAGAAACTAAATTATTTTGTATGGGAAAGGAATGGGGGTTGGCCGGCTGAGAAAAATTTAGTGGTTTTATTTAATAGTAAGGGAATGAATTGGAAGTGGGTCGGCCAAAGATTTTGGGATGAAAAAATATATAAGAAATAGATAATGGGGTTTTGGGTTGGTTTAGGGAAAAAGAAAAGGGTTTAGGTATTAGAATTAGGTTTAGGAAAAATGGATTTAAGAAAGGAACGTAGAATAAAAGAATTAGGATGTTTAAATACTTAAGATAATTATAAATACAAATAGACAAATTTATAAGTGACCCCTGTTTAATAAAAATGCGGATATTGGTGTACAAAAAAAACTGGGTATTACAGAAACAACTCCAACATGTTTGCCTGGGCGCCTGCTGACATGACCGGGATCGACCCCAAAGTTATATCCCACAAGCTCGGGGTAGATCCTACGGCCCGACCCATCAGACAGAATAAGCGAAGCTTTGCCCCGGTCAAACAGAAGGCTATCGAGGACAAGGTAGATTGGCTCCTCGCCGCCGACTTCATTCAGAATGTGCCCTATTCAGAATGGCTAGCGAACGTCGTCCTGGTCAAGAAGTCAAGCAAGAAGTGGTGCATGTGTGTCGACTTCACCAACCTGAACAAGGCCTGCCCCAAAGACAACTATCCCCTAACTCGGATAGATCAGCTCGTCGACAGCCAGGCAGGCCACGAACTATTGAGCTTCATGGATGCCTTCTCCGGCCATAATCAGATCCGTATGAATCCGGCAGACGAAGACCTCACCGCATTCACAACGGACCGGAGGGTATACTGCTACAAGGTGATGCCCTTCGGACTCAAGAACACTGGGGCTACGTACCAACGGCTGGCAACGGCATGTTCAAGCCACAGATCGGCAGGAACATGGAAGTTTACGTCGACGATATGCTAGTCAAATCAGTCTTGTCGACCGACCACGCTAAGGACCTGGGCGAGGCCTTCGAGGTACTCCGCAAGTTCAAGATGAAACTGAACCCCACCAAGTGTGCATTCGGGGTCAACGGGGGGAAATTCTTCGGTTTCATGGTCACCCACCATGGGATCGAGGCTAACTTGGAAAAAATCGACGCTATCCTCAATATGTACGCACCCAAGACCAACGTCGAAATCATGCGAATGACAGGGCGGATAGCCGCTCTGAGCCGTTTCATGTCGAGGCCTGGATTAAAGAGCCTCACATTCTTCAAAGCTCTGAGAAAAATCCCGAGGTTCGAGTGGTCCGACAAGTGCCAAACCGCCTTCGACTAACTGAAGAGACATCTCGCGACGCCACTGCTACTAACTCAACCAGTTGAAGGGGACAAGCTCTCACTATATCTGGAGGTATCCGATCAAGCAGCGGGCTCAATGCTCGTACGAGAGGTCGACGGAGCACAAAGGCCGGTGTACTACGTGAGCCACGTCTTTAAGGAGCAGAGATGAGATATTCAGCCATAGAGAAGATTGTCTTGTCACTCGTTGTGGCCTCAAGGAAGCTACGGCACTACTTACAGGCGCACACTATCCTCGTTCTCACCGAGCGCCCGCTGGGGCTATCCTCGTCTCGCCCGAATCCTCGGGCCGCTTAGAGAAATGGAGGTGGGAGTTGTCCCAGTTCGATATAAAATACTGCCCGAGGCAGGCCATCAAAGCATAAGCCTTGGCCGATTTTATCGTCGAGTGCACCATCCCCAGTAAGGAACCGGAGTCCGCACCTCCCATCACGGCCCAATGATTGATCATAGGGAGACCCGACTCGGTCCCTGAATGGGTCATTTACATCGACGGGTCCTCAACCGAGGAAGGCTGTGGCGCCGGCCTCATCATTCGGGGCCCGAACGAGGCTGAAATGGAATATTCTCTAAAGCTCGGATTCAAGGCCTCAAACAACGCGGCAGAGTACGAGGCCCTGCTAGCTGGACTTCGCATGGCCTTTGGGCTGGGGCTGAAGACGATTCGGATCCACAAGGACTCAGCCCTGGTCGTTGGTCAAGTGACCGGCCACTTTGAGGCACAAGAACCGCTAATGGTAAAATATCTGGCTGAGGTAAGAAAACTTCGTATGAACTTCGACGAAGTCCAGGTAGAGCAAATACCCAGGAAGCTCAATGCCCAAGCTGACGCCCTGAGCAAGCTGGCTTCCTCCTACTCGGCCAATAATAAGCGGTCTATCCTCTTCGAAACCTCGCCACGGCCCAGTATGGAAGACGGAGCGACAATACTTTAAGTATATACAGCACAGGAAGATGACCAGGACTGGAGGAGGCCCCTTGTGGAGCTCCTATGGTACACTCCCAGAAGATCGGGGAGCCGCCCGCCGTCTCCGGGCCAAGGCACGTCACTTCGTCGGGAGCAATTGGAACCATTACAAGAAATCCTTCACTCAGCCCCTGCTCCGGTGCGTCGACCCCCACGAAGCCGACTACGTACTCCGTGAAATCCATGAAGGGGTCGGCGGCGCACACCAAGGGGCCAGAACCTTAATCCAGAAGGTATTTCTCCAGGGATACTACTGGCCCACTATTAACGGAGACACCCAGAACCTCGTCAGGAGATGTAAAAGTTGCCAGCTCAACGGTAGCGTACCTCGCCTCCCAGCTACCGAGCTGACCGCTTTGACTTTCCCGTGGTCGTTCGCCCAGTGGGGATTGGACATGATAGGCCAGTTTCCGACAGGTACGGGAGGACACAAGTATATCCTCGTCGCAGTAGATTACTTCACGAAGTGGGTCGAGGCCGTCTCCATCAGGAAACCGGACGCCGCCATGACCATCAAGTTCCTGCAGAATAACCTGATACTCTGATTGGTAGAGTTTTTGCGTGTTTAAATTTAGTTAATTACCGCAATCAAGACGGTTTCGCTTGTAGCTAGCCGGTTGAGTACGGGTCATCCGCAGGGGGATGGGAATCTTTTTCTATGTGCTTTAACGAGTTAAGTCCAAATGTCCATATTTGTTTTGAGATTAACTACGTGTTAAAATAATATGTAAAGAGAGCTTGTTAGGGTTAGGATTAGGTTAGTTTGAGTTAGGAGTCGCTCACTTCTTTCATTGTCACTCTTAATATCGGTGTTACGGTAATCGGCAACAACGGGGATTAGCACGACTAGGAAGGAACTTGCGAGTATAAGCTAGGCTTTCCAACGCTTAAGTTCTTCCTTTTGGTGCTTGTCCGTCCGTTCTTGGCTCTTAGCCTTAACCTCCGGTTAATTCAACCACAACCGGTCTCACTAAGGAATCACCGCTATCATGTAGGATAGGGTGCCGTAGGGAGCGGATTATGGTACAATTAACGGGAGTCCGATTTAAGATGTTGGGCAAGGAAAGAGTGAGAGAGATTTCCTTCTCTCAAACTTTCCTTATCCTACCCTAACAAGTATGAAAACTACTCACCCATTACAAGAAAAACGGAAAATAAAACAAAGGAGGAAGATAGAAAAGAAAGAGGTTAGAAAATTACAACTAGCTATTTGCGACCTCATCTCGGCAAGGATCAAGCGTAAGCATCATTATTGTTAAGAATAAAGAAAAATAGAACGAGAAAGAAACAAATAACAAATAACAACAACTAGATTAGTAAAGGAAAATTACAAGCAATTACAATTTAACAAAAGAACAAGACAAGCATGATAAGTAAAAAGAACTCCTTTATTCATTCTTCACTCACAAAAGCTCACTATAAGTTTTTAATGGAGAAGAGATGAGAAGACGAAGAACAACAACAACATATAACCTAAAATCTAATACAAGATTAAGCACTCTTGGTTTTGACAAGTTCTGGACTATTTATAGGCAAGGAGATGGAAACCTAGGGCAACATTCTGACCCTTCATGAAAAGTCCAAACTGCTCTTGAAATACGACACCCTGAAGAGGCCGTACGGCCGCGGTTCCGCGGCCTAAGCATGCTTATGCCGCGGAACCGCAGCTCTTTAGGAGTCTTAGGCCACAAAATTCTGTGGTTTTCCCTGGTATGTGATCCTCTGCTGAGTGGTATATGTTTTTTCTCATAAACTTTTCACATTTCTTCCAGAATTTTACTATATCATAAGGTGATTGGATGTGGATCTTTTGTCATGATTTTCTTGAGCTCCGCGTAGATTTCTTGGACTTTGTGTTGCCATTGTGCTTTGTGCATGAAAATGACAATCGATTTGCCATTTTGTCTTCTTAAACTGATGTGTGGCAACATACGGATAGAGAGCGGAGACCCGTGTTTTATCTGTGGTTGGAAGGAATCCGGATTTTGTCGCGCTTTTCCATGAATTTCATCGTTTAGAGACGAGAACCTGTATCCTGCAATTGACTAGCAAACACGGCTCAAGAGTACCTACTGATAAGCAATATGATAAAAATTGGGCGGTATAAAAATGCAAAAATCTGATATGAACAAATACCCCCAAACTTATCATTTGCTCGTCCCGAGCAAAGCCAATTTATCCACAATTACGTGCGGCATCTTGTTGATGTGTTGTCCAAGAACAGCACCGATGGTAAAGTCTGATGCATCGCACATAATCTCAAATGGGTGCGTCCAGTCAGGAGAAGAAAGAACGGGAGAAGAAGTGAGTGAGCTTTTTAATGACTCGAACGCAGTCACACAGCTCGAGTTGAAGTCGAATGGCGTGTCCTTGGCCAGCAAAAGAGTCAAGGGCCTGGCAATTTTGCTAAAGTCCTTGATGAACCGTCTATAGAAACCGGCATGGCCAAGTAAGGCTCGGATATCTCTGACGCATCGGGGAGGAGGGAGATTGGAAATGACTTCAATCTTTGCTTTATCTACCTCAATGCCATTTTGCGAGATGATATGTCCTAAGACAATACCTTTGCACACCATGAAGTGGCACTTCTCCCAATTCAAAGTGAGATTCTTGTTCTTACACCGGGTAAGAACAGTGTCGAGATGCAGCAGACACTCATCAAAGGAATCGCCGAAAATGGAGAAATCGTCCATGAAGATCTCCAAGAATTTTTCCACCATGTCTGAGAAGATTCCCATCATACACCGCTGGAAGGTAGCGGGCGCATTGCATAACCCAAAGGGCATGCGGCGATATGCAAACGTGCCGAAAGGACAAGTGAATGTGGTCTTGTCCTGGTCTTTTTCGGCGATAGGAATCTGATTATAGCTGGAGTAGCCATCAAGAAAGCAGTAGTACTCGTGTCCGGCCAATCGTTCAAGCATTTGGTCAATGAAAGGTAGCGGAAAGTGGTCCTTCTGCGTTGCGGCGTTGAATTTTCTGTAATCGATGCATACTCGCCACCCAGTCTGGGTGCAAGTAGGGATTAACTCGTTCGCCTCGTTGGTTATGACCGTTATGCCTGACTTCTTGGGGACAACATGAATGGGGCTCACCCACTGGCTATCAGAGATAGGGTAAATGATACCACTATCCAGACATTTTACGATCTCCTTTTTCACAGCCTCCTTCATGACTGGGTTGAGTCGCCTTTGTGGATCCCTGACTGGTTTGGCATCATCCATCAGATGAATGTGATGTTCAACGATCAGGGGACTAATCCCCTTGATGTCCGCCATGGACCAGCCAAAAGCTTTCCTATTGCTGCGCAAGACCGCAAGAAGGGCTTTCTCTTGCTCTGGAGCTAGAGAAGCCGAGATGATGACAGGGAGGGTCTCGTTCTTACCCAAGTAAGCGTACTTAAGGTAAGATGGCAAAGGCTTGAGTTCGAGCGTTGGAGGTGAAACGATTGAAGGTAAGATTGGTGAAAAGGTCTCGAACTCAAAGAATTCCAGCAAAGGTTCAAAACAAGTGTAAGCGAACGAGTTGGATGGTTTAAGTAACTCATCCGGAAATTCGAAGGATTCAAACTCGGGTGGTGAGTGGCTAAGATCGTTCGAGAAAGTGAAACACTCGTAGTCGTTGTCGGGCGTAGAAACAGCAGCAGGTTCGAAGAGGAACGCACTAGTGGCGTTAAGGTTATCGTGATCGAACAGAAATTCCTCGAATTCACACTCTTCTGGGGTGATCTCCTGGATTGAGCAAACGCCTAGTATATGAGCATTAGGTTCGGAGGGCTGATTCCCCAACCTAAAAATGTTTAGTTCAATTGTCATATTTCCAAAAGATAGGTTCAGCGAACCATTTCGACAATTGATCACAGCATTTGAGGTTGCAAGGAATGGGCGACCAAGTATCACCGGAATTTGATTCCGGGGGTTAGCTACAAGCTGTGTGTCTAAAACAATGAAGTCAACGGGGAATATGAAGTCCCCACCTTGATTAACACATCCTCTAGCTCATCCCTAGGATGGGTGATCGATCGGTCGGCCATTTGGAGAGTGCAGTGTGTGGGTTTCAGCTCTCCTACACCTAGTTGCTCATATACTGAGTACGGAAGCAGGTTAACACTGGCACCAAGATCTAATAGTGCGCGGTTGATGTTCTTATCCCCAATGGTAATAAAAATCGTAGGACAGCCAGGGTCCTTCCGTTTTTGCGGTAAAGATTGGGTAAGAGCATCACTCACAGCACTAGCCAAGAAAACTTTCTTGGGTACCTGAGACTTCCTCTTTTTCGTGCACAAGTCCTTTAAGATTTTCGCATAAGACGGGACTTGTTGGACAACATCTAAAAGGGGAATGTTAATGTTAACCTGCTTAAACAACTCCAGAATCTTCTCCATTTGTGGATTTTGTTTATTAGACCTCAACCGGTTTGGAAATGAGACGTTTTTAAAATTGGTTGAGTCTAATGCTTGTCGAGGTGATTGTGGAGTTGGAACAGATCCCAGAACCGGTGTTTTCGTGGAGTGAGAAGTGGGTCCGTTCAAAGCAGAAGAAGAAGAAGGAGAGCCTTTTGAAGAATGAAGAATAGGCTCAGAAGATGAGGAAGGAGAAGAAGAAGAAGCGGCCAGGGTGTCATTGTTGATCCGTGTGCCAATGTTGTTTTGCAGCATCCTTCCCGATCTCAATGTAGTCACGGCACTCACATTATGGTTCTGTTGTTTAAGAGCAACATGTACATTATGTGGGTGACTGGGATTTGGGAGTGGCTGGGACGGGAGCTTCCCCTTCTCTTGCTCGCTTAAGGCCGCATTCAGTTGTGCTATCTGGGCTTCGATAGTTTTGATACTTTGCCCGTGAGCGGCAGTGTGTTGCACCAAGGACTGAATGGACGACTGGATGTTGGCGGTGGATTGTGTCGATTGTTTGACGAACGCCTCCAGACTTCGTTCGAGCGAGGAAACCTTATCGTTGTTTGACGGAACAAAGTTGTTTTGGGGAAAAAAATTGTTGGGTGCAAAGTTGTTCGTCTGATTTTGAAAAGGTTAGGGTTGGAAGGGCTGCTGAAATTGATGTTGAGTTTGTTGTTGTGCTTGTTGTTGCGGAGGAGGGGGCCTCTGGAAATTGTTGCCTTGGAATTGATGCTGATTCTGATTCCAGGCGAAATTTGGGTGGTTTCTCCAACCGGGATTGTAGGTGGAAGAGTATGGATCATTTCTTGGTCTTTGCTGAAATACAGCATTAACCTGATCTTGTCCTTGAGATGGTGGATTGTACGGACACTCTTCGGTTAAGTGAGAAGGATCGGAACAACAAACACAAATAGTACGAAAGGGAAGAACAGGGGCAGGAGAAGGAGATGAAAATTTGCTCTCTATCGCTTCAAGTTTTCTCGTTATTGCAGCCATTTCAACTTTCATCGCAATAGAGACATCGAGTTGGTGAATTCCTACCCTAGACTGACCAGTAGAAGTGGAGGAGGAAGAAGAAGAAGATGGTATTGTGCTCTCCCATTGAAGCGTTTGTTCCGCAAGGTCGTCGAAGAATTGCCACGCTTCCTCGTCAGATTTCGATAGGAAGTGGCCCTGACAAATGGTTTCCAACAATTGCTTGGTTGCTGGGTTCAGGCCCTCGTATAAGGTTTGGCAAAGTTTCCATTTCTCGATTCCATGGTGAGGACACTGAAAAAGAAGGTCTTTATACCGGTCAAAGCACTTCCAGAAGGGTTCAGTAGGAAGCTGAGAGAATTGGTTGATTTCGTTACGGATCCTTGCGGTTTTATGATTCGGATAGAATTTCTTGAGAAACGCTTTCACAAACTCGTCCCAACTGGTTATGGAGTGGGAAGCAGTGCTATACAGCCATTTTTCAGCAAGATCGCACAAAGTGAACGGAATGACCCGTAGCCGTATAGCATCGTCCGACAGCTGGGTGGTTTTCATCATGGCACAAACGTTTTGAAATTTGTTGATGAAGATATAGGCATCTTCAGATTCAAGCCCATGAAATTTTGGAAGCATGTTAATGAAGTGGGGCTTAATTTTAAAATTATCTCCATTGGCCGGTGGAAGGGAAAGACAGGTGGGAAGTGCAAAGCGGGTAGGATAGAAACGATCATGGAGCGCGATTCGCTGTGACGCTACAACAGGTGGTGGAGGTGGGTTATTCGCATCCATAGGTGGCGGAATCAATCCCGGGGGAGTCAAAGGGATGTTTGGATTAAATCCTGACATCGCGGAAGAAGAGCTTGGTGAAGGTGAAGGTGAGGATGTATGAACAGAATTCCGGTCAACGTCGGAGTTGGCCGGCAAAGGTAAGGGTGAAAGAGACATGGACGGAGTTTCGACGTCTGAGTCGATCGCGTAGTCGGTAGCGACTAACGTAACGCGGACTAGGCGGGCGCTGGTATCCCGAGTCCAAGCGGACATACACTAAACTAGTTTAGTGTAGTCAAAGCGGAGAAGGTGAGGGTAAGAAAACGTCAATAGAGAAATACGATGGGTGGTGGGTGAAAAAAAAATGGATTCTGGCGACAAAGGGCAAGTTTTTATAAAAGTTTTTGATTTTTTTTCCTTTTTTTTCTTTTTAGAAAGAGCTTTATAGAAATATATACGAACTTATGGCTTCAAGCAATCACAAACAAGATATGCACAATCACATCTAGATCATGGGTCACCTACGTCAGCTAGACAGCTCCTAACTGTTCTAAAGGGCTAGAAATAGGATCTCAAACCGCCTCTTCTCCGCCAATTGCGGCCAGGTAAGTGCTAGGTAAGTGGGAGGCTCCCCACTACGTAAGTAGTGGTTCTAATTAAGTAACCACTTGCCTTCGACACACTTGCCTAGACACCGCAAAGTCAGGATAGGATAAACGGCCGATACCTGTAACTAGTCTTCTGTCCTATTGAGCGTGAAGTCCTTAAGGCTGAGTCTAGTATTTTTTAATTAACAATGGTCAATGCATATACTTTTTGTGATTTCTGGGGTCCTGGGAAGGGTGGTGAAATCCCCACCCAATCTGGATTGGTTTCAAGCCCCTTAAAGTCCGTATTAATAAATGCAAAGCAGTAACAATCAACTGCAATCAATTTTTATTTTTTTAGCGTGGCGCAAAGAATCCTGCACAAAAACAATTTATTGGAAGGGGAGGAGAATTTGCGCAAAGAATGCTGTAGAAAACACAGTTCAGTGGAGTCCAGAGGAGTGGGGGAGAGAAAAGATACTCACCAAAAATTTTTAGCACACTGAAGGTACTAAATGGCTGCGGTTCCGCGGCCTAAGCTTTCTTATGCCGCGGTTCCGCGGCATTATGGGTGAGTTAGGCCTTCAAATTTCTTACAGGTGCTGGTTTGGGAGTCCTCTGCTTGTATGGATTTCCTGAATCTTGATTTGCTCACTGTATCTGCTCCAGAATCTTTCAGTAGACCGTTTTTTCCGTCTTGAATCTGTCACGGTGTAGCCACGAGATATGGGTCTATCTTCCCACGTCTTTGGCACTGAACTCGAACTTCGTATCATCCTGCACACTTGCACAAAAACTAATCAAAAATAATAAGATGATATTTTTACAATGTATATTTTTTTGTTTTGTTTTTTTCGGTTAGCTTTATATTCACAAATTAACCCGAAATTACACAAAAAAATAAACTACCGTCTCCCCGGCAACGGCGCAATTTAATTGGTAGAGTTTTTGCGTGTTCAAATTTAGTTAATTATCGCAATCAATACGGTTTCGCTTGTAGCTAGCCGGTTGAGTACGGGTCGTCCGCAAGGAGATGGAAATCTTTTTCTATGTGCTTTAACGAATTAAGTCCAAATGTCCAGATTTGTTTTGAGATTAACTACGTGTTAAAATGATATGTAAAGAGAGCTTGTTAGGGTTAGGATTAGGTTAGTTTGAGTTAGGAGTCGCTCACTTATTTCGTTGCCACTCTTAATATCGGTGTTACGGTAATCGGCAACAACGGGGATTAGCACGACTAGGAAGGAACTTGCGAGTATAAGCTAGGCTTTCCAACGCTTAAGTTCTTCCTTTTGGTGCTTGTCCGTCCGTTCTTGGCTCTTAGCCTTAACCTCCGGTTAATTCAACCACAACTGGTCTCACTAAGGAATCACCGCTATCATATAGGATAGGGTGCCGTAGGGAGCGGATTGTGGTTCAATTAACGGGAATCCGATTTAAGATGTTGGGTAAGGAAAGAGTGAGAGAGATTTCCTTCTCTCAAACTTTCCTTATCCTACCCTAACAAGTATGAAAATTACTCACCCATTACAAGAAAAACGGAAAATAAAACAAAGGAGGAAGATAGAAAAGAAAGAGGTTAGAAAATTACAACTAGCTATTTGCGACCTCACCTCGGTAAGGATCAAGCGTAAGCATCATTGTTGTTAAAGATAAAGAAAAATAGAACAAGAAAGAAACAAATAACAAATAACAACAACTAAATTAGCAAAGGAAAATTACAAGCAATTACAATTTAACAAAAGAACAAGACAAGCATGATAAGTAAAAAGAACTCCTTTATTCATCCTTCACTCACAAAAGCTCACTACAAGTTTTTAATGGAGAAGAGATGAGAAGAGGAAAAAGAACAACAACATATAACCTAGAATCTAAATACAAGATTAAGCACCCTTGGTTTTGGCAAGTTCTGGACTATTTATAGGCAAGGAGATGGAAACCTAGGGCAACATTCTGACCCTTCATGAAAAGTCTAAACTGCCCTTAAAATACGACACCCTGAAGAAGCCGTACGGCCGCGGTTCCGCGGCCTAAGCATGCTTATGCCGCGGAACCGCGGCTCTTTAGGAGTCTTAGGCCACAAAATTCTGTGGTTTTCCCTGGTTTGTGATCCTCTGCTGAGTGGTATATGTCTTTTCTCATAAACTTTTCACATTTCTTCCAGAATTTTAGTAGATCAAAAGGTGATTGGATGTGAATCTTTTGTCATGATTTTCTTGAGCTCCGCGTAGATTTCTTGGACTTTGTGTTGCCATTGTGCTTTGTGCATGAAAATGACAATCGATTTGCCATTTTGTCTTCTTAAACCGGTATGTAGAAACATACGAATAGAGAGCGGAGACCCGTGTTTTATCTGTGGTTGGCAGGAATCTGGATTTTGTCGCGCTTTTCCATGAATTTCACCGTTTAGAGCCGAGAACCTGTATCGTGCAATTGACTAGCAAACACGGCTCAAGAGTACCTACTGATAAGCAATATGATAAAAATTGGGCGGTATAAAAATGCAAAAATCTGATATGAACATACTCCGATTCGGCATCCCGAGGAGTATCATCACCGACCATGGGACGAACTTCAAAAACGAGAAAGTGAAAGATTTCTGCAACGAATATCATATCCTCATGAAGTTTGCCGCGGTTAGACATCCCCAATGCAACGGGCAGGCCGAAGTTGCTAACCGCGACGTCCTCCGAGGTCTCCGAACCTGCCTAAAAGGACGCCAAAGCAGTTGGGTCGAGGAATTGCCCCGGGTCTTATGGGCCCTGCGCACGTCAAAGAAGTCTCCCACCAAGGAAACCCCTTTCAGCCTCTGCTACGGGACCGAGGCAATAGTCCCAGCGGAGATCGGGCTACCCAGCTACCGGGTCAAACACTTCGACGACGAAGCAAACACCAGGCACTATGGACCAATCTGGACATCTTGCTGGAGAAACGAGACCAGGCCCAAATCAGGGCTACCGCCTATCAGCAGCAAACTGCCCGATACTACAATGCGCGGGTCAAACGTCGATCCTTCAAGATCGGAGATCTGGTCCTACAGCGGAACGAGTTCGTCGATCAAGACAGACTGCACAAGTTTTCCCCAAAGTGGGACGGCCCTTTCCTCGTCTCCGAACTACTCCCCGGCAGAGCCTACCGTTTGCAGGACGCTAACGGGCGCAAGTTTCCATGACCTTACAACGTTGAAAAGCTCAAGCTGCATCAGTAAAATGAATGCCTACAAGTGTCTACCTCTCCTTTCACAAAGGCAATATAAATTTTTCTGAAAAGACCTTTCATCCAAATAACAATGAGGGAACGCTAGAGCGTTACAAAAGAAGAGTCTTATTCATCCCAAAAGGTACTATGGGATTCTCAGCCTTACAGAAAAAGAGAGGGTTACCACGAAGGCGGAACGGGATCAAGAATGTACCTCTGGTGGCCCCTCCCAACCTTAAGGATCAAAAGCCCTTGCAAGAGGCAGCCTGGCCCAACCAACACACCAGGGATCTAAGCCCTCAACAAGAGGCAGCCGAGCGGCTACCCTGCTAGGCTATCCCTGACTGGTAGCTTCCCTACCCCATAATGCCAGGGATCAAAGCCCTCAACAAGAGGTAGCCGAGCGGCGACCATGTCCGGCTATCCCTGGCTGGTAGCGTCCTTAACCCACAACGCCAGAGATCAAAGCCCTCAACAAGAGGCAGCCGAGCGGTGACCATTCCCGGATATCCCTGGCTGGTACCTCCCTACCCCAACACTCCCGAGATCTAAGCGCTCACTAAGAGGCAGCCAAGCGGCTACCCTGCTCGGCTATCCCTGGCCGGCAGCTTCCCTACCCCCACAACGCTAGGGATCAAAGCCATCACCAAGAGGCACCGGGCAGCTACCCTGCTCGGCCATCCTTAAGGACAAAAATCCCTCGCCAAAAGGCACCGGGCAGTAACCCTGCTCGGCCATCCTTAGTAGGCCTCTTACGGCCTCTCCCAAGCTACGGATGAAAAAAGCCCTCGAAAGAGGCAACCGGGCCCGCCCTTGCTCGGTTATCCCTGGCTGATAGCTCTATACCCCAACAAATCAGGGATCAAAGCCCTCGCCAAGAGGCACCGGGTAATAACCCTGCTCGGCCAGTCCTTAAGGATCAAAAGCCCTCGTAAGAGGCAACCAGGCCCGCCCTTGCTCGGTTATCCCTAGCTGGTAGCTTCCTATCCCAACAAACCAGGGATCAAAGCCCTCACCAAGAGGCAACCGAGCAGCTTCACTGCTCGGTCTATCCTTAGTAGGACACTTACGGCCCCTCCCGCACTAAGGATCAGAAGCCCACGCAAGAGGCAACCGAGCCCACCCTTGCTCGGTTATCTCTGGCTGGTAACACGCTACCCCAACATACCAGGGATCCAAGCCCTCGCCAGGAGACAACTGAACAGCTTCACTGCTCAGTCCCTCCCTGCCAGGCCTTGTACGGCCCTTCAACGTCAAGGATCGAAGCCCTTATCAAGAGGCATCCGAGCTATCTATGTCTGCGCAATCTCCACCTCGATTTCAGGGCCATGGAGATACTGTTTTCCCGCCGGTATTTACAAACTTGGCAAGTGGACAGATTCAACTCGACACGTAGTCGCTAGACGAAGAAACGACACAACACAAAGGCAGTACTGTGCAAATACAAGTGTTTACCGACAAAGGAAAATACGACCACAAACACTACTGCAAAAAGTTTTATTCACAAAACCAAAAGTCTTTACAAGGGTATTGCGGGCTCCCCAGCCCTATCAAATTACCCGAAGGCTTAGAAAAGAGAGAAGGAAAAACAAAAAAATCCAGGACACAAGCCCAGCCTAGAGCTTGCCTCCCTCATCACAATTGGCCGGAGGCAGGACCACTGAAAGGGGGACCCGAGCACGGAGCTCACCATCGACAAGCTCCGGACACTGCTCCTTGGCGGCATCAAGAGCTTATGAAGGGGATTAATTATCAAGAGCACCGGACACCGTATTTAAGGAAAGATGAAAATCCATGGAATTAATTATCATGAAATCTTTTCTTTTTTAAAAATAAAACATATGAATGGGAAAACATAATAATCGTGCAATATTGTACTCTTATGTATTATGAGAAAACGGGGATTGCATGGACCTGCAACTTCAAAACTGCAGTGACCTCTCATATGAGCCAATGGAGTTCAAGGACCAAACTGCAAAATAGCCAACGGGCCTCACTAGCCCATATGAAAGGCCACTACAGTTTATGCCTGCGCTGCAGGCCCTTTTCCACATATATTATTGCCCCACCTATAATAATTTTGTGCACTTTATTTTATTATTTCCAGTATATAAAGAGCTATCTACGTACAGACAAGACCTGTTAAATTTCCCAAGCTAGAATTCATAAGGTAAGTGCTCCTAATATGACAAGCCTATTCAAGTCTTTATTCCAATTTTTTGTGAAGCAACTGCTTAACTGCATTGTAACATTTATATTTACTTTTTCTTTGTTAGTAACTATCTTCTCAAATAATTTATAGTATATACTTTTCCAGCCCATGTGATAAAATTCACGGATGCTACCAAGATTTACATTGTGTACAGAGTGGAATAAGGAGTGCACTCTATACGAATATATAGGCTTATTGATAGCGCCGCTCTCTGCAAAGCGAAGTTGGTGGGCATGACCCTCATGCTTTAAGTTGGCTTTGGCTCCGTCCGCACCAGCTACTGTCATGCATGGCACAAAGGTGACGTGATTTTTTCATTTTATAATTTTAATGCATGCAATGTTTTATCTCGCAAGGGACTTTTTGATCACCCTGTCCATTTTTCTCAAAAAATAAAAGATGACGATTGTGATATAATCAACAATGTAGTGCCATTATTTTTACTCGAAATGCAGTGAAGCTCTCTATGTTGTGGCTGGCAAGATCTCACCACATTTTATTAAATATTTCTTGTTTCTTGCATACACAAGGAGACCCCATTACTATGAGTAAGCCTTTTTTTGCGGGTTTGTGTGTGCGTGCACGTGCATGTGTGTAGTGGGTGGGGGTTGGGGGGCATCCCAAACACCAAAAATTTTACTCAAAGGCATAGCAACCAAATTAGAAACTGAGCTAACAATTATCTACCATTTGATAACGAAATCAGTGCTTAGTGGATTCTCGTTATCTTCACCGACAGCTAAATATGATTTTACCCAAAAAAACTCTTACATTTATGTATATCCTCATGATATCTTTAGATGTGGAATAAAAAAACACATTTTAATTATTGATATCTACTCAAACTCAATCTTTTCGAGTTGCGGTGATGAACTTCGTTTGGTCTATTCAATATACAGAGGTAAATGAATATTCAAGATTTTAAAAGATTGGACAAATGAACTGAAAATTTTATTTTTGAGATTTGAATTTTTACTTATTTAAGATACGAATTAAAATATTCAACTATATTCTAAAATGGCGAAATTGCTATTTATCACACATGCGTCCATGTAAACAATTACTCGTATTATCCCAAAGCTTTGAGTGTTAACACATGCATGTGCATAGCACATGAAGGATATTTGTACAAAACGAACACATAATTTTTCGTTGTAGCCCCTTTGTAATCCATATCTAAACTTAACTCCATTTCCAATCAGGCCTTACCCTTTCTAAAGCTTGTTTGGCTTTGGAGTAGTTAAGTTGGGATAATGTGATGGTTTCATAAAGTTATTTATACTTTAGAATTCTAGCTATGTCTCGTTTTGTTTTCAATTTGGTGTTTACAAAATTTCGGTCATCTAGACCTCAAAGTTGAGATAACTAGATTTTAGAAAACTCCAACCCAAACCGTCTTTTCTAAAACGCTGAAGAGTGAGAAGAAAACAAGATTGCGGAATGGTTAAGAGTAGTTCTTATAAGCACACCGCATTTGTCGTATCACCTATAAAGAAGAGGATACCGTCTAAGATGGTTTGCTCATGTGCAACGCAGACCTACGGAAGCACCGGTTCGACGAATGGATATTCTCGTTTTAGGCCAAGTCAAAAAGGCGAAAGAGAGACCGAAGAAAACGTGGATGGAGGCGATGCGAAAAAATATGGATGCCAAAGGCCTTAATGAAAATATATTGTTCGATAGGAGTGAGTGGGGGCTGAGAATTCATGTGATCGACCCGGCATGATTATCATGTTAATTCATGTACCCTATACCATATACTTAGAATAAAGGCTCGGTGTTGTATAGTTCCAAGAGAATTATTAAAGATTATCATATATGGGATTTAATTGAGAATTTCACATCTATTGTATTTTAGATGTTAGAGAAATTTAAAGTCCTCACATTTCGCATAACATTTGTATTTTACATTTGTTTTCCTGCAAGTAACCTCATCCCTCACTTAAACTCACCGCTGCATCTAATCTTTCAATTCTTTCGTTAAACTATAAAATATTTGTATGCAACCGGATCGGATATTCTGGCTATCATAGATTGGTTTAGTTCGGATTTAGCAAATAGGTTGTAATATTTATGAGTTATCGTTCAGTTTTGTTATGAACTGTATAAATTAAAATGAATGATGTCAAAACAAAATGATCGAGTTAATTTAATTTTTTGGAAGCAAAACCAGAGCATCACAATGCCCGATGCTTAATTAAAAAATATTTTAACGAAACAACAACTATAAAATAGAAACAAATAAAACCCATAAATTCAGGAACAAACCTTTAGCTGCCAAAGTAGGTACGGGTTTATTATTGCACGTGCTGAGCTATTATTGCCAATCACAATAATTACAAAAAAATTTATTATTGCATGTGCTGCGCTATTAATGCTTAGTGCATTGCTCTTAATATATAAAAACTACTAATTTGTGGACGCATACGAGGGAACCCAGAGAAGAATCCCATTCTCATAAATCAAGCAAACAGTAAGATTTGCTGAGAGAGAAAATATATCTCTACGGATTGAATCATATTGAATCATGACGGTTGTGATTATCTGTTTGTATCCAAAAAATGCCAAATGTGAATTCTATAAGAAAATTCATGCGGCCGGACGGTCTATTTATACGGTAATAAAGTTGAGTGAAAGTGTAAAACTTTGAGATTTCTTATTTTACCCCTTAATTTTAACTATTCTCTCTTGAATCAAATTTGGACTATATTGATATTTTAGAGAATATGGTTTGATGGAGTGAGCAAACATGTAAATTTAGCTATGGGTAAAATTTTTAGATTCCCATTTAGCCTTTCACATCAAATATTATAAAGATTTGGACTATTTTGGCAAACTTATGGTTGTGCCCAAATCTTAAAGACAATTATGAAATTACAATTGATGTGCTGTAGAGTGAAGGGTGTGATGGATTTGATGTTTTTTATTTAAAAGAATCGTTTCTTTGTACTTAATTACCGCTCTTAAAAATGGCTGTGGGATTGCCCAAAAATCAGCACGGTTTTCGCTAAAATACCATGAACTTTTAAGCCTTTTCAAATAAATACCATGAACTTTCTTTATTAACCATGAAATCTAATATGACAAATAAATACCATTAACTTTCCACTTTTCTCCATGGGGTGTGTGTGTGTGTGTGTATATATATATATATATATATATATATAGCATAGCGTTAATAAATATCACAAATGTTTGGGTTTTAAAATTTTTGCAAATAAACGCCAAATCTTTTATCATCATATGTATTGAAAGATAAAAAATTATATAAAGAAAAATAAAAATAAACTAACCTACGTTTTTGTTTATTTTTGCATCTAAGAAAACTTTTGGTATTTAGTTTTTATGATATTTATCTTAAAATTGCTAAGATCAATATTCGGTGAAATTTAATTTGATATTTTAAAATTCTTCGGTGAAATTTAATTTGATATTTCAAAATTCCCACGCTTTCGAGTGGGTTTTATCCCTAGTTCCATTTAAAACTACACATCATCCTCCTTCTCCAATATAATTATTTCTTTGTTTTAAGATCACTAATGCCTCTTCTAGAAGATAGTAGCATGGTAGCAAGTGTCGGAAACTAATGAAACTAAAATAAATAAATAAAGGCTAAATAAAATATGGTGGAGAATTATGTCATCTGTCATGTCCCGCTTCCCAAAATACGGAATACGAGAGGTGACAAGGCCAGCCATGCTCCTACGGTTAAGAAAATATCCTGTCGTCGTCACACTTCGACTTCTAGCATTACGGAGTAATCAGTAATCATAGCACAGATAATGAGAAATACAGTCACTAATTCTACCAAAACAGATATAAAACTAACCAGATAGAGTCAAAGAGAAAGATAGCGCTGGCATCGCTGATCTAGATGTCCGCAGTATCCTCGAGTTAAGGCAGGTCCTGATCCGAGCTAAATCCAGTCCTCACTCTGAGCATGCATACCCATGTCGTGAGAACGACACAATTGTAATATATATGAATATGTAATATGTGCAATGATGATAAACATGAAGCAGTAACATAGAGTCATGACGCGAGCATGAAATAGTCGGTACATGTAACGATAAAGCAATTGTACCAGATCAGTAATCAATGCAATGTCCATGTCACTAAAACTATCAGTTTCTAAGTCTCAATGTCCAGATCACTAAACTTATCGTCAGTCCAAATGTGAGCGTCAACCACTGCAGAAGTATCCCCAACCCAAGGGTAGACCCCAAAGACAAGGGAACACGGGCCCGAATCACGCTCGCTAAGAATCAGAAATACCATCCATACAACTCCCGAAATCACTGTATATGCTGGCAGTGAGACTCCTTAGATTCTGTTAATCGAACTCACACTCAAACTACCCCACACCCGGCGGTCTACATCAAACACCGACCATGAATCCAAATACTAGTCGCTCCATGACAAGTCTACGCGAGAACTGAAGACAGGGTCTTCATCAAGCATGTCTCGACTGGTATCAAAGATAAATGGACAGTGCTTGATTGTCACGACCCAAAATATTAGCTCGTGACCGGCACTTGAATCACGTGACGTCTAAAAGCATAACGTAACCCAAGTAAACCGAAACCCAGAAATCTAAACATTTTTAAGAAAATAAAAGAGGTGAAGTTTTGAAAATAAGGTATGAAGAAATCAAATGTTTTCTTAAATGCATAGCTAATGGAACATGAAAATGCAAGTGGATTATGCAAGTTGGAAAACATGTTTCGTCCATTAAAAATTTGGGCAGCACCTCCTTTGTATATTTTGATCCAAAACCACATATACATAATAATGATAAAAGCATCCCCAAGCGGGAGCTAGCTCTTCTCCAAACGGCGGATCCATAACCATGCAAAGCATAAATATAAGTATACGACGCCCAACTGCGAAGTTCACCACAAAGATAAAGAAATAGGTAAGACATCAAAACCACAAGTAGCGGAATACCCCTCGCTCTACGTCTCGCAACCACAATCTCACTATGTCTCATTACTTATACAAATTCTAGTTGGATTTGATGGAGTTGACTAGATACAATATGAAATATAAATACAAGAGGGGGCATGATACAAATGTCCCAACACCAAAGCAAAACACCCGAATGCAACCGTGTACCAGCGATGCCGCTACTGATCCATGCGGTCAACCTGCAAGAACTGTGGCATAACGGGGGTGAGTTGCCAACTCGTGAGTAGAAAAACATCAACAGGTAGAAATCGAATAAACAACGACTGCTAGGTCAACTATATCATAAAGGTAATACTATGATATCTGGGGTGACCTTATCTGTATATGTGCCAACAATGTAATCAACGCCTATATGTATGCGGATAACATCCAACCGTATGATCAATATCTATATGAATGTGGATCGCGTCCACGTGTCAACCAATGACACAACAACATCATGCATGTAAATATCATAAAAGTATATGCATGAAACTATGAGGATATAAATCAACGAGTGTCTCTCGCGACACATCAAAATCATGAAACCTGAATGTCCAACGTCGACACTCGAAAACATCATGAAACCCGTGCCCGGTATCGACACGTAAATCCTCACATCTCGGGCTCTGTCGGTCCGGATCGGCCCTCGGGATCCGTCTGCGGGATCGGCCCGCGAGATCCGGCATACGGGTCAGCCCCTATCCATCTCTCGACTTCGGATAACCGCCAGGTCCAACCAATCACCGGTAGGTAATAGTCCATCTGCCAGGCTCATCGTCATCCCGACGAAATCTCTTTCTTGCCCCGGGGTACCATACCGGGTCCACCATGAACCCGCAAACGAATCATCCAACTCCTCGAATCGGGTTTCACATGTCACACGTCTCAGAACTGAGAAAATGCATGGTGGACGCACTGAAATATCATATCAAGAGAAACCGGGTTTTTTAAACAGTACATACTTTCTTTTGAAATAGCTACGGTTCTCAAATCCAGAAATCTCATGAAAACAGCATATCTCAATGCGTAAAATCATAAAGCATGATGTATGCGACATATGATAGAATGGTAAGCATATCCGTGTATCATACAACATGGAACAATGATGTGACAATATCGGTATACTATGCGTCATATCGTAATGATGTGAACATAGCAACTAAATCATGTAAGAAGTCATATCATGATGCAGCAATCCTACTGTATGGTAACATGATATAGATCTACTCACCTTGATCCTTACTTGCCGAAGTCGATGACGCCATGCTCCGTCGCCTCGGAATCCACGCGAAGGTACCTACAATAATACACAATCGAAATCGCTATTAAAATCGAATCCGGAAAACCGACACGGCATACGTATCGCCTATAGGTTAGAACCTATAGCCCACGCATGCAAAACCAACCAATCATCCCTTGTTGTTGATGTACAAATATCCAACAACCAAATACAAATCCAAATATCAAAACTTAGCATTCAAAATACAGAAAACATAACCAAACACCACACCAAAGTGCTTCCAGATTTTAACTCAGGTGAAATTGGGACGAACAAACAATACTGGGATGATGTATATAGGGTATATGACCTACAGAAGCAACCTGGACCCAAAATTCCCCCATGTGGCCGGACACAAGGCCCCAAAATCTGGTGAGCTCGGGTCCATCAGCTCAGATGGGGTCTGTCTCGTCAGGGCGGTCTCCTATTGGTCCAATTTGGTCATTGGAGTTGTTTGTTTTCCTCAGAAATTCGCCGGGTTGCTCCAGATTCCCTGTAGGCTACTCAAATGCAACAAAACCGACATGGACACAATTCTAAGTTCGTATTCTCTATTCTAGGTCCACCAATTGATCTCTAGGGTCTTGTACTCCCTCACTACTGATCACAAGTCCACAAGCCACCCAAACACTCTCTAGAATTTTCTAACTTCACAAATCACCACTAAACCAACTTCTAAACTAAACTAGAATATAACCAACTAAAAACTAAGCTAAATGGTAGAAATTATACCTCATTTATGCAACCAAGCAAAACCCTAGAAATCCCAAGTCTTCAAAATCTAACTTTTCTTGGTCCAATGTGATGAGGGTGAGGAGGTGATCATTTTTTTGTGAAAGGGGTATAGGGTTTTGGTGGAGATTTGGAGATGATATTTGAGGTTGAAGGTGGAGGGAAATGAGCTTGAGGAAGATGAAGGAGGAGATGTAAAATGGTGGGGGAAGGAGAAATGAGGCAACCCCTCCTCTCTCTCTCACTTATTCTTACTCTCTCTTTCTCCAAGCATGCTTACCCCTCATCATTATGTCCCCCCCCCTCTCTCTCCTCAATAATTCCTCTCATTTCTTTCTTTTCTCACCGAAATAAAACCAACCATAACTAAAATAACATATAATCAAAATGCAACATGACATGGTGCACTAACCATGGAAAACTGTAGAAACACGGATTTGGCTTAATCGCGATTAGCAGTACACTGATCGGGTTTTTATTTAACTGCATAAAATAAATTTTTAAAAATGCCAAATCCTTTAAATATATTTTTAAATGAATAAATCATTTTAATGTCCATTTATTTCACAATTATTGGTATATATTTATACCCTTTTTCGAAAACCCCAATTTCGCAAATCGGGCAGTTTTCGGGAAATATATTATTTTAATATTAAATTCCAAAAATAATATTTTATATTTTCTGAAACGTTACAATCTTCCACTCTTAAATAAATTCGGTCCCCGAATTTAAATTTAAATCCCCAAATACTAAAACATTCTAATAATCAATTCAAATCAACGGGGCTCCGAAATCACGGAAGATACGGAAATAACGCAGCGCGTCAAGTGCGCCTGAAAACGGGTATGAAACTCATAACCGAACTCCGTCAAGCGTCACGCAAATCATCGGATTTTCACGCATATCATCAAAGTTATAATGGAGATACAGATCTCGAAATCCACTACTGAAATCCAACATACACTAGTCAAATACTATAACATGTATATAGTACGCATTCTTGGAAAATCCCCAAAACTGAATAAAACACATCCAAAATACTTTTCTGAATCGCCGTGTGATGCGTAACTCACGACACAAATGACGGACGTTCATTTATAAAGTAATAATATGTGTCCATATATGTTTTGCTCAAATATACGTTCCGCCGTCTTTGAAATATCCCAAAAGGTTTTCCTTTGTAAACGTTCGTGTCACTCACGGACACAAAGGAAATAGCGAGACTATAACTCCTTTTTGAAAACCTCTTGTTAAACTTTTAATGCATGCAAAATACTCAGTTACTGTTCTCAGATCAGTCATGTTCGGCTACTACATAATATAGTGCCCATCATGAAAACAAGGTGCTCAAAAGCAAAATCAGCCTCAAAAGGCGTATCCAACAATTACGTGCGTCTGGTGCGCACGGAAATCAAATCCAAATATAAGTGCCACAATATGCACAAAAGCCAAAACTAAGTGCAACGGATGTGCACGAAAGTATCTGTCCAGTGCAACGGGTGTGCACGACAGCATCATCTAGTGCATTTAATATGCACGGAAATATCAACCCAATTCAACTAACCATGCACGAAGAAAAATCCCAAATCAAGTGCATTCGGTGTGCACAAAATCACATCTCATATCATGCGCCCAACATGCGCGAAAATCCAAATCAAGTGCATCTATCATGCACGAATGAAATCTAAATCAAGTGCATCCAACATGCATGAACAAAATCTAAATCTAGTGCATCTGACATGCACGAGTAAAATCTCACTCAAGTGAATCCGATGCGCACAAAACCCAATATCAAGCGCCTAATATGCGCAAAAATCGAACCCAAGCGCGTCAATCCATATAAATGCCCAGTGCGGTAAAGCGCACGAAAACGAACGTCAAGTGCAACGCGCACAAATACCTAAATCTGGTAACATAAATGCTCAGAGATATAAATCGGGTGCAACTAAGGTACGGAGTGCAAATCTAGTGCAACCAATGCACGAAATACCGATATGGTGCAACCAACGCACAAAATGTAAACCTAGTTCAACAAACGCATGGAATATAAATATGGTGCGACAAACGCACGAAACGAAAATCTAGTGCAACAAATGCACGAAAAGAAAATCTAATGCAAAAAATGCACGAAATATAAATCTGGTGCATCTAGTGCACGAAATACAAATACAGTGCATAAATGCATAAATACAAATCTGGTGCATCAAGTGCACAAATTACCAATCTGGTGCATCAAATGCACAAAAAACCAATCAATAACTCAAATGCGTAAACAGCAACACCGAGTGTATCAAGGAGTATAAAATCAAAAACGTGTGCAAATGTGTGCACAAAACACATATCAATGCACTGTAAGCACATATAAGCTATACCGAGTGCAAAATCAAATCGAGTGCGTACCACACGCACAAAATCAAATCAACTGTATGAAATCCACGAAATCATAAATACGTGCAGCCAAAGCACAAAACCGGCATCAAGTGCAATAAATATGCACAAATCATAAACCAACATAGCGGTGTATAAAACATATATCAAGTGCAATACTATGCACAACATGTAAATGCCCAGTAGGTGCAGCCATGGTGCACGAAAACAATATCATGAAACTCAATCATCAAAACTCAAATCCAAACGATATAAGTGTGATACTCTGATCACAAACGCAAATCGCAACAAATGACATTGAGGTACACCTCCTACAATGTCGAAAAATGTCGGTGCGCCTAAAACTGGCAGAGCAAGAATATCCGCTTGCCTCCTGCTCACGGTATGGCGCCCTCTGTCTCTGGGTCCTCATTTTCTCTGTGGATTACCAATCTCGCAATCCGTCGGCTCGTCGGCCCAGTCCGGTGTACTAACGGAAATGATTCCGCTCTAGCAATTCTCTGGCCATCTCTCGGCCAATTATCACGACCACGCGTAAAGCAGCACGTCACTGGCGTCGGCCTTTGGCCCTCTAAATACACGTGACACATCTGATTCTCGGTGCAAATCTCATCGCAACAGTATCCTGGAAGGAACCTGCTCAAGGTCTCTTCCGATCTCGTCTATGCCGAACAATACGGAGGCTGGTACTCTCGCATAATCTTTTCTCGCTTTCTGGACATCTGCGTTTTCAGCACAACCTTTCCTCGGGAATTGGCCGTATCCCAACGCCTCTGTATACATATCAGATCTCTAATCTCGTCGGGGAGTAACAACACCTCGTCAGCATCTCGCACGAACCTCTTATTCCACTCGTCTTTATTATCGTCCCCTTAACATCACGTCATGTTGTCTGTGTACTGCAAATGTTCTCGGCTACAATCAATCCGGAGTATCTCATACGGACTCGAAATCACGAACTCGGTATCTTCATCACTCTGTAGAAGATATCTAGCCGAACACGTCCTCGGGAATTCGTCCCAACCATCGGAGGAATACTCAATACTCGTCTGTTCTCGATCAACTCACAACGCATCTAGGTGAGGTCCTCTATCCGAAACTGGTCAGCTTGCTGATCTCTTATCACATGATACCCGGATGATGTTAAACGTTTCGATCGATTCTTCAAATTCACATAATTCCCCGAAAGCTCAACACCTGAGCATAGTATAATAATATCCAGTACATGCCACAGTACCTATGGACCAATCGTAGAAGGGCAAACCCAAGCCTCACTGATGGCACCGCTAAACTGCCGCAAACCCTAAGGTTCAAAAGCGGTTCCATAGTCATCATGTCGAGTTAGGGTTTCATTCTTCTAGAGAGTCCACAGAATTACTTGCATGTTCTTTCGAATACATTAAACTTGGAAAAATGGGTTTCTGACATTCGTTCGAACTTTTTAACTTCGCCTAGACGACATATGAATACCCTTCGTCCGCATGCTAAACAATGCATCAATCCTCCAGGAAAGACGATACATCACGGTTATCACTGGATCGGTCTGCTCTAGATCTGAGTAAGACTAATCTTCAACTCAACTGGGCCTGCATCGGCACATCAATCTGACGAATTACCTTCATCTCTCAACTCGGGATAGACTAGCTATCATCTATCGCATCTCTACCTGAAAGCTCCAACGATCTCCGCTCATAAGCTCTGGAAGCGACATCCCATCAATCTCAGCAACAGCAGGGTCATCTGTCCACATGGTAGACGACATCACAATCTCTGAGGTAGGTTGTACATCAACAGTCCTCTCACAACAGGAAGCCTCTATCACTGGCCCGATCATCCGGTACAAAGCCAAACACTCGCCTCAGATAGGAGGTCACAACACAAACGCTAACTCGAGACGTTCCCGTGTCACCAGAAAACACGATGGTCAGTCCTCGTACCAGACGAGCTCGCCCTGACCGCAACACTAGCAGCAGCTCAAACTGCGCTCAAACCATGGTGACAGAAACCTCAATCGTGTATTGATAAAACAGATCAAAGGCATGAAAGGAAACGACAGATCCAGAATGGATACATGATCATAAGGAGGAAACGGAATCAGTGAGAGTATGATCATGGAAACGAATAGAATCAAGTATCTCAAATAGATGTATAATCATGGGTACGAAGAGAATCACTGATATCAAAATATGTACATCCTAAGGTTTCTTAAGTGGAGTATCGTATCGTAAATATGCCGCAGAACATACGTACGGTACGTCACTCTACTCAATCTACCTACTCCATCAATCTGGGTCAGACTATGAAACGAAAGTTCGGGTCTAATACCCCCCCCCCCGTTCAAGTCTAAGTTCCGTAAGGTCAAGCCTAGTTTCCGAAATAAATTACGCCCCAGACTCCACATAGTCAAACCTAAACTCGAACTAAGGTTCAACCTAGCGCTCTGATACCAACTTTTTCACAACCCAAAATATTAGCTCATGACCGGCACTTGAATCACGCGACGTCTCAAGGCGTGACGTAACTCAAGTAAGCCGAAACCCAGAAATCTAAACATTTTTAAGAAAATAAAGAAGGTGAAGTTTTGAAAATAAGGTATGGTGAAATCAAATGTTTTCTTAAATGCATAGCTAATGGAACATGAAAATGCAAGTGGATTATGCAAGTTGGAAAACATGTTTCGTCCATTAAAAATTTGGACAGCACCTCCTTTGTATATTTTGATCCAAAACCACATATACATAATAATGATAAAAGCATCCCCAAACGGGAGCTAGCTCTTCGCCAAAAAGCGGATCTACAACCACGCAAAGCATAAATATAAGTATACGACGCCTAACGACGAAGTTCACCACAAAGATAAAGAAATAAGCAAGACATCAAAACCACAAGTAGTGGAATACCCCTCGCTCTAAGTCTCGCAACCACAATCTCACTAAGTCTCATTACTTATACAAATTCTAGTTTGATTTGATGGAGTTGACTAGATACAATATGAAATATAAATACAAGAGGGGGCACGATACAAATGTCCCACCTATCAAAGCAAAACACCCGAATGCAACTGTATGCCAGCGATGCCGCTACTGATCCATGCGGTCAATCTACAAGAACTGTGGCACAACGGGGGTGAGTTGCCAACTCGTGAGTAGAAAAACATCAACAGGTAGAAATCGAATAAACAACGACTCCTATGTCAACTATATCATAAAGGTAATACTATGATATCTAGGGCTGTATATGTGCCAAAAATGTAATCAACGCCTATATGTATGCGGATAACATCCAACCGTATGATCAATATCTATATGCATGTGGATCCCGTCCACGTGTCAACCAATGACACAACAACATCATGCATGTAAATATCATAAAAGCATATGCATGAAACTATGAGTATATAAAGCAACGGGTGTCCCTCACGACACATCAAAATCATGGAACCTGAGTGTCCAACGTCGACACTCGAAAACATCATGAAACCCGTGCCCAGCATCGACACGTAAATCCTCATATCTCAGGCTCCGTCAGTCCGGATCGGCCCTCGGGCTCCGTCTGCGGGATCGGCCCGCGGGCTCCGGCAGACGGGTCGGCCCCTATCCATCTCTCGACTCCGGTTGGTATCCTCCGGATAACCGCCAGGTCCAACCAATCACCGGTAGGTAATAGTCCCTCTGCCAGGCACATCATCATCCCCACGAAATCTCTCTCTTGCCCCGGGGTACCATACCGGGTCCACCATGAACCCGCAAACAGATCATCCAACTCCTCAAATCTGGTTTCACATGTCACACGTCTCAGAATCGAGAAAACGCATGGTGGACGCACTGAAATATGAGAAACCGGGTTTTTAAAATAGTACATACATTGTTTTAAAATAGCCACGGTTCTCAAATCCAGAAATCTCATGAAAACAGTATATCTCAATGCGTAAAATCATAAAGTATGATGTATGCGACATATGATAGAATGGTAAGCATATCCGTGTATCATGCAACATAGAACAGTGATGTGACAATATCAGTATATCATGCGTCATATCGTAATGATGTGAACATAGCAACTAAATCATGCAAAAAGAGTCATATCATGATGCAGCAATCCTACTGTGTAGTGACATGGAAATTATCGATGATGAAGTGTGTGAGCCGGCAAATCTGTGTAAGTGTAACATATGCATCATCGATAATTGTGTAAGTGTAACATACGCATCATCGATAATTGTGTAAGCGTACTAGTACAGTATAAGCAATGCAATGAGAATAGCATGAATGCAGCATAAGGTAAATCATCAGCTAAAAACTATAATGTATACGTATCTAACATGATCGAGTCGGTAAATCTATAAATCAGCATCCAGTCTCACAACATCACGTACGGTATACTCTATCGTACGGCATCCTCTAGTCAAGGGTATGGATCAGTCATCATAAAACTCGTCACGTACGGTAAACCATCGTACGGCGGTATTAACCATCGGGGATCCTATCATCCTATATGACAATGAGGGGTACGGACCTAACGTCTCGTACGACATATCACACATGATTCACGACATTCTATATATATCTATATACCTATGTCCTAGGTCACATCCATAACAATCTCATATCAGGGGACCGACAAGGTATCAATCATCTCAATCGACTCGCATCCGTATACCAACATATCATCAATCATCATATCACGTCGTATATTATTTTCATCGCATTTATATCCCACATCAAGTCAGTTTTACATATACATTCTACCATTACTATAAGCATACGTATCTAATCTAACCTACACATCTGAACCATACAATCAGTTTTTAAAAGATGCGAATCGTAGTGTTGAAAGTAGGGGCTACGGTGTTTTTAAGGAAAAGATGTCGTTTGAAAATCCGTAACGTCCCTCAAGGTATCTTTTTAAGAGATGCATACGATTCTTCAGTTTGGAAAAATGTATGGTTCAGATGACATCTTTACATCGGCTATCTAGTCTTATAGTATCCAATACGGCAATATCATCGAACATCATCCTCAAATCTCGTCATCACGTATTAATCGTATCGTATCACTTCTAACTATCCTTTAGTTTCTAATATGGTTTCTCTAACTATCCTTTAACTCTATCCATAGTTTCCTAATCTAGGTTTCCTTAACCATATTCTATGAATCGGTTTCCATCAAAAACTTGCGGAGGTGCTATACGCCATCCACCCGACTTCCACCATAGATATAGATCTACTCACCTTGATTCTTGCTTGCCGAAGTCGATGACGCCATGCTTCGTCGCCTCGGAGTCCACGCGAAGTTACCTACAATAATACACAATCGAAATCGCTATTAAAATCGAATCCGGAAAACCGACACGGCATACGGATCGCCTATAGGTTAGAACCTATAGCCCACGCATGCAAAACCAACCAATCATCCCTTGTTATTGATATACAAATATCCAACAACCAAATACAAATCCAAATATCAAAACTTAGCATTCAAAATACGGAAAATATAACCAAAAACTACACCAAAGTGCTCCCAGATTTTGACTCAGGTGAAATTGGGACGAACAAACAATACTGGGATGATGTATATAGGGTATATGACCTACAGAAGCAACCTGGACCCAAAATTCCCCCATGTGGCCGGCCACAAGGCCCCAAAATCCGGTGAGCTTGGGTCTATCAGCTCAGATGGGGTCCGTCTCGTCAGGGCAGTCTCCTATTGGTCTAATTTGGTCTCTGGAGTTGTTTGTTTTTCTCATAAATTCCCCGGGTTGCACCAAATTCCCTGTAGGCTACTCAAATGCAGCAAAACCGACATAGACACAATTCTAAGTTCGTATTCTCTATTCTAGGTCCACCAATTGATCTCAAGGGTCTTGTACACCCTCACTACTGATCACAAGTCCACAAGTCACCCAAACCCTCTCTAGAATTTTCTAACTTCACAAATCACCACTAAACCAACTTCTAAACTAAACTAGAATATAACCAACTAAAAACTAAGCAAAATGGTAGAAATTATACCTCATTTATGCAACCAAGAAAAACCCCAGAAGTCCCCAAGTCTTCAAAATCTAACTTTTCTTGATCCAATGTGATGAGGGTGAGGAGGTGATCATTTTTTTGTGAAAGGGGTATAGGGTTTTGGTGGAGATTTGGAGAAAATATTTGGGGTTGAAGGTGGAGGGAAATGGGCTTGAGGAAGATGAAGGAGGAGATGTAAAATGGTGGGGGAAGGAGAAATGAGGCAGCCCCCCCTCTCTCTCACTTATTCTCACACACACTCTCTCTCTCTCTCCAAGCATGCTTACCCCTCATCATTATGCCCCCCCTCTCTCTCCTCAATCATTCCCCTCCTTTCTTTCTTTCCTCACCAAAATAAAACCAACCATAACTAAAACAACACATAATCAAAATGCAACATGATATGGTGCACTAGCCATGGAAATCTGTAGAAACACGGATTTGGCTTAATCACGATAAGCAGTGTACTAATCAGATTTTATTTAACTGCATAAAATAAATTTTTAAAAATGCCAAATCCCTTATATATATTTTTAAATGAATAAATCATTTTAATTTCCATTTATTTCACAATTATTGGTATATATTTATACCCTTTTTCGAAAACCCCAATTTCGCAAATCGGGCAGTTTTCGGGAAATATATTATTTTAATATTAAATATAAAATAATATTTTATATTTTCTGAAATGTTACATCGATGTCTTACTTATGACACTAATATAAGTGCTTCCATAACCATCTCATACCAGTTATAGTTACACTTATATATGTCCCATAGGCGTCGACAATTGTCACGCCCCGCTTCCCAAAATACGGAATACGAGGGGTGACAAGGCCAGCCATGCTCCTACGGTCAAGGAAATATACTGCCGTAGTCACACTTCGGCTTCTAGCTTTACGTGGTAATCAGTAATAAATGCACAGGTAATGAGAAATGCAGTCACTAAGTCAAAACAGATATAAACTAACCAGATGGAGTTAAAGGAAAGATAGCGCTGACGTCGCTGATCTAGATATCCGCAATATTCTCAAGGTACGACAGGTGCTGATCCGAGCTAAGTCCAGTTCTCACTCTGAGCATGCATACTCAGGTCGTCAGAGCGACACAATAGCAATATATATAAATGCAAAAGTAAACACGTGCAATGATGATGAACATGACGCAGTAAATATAGAATGATGACGCACATGAAATAATCGGTACAGGTAAGCAGTAAAGTAGGTATATCAAATCAGTAAGCAATGCATGTCAATGTCACTATTCCTATCAGTCTTTAAGTCTCACTGTCCAGGTCGCTAAACCTATCGTCAGTCCAAGTGTGAGAGTCAACAACGCAGGAGTATCCCCAACCCAAGGGTAGGGCCCTAGGGGTAAGAGAACACGGGCCCGAATCACGCACGATAATAATCAGTAACTCCATCCATACAACTCCCAAAATCATGGTATATGCCGGCAATGGGACTCCCGAGATTCCGTTGAACTCACACTCAAACTACCCCACACTCCGTGGTCTACATCAAATACCAACCATGAATCCAAATACTAGTCGGTCAATGACATGTCTACGCGAGAACTGGAGACAGGATCTCCATCAAGCATGTCTCGACTGGTACCAAGATAAATAGACAGTGTTTGACGCCTTACCTATGACACTAATATAAGTGCTCCATAACCGTCCCATTTCAGTTATAGTTACACTTATATATGTCCCATAGACGGCTCTGTTCTCCCTTAGATCCCTTATTTCACTCCGATAGTATGATAGATCGAGGACTTTTTCTTATTGACTTCATCAGGAGATCCCCGAGGTATGTAAATATCCTGTGCTTTCCTTCCTTTCTTTTTGTATGGTTCATTCTTTCTCTGTATTAAATGAGAGGACCTTTTGATGACAAATCGCATCAAGAAACCTTATGCACTTTTTAGGCGAGAAGGCATTGATGGAGCACTCCTGGGCTAAGAAAGTGGGAGAAAGCCAGGTCCAGTATAAATTAACTGGGTTCGCTGATTGTGTACAAGTACATGTCACTTCACTTATTCATTCACGTTTTAACACTAACGTACTTTCCACAATCAAAACACTAATATCTATCACTGGGTGATGTACACGATCACTAGGTTACCAATGTATATGACCTCTACATGATATGATGAGAAAGCATTAATTACGATATGAATAAAATATCAGCAGCCAGTGTCCTACCAATTGCATAATTTACCATAAATCATACATGGAGAATTAAGCGAAACAATGTAAAGGGGGTAAGCAGTATGTTTAATTATCTATCCATAAAAATTAGTTTCGTGTCAATCGGGTTTCAGGTTTGCTAGATATGGCCATTTCAATTTAAGTGTTCGCTGCTGGAAATCCAGTTTCAGAACTGGAAGTCTGTTTCGTAACACGTTTTACTCCCAGTTGGGAGCATAATTAGGCGACGCTACAGTTAAATTAATTGTATATTTTTCTGTTATGTTTCCCACTCATTAAACGGATTATCTATAGGATTCCTGTATTAGAAGTTAGGTTATGCTCAAGGTGTTGGAGTAAGAGAGGTCACAGCATAAACTACAGAATACCACGGTATTCTAAAATACGAATTAAATATAAAACGATGGTGAAACGACACGGAAACAGATCCATGGGTTATCTAACTAAACTATATACGCTACCATATAGGGTTCCACGCATTTTTAGTTTAAATAAGTGGTATACGGGTGTTCCAAAGCCAGGTATCCAAAACGAACGCTGCCCCGAACTGCAGTTCAGGGCAGCGAATCGCCTCAGTATTCATGGATATAACTTATCAAAATGCAAAGATGAACTATGGGGTGTTGTCGGTTTATCCGTTGGCTTCGATACGAGCCAACGCACTCTGAGATTCGATATGTAGATAATTTATTATGATTTTAACCGATTAGCTAGTCCGAGGAAAATCAGCTTTCACAAGGGTTATCGGGTTGTTATTTTAGGGGAGGTAACCAACTTTATTTTACAGCCAAATTTATATACGACGTTCGTTAACCATGCAGGGTTTCATCGATCATGAGTTCCGCTATGTTTGATTAGGTGTACACATCGGCTTCCGTATTGAACACAAAGGTTTAGCAACCGATTAATGGTCAAAAGGTCGATTTCAATTATTTGGCCTAAACAAAAATTAATCCACGGGTTTCAATATGCCGTTAGTCATAACATAATAGGCCCAATTGTGTCACAAACATTATTGTCAGATTCATCAAGACTTATTATTAAAATTACTATTGTATTATTCTATATTCCGTATAATTATCAATATGAATAGAGTAGCATGTAAAGCAAGTATGAACTTGCCTGAAGATGGCCGGAGACACAACCGTGATGACGAAGACGACAGCAACGGCACAATCAGGGCGCAATGAACACAACGCCAGCAGCAACAGCAACAACAATCTTGGACTCGGCTATGGCACGAGCTCGTGGCGCGGCCTCGGCTAAGCTAGCTCTTGTGCTTAGCCTCAACAGGGACACTGAGCTTGAGCTGCGGTGAAGGACGGAAATGATAGTGATGACACGGTAGATGAAGCACTAGCAGGAACGGTGCAGGGCACGAAGTGGTCACGGTCTAGGCACGGGACCGGGCATGGGCTAGCACCGTGGTGGGCAGCAAGGTGTTGCAGCGGCGGTTCAGGAGACAGGGTGGTTGTCACGCCCTGCTTTCCGGTATACGGCGAAGGGGACGCGAATGGTCCGCTGCGTATTTACTGTGAAGTAAATACGCTAAGCGTATCTAAGCAATATAAAGGTAAATACACAAGAGACAAGAGATATAAACTGAACAGCAACTTTATTTATTAACATTCTTTTGTACAATGCATAAAAACTAAATACAACTGAAATAAAAGCGATGCCTAAACAATGGCATAACAGAAATGAAAAGTACTGAATGGAAAGTGTACAATGACTAGAGCTCGGAGTCTTCACTGAACTGGTCCAAGTCTTCAGCAGTAGGCTCGATCTCAGGAATGTCCAGATCACCTGACGACATTCAAAGAAGAAAGAAAGAGAATGTCGTCAGCGAACAAATCGCTCGGTAAGTCCCAAAGATAAGGGAGAAATAGAATAGAAAGAATAAAAAGGTATCTTTTAAAGTTGTATTATATTGTTGTAATGTTGTGTTAACGCTGTTGTTTGTAGCTTGGTACAGAAGGATGCCAGTGTATACGAGAGGAGTCTCGTTAGACCAGAGACTACGGTGAACTGAATATAGAGTACAAGGCTCCGTTAGAAAGCCCGGAACAACGGCAATTGGATTCATATTAGGTGTCTTAAATCTTGCAGTCTCGTGCCACTTTTAACACCTTCCGTACCAGTCTACCCCTTAAACCCCATAGTGTTTTGATTGTATTGTATTGTAAATTGTATAGATTGTATAATTGGATGACTGACTGAAACCATGATATTAGTAAACGGATGTAACTGGAGAATCATGTATATGGATATAAACTGGAGATCATGTAAATGGAATGTATATCCATGGTTCGGTTCGGTCAAATTGTATAGATTGATAGTTGGATTCATGGATTCATGTTGGATTGTAATATTGTAGATTGTAGATTGTAGATTATAGATTGTACTTGAATCATATTCTAGTCAGATTATAACGAGACTCACTATAAGTCAGATAATTAGAAAAGAAAATTGATGTCCTGATTGTTTTGATGTTATCGGTAACCGCTGCATATGGACGGCAAGATTTGTGTCTTTTTCAAAGACAATTACCGTATTGATAACACCATTATTAAGTTGTCTACCTTAAATAGGCAAGCACCCACTTCTCTAGCTACCTAAGGCTCAAGAGATTGGTCCCGCTTAAACCTATATTTACTAGGGTCCTTATGGTAAATTATAGAACTTGAGGGGGTTTTATGTAAAAATACTTTTATATACTTTTCAAAGTACACCCCAAGTATTTATTAATCGTCTTTAGAGTTGTAGTGAATGTACATTTTATATTGTGATATTTCTATTGAAAATAGCCTATTTTCATAATAAATGGTATTTATTGGTAATATTGGTTTTGTATGGAATTCATGGTATTTTAGTGTAAAATGATTCTTGTGACATTTTTAGAAAAAGTGGAATATTTGTAATAATTCAAAGTTATTTTTATGTTACATATACATATATTTATATGAAAATAATTTTAGTATATATATAATATTCTAGAAATCTCGTTTTCTTAAGATGTCGTATTTTAAATCTTTCAAGACCGAATGCTCCTTGCGGAGGTCTGCATCTCGCATTACTAAGCCCGAGGCTGCGCGATAATCCGTACCATCCCGAACGGGTTCCCCAAATAGGTTGTAGCGGCGCTTTACAAAGCTTTGTATAAATACTAATCATTAAGGGAAAACAGTTTTATTAATTATGATATTTATTTTTAAAGATGTCGATTTTCTGTATTCTATGTTCTAGGGTCCCCTAAGTCAACTAGACTGCTCCTAACTGGTCCACAGCGACAAGTTGTGAGATATCTCTCCAATCGCCTCTTCACCGCCAATTGTGGCCAGGTAAGTACAAGTGAAGAAAGGAGGGATCCGCTCACGAATCACCGTGAAACGGGCCTTTTAAAGTTACCTTTCTCACCTGTCTAGCCTAGGCACCACAAAGTCAGGTTTAGATAAACGACTGAATGCCCACAACTTTCTTCTGTCCTAATGAGTGCAATAGTCCTTAATTGGTTGAGTCTAGATATTTTTTATTAGCCCAAATGTTATTTATTTGTAAAGATGTATCAATACTAAATCTTTTAGAAATAGTTTTATAAAGTAAAGGGTATTTAAATGAAAATGTTTGTTTTCCCGTATTCTAAATTCTCGAGGGTATCGTGTTATGTTGCATATGAGTGTGTGAGGAGGTAGGTCATTACCTCGTGGTCTAGTTAAAGGTATAGCAAGTGGAATGAAATTAAATGTATAATTGAAACAATGTGGTATTTAAATGAAAAAAATACGATAAAGTGAAATAGCCATCATTTTATGACATGAAACTTGATCAATTTGGTTGATTAGTGTTTAATAGTCAACATGATGGTTTAAGCATAATTGTATTAACGAGAAGTGAAGTTTTATAAGAAAATCGAATCGGAAAATCGGATTTGTTCCGATTCCGTCGGGTTTTGTAAATCCGTATTTTTAGAATGGAAAAGAAAGTTAGAAATGGGAATTACGGGGTTTGGACAATAACGAGAGTGAGATGGAAGGAGAGCAATCGTCGGTGCGTCGCTTCGTCGCCGAGAGCTCCTAGAACGATCGCCGGAAATTCGTCGAGAATTTCGCCGTAGTTTCGCTTCGTGCTCGTTTTCAAAGTACACAAGTTTCTTGGAAATTTTAGAGAGTTGGCTCAGAGTTTTGGGGTTAGAGGGTAGAGGGTAGGGGTGATATTTATAGGGTTAGGCTAGGGTTAGGGTAGATGAAGGGTTTTAATTTAAAAAATGTAAAAATGTATTGAAAATCATTAAAAAATGGAGTAAAAGGGACTTTATGAATTCTCTGGAACCGATCTTGGAAAATGAAGTGTGCAGGGGGGTAGGGTAAGCCAAGAGTCACAACTCACCTGTTGACAACTCGGCCAAATCGGCAACTCCGGCCGGCGGCGGCTGCCGAGTCTGCCGGTCCGCCGGGCGAGTTGGCCGATCCGGGCCGAGTTCGATTGTCGGAGGGTGCCTCGTCGTTTGGTGATCTCACTGGTACATTTAACTTTCTGGGTGTAGTGGGGTTTTATGGTTCTAGCACGTGTTGACTCTTGAACTTCTAAAAATTTAAAAAGAAAATAATATTAAAAATAATGCGGGGAATGGGATTTGAACTCTGGTGGCTTGGTTCAGCAGTGCAAGGTATAACCAATGAGCCACAAGCTCTTTCTTGTAATTAAATTTCTAATTAATTACTTATGTATTGTGCTCAGGCAATAATACCCCTTTATGGATTTTGAATTTTTTTTGTAAAAACTTGTATTGGAAATTTGGGGTTGTTACATTCTACCCTCCTTATAAAAATTTCATTCTCGAAATTTGTAAAAGGAAAGTGTAACAAATTTAAGAAAAGTGTGGTGACTGAAGTACTGATAGTGTATGGAAAATGTGTGAAGGAATGAAAGGATGCGAATGTTTTGGTAAGATTGTAAAAGATGTGAGAAAAATTTAGGGCAGGACAGATTCAAAGTATATGATTCAAGATATATGAAATTGTAAGATTCAAGGAACATGATTGTAAAGAATGTTTTAGTTGCTGGTTCTTGTGTTATATTGTTTAGGTTATTCACGCAGAACAGAACTGCATAGTATGGTTCTATACAGCTCTGACCTGCATGGGCCACCAACAAAACCTGTCACGCCCCGCTTCCCGGTATACGGCGAAGGGGACGCGACTGGTCCGCTACGTATTTACTGTGAAGTAAATACGCTAAGCGTATCTAAGCAATATAAAGGTAAATACACAAGAGACAAGAGATATAAACTGAACAGTAACTTTATTTATTAACATCCTTTTGTACAATGCATGAAAAGTAAATACAACTGAAATAAAAGTATTTCCTAAACAATGGCATAACAGAAATGAAAAGTACTGAATGGAAAGTGTACAATGACTGGAGCTCGGGGTCTTCACTGAACTGGTCCAAATCTTCAGCAGTAGGCTCGATCTCATGAATGTTCAGATCACCTGAAGACATTCAAAGAAAAAAGAAAGAGAATATCGTCAGCGAACAAATCGCTCGGTAAGTCCCAAAGATAAGGAAGAAATAGAATAGACAGAATAAGAAGGTATCTTTTAAAGTTGTATTATATTGTTGTAATGTTGTGTTAACGCTGTTGTTTGTAGCTTGGTACACAAGGATGCCAGTGTATACGAGAGGAGTCTCGTTAGACCAGCGACTACAGTGAACTGAATATAGAGTACAAGGCTCCGTTAGAAAGCCCGGAACAACGGCAATTGGATTCAGGTTAGGTGTCTTAAATCTTGCAGTCTCGTGCCACTTTTAACACCTTCCGTACCAGTCTACCCCTTAAACCCCGTAGTGTTTTGATTGTATTGTATTGTAAACTGTATAGATTGTATAATTGGATGACTGACTGAAACCATGATATCAGTAAACGGATGTAACTGGAGAATCATGTATATGGATATAAACTGGAGATCATGTAAATGGAATGTATATCCATGGTTCTGTTCGGTCAAGTTGTATAGGTTGATAGTTGGATTCATGGATTCATGTTGGATTGTAATATTGTAGATTGTAGATTGTACTTGAATCATATTCAAGTTGGATTATAACGAGACTCACTATGAGTCAGACAATTAGAAAAGCAAATTGATGTCCTGATTGTTTTGATGTTATCGGTAACCGCTGCACATGGACGGCAGGATTTGTGTCTTTTTCAAAGACGATTACCGTATTGATAACACCATTATTAAGTTGTCTACCTTAAGTAGGCAAGCACCCACTTCTCTGGCTCCCTAAGGCTCAAGAGATTGGTCCCGCTTAAATCTATATTTACTAGGGTCCTCATGGTAAATTATAGAACTTGAGGGGGTTTTATGTAAAAATACTTTTATATACTTTTCAAAGTACACCCCAAGTATTTATTAATCGTCTTTATAGTTGTAGTGAATGTAGATTTTATATTGTGATATTTCTATTGAAAATAGCCTATTTTCATAATAAATGGTATTTATTGGTAATATTGGTTTTGTATGGAATTCATGGTATTTTAGTGTAAAATGATTCTTGTGACATTTTTCGAAAAAGTGGAATATTTGTAATAATTCAAAATAGCTATTTTTATGTTACATATACATATATTTATATGAAAATAATTTTAGTATATATATAATATTCTAGAAATCTCATTTTCTTAACATGTCGTATTTTAAATCTTTCAAGACCGAATACTCCTTGCGGAGGTCTACATCACGCACTACTAAGCCCGAGGATGCGCGATAATCCGCACCATCCCGAACGGGTTTCCCAAATGGGTTGTAGCGGCGCTTTGCAATGATTTGTATAATTACTAATCATTAAGGGAAAACGGTTTTATTGATTATGGTATTTATTTGTAAACATGTCGATTTCCTGTATTCTATGTTCTAGGGTCCCCTAAGTCAACTAGACTGCTCCTAACTGGTCCAAAGCGACAAGTTGTGAGATATCTCTCAAATCTCCTCTTCACCGCCAATTGTGGCCAGGTAAGTACAAGTGAAGAAAGGAGGGATCCGCTCACGAATCACCGTGAGACGGGCCTTTTAAAGTTACCTTTCTCACCTGTCTAGCCTAGGCACCACAAAGTCAGGTTTAGATAAACGACTGAATGCCCACAACCTTCCTCTGTCCTAATGAGTGCGATAGTCCTTAATTGGCTGAGTCTAGATATTTTTTATTAGCTCAAATGTTATTTGTTTGTAAAGATGTATCAATACAAAATCTTTTAGAAATGGTTTTATAAAGTAAAGGGTATTTAAATGAAAATGTTTGTTTTGTCGTATTCTAAGTTCTCGAGGGTATCGTGTTATGTTGCATATGAGTGTGTGAGGAGGTAGGTCGTTACCTCATGGTCTACTTAAAGGTATAGCAAGTGGAATGAAATTAAATGTAAAATTGAAACAATGTGGTATTTAAATGAAAAAAATACGATAAAATGAAATAGCCATCATTTTATGACATGAAACTTGATCAATTTGGTTGATTAGTATTTAATAGTCAACATGATGGAGTTTAAGTATAATTGTATTAACGAGAAGTGAAGTTTTATAAGAAAACCGAATCGAAAAATCGGATTTGTTCCGATTCCGTCGGGTTTTGTAAATCCGTATTTTTAGAATGGAAAAGAAAGTTTGAAATGGAAATTACGGGGTTTGGACAATAATGAGAGTGAGATGGAAGGAGAGGAATCGTCGGTGCGTCGCTTCGTCGCCGAGAGCTCCTAGAACGATCGCCGGAAGTTCGCCGGGAATTTCGCCATAGCTTCGCTTCGTGCTCGTTTTCAAAGTACACAAGTTTCTTGGAAATTTTAGAGAGTTGGCTCAGAGTTTTGGGGTTAGAGGGTAGAGGGTAGGGGTGATATTTATAGGGTTAGGGTAGATGAAGTGTTTTAATTTTAAAAATGTAAAAATGTATTGAAAATCATTAAAAAATGGAGTAAAAGGGACTTTATGAATTCTCTTGAACCGATCTTGGAAAATGAAGTGTGCAGGGGGGTAGGGGAGGCCAAGAGTCACAACTCACCTGTTGACAACTCGGCCGAATCGGCAACTCCGGCCGGCGGCGGCGGGCCGAGTCGGCCGGTCCGCCGGCCGAGTCGGCCGAGTTCGATGGTCGGAGGGTGCCTCGTCGTTTGGTGATCTCACTGGTACATTTAACTTTCTGGGTGTAGTGGGGTTTTATGGTTCTAGCACGTGTTGACTCTTGAACTTCTAAAAATTTAAAAAGAAAATAATATTAAAAATAATGCGGGGAATTGGATTTGAACTCTGGTGGCTTGGTTCAGCAGTGCAAGGTATTACCAATGAGCCACAAGCTCTTTCTTATAATTAAATTTCTAATTAATTACTTATGTATTGTGCTCAGGCAATGATACCCCTTTATGGATTTTGAATTTTTTTTGTAAAAACTTGAATTCGAAATTAGGGGTTGTTACATTCTACCCTCCTTATAAAAATTTCGTCCTCGGAATTTGTAAAACGAAAGTGTAACAAATTTAAGAAAAGTGTGGTGACTGAAGTACTGATAGTGTATGGAAAATGTGTGAAGGAATGAAAGGATGCGAAGGTTTCGGTAAGATTGTAAAAGATGTGAGAAAAATTTAGGGCAGGACAGATTGAAAGTATATGATTCAAGAAATATGAAATTGTAACATTCAAGGAACATGATTGTAAAGAATGTTTCAGTTGCTGGTTCTTGTGTTATATTGCTTAGGTTGTTCACGCAGAACAGAACTGCATAGTATGGTTCTATACAGCTCTGACATGCATGGGCCACCAACAAGACCTGTCACGCCCTGCTCCCCGGTATACGGCGAAGGAGACGTGACTGGTCCGCTACGTATTTACTGTGAAGTAAATACGCTAAGTGTATCTAAGCAATATAAAGGTAAATACACAAGAGACAAGAGATATAAACGAAACAACTGTTCCCGCCAAAAATTTCTGCACAGAAAGTCCAAGGTATCAAATGGCAGTGATACGCTTAAGGAAATGCGAACCAATATCTTCCGGCCTGTATTTTGATAAGTTCCCGAAGGAGGAACTATTAAATTCTGATGGTATTAGAAGCGTATCGAAAAACCCTTCGATTTGTTATATTATGAGACTCATAATTCATCCGGGATCAAAAGTTATGAGGTATCACGTGTCCACACGTGATGGACCTTTAAGAACCCGCTGGAGGAGTTAAAAGATATAATAAAAACTCAGAAAAGACCCCAATGGGGCATCACGTGCTCACATGTGACCATGGGTCACGTGCAGACACGTGATGGGCTCTTAAGACCTCTAAAATAATGAATAGAATTAAATTCTAAAATATGTTCCCTGATTAAAAATCAGAAGTTACCTCAATGAGGTATCACGTGCTCACACGTGACCAATGGTCACGTGTTGACACGTGATGGTTAAAACTGAAGCGTGAATGAACGCTGAGAAGAGGACTCAATTGGGGGTCACATGCTCATACGTGACCAAGGGTCATGTGTCAGCACGTGACTGGCTTTGAAAGCCTTACAGTTTAATAGAATTAAAATTCTAAATTTCTCTAAATCTTTCCAAATAGAATTAAAATTCTAAATTTCTCTAAATCTTTCCAAATGGAAAAGGATTATGGGGACCGTTGGATTAAAAATCCAATGGTGATTAAAGATCACCAATTTATGGAAAGATTTGATACAAGGAAAGATTTCCCTAAAATCTCACCGAAAATAACAAACAGAATATCTTTGGATTTAAAATCCAACGGTGAATAAAATTCACTAAATGATCTAAAGGATCATATTAATTATGAAATCAAATCAAATCTTTCAATGAGAGATTTGCTAAACAAATTGATTCTCTTCCTTCTCCTATAAATAGGAGCCAAGAAAAGAAGAGAAGAGACCTTTTTTTTTTGAGAGAAAAACAGAGAGAGGAGAATTTAATTCTCAAGAGGGAAGAAAACAAAGGAGAATTTAATTCTCAACAAAGAAAACCCTAGGTGAGAAAAGAAAGGGAATCGAAACTTTAAAAAGAGAATTTAATTCTCAATCCAAGAGTTTAACTCTTATACAAAAAAGAACTTAGTTCTTCTTCCGGTTGAAGATCTGTACAGAGCACATCTCTCCATAGGATGAGAATTTAATTCTCATCGGGTTGAGATCCTGCCATGCAGATCCAAAACTTAGAGGGGGAATTTGAGTTTAGAGAATTTAATTCTCCCAAAACAGAACTAGGGTCTAACCCTAATTGAGAATTTAATTCTCTCAAATCCACAGGAATTTAACACTGATTTTCTTAGTGTTTAACACTGATTTGGAAAACTCTATTTGCAGTGTTTAACACTGATTTTCTTAGTGATTAACACTAATTTGAAAACTCTGTTCCCGGTGTTTAACACTGATTTGTTTTAGTGTTTAACACTAATTTGAAATCTCTGCTACCAGTGTTTAATACTGATTTGCTTTAGTGTTTAACACTAATTTGAAAGCCCTGTTGCCAGTGTTTGACACAGATTATCTTTTAGTGTTAAACACTAACTTGCTGATCTTAATCCCAGTGTTCAACACTGTTGGTCTTTAGTGTTTAACACTAGTTTTAGCCCAATTGGCTAAGTTTCTAGAGGCAAAACCTCTCCTTCAATGAGCCAACAGAGGGCCAATATTTCAAACATAATTGGACTTAGCCCAAACTGGCCATAAGTCCTCAAATCATCTTGAACTGAGCACATCTGCTCTTTCAACCAATTTTGGTTCAAGGGTACATCTCTGAACTCCTCTGATATTTGTCGTTGTAATCCTTCAACGTCTTCAGAGAGGTGACGGGTCCCGACAACCACACATTAATACGGATTGTGGGGTCCTTAAACTCATGGACTAATGCATCCTTAAACTAACATTTGTCCCCAAAACGGGAATGATGGACCACTGTGTCCCTAAACTGGAACAAAAGAGCCCAAACGCTCTTTTGTCGGATCTAAACGATCTCGTTAAGTTGATCTTAGTCTCAAATTAGACTAAAGTATCCTTAACAAAGGTTTAAGTTGATCTTAGCCTCAAATATGGCTAACGTATCCTTAAACCAAAACCCCAAACCCAAATCTAAGAAAATACGGATTTGGACTAATCCACGTCCTACGGGCGACGACATAAATTAGTCTCCGTATACAATCCACGGGCAACCACAAACAAAACAAACACCCACGACACGAAGTGACCAGCTGGAAAAGGAGAAAGTTGTTACCGCGATGCGGTAGCGTAATTAACTGCAGGGGCTTGCGCCTGCAGAGAAGAGCGTCCCCACAATCAAAAAACCCCTCAAACAAGGGGGAATCTGACGAAGTCTGCTATATCGGCCGCATCAGTTTAAACCTCCGATACACGGTGCCATAAATCAACTTGGCATCTTCGGAGAGGTGGACAAATAGCACCAATTAGTATCTGCCCCGAATTTCAGGCAAGACGTTTATCATGTCTTGGCCGCCATTCGGAGGGGAACATATTCTGGCATGCCCGGTGGAACCTTTTCCTCTTTCCACTCCACACTTCGTGTGTCGTCTTCGCGAACGAATCGCGGTTTGTTAATGGTTGCCTTTGGGTTTCAAGCTACTAAGATTTGGTCTTTTGCCTGGCGTAGAAATCAAACGTCAATGGCATCCAACTGCTCGAGCTGCTCTAAATGCAAGTGCAACCGACGCTCCGCCTCACCTAGAGGTGTAGCCTATGGGCCTCAAGCGGCCTCCATCCTTACCATGCCGGTGGAACAAATGACTCAGGCCACCACCAGTCTGTTTTTTTGGGACCATGCTCCCGCCTGCAAGCTTCACCATTCCAATGCCCGTACCGGAAGCGCAAAAGAAGTCAGTCTTCGATCGGCTCACTGCTACGACGGATCCTCTCAACGGGTCGTCCAATTCTGACTCCTCGGTCTTCACCAGGCTGAGCCTGAACTCCGATGGGCCTGCCAAGAAGCCCATGACCCCTGAAGTGGCCATCCCGAAGAAGATAGCTATATCTGCTCCTGAAGTCGTCAAGGCGGCTTCTCCTGCCAAAGAGTCGGTCTTTACAAGACTGACTATTCCGGCTCCGGTTCCTGCTCGAAGGTCTGTCTTTGACAGATTGGATATCGCTACTCAAAAGACATCAGTCTTCAAGAGGCTGGCACCAGCGGCGCCTCATCCGGACAGGGGGCAAAACGAAATTATCCCTATCGCCGAGCCAGTCCCAACAGCTCGACGTGCTTGACGTCACCACTGGTGCCGATTAAGGAAGGCCAGGGGCAACTCCCCCTCTGGGATAACTCCACCAGCTCCAACGGTGGGGATCGATGCTGCTGTTCCAACCGGGAACAGCTTTGAATTGCTGAACACGGTGCGCAGAAACTCTCCTACTGCAGTGCTGAAGAGATCTCCTTCACCTGTGGAGAATACTCCAGAAAAGAAGCTAGAGCAGCCCCCTCAATGGCCGTCCTCTAAAATTTACAAGGTCGGACGACAGGTCCAGGAGTCGGTGATTGATCAAGACTATCTCCGCCGACAGAAAAAGATGAAGGTTCGCAGGAGAAGTATCACTCCGTCAAGCCACAAAAAGCAACAGCCACTTGGGTGCCCACTACAATGGCCCCTTTAACTTTGACCACTCAAAAAAGAATGAGGTTGGGGAAGATCCCTGTGCCTTTAGCAAATCGCAAAGACACTGAATCTAAATGCCCCAAGTCTGGGGGCATGGTGGTGCATACTGTTTATATGGCTTCCGGAAAGGAGGAAGGCCGTGCTTCGACGGGTCACCGACCGCTCACCCGATCCGTGACGAAAGGTCAAGAACAGCAGTAGAAGCTTCAGGAAATGATGACTGCTATGACCGCACTTACCGGGCCAAAAGAAAGCTCGGAGGCATCGTCAGAACAGCGTCACGAACAAGAAACTGACGCTGACTTCCTACGCAGAGTCCTCGAAAGGAAGGACAAAGAAGCCGTAGAACAAGCGGCTAATATAAAACAAATGGCGCTCCTCTTCCAAGATATGGTAGGGATGATATTACAGCCGGATCCTCCAGCCGATGACCCTCCAATCATTGTTGGGGATGATGGAGGGGAAACCTCTAATCCTCCTCCGGCCCTTTCAGCAGCAAAGGAGGAAACTATTTCCAAGGCCGCACTGGATAACTATATAGCTCAACAAATACGAGCTCATCAGGCGAGTGAAGCGGCTGGAAAAATTGTTAGGACCGGACGACCATATCCGAGCTGGTATGACCAAATCAGTTACCCGCCGGGATATACGATCCCTAAGTTCCACGTATATAAAGAGACGGGGAATCCACATCAACATGTTGCCCAATTCAGGGCTCTTTGTGGCAATACCGGCGGTGATGATAAATTGTTGCTTCGCCAGTTCGTCGGTACCTTATCGGAGACGGCATTTGAGTGGTCATCCGAACTCCCAAATGACTCCGTCAGGACCTTCGCTGAAATGGAGTTGTTGTTTACTCAGCGATTCGCGAATGCTAGTGGACGCACCCCGATAACAGCACTGATCAATGCCAGGATAAGGCCAGGAGAAACGTGGGTCCAATATGCAACACGATGGCGGAACCTATAGTCGAAATGCGAACAACGCATCGAAGAAGCACCTGCGGTAGGCATGTTCGTGGGCACTCTTGACCCTCAAGCGACCATCTCGCAATTCATGATGTTTTTTAAGCCAACTACTTTCCAGGCCTTGATTGACAAGTTGGCCCAAATGGATCAGATGGGTCATAGACCATCTCCTTCAAAGACGGATACTCGAAGTGAAAAAGGGAAAGCGATCGTCGTCACCAACGCTCAACAACAACCGAGCAACTTAAAGCCGGTTGTTCGCCAAAACAACGTGCGTCCATGCCCATCGCTCGAGGAGAGACTTGGATGTCCTTACTGTTTCCCCAGGATAAAACGAGGAAACTGTTCAAACTGGCAGTGCGCAACAGACTCATCAATCTGCCGGATCCAAAACGTTCGTTGCAGCCAGGCGATGTCAACAATCCCAATTATTGCCCTTACCACCAAACGGTAAGCCACCCGATCGAGGATTGCTTCGTTTTTAAGGGATGGATCGAGGATCAGTACCTACAAGGCAAGTTTGCGCTGTCTGAGAAGTGGAAAGTAAACCCACCACAACCGCACACTCCTAAGAAGACAGACACACCTTGGGCAACTTGTTCTTTTGTTGAAGAAGCCCCATAAGAGGTCGTGCTTTCATCCAAAACCAAAAGGATGCTGAGTGATCTTCATACGCGCCCGGCGGTCAGATGGAAGAACCCGCTCGAACCTCAAATCATCGAGGGGATGCTGAAACCGCGCCCAATTCCAAAGATCGATGATGATAGCCAAAGCGCTCACACTCAGCCGTCAAAGTTGTCGAAGAAGAAGACCAAAAAGCCCGTGAAGCCTAGTGACAAGTGCACGAACATGCAAAAGCAGATAGACGCGTTGGAAGAATACCATCAAAAAGCGCGGACTCCAATCACACGCCAAGAAATTCTCAGCCACTTCATTAAGGACGGAGATGATGACAATGGAGAAGACTCGTCGGATGAATCTGAAGATTATGTGGCAAGCTGCCATGTGATTTCTCACTCGTTGATAAACGACGAAGGAGCTCCTTACACAGAGAAGCTGGGGGCATATCCTGAGCCAGAACTTTTAGGACCATCAGACGAAATGATTGATGCATTCCTGAATGAAGCCCGTCTTAAAAGCAAAGCTGATCGAGAGCACGAGATGGCCATATTCGAGAAAGCCAAACGCCGACGGCTAGATGAAAGGGTCGAAACACTCCCACCGGATCAAAGTACATCCGCCGCAAATAAAAGCAGGTTCAAGATGAGAAAAAGGTTCGCCAAAGCCATATCAATGGGAATGAAGCTCCCCTCTTTCAGAGGAAATTCTCCCACCGATATATATCTTAATGAAGCGGACATGCATCTTAACTTCTGCTTATATCATCAGAAGATTGCACACCCTACTGAAGAATGCAATGCCTTTAAAAACTGGTGGCAGGGATACGTTGCTCACCGGCAGCACGTTCAGCGATTGAAGCGTGAAGCTCGTCGGAAACAGAGCACGACAAATGAGCATATGAAAACTGCCGGCAACGGTTACATGGTTGACGGCAGAAGATCGCAAGCTCTCACCTTCGGGAGCAATTCTGAAGAAGAAATGACTCTCAGCCCTCTCTTCAAAGAATCCACCTCAGGAAAAGAGGAAGAAAAGAAGAGCCGCGAGAACGTTCAGCTGCGCAATCGCACGCTACCCGAAAAGAATCTTGGACCCGCAAACAAGTGATCGAACAAAAGGGATAAGGGGAATGGAAAAGCGACCTCCGTCGCCAATGCTCAACAACAGCCGAGTGACCCGAAACCGTTTGGTCGTCAAAACAACAAGCCGCGATACCTCAATGAGAAGTTGAAACGTCCTTACTCGTTTCCCAGAGATAAAACAAAGAGACTGTTCGAGCTAGCGGTGCGCGGCGGGCTCATCACTCTCCCGGATCCAAAACGTCCGTTGCAGCCAGGTGACGTTGACAATCCTAACTATTGTCCCTACCACAGAGTAATGGGTCACCCACTCGAAAATTGCTGTCTTCAAAGGCTAGATTGAGGATGAATACCAACAAGGCAAAATTCGCGTTGTCTGACAACTGGAAGATGAGCCCGCCACAACCACATGCTCCGAAAAAGATGGACATGCCGGGGGCATCGTGCTATTTCATAGAGAAAGCCCCATGGACCGAAAAGTCCATAAACTAGAAACTCGCCTCAAATATGGCAACGATAGACCGAAACGTCGTTAAACTAACGATGGACCACTATGTCCTAAAACTGGCTGTAGACCAAAACGTCGTTAAACTAACGATGGAGCGCAATGTCCTAAAACTTGCAAATGACCGAAACGTCGTTAAACTACTATCAACCCGCGGCATCTTCAGGCTGGCGTGGTTTAAAAAAAAACAAAAAAAACGGTATGTCCATAAGCAAAATGGGCACGGATGAAAACCCGAAAGGGCTCCGTGAGTAAAAACAGCAAGGCTACCGGCGAGTGTTTGTGAAAACCCGAAAGGGCGCAACCTCGTTAGAAAAAAAAACAAAAAAAACGGTATGTACATAAGAAAAATGGGTACAGATGAAAACCCAAAAGGGCTCTGTGAGTAAAAACAGCAGGGCTACCGGCGAGTGTTTGTGAAAACCCAAAAGGGCGCAACCTCGTTAAAAGACACTTACAGGGTCCTCTCGACCTTGAAAGGAGAAACCACCCACGTGATATCCTTACGACTCACAAGGGAGAAACACACTTAGGGATCCTCACGATTCCTAAGGAGAAAATACACTTGCGAGATCCTCACGACTCGTAAGGAGAACTCTCTTATGGGACCCTCACGGTTCATAAGATTTGAAAGTCTTAAGTTACAGAGACCTGAACCTGTTCTTAAGCAACTCCCACAACCTTCGATATCGCCCTGTAAGTGGCTCAATACTGACCCTTGTATACAATCCACGGGCGCGAACAAACATTTCCCTAACCAAGTCCCACCCGTGACTGGGGATATGTCCATACGGTGAACAACCCTTATAAGTCCTCTCGACTTATAAGGAGAAAACCCTCTTGTAGGATCCTTACGACTTACGGAGGAACATGCACTTAGGAATCCTCACGATTCCTAAGTAGAAAACATACCTACGAGATCCTCACGACTTGCAGGGAGAAATACCTTTGTGAGACCCTTACGGCTCATGAAGTCAAAAGCCTTAGTCGACGGGATCCTAACCCTGTTCGCTAAGCCATCTTTGTTTGACAACGACAGAGGCAAATGATGATTCTCTCCTGGCAATATCCCAGTTGTAGCGATGCTGATGCCTAAACCGGTATCAAATTCCAAGCCCTTTCATGGCAAATGATGATTCGCTCCTGGCAATATTCCAGTTGTAGCGATGCTGATGCTAAGATTGGCATCAGATTCCAAGTTCCCTACTCGCCAGAAAAAATCAGCGAGCCAAAAAAAAATGCATACGAAATAGCCGAAATGATGGGGCAACTTGCAACAAAATCATCAAGTAAAAATGTATGCATACAAAAACAGCCAAAATGATTGGGCAACTCGCAATAAAAAACAACGAGTAAAAATAAAACAAATAGCCGAAATGATTGGGCACCGCGAAAAATAGCCGAAATGATTGGGCAATCGCGACCTTCGTGATGTAAAAGCTGAAATGATAGAGCATCGCGGAAATTTAAAAAAATGAATGAAAAAATGAAATTTTTGCTCTACAGGTGAGATCACATCGATCCCTGTATACAATTCAGGGGCACAAACAAAGAGGGAACCATACCTTCCCAACAGGCTCCATCAGAAAGCGAAGCTAAATCTCGACGGTTCATAGACAACCTAGAGACAACCTCGACATTTGTCGCAATATTGCAGACACAATGTCAACAAATGAAGCAAAGAAAGATCCCTAGCTTCAGGGTCTCGACGTCAATATCGATAACTTAGAGATCACCAACGGCGTTTCTTCTCACTCCAACCAAATGCAGATATGACGTCAACAACCGACCTCAGAGTCGCAACGAAATGGAGCCATGGCAAAGTCCCTAGTTCCAAATCTCAATGGCCACATCTACAGCGTGGAGACCAACAACGGTGGGCTTCCTCATTCCAGCATGACACATATGTTACACCATCAAACGGAGCCATGGCAAAATTCCAGCTCCACCTCAGCATTCGTCTCGATACAGCAGACGAGATGTCAACAATGGCGTTCCTTCGCAGTCCAGCAGGATGCAGATGCAACGTCAACAAAAGACCTCACGGTCGAAACAAAGCGGAGAGACGGAAAAATCCCAACACCACCTCAGCATTCATCTCGATACAGCAGACGAGATGTCAACAATGGCGTTCCTTCGCAGTCCAGCAGGATGCAGATGCAACGTCAACAAAAGACCTCACGGTCGAAACAAAGCGGAGCGACGTCAAAATCCCAACTCCACCTCAGCATTCATCTCGATACAGCAGACGAGATGTCAACAATGGCGTTCCTTCGCAATCCAGCAGGATGCAGATGCAATATCAACGAAAGACCCTATGGTCAGCAAAGCGGAGTGACGGCAAAATCCTAGCTCCACCTCAGCATTCGTCTCGTTACAGCAGACGCAATGTCAACAGCAGCGTTCCTTCGCAGTCCAGCAAGATGCAGACACAGTGTCAACAAAAGACCTTACGGTCAAAGCAAATGAATCAAAAGGCTAAATTCCTAATTTCAGGGTCTTGACGGCAAGTCATATAAAGCCTGAAAGACAACCGGAGATCATCTCGCACCAGCGCGGAGTGGTCACCACCTCGACGATCGTCTCGATACAGCAGATGAAATGTCACCCCAGCGTTCTTCCCCCGGCAGGATTCGGACGCGCCAAAGCAAATGAAGCAAAGGCCAAATTCCTAGCTTCAGGGTCTTGACGGCAACTCATATAAAACCTGAAAGACATTCGGAGATCATCTCGCACCAGCACGGAGTGGTCACCACCTCGACGATCGTCTCGATACAGCAGATGAGATGTCACCCCAGCGTTCTTCCCCCAGCAGGATTCGGACGCGCCAAAGCAAACGAAGCGAAGGCCAAATTCCTAGCTTCATGCGTCTTAACGGCAAGTCATATAAAGCCTGAAAGACAATCGGAGATTATCTCGCACCTGTGCGGAGTAGTCACCACCGCGACATTCGTCTCGACACAGCAGACGCGATGCCAGCAAACGAAGCGAAGGCCAAATTCCTAGCTTCATGCGTCTTAACGGCAAGTCATATAAAGCCTGAAAGACAATCGGAGATTATCTAGCACCAGTGCGGAGTGGTCACCACCTCGACATTCGTCTCGACACAGCAGACACAACATCACCAAAAGGAGCTATGGCAAAGTCCCTAGTTCCAAACCTCGACGGTTCACCAGCAACCTAGAGACAACCACGACATTCGTTTCGATACAGAGGACGCAATGCCAGCAAATGAAGCAAAAGGCCAAATTCCTAGCTTCAGGGTCTTGACGGCAAGTCATATAAAGCCTGAAAGACAATCGGAGATTATCTCGCACCAGCGTGGAGTGGTCACCACCTCGACGATCGTCTCGATACAGCAGATGAAATGTCACCCCAGCGTTCTTCCCCCAGCAGGATTCGGATGCGCCAAAGCAAATGAAGCGAAGGCCAAATTCCTAGCTTCAGGGTCTTAAGGGCAAGTCATATAAAGCCTGAAAGACAATCGGAGATCATCTCGAACCAGTGCGGAGTGGTCACCACCTCGACGTTCGTCTCGATACAGCAGACGCAACATCGCCAAAAGAAGCCACGGCAAAGTCCCTAGTTCCAAACCTCGACGGTTCACCAGCAACCTAGAGACAACCACGACATTCGTCTCGATCCAGAGGACGCAATGCCAGCAAATGAAGCAAAATGCCAAATTCCTAGCTTCAGGGTCTTAACGGCAAGTCATATAAAGCCTGAAAGACAATCGGAGATCATCTTGCACCAGTGCGGAGTGGTAACCATCTCGACGTTCGTCTCGACATAGCAGACGCAACATCATCAAAAGGAGCCACGGCAAAATCCCTAGTTCCAAACCTCGACGGTTCACCAGCAACCTAGAGACAACCATGACATTCGTCTCGATACAGAGGACGCAATGCCAGCAAATGAAGCAAAGGCCAAATTCCTAGCTTCAGGGTCTTAACGGAAACTCATATAAAGCCTGAAAGACTATCGGAGATCATCCCACACCAGCGCGGAGTGGTTATGACTCATCGGGGCTCTCCAAAATGAGCCTAACCTCAAGTAAAAAGCGGCATGGTAAATTCCTAACGCTTGCTCTTCCGACGGTCAAACTGCCAAGGAGGATTGCTTGAAGACGTCTTGTCCAGCCCCCGAAGGGATCAGAGACACGGCAGTCGCAGGGCTACTCGAACAGCACGATTGCCTATCGAGGAATATATCAGCTGATGAGACGGTACGACGGCCAAAACCCTAAGTACCACAGACCCTAACGGACTTCTGTCGTAAAGAGCAGAGGTTAACTGTGACATTAGGATATTCTTGCGAGATCTGCTCGATCCGTTTCGACTCGTGAGGAAATTGATGTCTTCGCGAGAACTTCTCGATTCGTTTCGACTCGTGAGATAAAGCCTTAGACAGTAGGGATTAAAAAACCTGTTTCCTAAGCACTGGGACCCTACAAGTCGGCCCAAAATGGTCTCTTGCATACTATCCACGGGTCACACTCACCAAATTCGAATCTCGAAAAGGAGGGAAACAACCACTTACGAGTCCTCTCGACTTATAAGCGGGAAAATTCTCTTGTGAGATCCTTACGACTTTCAAGAGAAAACACACTTAGGAGTCCTCACGACCCCTAAGGAGAAAATACACCTGCGGGATCCTCTCGACTCGTTGGGAAAAAAGTCTTTATGAGACTCTCACGGCTCATAAAGTTGAAAAGTCTTAGGTGGCAGATCCTAACTCTGTCTCCTAAGCCATCACCGCCATGCAAAGAGGTCAAGATGGACCATCTATGAGCCACACTCGCCAAAGCTACATACCACTGAAATGGAAAAGCTACTCATGAGCATATAAACTACTTCACGCCAGAGTAAGATATAAAGAGATAGAAGGGTGCGGCTCATGGAGTTAAGGGTTTGGAACTATATCACTTAAGAGTCGAGATTTGAGTCAATGATAAATGACGACGCTTGTGTCCGCTCGTTATCTTCTCAGATCAAGATTCTGAAAGTAATATACCAACCCGAAACTGGTCATACGCTATGCATTACTTTGCACTACTTCACCCATGTATATACTTAAGTGGGCAAAGTAGTGGGGGGCATTTGTTCCCGCCAAAAATTTCTGCGCAGAAAGTCCAAGGTATCAAATGGCAGCGATACGCTTAAGGAAATGCGAACCAATATCTTCCGGCCTGTATTTTAATAATTTCCTGAAGGAGGAACTATTAAATTCTGATGGTATTAGAAGCGTATCGAAAAACCCTTCGATTTGATATATTATGGGCCTCATAATTCATCTGGGATCAAAAGTTATGAGGTATCACATGTCCACACGTGATGGACCTTTAACAACCCGCTGGAGGAGTTAAAAGATATAATAAAAACTTAGAAAAGACCCCAATGAGGCATCACGTACTCACACGTGACCATGGGTCACGTGCAGACACGTGATGGGCTCTTAAGACCTCTAAAATAATGAATAGAATTAAATTCTAAAATCTGTTCCCTGATTAAAAATCAGAAGTTACCTCAATGAGGTATCACGTGTTCACACGTGACCAATGGTCACGTGTTGACACGTGATGGTTAAAACTGAAGCGTGAATGAACGCTGAGAAGAGGACTCAATTGGGGGTCACGTGCTCACACGTGACCAAGGGTCGCGTGTCAGCACGTGACTGGCTTTGAAAGCCTTACAGTTTAATAGAATTAAAATTCTAAATTTCTCTAAATCTTTCCAAATAGAATTAAAATTCTAAATTTCTCTAAATCTTTCCAAATGGAAAAGGATTATGGGGACCGTTGGATTAAAAATCCAATGGTGATTAAAGATCACCAATTTATGGAAAGATTTGATACAAGGAAAGATTTCCCTAAAATCTCACCGAAAATAACAAACAGAATATCTTTGGATTTAAAATCCAACGGTGAATAAAATTCACTAAATGATCTAAAAGATCATATTAATTATGAAATCAAATCAAATCTTTCAATGAGAGATTTGCTAAACAAATTGATTCTCTTCCTTCTCCTATAAATAAAAGCCAAGAAAAGAAGAGAAGGGGCCTTTTTTTGGAGAGAAAAACAGAGAGAGGAGAATTTAATTCGGAAGAAAACAAAGGAGAATTTAATTCTCAACAAAGAAAGCCCTAGGTGAGAAAGAAAGGGATTCGAAACTTTAAAAAGAGAATTTAATTCTCAATCCAAGAGTTTAACTCTTATACAAAAAAGAACTTAGTTCTTCTTCCGGTTGAAGATCTGTACAGAGCACATCTCTTCATAGGATGAGAATTTAATTCTCATCGGGCTGAGATCCTACCATGCAGATCCAAAACTTAGAGGGGGAATTTGAGTTTAGAGAATTTAATTCTCCCAAAACAGAACTAGGGTCTAACCCTAATTAAGAATTTAATTCTCTCAAATCCACAGGAATTTAATTCCTCTTAAAAAAATGGAACTAGGGTTTAACCCTAATCAAGAATTAAATTCTTTTACATATATGGGGAATTTAATTCCTACAGAAAAGAAATTAGGGTTTAACCCTATCTAAGAATATAATTCTTCAGAAGAAAATAGGAATTTAATTTCTCTAAAGTTCATTGCTAGGGTTTAACCCTATGAAGAATTTAATTCTTAAAAGATGAACAGATCTTTAAAACATGCAAAGAACCAGAGTCACGTGCTACCACATGACCCCTGTAAAGATCCACAGACAAGAAGCTTTGGGCGCTCTCACGTGTCCCCACGTAACCCCTCAGCAAGTGCTGTAATTGTTGATGCATAAATCCCCATCACGTGCCAACACGTGATGCTCTAAAAATAAAGATGAAAAGTGTTTAACACTTATTCGCAGATTTGAGAATAAAACAAAAGGAGATCTGGCTCCACATTTAGGGCCCTCACGTGTCCCCACGTGACCCCTAACGAATCCCTTTAATATCCAATGGATGGATGCCTATCATGTGCCCACACGTGATGGCCAGGAAATTAAAAGTGTTAAACACTTACCTGCAGAATAAAATAAGGGAAATCAGGGCGCTCTCACGTGTCCGCACGCGACCCTCCCTCCTTAGTGTTTAACACTAATTGGAAAACTCTATTTGCAGTGTTTAACACTGATTTTCTTAGTGTTTAACACTGATTTGGAAAACTCTATTTGCAGTGTTTAACACTGATTTTCTTAGTGATTAACACTAATTTGAAAACTCTGTTCCCGGTGTTTAACACTGATTTGCTTTAGTGTTTAACACTAATTTGAAATCTCTGCTACCAGTGTTTAATACTGATTTGCTTTAGTGTTTAACACTAATTTGAAAGCCCTGTTGCCAGTGTTTGACACAGATTATCTTTTAGTGTTAAACACTAACTTGCTGATCTTAATCCCAGTGTTCAACACTGTTGGTCTTTAGTGTTTAACACTAGCTTTAGCCCAATTGGCTAAGTTTCTAGAGGCAAAGCCTCTCCTTCAATGAGCCAACAGGGGGCCAATATTTCAAACATAATTGGACTTAGCCCAAACTGGCCATAAGTCATCAAATCATCTTGAACTGAGCACATCTGCACTTTCAACCAATTTTGGTTCAAGGGTAAATCTCTGAACTCCTCTGATATTTGTCGTTGTAATCCTTCAACGTCTTCAGAGAGGTGACGGGTCCCGACAACCACACATTAATACGGACTGTGGGGTCCTTAAACTCATGGACTAATGCGTCCTTAAACTAACATTTGTCCCCAAAACGGGAATGATGGACCATTGTGTCCCTAAACTGGAACAATAGAGCCCAAACGCTCTTTTGTCGGATCTAAACGATCTCGTTAAGTTGATCTTAGTCTCAAATTAGACTAAAGTATCCTTAACAAAGGTTTAAGTTGATCTTAGCCTCAAATATGGCTAACGTGTCCTTAAACCAAAACCCCAAACCCAAATCTAAGAAAATACGGATTTGGACTAATCCACGTCCTATGGGCGACGACATAAATTAGTCTCCGTATACAATCCACGGGCAACCACAAACAAAACAAACACCCACGACACGAAGTGACCAGCTGGAGAAGGAGAAAGTTGTTACCGCGATGCGGTAGCGTAATTAACTGCAGGGGCTTGCGCCTGCAGGGAAGAGCGTCCCCACAATCAAAAAACCCCTCAAACGAGGGGGAATCTGACGAAATCTGCTACATCGGCCGCATCCGTTTAAACCACCAATACACGGTGCCATAAATCAACTTGGCATCTTCGGAGAGGTGGACGGATAGCACCAATTAGCATCTGCCCCAAATTTCAGACAAGACTTTTATCATGTCTTGGCCGCCATTCGGAGGGGAATAACAACAACTTTATTTATTAACATCCTTTTGTACAATGCATGAAAAGTAAATACAACCGAAATAAAAGCGATGCCTAAACAATGGCATAACAGAAATGAAAAGTACTAAATGGAAAGTGTACAATGACTGGAGCTCGGGGTCTTCACTGAACTGGTCCAAGTCTTCAGCAGTAGGCTCGATCTCAGGAATGTCCAGATCACCTGACGACATTCAAAGAAGAAAGAAAGATAATGTCGTCAGCGAACAAATCGCTCGGTAAGTCCCAAAGATAAGGGAGAAATAGAATAGACAGAATAAGAAGGTATCTTTTAAAGTTGTATTATATTGTTGTAATGTTGTGTTAACGCTGTTGTTTGTAGCTTGGTACAGAAGGATGCCAGTGTATACGAGAGGAGTCTCGTTAGACCAGAGACTACGGTGAACTGAATATAGAGTACAAGGCTCCGTTAGAAAGCCCGGAACAACGGCAATTGGATTCATGTTAGGTGTCTTAAATCTTGCAGTCTCGTGCCCCTTTTAACACCTTCCGTACCAGTTTACCCCTTAAATCCCGTAGTGTTTTGATTGTATTGTATTGTAAACTGTATAGATTGTATAATTGGATGACTGACTGAAACCATGATATCAGTAAACGGATGTAACTGGAGAATCATGTAAATGGATATAAACTGGAGATCATGTAAATGGAATGTATATCCATGGTTCGGTTCGGTCAAGTTGTATAGGTTGATAGTTGGATTCAAGGATTCATGTTGGATTGTGATATTGTAGATTGTAGATTATAGATTGTACTTGAATCATATTCAAGTCAGATTATAACGAGACACACTATGAGTCAGACAATTAGAAAAGAAAATTGATATCCTGATTGTTTTGATGTTATCGGTAACCGCTGCACATGGACGGCAGGATTTGTGTCTTTTTCAAAGACGATTACCGTATTGATAACACTATTATTAAGTCGTCTACCTTAAATAGGCAAGCACTGACTTCTCTGGCTTCCTAAGGCTCAAGAGATTGGTCCCGCTTAAACCTATATTTACTATGGTCCTTATGGTAAATTATAGAACTTGAGAGGGTTTTATGTAAAAATACTTTTATATACTTTTCAAAGTACACCCCAAGTATTTATTAATCGTCTTTAGAGTTGTAGTGAATGTAGATTTTATATTGTGATATTTCTATTGAAAATAGCCTATTTTCATAATAAATGGTATTTATTGGTAATATTGGTTTTGTATGGAATTCATGGTATTTTAGTGTAAAATGATTCTTGTGACATTTTTAGAAAAAGTGGAATATTTATAATAATTCAAAATAGTTATTTTTATATTACATATACATATATTTATATGAAAATAATTTTAGTATATATATAATATTCTAGAAATCTCGTTTTCTTAAGATGTCGTATTTTAAATCTTTCAAGACCGAATGCTCATTGCGGAGGTCTGCGTCTCGCACTACTAAGCCCGAGGATGCGCGATAATCCGCACCATCCCGAACGGCTTCCCCAAATGAGTTGTAGCGGCGCTTTACAAAGATTTGTATAAATACTAATCATTAAGGGAAAACGGTTTTATTAATTATGGTATTTATTTGTAAACATGTCGATTTCCTGTATTCTATGTTCTAGGGTCTCCTAAGTCAACTAGACTGCTCCTAACTGGTCCAAAGCGACAAGTTGTGAGATATCTTTCAAATCGCCTCTTCACCGCTAATTGTGGCTAGGTAAGTACAAGTGAAGAAAGGAGGGATCCGCTCACGAATCACCGTGAGACGGGCCTTTTAAAGTTACCTTTCTCACTTGTCTAGCCTAGGCACCACAAAGTCAGGTTTAGATAAACGACTGAATGCCCACAAGTTTTCTCTGTCCTAATGAGTGCGATATTCCTTAATTGGTTGAGTCTAGATATTTTTTATTAGCTCAAATGTTATTTGTTTGTAAAGATGTATCAATACTAAATCTTTTAGAAATGGTTTTATAAAGTAAAGGGTATTTAAATGAAAATGTTTGTTTTCCCGTATTCTAAGTTCTCGAGGGTATCGTGTTATGTTGCATATGAGTGTGTGAGGAGGTAGGTCATTACCTCGTGGTCTAGTTAAAGGTATAGCAAATGGAATGAAATTAAATGTATAATTGAAACAATGTGGTATTTAAATGAAAAAATATGATAAAGTGAAATAGCCATCATTTTATGACATGAAACTTGATCAATTTGGTTGATTAGTGTTTAATAGTCAACATGATGGAGTTTAAGTATAATTGTATTAACGAGAAGTGAAGTTTTATAAGAAAACCGAATCGGAAAATCGGATTTGTTCCGATTCCGTCGGGTTTTGTAAATCCGTATTTTTAGAATGGAAAAGAAAGTTAGAAATGGGAATTATGGGGTTTGGACAATAACGAGAGTGAGATGGAAGGAGAGGAATCGCCGGTGCGTCGCTTCGTCGCCGAGAGCTCCTAGAAAGATCGCCGGAAGTTCGCCGGGAATTTCGCCGTTGCTTCGCTTCGGGCTCGTTTTCAAAGTACACAAGTTTCTTGGAAATTTTAGAGAGTTGGCTCAGAGTTTTGGGGTTAGAGGGTAGAGGGTAGGGGTGATATTTATAGGGTTAGGATAGGGTTAGGGTAGATGAAGGGTTTTAATTTTAAAAATGTAAAAATGTATTGAAAATCATTAAAAAATGGAGTAAAAGGGACTATGAATTCTCTGGAACCGATCTTGGAAAATGAAGTGTGCAGGGGGTGGGGGAGGCCAAGAGTCACAACTCACCTGTTGACAACTCGGCCGAATCGGCAACTCCGGCCGGCGGCGGCGGGCCGAGTCGGCCGGTCTGCCGGACGAGTTGGCCGATCCGGGCCGAGTTCGATGGTCGGAGGGTGCCTCGTCGTTTGGTGATCTCACTCGTACATTTGACTTTCTGGGTGTAGTGGGGTTTTATGGTTTTAGCACGTGTTGACTCTTGAACTTCTAAAAATTTAAAAAGAAAATAATATTAAAAATAATATGGGGAATGAGATTTGAACTCTGGTGGCTTGGTTCAGCAGTGCAAGGTATTACCAATGAGCCACAAGCTCTTTCTTGTAATTAAATTTCTAATTAATTACTTATGTATTGTGCTCAGGCAATAATACCCCTTTATGGATTTTGAATTTTTTTTGTAAAAACTTGTATTGGAAATTTGGGGTTGTTATATTCTACCCTCCTTATAAGAATTTCGTCCTCGAAATTTGTAAAAGAAAAGTGTAACAAATTTAAGAAAAGTGTGGTGACTGAAGTATTGATAGTGTATGGAAAATGTGTGAAGGAATGAAAGGATACGAAGGTTTCGGTAAGATTGTAAAAGATGTGAGAAAAATTTAGGGCAGGACAGATACAAAGTATATGATTCAAGAAATATGAAATTGTAAGATTCAAGGAACATGATTGTAAAGAATGTTTTAGTTGCTGGTTCTTGTGTTATATTGCTTAGGTTGTTCACGCAGAACAGAACTGCATAGTATGGTTCTATACAGCTCTGATCTGCATGGGCCACCAACAAAACCTGTCACGTCTCGCTCCCCGGTATACGGCGAAGGGGACGCGACTGGTCCGCTACGTATTTATTGTTAAGTAAATACGCTAAGCGTATCTAAGCAATATAAAGGTAAATACACAAGAGACAAGAGATATAAACTGAACAGCAACTTTATTTATTAACATCTTTTTGTACAATGCATGAAAAGTAAATACAACTGAAATAAAACCGATGCCTAAACAATGGCATAACAGAAATAAAAAGTATTGAATGGAAATTGTACAATGACTGGAGCTCGGGGTTTTCACTGAACTGGTCCAAGTCTTCAGCAGTAGGCTCGATCTCAGGAATGTCCAGATCACCTGACGACATTCAAAGAAGAAAGAAAGAGAATGTCGTCAGCGAACAAATCGCTCGGTAAGTTCCAAAGAGAAGGGAGAAATAGAATAGATAGAATAAGAAGGTATCTTTTAAAATTGTATTATATTGTTGTAATGTTGTGTTAACGCTGTTGTTTGTAGCTTGGTACAGAAGGATGCCAGTGTATACGAGAGGAGTCTCGTTAGACCAGCGACTACAGTGAACTGAATATAGAGTACAAGGCTCCGTTAGAAAGCCCGGAACAACGGCAATTGGATTCATATTAGGTGTCTTAAATCTTGCAGTCTCGTGCCACTTTTAACACCTTCCGTACCAGTCTACCCCTTAAACCCCATAGTGTTTTGATTGTATTGTATTGTAAACTGTATAGATTGTATAATTGGATGACTGACTGAAACCATGATATCAGTAAACGGATGTAACTGGAGAATCATGTATATGGATATAAACTGGAGATCAAGTAAATGGAATGTATATCCATGGTTCGTTTCGGTCAAGTTGTATAGGTTGATAGTTGGATTCAAGGATTCATGGATTCATGTTGGATTGTAATATTGTAGATTGTAGATTGTAAATTATACTTGAATCATATTCAAGTCAGATTATAACGAGGCTCACTATGAGTCAGACAATTAGAAAAGAAAATTGATGTCCTGATTGTTTTGATGTTATCGGTAACCGCTGCACATGGACGGCAGGATTTGTGTCTTTTTCAAAGACGATTACCGTATTGATAACACTATTATTAAGTTGTCTACCTTAAGTAGGCAAGCACCCACTTCTCTGGCTCCCTAAGGCTCAAGAGATTAGTTCCGCTTAAACCTATATTTACTAGGGTCCTTATGGTAAATTATAGAACTTGAGGGGGTTTTATGTAAAAATACTTTTATATACTTTTCAAAGTACACCCCAAGTATTTATTAATCGTCTTTAGAGTTGTAGTGAATGTAGATTTTATATTGTGATATTTCTATTGAAAATAGCCTATTTTCATAATAAATGGTATTTATTGGTAATATTGGTTTTGTATGGAATTCATGGTATTTTAGTGTAAAATGATTCTTGTGTTAGAAAAAGTGGAATATTTATAATAATCCAAAATAGTTATTTTTATGTTACATATACATATATTTATATGAAAATAATTTTAGTATATATATAATATTCTAGAAATCTCGTTTTCTTAAGATGTCGTATTTTAAATCTTTTAACACCGAATGCTCCTTGCGGAGGTCTGCATCTCGCACTACTAAGCCCGAGGATACTCGATAATCTGCACCATCCCGAACGGGTTCCCCAAATGGGTTGTAGCTGCGCTTTGCAAAGATTTGTATAAATACTAATCATTACGGGAAAACAGTTTTATTAATTATGGTATTTATTTGTAAAAATGTCAATTTCCTGTATTCTATGTTCTAAGGTCCCCTAAGTCAACTAGATTGCTCCTAACCGGTCCAAAGCGAAAAGTTGTGAGATATCTCTCAAATCGCCTCTTCACCGCCAATTGTGGCCAGGTAAGTACAAGTGAAGAAAGGAGGGATCCGTTCACGAATCACCGTGAGACGGGCCTTTTAAGGTTACCTTTCTCACTTGTCTAGCCTAGGCACCACAAAGTCAGGTTTAGGTAAACGACTGAATGCCCACAACTTTTCTCTGTCCTAATGAGTGCGATAGTCCTTAATTGGCTGAGTCTAGATATTTTTTATTAGCTCAAATGTTATTTGTTTGTAAAGATGTATCAATACTAAATCTTTTAGAAATGGTTTTATAAAGTAAAGGGTATTTAAATGAAAATGTTTGTTTTCCTGTATTCTATGTTCTCGAGGGTATCGTGTTATGTTGCATATGAGTGTGTGAGGAAGTAGGTCATTACCTCGTGGTCTACTTAAAGGTATAGCAAGTGGAATGAAATTAAATGTATAATTGAAACAATGTGGTATTTAAATGAAAAAATACGATAAAATGAATTAGCCATCATTTTATGACATGAAACTTGATCAATTTGGTTGATTAGTGTTTAATAGTCAACATGATGGAGTTTAAGTATAATTGTATTAACGAGAAGTGAAGTTTTATAAGAAAACCGAATCGGAAAATCGGATTTGTTCCGATTCTGTCGGGTTTTGTAAATCCGTATTTTTAGAATGGAAAAGAAAGTTAGAAATGGGACTTACGAGGTTTGGACAATAACGAGAGTGCGATGAAAGGAGAGGAATCGCCGGTGCGTCGCTTCGTCGCCGAGAGCTCCTAGAACGATCGCCGGAAGTTCGCTGGGAATTTCGCCATAGCTTCGCTTCGTGCTTGTTTTCAAAGTATACAAGTTTCTTGGAAATTTTAGAGAGTTGGCTCAGAGTTTTGGGGTTAGAGGGTAGAGGGTAGGGGTGATATTTATAAGGTTAGGCTAGGGTTAGGGTAGATGAAGTGTTTTAATTTTAAAAATGTAAAAATGTATTGAAAATCATTAAAAAATGGAGTAAAAGGGACTTTATGAATTCTCTGGAACCGATCTAGGAAAATGAAGTGTGCAGGGGGGTAGGGGAGCCAAGAGTCACAACTCACCTGTTGACAACTCGGCCGAATCGGCAACTCCGGCCGGCGGCGGCGGGCCGAGTCGGCCGGTCCGCCGGCCGAGTTGGCCGATCCGGGCCGAGTTCGATGGTCGGAGGGTGCCTCGTCGTTTGGTGATCTCACTCGTACATTTAACTTTCTGGGTGTAGTGGGGTTTTATGGTTCTAGCACGTGTTGACTCTTGAACTTCTAAAAATTTAAAAAGAAAATAATATTAAAAATAATGTGGGTATGAGATTTGAACTCTGGTGGCTTGGTTCAGCAGTGCAAGGTATTACCAATGAGCCACAAGCTCTTTCTTGTAATTAAATTGCTAATTAATTACTTATGTCTTGTGCTCAGGCAATAATACCCCTTTATGGATTTTGAAATTTTTTTGTGAAAACTTGTATTGGAAATTTGGAGTTGTTACATTGGATCTTAGGCTGCGGCAGAAGTGAGGTTGGTGGAAGCGGTGGGCGATCGCCGACGAAGGAGGAGGCTCATGGCGATGATGGGTTAGGAAAGTGGGGAGCTCGGCGGCTGTGTAGGCGCAGAGGGATCGGCCAAAGGAGCGGAGGGGATCGGCTATGGAGACAGTGAGGGGGTTGGCTGGAGCTTGGAGTCGGAGTTGCAGGGGATAGGTGCAGTGGGCTCTGGCGAGGTCGGCTGGGGCACGGAGGCGACGGGGGTAGAGCTCAGGTGAGGGCGCAGGGAACGAGAGTGTTTGTTGCTAGGAGCTCGCAGCTCGGAGGTGGGGAACAGAGGAGGTGGTGACGAGTGGTGCTGATGGAGAGGAAGAGGATGTTGGCGAGGGTTGAGGCCGACAGGATCGGAGCTCCGGAGACGGTGTAGCGACGAGAGCAGGGGCTTGGCGTTGGGTTCGTGTTGTTGCAGCGAGGTCGGGGTTAATCGGAAGGTGAAGGGAAGTGGAGGAGGGAGAGGAGGCGAGGGTTAAGGTTCGTCGCGGTCGGGAACGTGGGTGATGGCGATGGTGGTCGTGTTGATGGGAGGAGGTGGAGTTGAGTTGGGGAGGAGAGAATGGAGCAGAGAGGGGGTCATCGGAGGGCGAGCACATGTCGGGGGAAAGCGGGTGCGGCCGTTGGGGCGTGGGCGCGGGTCGTGGGAGGATTAGCAAGGGAAGCGGGGGTGTTGAGGAAGTGGGCGCGGGTCATGGGGAGGGCGATTCGTGCGGGGGAAGGGGGAAATGGCGGGAATGAAAAGCGAGGAAAAGGAGAAGAAGGGAGTTTGGGTCGGGTCGGGTCGGGTCGGGTGTGCTCGGGTCGGGTCGGGTCGGTGAGGGAAAAGGATGAGGGAAAAGTTTGGGCCGGGGTTCTTGGGCTGGACTAGGGAGAAAGAGAGAAGGAAAATGAGAGTTGGGCTATGGGTTGGGTTAAGGAAATTAATTTGGAAAAATAGAAATATTTAAATAGAGAAAAATATTGAAAATGTTTATTTATAAATACGAAAATTGTTTTTAAAAGAAACCGGGCATTATATCATACCCCACTTATATAAAATTTCGTCCTCGAAATTTAAAATAAACAATGAGCTATAAAACACTATGCGAAAACCACAAAGTTAAATACTGCTACATAGTGATTTATGCAAAAGCAACTAGATGAAAGTCAATGGTCTATATATATATAAGAAATAGCGCAAGTAAAGGAATAGGCATAGAAAGCACAAGGCATGACCATCTATAATGATAAACTATATACACAATACACGGAAAAATGAATATCAGTAATAAAAAATAGTGAAGAATTGGCTGATAAGCCAAAATATTTTAGTAAAATTATCGATCAAGCAGTTAAAATAACTTGAGAAAACCCATATGGCGAAATAAGAGAAAATAAAACAATATAGTATGTGATGGCATATATTTGCGCTATTGAAAATTCGAAGAATATTAAAGTATTCAGAATAAGTAAAACGGAAGTAGTTAATAACACGCAATCTTTTTCGATAAACACAAAATAATGAAAACTGAATTTCGAATAGCGACGTCACTGAATGTAATTATAATAAGAAAAGATAGCACTAATAATGTGTAAGGGGCTAGTCAGGGTATGGATTACAATGGAGTATGGCCCATTCAAAAAGGTCGGAGTGCGGTACTTTAATCTGAATGTTGAGGAGACTGGGGTCAGGTCAGCACAAGGTGCAAGGGAATAGTAATGAATCTCAGGAGGGAAGGAAATTTATTGGGGAGGGAGAACAGTCAATGCATCATGCGAATCAATATTCAAAGGACTTGCGTACTCAGAAACTTCATTATTATTTATTTTCCAGAAAATTTTAAACAAGGCATACTCGAAAGATAAAAGTGGCCCTAAACTATACATAGATTTATTTGGCCAGAAGAAATAAAGACAAGTAGCGTCAGTCGCGGTTATGGAAGTTCAACAGGTTACGGTAAGCTCTCGCGCTAAGATACGGGCGTCCATTTCCATAGCGCCTCGCAGGGATTGCCACTGGAGGTTCTTCCGCCTCGAATTCCTCCTCACTCGAAGTTTCATGCTCCGACTCTTCCTCGGCTGGGGCCTCATTTTCGGGTTCTTCCCCCAGGGGTTTTCTTCTCCTGGTCCTTCTTCCTCGGCTGGAGCTTCTTCATCGTGGTCTGCTTCCACGTGATTCACCTCTTCTGGATCTTCTTCCACTGGATTCTCTTCTACTGGGTTTTCTTCCACTGGATTCTCCTCAGGATCTTCCTTTTCTGGATTTTCTTCTACCGGGTTTTCCTCGGGATCTTCCTCCATCGATTCCTCTTCGGGGTCCTCTTCTTCTTCGTCATAGTCGATGATCATGTCGACTTCTGGGGCCGCGACTCCCTCGTCCTCGGAATCGCTGTTGCCGAAAATAACCTGTGGGCCGTCGATCTCGTCATCTGAACTCACCAGCATGCAGTCCAAGAAAACACAGGACCGAGTGTCCTCATCGATAGGCGGCGTTGCTCCAGGATTGGCCATGGCCTGAAAAAAGAGAGTCATGATCAGACAGTGGAACACACAAGGAAAATAACTAAGGATGTGTAGCACATGGAAAGTATACGGTAGGTAAGGACCGAAAAATCAAAATTTAGAATAATGATGTAGTAAGCAGTATAAGAAAAATGAGTGGCAAGGGGATGATACATAAATCACAACTCAAAATTTTATTGCATTCAAACTAAGAAGTTCAATGGATACAAGGTTTTAAACGAAAGGGAACATCCACAAAAGAGTGACAATATTTTTATTGAAAACAGAAAAGGTGATAACTCTGCGTCGATATCTATCTCTGCAATCTCGTAAGACAAGTCCGAATCTTGTGCTGGGTCTATATCATCCTCGGACTCGAACTATGAAACAACCAAGTCGCTCAAGTATATGTGGAAGGTGTTGACGAATCTCCTCCTTGAAGCTCTTTCCTTCGAGGGCAACCATTGATAAGATGTTCGTCGGATCCACAAATCAAGCACTGCCCTTTGGCGCTGCAACAGTCTCTCTGAAGGTGTCCTGGTCACTTGCAGTATCCACAATGTTGAGTTCTCCACTGCTTCCGTTGCTGAGGAACAAATGGGCGCTTCATATTCACATCTCTTCTTTGTGTAACAGGGATTTCCTTACGATTGGGGGCTTGAGCCATTCACCTTCTTAGTCCCTCAGCTAAGAGATCATTTGTTCGCTCATGGGCTTACATTAATCCTTGCAATACACCCAAAATCTCAGCGGCCTGACTCCAGAGAGTGGAGGCGGAAGAAGAGTCGTTGAACGCCAGGTTTTAGCTCCTACCGTGCGACGCTGATAGGAGCTTAAAGGTATGCAACGCGACATGATAATTTTGAAGAACGAAGACATGAGAATGCAACGAGTCCAATAAGAAACGTAAGCAGGTGTAGGATTGATTGATCTGTGTAAGTGTGTAGTAGTTAACCGCAATCAATAACGGTGTCGTGCGTAGCTAGACCGAGATGAGTACGGGTCGTCCTCTGGGAAACGTGGAACCTTTTATTCTTACTTTAGGCGTGTTGAGAAAGAGAGGAGGAAGAATAAAGAATATTGAAAAATGGTTGTAGGATCTAGATCTATGTTAAACACTGATGCAAAATATAGATCTAGATTAACTACGGAGGTAAGTTTATATAAAAAGGGGGCTTGTAGGGTTCGTTAGGATTTAGTAGTTATGGATGATTAATTAAAGATTACCCTTTTTATCCTTTAATAGATTTAAAACTAGAACGACAGTGATGCATATAGATTAGGGTTTCTGGAGGGAAAAGGGTTCCCACTCTTAACCTCTATCTCGACATGGAACTCCGTTCATATCTAGCCTTTACCAAAACAATCATTAATCTAATCGCTAAGCGCGGTCGAGACTAACAATAAATTGGTAGCGCGCCCGATTAGGATGTTAATGATTCTTTTGATAAAGTTTATAAAGTTTATAGGACGTAAAAAGAGTTTAAGGATCGTCATCATCCATTAACCTACCATAATCCTACGAACCCTAACAAGCGGAGAATTACTCACGCATGTTGGGAGAAGAAGAGATGGAGAGAGAAATCATAATGAACTACAAAGAAATAGAATAAGAAAAAGAACTAACTTTATTAATCAACAAAACTCATTTACACTTTGTTCCCTTAGAAAATGATTACAAATACTAGTTTGCTTCTCGATCTCTTCTAAGGAGGTAGATGAACCGTTGACGATCAGCCTGGATGCGTGAGCCGTCTTGGACTTCGTGATCTCGTCAGCTTGATGATTTTTCCAAGAGGGTCTCGGTCCTTCTTTATACCCCAAAAGACAGAACCTTAGATGCCTAAATTGGGGAATTGCATTTAAGATCCAACCAGAAAAATCCCTCCTCCTGATTCTTCTCCAACGCGGCGGATCCACGGCCACAAGGGGCTCTGGCCGCGGATCCGCGGCTCCTTGATCTGGACCGTCGATTTGGTTTCCTTGGTTTTTCTTCTCATGACACGTGTGAATCTATGGAACCTTCAGAATTTGGAAATCTTCTCGTAGTTGCTGCCAGACTTGATTTCTAAGTTTTGATTTCTTAATTAGACAGGTTTGCTTTAACAACTTGATTTCCTTGATTTTAGTCCTGAAAATTCTGCACAACAACTCAAATAATACTTAGTAGAGGTAAGATTTGGTCAATAATATTATTTGCATATATTTTCCTACCAAATGCTAATTATAATATATCAACACATGGAAAATAGTATTTTTACAAATAAACCCTCATATGTATGATATATTATAAAAAGACCTTTTTTAATATGGAAATAGTAGGAAAAATGTAATAACAAATGTGCAGTTTTATCAACTGAACAAATACCCCTAAACCTATCTTTGATCGTCCCGAGCAAACTAGTTTATTCAAGAGAAGGAGAAAAAAAAGAATGGAGAAAACTAAGCACACTTTCGTAGGCAAACACGATTGCACTGAGCACGTGCAATAAGCCGTTAAACCTCTAGGTGTCCCTAGTAGGAGGAGTATTGTCTCCTGAGGGTTTTCAGCGGATTACACCCACAAAATCCTATAATAAAAGAGAGATGGTGAAATTTACATATAAAGATAAGAACCATAAAAGAAATACTTTGAAAATTTATAGTTTCCAACTACACTAGCTTTTCAGTTGTCATGAGCCCTATCTTAATAGTCATGAAAAGATGTTAGAAATCACATTATCCCTCAATAAAATATCGTCTTTATTGTTCATTCCTATCTTTCATCCAAACATCGATCATATAACCCTACGTGTGTGTAAATAACATCCCTACACCTGGAGAATTCAATTCAAGCTATCATACTCTTGTCCATCTACCTCAGTACTTTTTAATTTGATGAATATTTATGGAATTGCTCACACATTTTCATGCGACCGTTAACACTTCTTGAGGTACTAACTGACCGATTACTTATGTGCTTGCAGATTAGGTGATAGTATTTTCCTCGTCTTGCACTACCTAAGGCTTAGCAGTGACTCCCAAACCAGTTGGTCTAAGGCACTAGGTGATGAAGCACTCTCGCTATATTTTTTTATTGCTGCCTTGGCGATAACAAAACCAGTGTTCATTTTTTTCTTTTCACCATTTTTATATTTTCTTCATTTTTTTATTTCCTTCATACTTTGGCTTTTAGACAAGAGCATTTCAAGGTATCCTCTACTATCCCGAGTTTCAAGATGTGTGTAAGTGCATATAGTAGGGTATCAACATTCAAATGTTTGTCTTTCAGAATAGAAACTATTTTTCAGACTTATTTTTATCCTCAGATTAGTGACTTCCTTCATCTTACTAACCCTTAGGACAACAATTCATAACTACTTATTACCAGTTCGTTTAAGAAAACTTCTAATTTTCTTGGTTTTCTTAAACTATTCCTATCTTTTGGATGTAATTTTTCACTTTCTACTCTTTTATTATAAAAGATTTTTTTTTTTTGAAAATGTTGTGCTTATGCTAAGTATGATGCAAATTGATGCGTAAATAAGCATAAACCTCCCCCAAACTTGTTTTCAACAGTGTCCTCACTGTTGCTACTGCTGGATCACAAAAACTGTAAGCTTGGAAGGACATTATTAATGGGTATGAAAGTGAAAATCCTCCCCCAAACTTATTTTTGGCTCACAAATTTGAGGACAAAAGTTATGTTCAAGAGCCAAAAATATACCCCCCCTCAAACATGAGTTAGACAATACGAAGCATTTTAAGAGGGGGTGAGTCATTTGGTCAAAGTAAGACTTTACAAAGACCAAAAATTAACACTAACCATTCAAAGATTTTATCAGTATAGCGTATAGGTTGGTGGAAGAATGTGTTGTATCGAGTCAAGAAAAAATAGGGAAGGGATAAGAGGTGGTCTGGAAAGGGTTTGAAATTAGAGAAAAGAAAGAATAATGATGAATGATTAGGAAGAAGAAATGGCGACGGTTCAACCTCTATAGGTGGAGATTAATCAATCACAAAATCCGTATTGTTTAAAAATTCAAGTTCGACAGCAAAAAGTTCTTCAAAACTTTTATCAATGGTGTGATTGAACATTTTGCTGTCAAAGAGTTTTGTGCCAGAATTTATCCTACTTGATTCATCAAAAATCATTGAGGTAGAGGACTCGAAAAACTCATCTACCTCATTTTCAAAAATATCCAAATCAAGTTGAATTTATGGTATTACTGAACTTGAATTAACGGATTGTGATTCATCAAAACTCACTGAAACTATAGGAACAGAGAAGAAGAACCGGAGAAAGTAGAAGGTGAAATGGGTAAACAAATTGGTGTGTCGAGTGTTGCTGAACCAGATGTGGAAGATGGAAGCTGTATTTCGGTCTGATCTTCGGGTATACCATTATCATCAACTTCAAGACATATTTGGGGTTCGGGAAGAATTAAAGGCTCAAGATGATGACCACAAGGAAGTGAAAGGATTTGATGAATTGGTGGGACAAAATTATCCAAAATTTCGGGTTTATCAATCAATATATCCCCAACGTCAATCACCTCATTCAAGTGAAGGTTAAAATTCTCAAACATCTCATCAAAAGTATGGTTTTCAATCAGTTTTGGTTCAAGAGTGGAGGTGTAGAGATCACAAGGGTTGGGTATGGTTTCACTTGAAATGGACCCTTCACAGTCGGGTAAATCAAACACTACAAAGTCACACAACTTATCAGTCATTCTATTTGGTGTAGTTGATGAATCTATGAAACTGGAGTTGTGGATTTCAGTTTGGAATGTGGAGGTTTGATTAGGAAAGGTGTACAGTTCTGTCTCACTACCCAAATTCTCATTTTGTCCTATGCCCAAATCATATACTGAAAAATTTTGGGCAGGTTTGAAATTCTTTGCTTGCATCCACTCTGTTGTTTCCTTCCTAATTTGGTTCGACAATTCCAGAAATTTTTCTAATGTCTGCTCCAGACTGGTCTTGGGTTGATAAGGGGTTTCAGTATAAGATTGAAATTCCTGTGGATAATTAAAACTCCCAAATAACTGATTAGAAGAACTGTCTAGAGAAGGTGGAAAAGTCGGATTGGATTGATAAGAATAGAATGGTTGCGAAAATTGGGTGGGAGTAGGGTCAACATTGTGATAAGAAGAATATTGATATGGGGTGGTTGGTTGGCTATTAAACTCTTCTTTGGAAAGTGGAGGTGATGGTTGATATTGGTCCGGGTTGAAACTTTGGCCTTTAGCCCTAGCTATATGCTCAGCAATGGACATTCGTCTAGGGACTTCCTCACTTTGGGTATCAACTGAAACAGGTGTAGGATTAGGATATGGTTGATAAGACGTAGACTGAGGTGGCCAACTATTTCTTCCCTCTTATTCTATATGATCTCTTAAGGACATGGAAGAGCCGGACGGTATACCGAAGGGATTACGAAAACAAAAGATATCTGGTTGTGGACAGCAAAGCTCGGCAAGTGTTCTTCTGTTTAGGCCACCCATTATAAGAAGAGAAGAAGGGGGAAGGGTAAAAAGGGGAGAAAATAATTGGTTTGTTTTTAAAAATGACGGATTTAGACAAATCACACAAAAATACACAAACAACCCTGAAACTAAGGTTACCTAGGTCAGTCTCTAGACCGCTCCTAGACTTCCAAAGGACAAGCCGCAGGATAAATCCTCTACCGCCTCTTTACTACTATTGTAGCCAGGTAAGTGCCAGGTGAGTGGGAGGCTCCCCACTACGAAAGTAGTGGTCCTAATTAAGTAACAACTGGCCTTAGACACACTTGCCTAGACACTACAAAAGTAATGTGGATAAGCGATAAATTACCCACGACCTTCCTCTGTCCTTATTGAGCGCGACAGTCCTTAGAGTCTGGTCTAGATATTTTTTAAATTAATGTAGGGTTGATGCAGATGCTCGGTTTGTGATTTGTGGGGCTTAGAAAGGGTGATGAAATCCCCACCTAATCTGGAATTTGGTCTTGCCCTTAAAAATCCGTATTAAAATATGCAAAAACAAACCGCAAAACAAAACTTTGCAAAAAGATTTTTGAGCGGCGATATTTTGTAAAGAATCCTGTAGAAAAGATATTTTATTGGATTTCAGAGGAGAGAGAAAGATATAGAAAATATACCAGAGAAGTTTGCAGCCCTAAATCTCCTCTCCCGCCGCTAAATGAGCTCTTTTGCCACGGTTCCGCCACTGGGTGGAGGGATCAGGTGGTGAAAGTTTGCTCTGTGGCCTCCTGTACTCCTCTGGATCTTGATGAATGTCTCTGTCTTCTGTTTCCTCAAGTCTGTGACTCCAGATTTCTTCGCAAAATTCACACAATAATCATTAAATATACAATTTGTAATTTTGTTTTAATTATGATATAGATCGTATAAGAATTCAACACAAATAGTAAGAATAAAAAAATTACGCACGTTTCCCCGGCAACGGCGCCATTTGATTGATCTGTGTAAGTGTGTAGTAGTTAACCTCAATCAATAACGGTGTCGCGCGTAGCTAGACCGAGATGAGTACGTGTCGTCCTCTGGGAAATGTGGAACCTTTTATTCTTATTTTAGGCGTGTTGAGAAAGAGTGGAGGAAGAATAAAGAATATTGAAAAATGGTTGTAGGGTCTAGATCTACGTTAAACACTGATGCAAAATATAGATCTAGATTAACTACGGAGGTAAGTTTATATAAAAAGAGGGCTTGTAGGGTTCGTTAGGATTTAGTAGTTATGGATGATTAATTAAAGATTACCCTTTCTATCCTTTAATAGATTTAAAACTAGAACGACAATGATGCATGTAGATTAGGGTTTCTGGAGGGAAAAGGGTTCCCACTCTTAACCCCTATCTAGTCATGGAACTCCGTTCATATCTAGCCTTTACCAAAACAATCATTAATCTAATCTCTAATCGTGGTCGAGACTAACAATAAATTGGTAGCGCGCCCGATTGGGATGTTAATGATTCTTTTGATAAAGTTTATAAACTTTATAGGACGTAAAAAGAGTTTAAGAATTTTCATCATCTATTAACCTACTCTAATCCTACGAACCCTAACAAGCGGAGAATTACTCGTGCATGTTGGGAGAAGAAGAGATGGAGAGAGAAATCATAATGAACTACAAAAAAATAGAATAAGAAAAAGAACTAACTTTATTAATCAACAAAACTCATTTACACTTTGTTCCCTAAGAAAATGATTACAAATACTAGTTTGCTTCTCGATCTCTTCTAAGGAGGTAGATGAACCGTTGATGATCAGCCTGGATGCGTGAGCCGTCTTGGACTTCGTGATCTCGTCGGCTTGATAATTTTTCCAAGAGGGTCTCGGTCCTTATTTATACCCCAAAAGCCAGAACCTTAGATGCCTAAATTGGGGAATAGCAGTTAAGATCCAACCAGAAAAATCCCTCCTCCTGATTCTTCTCCAACGCGGCGGATCTGCGGCCACAATAGACTCTGGCCGCGGATCCGCGGCTCCTTGATCTGGACCGTCGATTTGGTTTCCTTGGTTTTTCTTCTCATGACACGTGTGAATCTCTGGAACCTTCAGAATTTGGAAATCTTCTCGTAGTTGCTGTCAGACTTGATTTCTAAGTTTTGATTTCTTAATTAGGCAGTTTTGCTTTAACAACTTGATTTCCTTGATTTTAGTCCTGAAAATTCTGCACAACAACTCAAATAATATTTAGTAGAGGTAAGATTTGGTCAATGATATTATTTGCATACATTTTCCTACCAAATGCTAATTAAAATATATCAACACATGGAAAATAGTATTTTTACAAATAAACCCTCATATGTATGATATATTATAATAAAGACCTTTCTTAATATGGAAATAGTAAGAAAAATGTAATAACAAATGTGCAGTTTTATCAACTGAACAAGGATTCAATAGGAAGGTACAAGGATGAAAAACGTAAAATAAATTTGAAAACTCGGGAATGATATAAGATATAAACGGAGAGTTGTTGGAATTCATGGTCCTAAAACAACAAATTTTAGGACGACATAAGGTACAAGGAATAAGAATCAGAATAAAATATAGAATGGACAACGAAACAAGAATATATGGTGAGATGAAATTCACACGAGTGGAAACCAAATGTAGAACTCTAAGTCACTCAAGCAGAGTGCTGCCTTATAACTATGCTGCAGTTCATAGTTACAATCGCATAACTCCACTAAGTAACCCAAAACTCTAGCGGATGGATCAAAATATGTAGCAGAACACACTATGTGAATCAGATCAAGGATAACAAGTTTACAATCTAGACCGGAGGATGGCTTAGATTGTCAAGCCCTATACGGAAACTGTAATCCCATTCTAAACCAAACATGTCTCTGATACCAACAAAATCATGTCACGCCCCGCTTCCCAAAATACGGAATACGAGAGGTGACAAGGCCAGCCATGCTCCTACGGTCAAAGAAATATCCTGCCGTAGTCACACTTCGGCTTCTAGCTTTACGTGGTAATCAGTAATCAATGCACAGGTAATGAGAAATGCAGCCACTAAGTCAAAATAGATATAAACTAACCAGATGGAGTCAAAGAAAAGATAGCGCTGACGTCGCTGATCTAGATGTTCGCAATATCCTCAAGGTACGACAGGTGCTGATCCGAGCTAAGTCCAGTTCTCACTCTGAGCATGCATACTCAGGTCGTCAGATCGACACAATAGCAATATATATAAATGCAAAAGTATAGACGTGAAATGATGATGAACATGAAGCAGTAAATATAGAATGATGACGCACATGAAATAATCGGTACATGTCAGCAGTAAAGTAGGTATATCAAATCAGTAAGCAATGCATGTCAATGTCACTAATCCTATCAGTCTCTAAGTCTCACTGTCCAGGTCGCTAAACCTATCGTCAGTCTAAGTATGAGAGTCAACCACGCAGGAGTATCCCCAACCCAAGGGTAGGGCCCCAGGGGAAAGGGAACACGGGCCCAAATCACGCACGATAATAATCAGTAACTCCATCCATACAACTCCCAAAATCACGGTATATGCCGGCAATGGGACTCCCGAGATTCCGTTGAACTCACACTCAAACTACCCCACACCCCGTGGTCTATATCAAATACCAACCATGAATCCAAATACTAGTCGGTCCATGACATGTCTACGCGAGAACTGGAGACAGGATCTCCATCAAGCATGTCTCGACTGGTAGCCAAGATAAATGGACAGTGTTTGACGCCTTACCTATTACACTAATATAAGTGCTCCATAACCGTCCCATTTCAGTTATAGTTACACTTATATATGTCCCATAGACGTCGACAATGCAATAAATTAACTGGGTTCGCTGATTGTGTAAAAGTACGTGTCACTTCACTTATTCATTCACGTTTTAACACTAACGTACTTGCCACACTCAAAACACTAATATCTATCACTGAGTGATGTACACGATCACTAGGTTACCAATGTATATGACCTCTACATGATATGATGAGAAAGCATTAATTACGATATGAATAAAATATCAGCAGCCAGTGTCCTACCAATTGCATAATTTACCATAAATCATACATGCAGAATTAATCAAAACAATGTAAAGGGGATAAGCAGTATGTTTAATTATCTATCCATCAAAATTGGTTTCGTATCAATCGGGTTTCAGTTTTGCTAGATATGGCCATTTCAATTTAAGTGTTCGCTGCTGGAAATCCAGTTTCAGAACTGGAAATACGTTTCGTAACACGTTTTACTCCCAGTTGGGAGCATAATTAGGCGACGCTATAGTTAAACTAATTGTAGATTTTTCTGTTATGTTTCTTACTCATCAAACGGATTATCGATAGGATTCATGTATTAGAAGTTAGGTTATGTTCAAGGTGTTGGTGTAAGAGAGGTCACTGCAGAAACTGCAGAATACCACGGTATTCTAAAATACAAATTAAATATCAAACGATGGTGAAACGACACGGGACCAGATCCATGGGTTATCTAACTAAACTATATATGCGACCATATGGTGTTACGTGCATTTTCAGTTTAAAGAAGTGGTATACAGGTGTTCCAAAACCAGGTATCTAAAACGAACGCTGCCCCGGACTGCAGTTCAGGACCGCGAATCGCCTCAGTATTCATGGATATAACTTATCAAAATGCAAAGATGAACTATGGGGTACTGTAGGTTTATCCGTTGGCTTCGATACGAGCCAACGCACTCTGAGATTCGATATGTAGATAATTTATTATGATTTTAACCGATTAGCTGGTCCGAGGAAAATCAGCTTTCACAAAGGTTATCGGGTTGTTATTTTAGGGGAGATAACCAACTTTATTTTACAGCCAAATTTATATATGACGTTCGTTAACCATGCAGGGTTTCATAGATCATGAGTTCTTCCATGTTTGATTTGGTGTACACATCGGATTCCGTATTGAACACATAGGTTTAGCAACCGATTAATGGTCAAAAGGTCGATTTCAATTATTTGGCCTAAACAAAAATTAATCCACGGGTTTCAATAAGCCGTTAGTCATAACATAATAGGCCCAATTGTGTCACAAACATTATTGTCAGATTCATCAAGACTTATTATTAAAATTACTATTGTATTATTCGATATTCCGTATAATTATCAATATGAATAGAGTAGCATGTAAAACAAATATGAACTTGCCTAAAGATGGCCGGAGACACAACCGTGATGACGAAGACGACAGCAACGGCAAAATCACGGCACAACAAACACAACGCCAGCAGCAACAGCAACAACAATCTTGGACTCGGCTATGGCCCGAGCTCGTGGCGCGGCCTCGGCTAAGCTAGCTCTTGTGCTTGGCCTCAACAGGGACATTGAGCTTGAGCTGCGGTGATGGCCGGAAATGATGGTCGACACGGTGGATGAAGCAGTAGCGGGCACGATGCAGGGCACGAAGTGGTCACGGTCTAGGCATGGGATCGGGCATAGGCTAGCACTGTGGTGGGCAGCAAGGTGGTGCAGCGGCGATTCAGGCGACAGGGTGGTTCTAAGGCTGCGGCAGCAGTGAGGTTGGTGGAAGCGATGGGCGATCACCGACGAAGGAGGAGGCTCGTGGCGATGATGGGTTAGGAAAGTGGGGAGCTCGGCGGCTGTGTAGGCGCAGAGGGATCGGCCAAAGGAGTGGAGGGGATCGACTATGGAGGCAGTAAGGGGGTTGGCTAGAGCTTGGAGTCGGGGCTACAGAGGATCGGTGCAGTGGGCTCTAGCGAGGTCGGATGAGGCGCGGAGGCGACGGGGTCGGAGCTCAGGTGAGGGAGCAGGGAACGAGGGTGTTTGTTGCTCGGTGCTCGCAGCTCGGAGGTGGGGAGCAAAGGAGGTGGTGACGAATGGTGTTGAGGGAGAGGAAGAGGATGTTGGCGAGGGTTGAGGCCGATGGGATCGGAGCTCCGAAGACGGTGTAGCAACGAGAGCAGGGACTTGGCGTTGGGTTCGTGTTGTTGCAGTGGGGTCGGGGTTCGTCGGAGGGTGAAGGGAAGTGGAGGAGGGAGAGGAGGCGAGGGATAAGGTTCATCGCGGTCGGAAACGTGGGTGATGGCGGTGGTGGTCGTGTTGATGGGAGGAGGTGGAGTTGAGTTGGGGAGGAGAGAATGGAGCAGAGAGGGGGTCGTTGGGGGGCGAGCACATGTCGGGGGAAAGCGGGTGCAGTCGTTGGGGTGTGGGCGCGGGTCATGGGGGGATGAGCGATGGAAGCGGGGGCGTTGAGGAAGTGGGCGCGAGCCATGGGGAGAGCGAGTCGTGCGGGGGAAGGGGGAAATGGCGGGAAAGAAAAGCAATGAGAAGGAGAAGAAGGGAGTTTGGGTCGGGTCGGGTGTGCTCGGGTCGGGTCGGTGAGGGAAAAGGATGAGGGAAAAGTTTGTGCCGGGGTTCTTGGGCTGTACTAGGGAGAAAGAGAGAGGGAAAATGAGAGTTGGGCTGTGGGTTGGGTTAGGGAATTAATTTGGAAAAATAGAAATATTTAAATAGGGAAAAATATGGAAAATGTTTATTTATAAATACGAAAATTATTTGTAAAGGAAACCGGGTATTACAACAATGCAATAAGTAATTGGTTCCGCTGATTGTGTACATGTACGTGTCATTTCACTTATTCATTCACGTCTTTACACTAACATACTTTCCACAATCCAATCATTAACATTTATTACTTGGTAATTTAACACGGTCACTAGGTTATCGATGAAAATGAACACTATTTATCAGGGTATAACAGTCATGCAACATGATGGGGATACAGTAAATGCACAACTGAATATATAAGAGCAACCGGTGTCGGTTGGATTAGAAAAATCACATAAAATCACACGTGCATAATTTGGCGAAACAATATAAAAGATGTAAACAGCGTATTAAATTATATGTACGGTAAAATTGGTTTCGAGTCAATCGGGTATCGGGTTTACGAGTTATAGTCATTCCATTTTAAGTGTTTACTGCTGGAAATCCAATTTCTGAACTGGAAGTCTGTTTCGTAACACGATTTATTCCCTGTTGGGAGCATAATTTGGCGACGCTACTGTTTAACTAATTGTAGGGCTATAAGTTAACTTTACAGAACAAGAAATTGATCAACAATAATCATCTTGGTGTAGGAGTTATGATCAGATTACTGATGAAGGGTGCAAACTGAAATGACAGAAATCTGCCGTACATGTCATCCATTTAAAATATTATTTAAATACCAAAATATACTTGAATTTAGTAAAACTAATACCGTTGTAAAGATAAGACAATTTTCTACACAATGGTAATCGACTCCGCATACTATAACAATTAAACATTAAGGTTCCAGGTGTATAAATGCATATCGAGGGTAAGTTCCTGCTCTGGACTGCAGTCCAAGGTTAGGTAAGTTCTTTGTTTCCGATATTCAAAGGATATATCTAACAGTAACCCTACACATAGTGTTAAAGCTTATGCAGTACCCTTCGCAACGAACCCAGACACGCTGCGATTAGATTTTTCTGGAAATAATTATGAATTGAATAGTGTCAAGTGTTCGGTAAATCGTAAGTTTCGGTATAGACATTAGGGCATCACTTTAGGTGTGAAATTGCGTTCTTTGCTACGAAACATTTAATGTGTTTTTATCTATCACTAAACATACATGGGTATCAGTGGTACCGTCATCAAGGCGTAAAGACGAGGATTGACCTAAAGAGAGCCGCATTAGTCTGTTTCGACACTCGACTTGGGGGTATCGAATCCGTTGGTTACATATTCCGCAAACATTATGTTGTTCGTCATCATGGGTATCGTAAGTTTCCGATGGTCAAACAATATCCGATTGGTGCCAATTTTCAATATGTTGTTCGTCATCATGTATAAAATTCATTGGTTACATGTTCCACAAATATTAATTGGTGATTTACAATAGAGTTTCAATTTCAGTTCAGTTAGTATTAAAAGGTTGTATTTATACACAAAATGTCCCTACTATAGCATGAAAACAAGTGAATGGGTTCACTTGCCTTGGGTCGCCGAATTGGAAGCGACACGGACACGGAGATCGCCTCGACACACGAGACGGAAACGAACGTTACGGAATCGGGCATGGCGCGACGCGAGGCTCGAGTGCGATACATGTTGCGACGGACGTATGCAATGCTGCGACGGCGACTGCGTTGACGACGATGACTGCCACAGAGACCGAGGCCACGGCTTGTACGGCAACAGCGGCGATTGGAACGACAGGGATCGCAACAAACGTACGTGTTCGACGAAATGTCGGGCATTGATTTTGGCGTCGATTGATGCTGTGGAGGGTTCGATGGTGGCGGAGCTAGGCTTCAGTGAGCAAAGGAGAGGTCGTCGGTCGTGGTTGCGGTAAACGGGGGCGACGACGGTGACGGCAACGGAATGGCGCAACACGGGTTAGGGTTTGGCTTTGGCTCGGGCTTTGGCACTGGTATTGGCGTGGCGGAGCACGAGGTATCGTGCGGTGGCTGTTGTCCAGAGGCTGCAGTGGCTTTTGGCCCGAGGCTACGATGGAAAGGGCTCAGGCGGCGGCTGCAAGTTGGTCGAAGAAGGAGAAGTCGGTGGCTCATGGCGGTTGGAGGTCGTTTCTGTGTCTGGTGCTCGGAGGTCTGAGCTATGGCGCCGACGGTGTTTGACGATGGTGGTGGAGGCAACGAAGGTGAGGGCTCGAACTTGTGAGGGGAGGGAGAAAGGGAAGGTGCTTGGGGTTGAGACGCGGGGCTTGCTCGACGGAGGTGGTTGTTGGAGGAAGCTCGGGTGCAAGGAAGTGGAAGCTTGTGGAGGCGTGGGAGAGAGGAGGTGGCGCCGTCGGAGATGGAGAATGGGGCTTGGTGATTAGGTCGGAATGGAAGGGAAAGGAAGCTCAGAGGTGGGTTGGTGAGGAAGTGCAATGGGGTTGTTTGGTGGAGCTCGTCATCGACGATGGCAGAAGGAGGGGCTGATAGGGGTTGCAGAGAGAAGATGGAATGAGAGGAGAGAGGACGGCTCGGTCTTGGAGTGTTTGGGCAGGGGAGGTTGGCGCGGTCGTGGGGAAGAGCGTGTCGTGCGAGCAGTTGAGGGAGTGGCTTCGTCGTCGCGGCCTTTGGGGAGCGGGCCTTGTAGGTAGCGCGAGGGAAGGGGGAGACGTGGGGACGAGGATGAGGTCGCGGGAAGGAGCGAGTCGTGGGGGTAGCGCGAGGGAGATGGGGGTAGTGCGGGTCATAGGGGGGAAGTCACGGAGAAGGCGGGAAAGGAGAAGAGAACGAGGAGAAGAAGAATGAGGAGGATGAGTGGGTTTGGATCAGGTCTGGATTAGAGAAATGGGCTTAGATTAGATGAGGGAGTTGGGCCAGGGCGGAAAAGAAAAGTTTGAGAGAGGAAAAAATAATTAGGGTTTTGGATAAGAATAATTTGTGTTAGGATTATAGAATTAGAAATATTTAAGTTAATAAAAATTTGGTAATTTTTGTTTTTAAAATACGGAAATTATAAAAAGAAACTGGATATTACATAATCTAAGTTTCGGATGATTATTGACCAAAGCTATAATCAATATAGTACATTTTAACATTTATTAGCAACCATATCATGATTCTCATTACGTGTCAAAATAATTAGAACCTACATAATTTTATCCTGACACCGTTAATATTTTATATCATGGTCCTAATTATCTCCTAGTAATTACAAAAAGCCTGAAAGGACCGACAGAACTTTAATTATTGCATGTGAATGCCACCCTGTTAATGCATATTGAATGCCTCCTAATATAAAAAAATTAATAATTTGTGGACCCAGAAAAGAGAAGAATCTTATCTTTAGTAAAACAAGACTAGACAAGACCAGACAGGAAGTATCTATGTCAATATTCAATAAAATACAAAATAATAAAAGTGATAAAATTTGAATAGCAAAAGTTAAAAATTGAAGATCCGTACCTTATTTACCACAAAAGACAAAAATAAAAAAAATGCAAAATATGAATTCTACAAGATGCTTACAAATCCATGCGACCGAGTGGTCCATTTAATGAAAAGCAATAACCAACAACCGTCCAAGGATAAACGACCGGCCTGGAATGTTCTCGTAGGATGCATCCTAAGGAAGCATAAGTGACGTGATTCTATAAGACTTTACACCGTGAGATTGCACTTTAACAACCGTCCAAGGATAAACGAACGGCCTGACATGATTCTATAAGCCTCATTGCACTCTAATGAAATGAGGCTGCGTACACTTCTCTTGAAGAAGCATCCGGCAGGAACACTTCAGGAACTGTTTAGTCATCACCAAACAGATATTTACTATCATAACTAGAAGTCTTTTGAATGATGTCATTAATTTGCAAAATGAAAAATTATAAAAAATGACAAAATCACTATAGCCTTTAGATGAACGGAAGTAACGAAAGTGTCGGAAGTAATCTTGAAGTTACTTCTAAAAGAGATTCATAGACGTAGTAACTTTTTGTATTTCTTTTGTTCGTTTTGTTTATGGAAGTGATACTATTAAAGTAATAAATGCAATTATTTTATGGAAACTTTTACCTAAAAGTCATGAGAGAGAATGTAAGAAACTTAAAGAATTAATTAATGTTATGAATAAAATATTTCTTTCTTCCTCTTTCCTTGTGCTCCATACTATTTCCAAACCCAAAAGGTTATGAAGAGAAATCTTAAAGTAGAAACTCTACATAGGATCCACATCAGCATATGAAAGTAACTTCAAATGCTATTTCTTGCCAAAACAAACACTTGAACTATCGGAAGTAGGCCTACTTCCGGTACTTCCATACTATTTCATGGCAGACAAACAGACCCAAAGTTCAGAATAGAATGTCCATATCATCCATTCGTTTTATTTCTTCCAGATAAACAAAAGACAAAAATAGGTTACCCAAAAGTCAACAATACTTTCTCTCTCTCATTTATTACAAATCTATATATAAGCCCTATACTTTTGTTATTTTCTATGACCCATAAATTTCTAGGTTTTAATATAATCACACCATTTGCTCTATTCATTTAATTTAAATTGTATAGACATCTTTCTAAATTTATATGCAACGGTCTTATGGGTAAAAGTTCTTAATAAATGTTAGATTAAAATATAAACACGTGCGTTGGCACTAGCAAAATACCAGGCTTTATATATATGTGACAAGCTTTGAAGATATGGGAAACCAGTTAGCTAGAGAAATGGCTTCGGTTAGCACAGCAACCGTTCCATTATTCCCAAAGATAGATTTCTCAGGGTTGGATCTCAACACATCAAATGAGAGATGGGACTCAGCTAGAGCTCAAGTCGTGGATGCCCTCCTCTCTCATGGCTTCTTCAAGGCCGTTTTCGATGAAGCCGGCCCTCAGAAGCTCGGCGGCATCTTCGGAGAGCCGTTGAAAGAGCTCTTTGCTGTTCCTATTGAGAACAAGATGGAGTTGGGGCATCACTATATTAATAGCCCTACATATGAGGTCTTCATCATCGATTTGGAATCCATTCAATCCTTTATTAATACCATGTGGCCACATGGAAATCCCGAATTCAGGTTAGCACAGCAACTGTTCCATTATTCATTTAATTAACCCAGTCATATATATTGACTGATCTATATATATAGCGTTTCGGGCTTTATAAAAAATTTATTTCGCTCCATAATCACATTCATTTTATTGTATTTTGTAGCAAGACTCTGGCAAACATATTAACACCTCTTTCATACCTGGAGGTAATGATTCGAAAGATGATCTTCCAAGGATTGGGTATTGGAAACTACTATGAGTCTCATCTAGAAGGCACATCCCTCGGGCTACGACTTGTCGGATATAAACTTTTAAAGGATCATGAAACAGCGATGAACATGAATGCTCATCCGGACCCGAACCTTGTATCGCTGGTTTACCAACACGATGACGAAGGGCTTGAGATCCAGAACCTTGAGGGCCAATGGATTCGCGCCCCACCAAGAAGCATCATAGTCTTTACTGCAGAATCTTTCAAGGTAGTACTCTTAAGCTATAGTTTCAAATAACATGTTTTTGGTCTCTTAAATGATGTCAAAGAAGGAAATTCTCTCGTATAGCATATTTACTCTATCTCTCTCTCTCTATATATATATATATGTGTGTGAATAATGGAGGTAAGATGCCATAGGAGGGAATTTCCTCCTGTGGCGTCGAAAAAAATACACCCTCCCTCATTTTTTCCGACGATCGGCATCCACCAAATTTCATGTGATTCTACAACTTTTTCAAAGTTGATTTAATGGGTTCAAAATTAACGGTTTACCGACAATTAATGATGAAAAAAGTGGGTGCTGATCGTCGGAAAAAATAAGGGAGGGTGTATTTTTCGAGAAAATTCCCTCCTATGGCCTCTTTCCTCCATTAACCTCTCTCTCTCTCTCTCTCTCTCTCTCTCTCTATATATATATATATATATATATATATATATATATATTAATGAAGGAAAGAGATCTTAAGAGGCTTTTTAAAATAGGTGGAGTCAAAAAATACAACCTCCATCATTTTATTCGATAATCGACATCCGACATCTTAATTTTTCATCGTCTAACATATCAATACATCAAATTTTATATGATTCTAACATCCTTTCATCATTGATGTAGCAATGTAAAAAGTTTTATTGTCGGCAAACCGACAATTTTGCACCTACTAAATCAACGGTAAAAAGGTGTTAGAATTATATGAAATTTAGTGTATTGACATATTAGACGATGAAGATCAAGATGGACGATATCTATAGCCGAATAAATGATGGAGGGTGTATTTGTTGATGCCTCCCAACGTAAAAAGCCTCCTAGAGAGAGAGAGAGAGATGAAGAAAAGAGGTGCTAGGAGGCTTTTCCGTTACGTGGCGTCAAAAATCTATATTCTCTATGATTTTTTTTCGACAATCGGCACTCATCCTTATCGTCTTTATCATATAATATGTATATATAAGAATTTCATGTGATTCAACCACTTTTTCACCGTTATATTATCAATGTAAAAAGTTATATTGACGGTAAACCGTTAATTTTACACCCACTAAATTATCATTTTAAAAGTGGTGAAATCATATAAAATTTGGTGTATACACATCTTACATGATAAGAATAATGATAATGGATGCCAATCGTCGAAATAAACTATGAAAGGTGCATTTTTTGACGCTATATAAAAAAAATTCCCTTCTATGACATCTTTCCTTCCTTATACTCGTGTGTATATATATATGAAAATAATGGGTCATAGGAGATTTTTTTGTTATGTGGTATTAAAATCTACATTCTCCACCATTTTATTCGACTATCGGAACCGGTCACTTTGATCTTCATCGTCTGATATGTCGATAAACCAAATTTCTTGTGATTTTAACATTTTTTCACTGTTGATTTAGCAATGTAAAAGGTTCCTTTGTCGGTAAAACGTTAATTTTGCACCCACTAAATTAACGGTGAAAAGGCGTGTTAAAATCACATGAAATTTAGTGTTATCGACATATCAGACGATGAAAATTAAGATGGACAGTGCCGGCCGGGGAATAAAATGTTGGAGGAAGGAGATTTCGATTCCACCTAACCAAAAAAGCCTTGTAGGTTTTCTTTCTCTCTCCACTCAGACATACACGGAGAGAGAGATGTGCTTACTCATGTTAATATTATTCGTTTTGAAGACATGATGATCATTATCAGGCACTGACAAATGGTAAATTGACTTCGGCCGTTCATAGAGTGAAGATGATGAAAAATGATATAAGATACTCCATTGGTGTTAGCTCACGAGTAATGAAAGGAATTAAGATAGATGCCTTTGAAGAATTGGTCGACGAAGAACATCCAAAGTTGTATATGCCATATGAATATGAATCTTACCTGCAATTTCTTTCTACGGCGGCTGATCGACTTCAACCTGACGATCCCCTGAAGGACTTTTGCGGCAATATTGGTGTTAAGGATAAGATGACATAATTTTCTTGTTCTATCATCATCCCTGCATGTTCAGGCTTGTTGCTGCTTTGAGTTGTTGTACGCTTTCATCTTGAGTAATGTGTGGTATTCAACCAATACAGGCTTAAAACCTGTGTATTTGTTTGCAATTTTCTATGCTTATGTTCTTCGGCTGCAATTTTCACATTTTAGGGTTCTATACTTCAAAAATAAAAATTCATGGAGTTATCACTAGATCTTTTCTTTGTAAGATAGAAGATATATATGCGCGGGAAAAACATAATAATCGTGCAATTGTACTCCTATTAGGCTATCATTGTCCCTTCCATACTAATTTTGCATAATTTATTTTATGGTTTTTTTTATATCTATTAGCCAAAACTTTCATATTTCTAATTGTCGCCCCTAAAAATTTATATTTCCAAATTTCACCACAATAACTTCTATATTAAGCATAAAACTCATTTTATTTATGTTCCATCCGAATTTAACTAGGGTTAGATTGTTTTAATCGGAACTTGACTTATAATTGTGCTTTCTCTTTCTTTTTCCTTAAAAATTGTGGGACTCCTTCATTTTTTCCCTTCATTTTCAACCTTATTATGGGGTAACATCTTTTTTACAAAATTTAAAACTTAATTAGGATCATTTTTATTTTTGGAGTTATCGAAATTGATAATAACAGAAGCATGATCTAGTCTATATATTTACAGCAAATGAATGTGTGAAAGGGAAAAGTTTTAATTTTTTATGTTAAGAAAAAACCTAGTTTGATATTGAAGAGAAACCTACTCTAACCCTAAATTGAAAAGGAAGAAGATGGTTTTAAGGGTGTTTTTGCCTTCTAATAGCCACTCAGCTATATGTTCACTAGAATATTAGAATATTCATATAAAATCCTTTGCAAAACTAACTAAGGAAGATATATGAACTTCAAGATAAATGGGTGAAATTTAGAAATATGAATTTTTAGGGGTGCAATTTGGAAATATGAAAGTTTTTGGGTGAGATATAAAAAATCTTTATTTTATTTCCATTATATAAGATCTAAGTTTTAGGTTAAACTAGCAAGGTTGCACGGGACCGGAGAAAATGTTACGGAAATTTTGTTTCTTTGATATTTTACTTAATTTTTTTGAGGTTTTTTTAAAAAAATTCTCCAAATTCTCCGGTTCTCGAGATTTTCCCCCAAAATTTCAAAAAAATTTCAAGATTTTTCCCAAGATTTTTGAAGATCATGAGGGGCCTTTTCGCAATTACGTGGAAAATACGTAATTTTTGTTTTTCTAAAATATTTTATGCGATTTTTTTGAAGTTTTTAAAAGGTTTTTCTCCAGGTTCTCAAGATTTTTCCCGAGATTATCAAGGTTTTTTCACATATTTTTAAAGAATTTTTGAAGATTATGAGGGATCTTTTTGAAATTAAGTGTAAACTGGGGGCCCTTTGTGAAACCTTCCCATTGAGAACGAAACTTGGCATGAAATTTGGGGGGCCTTTTGTAAATTTGGTCAAATGGGGCCGTTTTAGTAATTTGCGCTAAAAGACAAAAAAAATACAAAATTGAAAGCTAGCTTTTTTATGCACGCCCACACCATTTGTTTCTCTCTCCTCACTGACATTTTCTTGAGCTTCTTCTTTCTCTTCAATTTTACTCTCTCATGAGTTGAGAATCAAGAATTGAAATGAGATAGAAAAACACAAGAATAACACTACTACATCTATAAGCACTCCAGACTAGCAATCTAAGGCCTTTAGTTGCTCCATTTGTTTTTAGTGTGGAGCTAGAGTCATGAACCATAAATCTTAAGCGGATCATGTTCGACGGAGGATGACCAGCGGTCAAACTCAATTAAGAAGACCCCAAGGTTCTAAAGAAGAGAAGATGAAGACCGAAGGATCCGATCTCTTGATATAACCCTCTTCGATAGTAATTAAAACCTCATTGTAGTTTTTTCTAGTTCATGTGTTTGGTTTAGATTCTAGGGTTTCGAATTTCTGGCGTCTCTAGATTTTTGTTTTTCGTTCTGCATAGTCCGCGGTTGTAGCGGTTAGGACGTTAGGAACCCTAACTTGGTGTGTGTGTGTGTTACCATCTCTTTAATTGCCGGGTACCTGTGAAGAAAATATCTACATTATTTTAATAATTTAATCTTGCGCTTTTTACTAAAATGCTCCCTCATAAGTCGCCAATTACTAAAAAGCATCATCATAGTTCACATTTATTAAAATGTCATATCATACTTCACTAATTACTTAAGAGTCCCCATCATATTTCGCTAATTACTAAAAAGTCCGTTTATACTTTATATTTACTGAAAACACCCCTCATATATTTATGTTGCACTAAAAATCCCCTCATTAGTTTTCAATCAGAGCTACTGTCAAGTTAGGAAGATAGAGCAAGAGCTTGTACTTGACACGCTCTCTTACCTTCTATGCATTTAGTTAGGTTTTTCTTCCATAAAAATGCCCCATATCCATATCTAAATATTGAAGAACTTTTGAAGATAGAGATTTAGCGCAATTAACAAATCACTCTCCTTTCAAATGAAGTTGCCCACAAACTAGAATTGCAATTGAAGAGACAACAGCACATGATAAGCTCGTTTATGAAGAATGTTAAGAAACACCAGCCGGTTTTCATGATTAATTTGAAAGATATTTGATCGAAACCCTAATCTTAAAGCCAACTTCAAGAAAAAAAATAGGAATTTTGGGAGGAAAAGAGGCGTTGGAATTGTTTTAAAACCCTAACTAGATACTTAACGTTGGCCTCCTAACATGGTAATAGAAGATACCAAAAAAAAAATTCTTCCTCTGGTCTATTAGGTTTTTTTTAGTACAATGTAAATATTTGGAGGGTCTTTTAAGTTAATATGAAGTGTGGAGATAATTTTTAGTAATTAGCAAAGTACGTAAGGCATTTTCGTAAACACGAAGGATGAGGCTTTTTTTTTTAGTTATTAGCAAAAGCATGAGAAAGCCTTTTTGTAAAAAACTATACAGACATAGAAAAATAATATTAGGCATACAGCCTACTGATTTACAGTTTACTAATTAATATGCTTAGCCCCACTGGTGGATCCACATTCACCCTCAAGGGTACGTGCCCCTGCTCAATTTTCCAAAATTTAAAGAGCTATACTTTTAGTATCCTTACATTTTCTATCAAAAATTTTACCAAAAGACAAAATGTTAGGATCCACAGCATCTAAAAAAACAGTGTCAAATAGACAGACCTATGATGTTTGTCTTTTGAATAAGCTTTTTGATAGACAAATTGTAGATAGAAAAAGTATTACTCAAAATTAAAACACCATGCTACCTCTAATCTTTTGCACCATAACTCTTCTATGAGAAAAATAACCTTTCTGCATGCTACTATTGATAATCCACAGTACACAGCTCATGGTGTCTATCGGGCCGGCTCGGCCCGAAGCCCGCCGGGCCAGGCCATCTTCTAAGCCCGGCCTGAAGCCCCCAGACCCGAACCCAACCCGGCCCGTGGCCCGACTTGGGTTGGGCCGGGACCGTCGCGCAGGCCTGTTAAAATTTTTTTAAAAAAAATTTTAAGTAAATTTATATTTTTATGAAAAAATTTTGGAAATACTTTTAGCCCGAACTTCGTGTAGGTCCCGGGGCAGACCTAAATATTTATTAATTAAAAAATATTTTGAGCGGGGACATAAATTGGTAAACCTTACCCCTCATACAGTTGCCAAAAAAATTAAAAATACAATTCAATAAAGAAAACTAACTGGTTAGCTGCTATCGGTCTTTACTTTTCATCGGTGTCGGAGTTTTCAATGTTCTTAACGTGTTTTCGTCTAACTTTTGTATCGAACCAATTTTTTTGGCACACTGCGATCTTCAATGCGTCATCCGATAGGCTCGTTCACTTATTGTTCAGAATTCTGTTACCTGCACTGAAAACAAACCCCGAAACTATTGTGAACACCAGAGTTGTTAGTAAATCATGAGTCATGGCAGAAAATACAGGATACACGTGTCCATGTGTTTTTCACCAATCCAAAATATCAAGATTATCAATTTGATCTGCGGTAAGAAAATTACTGAAATCAGTTTGCAAGTATATTATAAGCTCGTTATAAATAGAAGAAGTAGAAACGGTTGTTCTTTATTTTTTCTGCTGTAAAAACTGAAATATTCCTTTTTTGAAAGTTTGCTGTGAAGAGAAAAATAAAAAAAGTTCTGTTTTGATCGTACTGTGCATCATATATGGCATATAATTCATGCAAATAAGAATCTAAAATATTTTTATAATCTCCTATTTCAATATCTAAGTTTTCATGGTATCCATCTAATAAAAAAATTATCTTTTTGAAGCATAGCATAAAAAACAGATGCTAAACAAAATAATGTAGAAACTTTTCGTCAATATTTATTCAATTTTGTAAGTATGCTATGTAACATTCCAGCAAATGCACTTTCAAAATCAATTACATGTTCATTAATAATTTTACTAATATAAAATAACTGTTCTACTGCTAAACATGTAGTAGGATAATAAACACCAGATAAACATTTAGTTGCATTGTAAAATATTTCAAAAAAATTCAAAATATATTAATAAACAAACCAATCATAATTTTCTAAATCATTATTAGGCATTTGCTACTCATTAAATAAATTAATGGGTTCCCGATATTTAAAAACGCATTTTAATATTTCATAAGTGGAATTCCACTCAGTTGGAATGTTAAATTTTAAAAATCTAAATTTTAAATTTAACTAGGTACAAGTTTGCTTAAAAATCTGTTTTTAGGATCCAGAAATTTCAATAAATATTATTGCTCTTTAAATTTCGCTAAATGAGAATCAATTATAGTAAGACCATCATGCATAATTAAATTTAACACATAGCATGCACATCTTTGATGAAATAATTCTCCATTCAAAACATGATTTAAATTATCTTTTAAAATTGCTATAGCAGAATTATTATTAGTAGCATTATCAAAACTAACAGAAAATATTTTATTTTGAATATTATATTCACGTAAAGTAGTCAAAATACAATTACTTATATTATTTTCACTATGTGGATGGTCTATTTTTGAAATACCAATATTTTTTTTATGTAAAAACCAATCATTATTAATGAAATGTGCAGTAACATAAATATAACTCACACCCCATTTTGCAGTCCAAAGATCAGAAGTTAATGCAATTTTACTCTTAAAATTTGCAAAAATATCAATCAAATTTGCTTTACCATCATGAAATTTTTTTAAAACATCACTTCTAAGTGTTGTTCTGGATGCTCCTTGAAATGCTGAATTATATGAATTTTTTTTTACTAATCTATCGAATTTTTCGTTTTCTGCAAAACCAAATGGTTGTTCAGCATGCATGACTTATCTTGCAAGTTCTCTTTTATTAGTATCTTGCGAATAAAAAAAACTAGTCAAAGAGTTAGATGACATATTTAGACTTGTCTGCCGAGAATCAACTTTTTCGTGTTTGATTAAATGTCTTTTTAGATTGGTAGTTCCGCCTGAAATGGCGTAAGTAAAATCTGTTTGGCAGTGAATGCAAACTGTTCGCTCGTCTTTATCTGCAACTGCTTGTACTACAAAATGTTTCCAAATATCAGAAGTTTTAGCTCTTTTATCTATAGGGGTAGAAACTCTTGCTTCAAGAACGATAGGAGCAGTAATTTCTTCAGGGACATTACTTTATAAAGCAACAGGGATCTCATAATTAAAAGATTCATAATTTAGAAGAATAAGAATCAAAATTAGTTTGCAGCATATTGGTTAATCTCTGTCTCACTTGTGAATCCATATCGATTTGAAATGAACGTCTCCGTGAAGATAAAGCGCCACTGTTACCTTGTGAAGATGAGCATGACATTCTTAATTAAAAATATTAGTAACAGAGAAAGAGAGATGATAAAAAATATTTGAGAAAAATATATAATCAATAAAAAAACCTGATTCCAAATAGCAGAATCAAATTAGTGAAACTGAAGTGAAGATTGAGACTGCGGAAATGAAAATTGCGTGATTCTAATTTTAACAGTAAACTTCTCGGAAATTAAAGAGAGTGGTTGGGAGATTGAAAATTTTGTTATTGTGGATTATGAGAAGAATGAGAAGTGTAGATAGATATTTATAGAGTTTTGGATTATATGTATAGAAATGTATAATTTTGCGTTAGAGGGTTTTAGATAATTTTATAAGCTCCATTTTAATTCAAATTTCCTCCCTTTATTAAAAAACCCATCCCCATTAAAAAAACACCCATCCCAAGAATTTGACCAGTCCCTACCCCAAAAAAAGCCCCCAAGACCAAATTCAACTTTGAATTTGCCCGGACGGCCGCGAGCGACCCGACCCGTCAGACACCTTGATACACAGCCCACTTGATACCTTATCCCATTTCCATATATTGAACGTCACAAAACTTTCTACTCTGATTCTGTCTTCTCTCTCTAATATCTATTAAAACCCTAGCATCGACACATGAGTTGCCGACGGCAAACCCGTGCGACATCTGAAAGTGTCATCAGTAAAACTCCAGCTGGCAATGTTTACGATCCGCAACATCCAAAAAATAGCGCCAAACAAGTTGATTCCTGATATTTGTCTCCTGGATAAATTTTTTGATAGACAAATTGTAGTTACGAAAAGGATTAGTCAAAATTAAAACACCATGGTACCACTAATCCTTTGCACCATAACTCCTCTATGAAATAAATAACCTTTCTCCATGCTATTATTGGAATCTCGGGGATTCAGATTGAGCAGATCCAAGACAGCATATATGCACTGCAAATTTAGTAGCCAGAGAAGTCAAAACCATATTGGCATAACATTGGAAGGGCAAGAGATATCACCGAGCGACCAGTTTAGATATCTAGGTTCCATCATCCAAAAGAATGGGGAGATCGATAGTGATGTTAATCAAAGGATCCAAGCTGGTTGGTTGAAATGGAGGAGTGCAACAGGGATTTTGTGTGATCGTAACTTTCCGTTAAAATTGAAAGGGAAGTTTTATCGGAGCGCTATTCGGCCTGCCTTATTATATGGTACAGAATGCTGGGCTCCTAAGAAGCATCATACACAGAAGATGCACGTAGCGGAGATACGCATGCTTCGTTGGATGTGCGGTAACACTAGAAAAGATAAGGTGCGAAATGAGGATATTCGTGCAAAAGTTGGTGTAGCACCTGTGGAGGAGAAGATGCGGGAAAACCGGCTAAGATGGTTTGGTCATGTGCGACGCAGACCTATGGAAGCACCGGTTCGACGAATAGATACTCTCGATATGGGCAATGGCAAAAGGGCAAAAGGGAGACCGAAGAAAACATGGATGGAGGTGATACGAAACGATATGGTTGCCAAAGGACTTAATGAAAGTATATTGTTCGATAGAAGTGAGTGGAGACAGAGGATTCATGTGCTGGACCCGGCGTGATTCTCATGTTGGTTCATGTAGCCTACCCCATATGCTTGGAATAAAAGGCTCGGTTGTTGTTGTTGTTGTACAGGCCCACTTGATACCTTATCCCATTTCCAAGTATTGAACGTCACAAAACTTTCTACTCCAATTCTGTCTTCTCTCTCTAATATCTATTAAAACCCTAGCATCGACACATGAGTTGTCGATGGCAATTCCGAAACCCGTATGACATCTGAAAGTGTCATCGGTAAAATTCCAGCTAGCAATGGTTTTGTCTTTTTGATGTTTTCTTTAATCGCAACCTGTCTCTATATTTCGGCCAGATCTAGATGATGCTTCATCTAAATGATTACTAGCTGACATATATTGAGAAAAACATAATTGATGCCATTAGTGATAAATGCTGTAATTTCTGTATCTATGGTCCTTGAAGAAATCACAAACCACAAAATCTATATCAGGATCGCATGCAAACAACCTACTTGAAAAAGACTAATCGGACAATCTATCAAAATACCGCAAGTTATAAAAAACACACCAAACAGCACAAACATAAGAGTTCACACAGGTTCGGCGCGACTTGCACCTAGTCCTGCAATCCGACGATAATAACTTTCACTATAAAAGAAAGAGTTGCATGAGAACGCCTCATTGATGACCGCCCAATACAAAGTCTCAATCTTCCTCTCTCTCTCTCTCTGACCCTCTCTCTTGCTCGGTTTCTAAATTTCTTTTCGCCACAGCCTTGAAATAAAGGCTCTATTGTTGATTAATTTATTATCTTTAATTAATCAACTATAGATATGCTAGAGCCTTGGTTAGAGATAACCATATAATTTAAGATTTAGATTAATACAAACCTTCAAAAATCTAATCCTATACCTCATCAATTCCTACTGCCTCAAATCACGGGCCCATGCTTCTTGGGCTTCGCATGTTGGGCCTTTGATCTCGGGCTCCATCTAAAAAGAATTTTGCAATCAATTTTAACAGTCACCATCTTGATTCAAAATTGGTTACAATCTCGACACTTTCTTGAAAAAACCTTAGAGCTCCTGCTCTTGTCGTCGCCGTGATGCCTTCATCAATCAATTAGGCAGATCAAGTCCAAGCACAGCTTGAACTCGATATGTGGAACCATCTCCATAAATGCAATTGTCGGATTCTTATGGAGACCAACCTTTGTAAGAGCCACAACTGTCTTCCCGTCCTTCAAGAAGAACACTCTCATTTCCTGTGGAACACTCAAAACTAACAATTTCCGTAAACACTTGGTCTCCCTAACCATCTTCAAGACGGTCAACAATTCTGCCTCTCCTGTTGATGCCGTGACAACAATATGAGACGTTGATCTATCTAGCACTGCATCCGTGTCCCTGTAACCCGTTCTCGACCTCCAACTGTCCCCATCATCGGCTGTTCCTGATGATGATACCAATTCGAAGTGCACCTCTAATTGAAAAAACACAGGTTGAGTTGTTGACCTTCTTAGGTAACATCTACTCATCTTAGTTTTGATATTGGATAAAACACTATTTAACTATTTTATACACTGACGATATTTGTAGTTGAGTTTTATATTTTCGGTGTAAAAGACATAGCAGGTATAGCAATATCAAAGAAAATGAACAAATACATTGATATCGAAAGGTAAAAGGACATGGTAACATGGATTCACAAGATATACAGATGAAGAAATCGAAAAAGAATGAGCTTGGCGATATTCAACAGCAAAAGAACATGGCGATATTCAATGCCTTGATATGGATTATCAAGGCGATTATCAAGATAAAATGATAATCAATCAAAAGGACATGAATTTAAAGATGAAAACTCAAAGTAACTCAGAGAACGTGCTACAAAACTGTAAATCTTGTATTTTCTCTTTATTGAGTCGTAAGATATCTCGTATAAGTCACACGGTTTTTAATCTCTTCAAAATCTCTCAAATATCTGAAATGTTAGTTCTTGAGCCGGCTCATATAGCCCTGAGACATCTCATGTGTCTTTTGATCTATTCTTTCAGCTCTTGACTCCATGAGCTGGCTCACCCAAGTCTTGAGCTGTCTCAAATAGTCATTTCATGAACATCTTGAATTCCTAAGTGTATGAGCCTGCTCATCCAAGTTTTAAACCGTCTCATGTTGATTTCCTGCACCATATTTTTTGTACTATTGGCAAGAGACGGCTCAAACATTTCTTGAGCTGGCTCAACATCTAACCGTTTGAAATCCCTGAATTTCGACTTGACCAGTTTTTTTCCAGTTTTGTGGGATTCTTTCCTAACTCTTTTTATACTGCCTTGGTCAAAATTATTTGCAACAATTTTACAGATAATCATCTCTCTCTTGCTTTCATTTTGTTATCATCACCTTCCAAGTTTTTCGAAACCACATATCGTCACTAGGTTTTAAATTCTCTTCGATTTTGAAAAGGCTTTCAATTTTGGTTTTGAAAAAGAATTTACTAAATTGGTTTAAATTATTTACCTTTGCAAAATCTTGATCTCTCATTCTAAAATCTTTGAAAATTAATTTTTTAGATCAAAAGGGGCTTATCTTGTGAAAATATCTTAAACCCAAATTCTCTTGTTTTAAAATTGTGTTAATTCATATACGAGATTAGGATTTTGTTCCCGCCAAATTTTTTTGGCAAAGAGCTATTTGTTCCCTTATAAAAAGGGGAAAGAAGAAAGATAAAAAGAATTCTCACAGTTTGGCATCACATGTAAAACATGTGAGCGCTTATATAAAAAGCATATAAGCGCTGAAAGCAAATAATAAAAAGGCCAAACATGCCTCACGTGTTAAACATGTGAGCGCTCATATGCAAAGTATATGAGCGCTGAAAATAAACAGACTAAAACTCACATTATGGGTCATGTGTTAAACACGTGAGTTCTCTTGCCACATTTTTTGACAGCGCTCACATGTAAATTATGTGAGCGCCCCAATTTAAAATGCTCTTATCTGATAGAATTAAATTCTTTATGATAGAATTGAATTCTATTTGGAAAATATTTTTCCTGATCTTTCTAATATGGAAAGATCTTTCTCTAACAGAGAATCTTGGATTTAAAATCCAATGGTGATAAGATATCACCAATTAAACTATCTAATAGAATTAAATTCTATGTGATAAAATTAAATTATATTTGGAAAATATTTTCTTTGATCTTTCTAATATGGAAAGATCTTTCTCTAATAGAGAATCTTGGATTTAAAATCCAACTGTGATTGTAACGACTCTGAAATCACGGTACAAATTTTTTCTTTTTAATGTACAAAGAAGAGTATCACAGCCCGTGTACGAGTTATAAGTTAATTTTGTTAAATAACAGCAAAAAACAACGTGTAGCTCACTGGTAAAGTCTTTGTACTACTGTGACATAGCATGTGTGTTCGATCCCTATCAGACACAATATTTTTTCTGATTTTTCTTTTTAATTTTTTGGAAGTTCAAAATATTGCACGTGCAATACACAGAAAAACGAAAAGTCAGAAAAATCAAACAGGCACAAAATTGAGTAAACCCTAATTTAATTAAGTGGCATGAATCTTTGCCTCGAGATCGACCGGCCAAATCACCAAAAGAACCGGCGGGGACAGTTGGATGGTGCCCAATTGTCTCCGTGCTCTGCACACTTATCTCTTCACCCACCTTTAACTCCCCTGCACTGTTTGATTTTCCTGCAATCAAATAGAGACCCTTCAATTCATAATTTTGTTGGGTTACGGCAGCGCCCCAGCCATCAAACCGTGGCCAAATACGGAACAAAAATTTACTAAACTAGCGCTACCATTACCCGATACCCGGATCTACCCTAAACCCTATACTAGCAAGCTATAAAAATAAGTTAGAATGGTTAGACCGAGTTGATCCGTGTCTTTCGGTCTTCAACCATCATCCCCAAGCTCCTAGTGACTCCTTGATCGAATTTAGTTGCCGGTCTTCCTCCATCTACGATGATCCACCTGAGAGAAACGGCGCAAGCTTCAGCCTCGCCAAACGAGGCAACCAATGCTCCAAGGTTGCTAGCAATGAAGAGTAGAGGTGTAGGAATGTGTCACTATAATTTTCTCTCATCACAAATGCTCCATGAGCAACTCAAGAAGATGATGAAGAGGTGAGGAAACATGTGGCATGAGCAACTCAAGAAATGACTAAGTATTTTCTCCAAGTGAGAATAGAATGATCAAGTGAAGAGAGCAAGTGTAGAAATCAAGTGAGCCAAGCATCTCTAAGTGATGGCCGCCTCCTCTCCCTCTCTCAATAATGCACACACACAAAATATCTCTTCACAATTTTCCAATAAATAATTAAGACCTATGCCTCTCTACATGCTCAATCCCATGCTCATGCCACCTCATTCCTCCATCTCATTTGTAAAACAAATGAATTTCCAAAAAAGGAAAATCATACAAATGAGGTGTCCACTTCTAGAAGCTATTCCATATAAATACGGAATACAACCCGGTACATGTATCGAAATACATATACGCGTATTCGTACAAAAATACGAATAGCCAAGAGAGAAAATGAATAATGAACAATAATACTAGAATACATATACATAAATACATATATAAATTATTAAATCAAAACCTGATTTAATACTCCGGCTTAATCCTAAGTCGCTAGTATTATCAACCGTCCGATTAAAGTCTGTGCAGCCTGTACACATTTAATCGGACACCTGTATGTACCAACATATGTCATCTACACCATATCGCTTGAATCGTGAAAACCCTCTGTGTGGGACTCTAAAGACTCGCCAATACGCTGGCAGTGGGTTTAACCATAAGCACGTCAGCGACACTAGCTATATGTAACGGCTACCCAGGTATTGAGCGAAAGGGAGGCCGACGATCAAACTCGTCCTGAACCCCTATTGAGCCTGACAGTGACAATATCCGTACAGTTCGGTCTGTTCGTAACTTGTGCTCAGGCAAAAGTACCCTTTTCTGTATTTTTGAAAAAAAAATGTACAGAAAGTTTAGGGTTGTTACATTCTCCCTCCTTAAAAAAATTTCGTCCTCGAAATTTGTAAAATGAAAGTGCAACGGATTCAAGAAAAGTTTGGTGGTATAACTATTGGTATTGTATGAAAAATGTGTGCAGGAATGAAAGAATGTGAAAGATTTGAAAAAATTTGAGGAAATTACCAGGGTTACCTTGGTCAACTGTCTCGGCTTCTACGGCCGCTAAAGTGTAAGCCTGTTGCCGGGGCATGTTTCTCCTAGCTGGGGGTACATTCCTTTGCCCTCGAGGCATGTTCCTTAGTACCTGTTGGAATTGGCGAGTAGGCGGTGCAGGTGGTGGAGCTGTGAGTGCAAGACGAGGTGCAAGAGCCTGGATAGCTGGCCGCTGCGGGTAATTGGTGGGTGTGATCTGGGTTGCTTTTATAAGGACAGTTTCCAATTCCATGATTGGATGCGCCACAAATTAGACACAAGCCTTTTGCGCGCCTACAGTCCTTCCACAAGTGTCCTTTTCTCTTGCAGTAGTAGCAAAAGTCTGGACTCGACTGGTTATCTGTCACTTCCGGTCTCCTCGGTTCAACAGTTGGCCTTGAAGAGGCTCCTCCTGCCATCTGATTAGCAGGGCGCTTCACTCCGGCAGATTGAGATCTTCCCTTCTTCTTCACTACTGCTTCATATCTTCGGGCAGCTTTCAAAGCCAATTCATGAGTCGGAAAATCTCCTGTGGCCAGTGCAGCCTGGATCTCCGAATCCAAACCTTGTTGAAATCGACGGGCTCTGATCTCATCCGTCGGTATCAGGTATGTCGCAAATCGACTGAGCATGGTGAACTCAGCATCATATTCATCTACTGACTTGGTCCACATTGAACTTTGTTGCAGATGGATGAACTGTTGTTCCATATCGAACCTGGCAGTCTCAGGGAAGTACTTTGCGTCGAACGTGTCACGGAAAGTCTTCCATTCAATGGGTTGATCAAGACGGCTTTCTTCCGCCTTCCACCAGACTCGTGCATTGTCAGTGAGCTGCACCTTTGCAACTCGAACCCAAGCTATCTCTGGCACTTGTGCTGCTGCCAGGTAATCTTCAATGCTTTGAGCTCATTCCTCTGCTTCTAGCTTTTCCCGAAAAGTTCTTGGGGTGCAGTGCCCGGAATTGCTTCGCTCCGGGTGCTTCCGCTTCTAGACGGTTCATTAGAATAACAGTCTGCTGCTGCTGTCCTTCCAGGAGGCTGCGGATCGCCTCAAGCAGAACCGTCTGCTCATTGATCGGAGCAGCTACGGCAGGTGTGATCGGTAGTGGAGGTGGAGTGTTGTTGAAGTTGGTGCTGGTATTTTTTGGGGAATCCATAATCTTGAAAGAAAAATTTGGGTTATGACAGATTCAGAGTATATGGAATGATAAGATTCAAGAAATATGAATTGTAAAGAATGTTTTCAGTTGCTGGTTCTTGTGTTATATTGCTTAGGTTTTCCACACAGTGCTGAACTCCATGGTAGGGTTCCATACAACTCTGACCTATATGGGCCACCAAAAAAACCTGTCACGTCCTGCTTCCTGGTGTACGGGGAAGGGGACGCAACTGGCTGCTATGCATTTACTCAGAAGTAAATACGCTAAGTGTAACTAAGCAATATAAAAGAAATATACACAAGAGACAAATGTAATGAACAACAATTTTATTTATTAACATTCTTTTACAGTACATGGAAGAGTAAATACATGGAATGAAAAGCAATGCCTAAACAGTGGTATAACAGATATGGAAAATATAGAATGTAAATATGTACAAGGAATCTAAAGCTCTTGGTCGAAAGCTAGCTGGTCCAAATCCTCGCCGGTGGGCTCGATCTCCTGAAAGCCCGATCCACCTGACAACATTCCAAAGAAAAAAGAGAAGGAATGTCATCAGCGAACAAATCGCTCGGTAAGTCCTAAAGATGAGAGGGAAATAGAATAGACATAGAGTGTATATTTTTATAATGTTGTATTTAGTGTTAACGCTGTTGTTTGTAGCTTGGTACAGAAGAATGCCGGTGTATACGAGAGGAGTCTCACTAGACCGGAGACTACAGTATATAGAGTACAAGGAACCATTCAGCCACGGTACAACGGCAATGGAATACAGGTTAGGTGTCTTAATGGTTACAGTCTCGTGCCACTTCTAACACCTTCTGTACCAATCTACCCTTTAAACCCCACGATGTCTTGTTTGTATTGTTTGTATTGTATTGTCTTGTAAACTGAATTGTATAGATGGATGACTTTCCAAAACCATGATATCAGTAAATGGATGAAACTGGAGAATCATGTAGATGGATGTATATACATGGTTCGGTTCGGTCAATATAGATTGATAGATTGAACAGATTGAATATATGGATTCATGGATTCATATTGAATTGTAGTTTGTACATGAATCATATTCAAGTCAGATTATTTATAATGAGACTTAGTCTGAGTCAGACAATTAGAAGAGAAATTGAAATCCTGAATTAAGTTTTGGTATTATCGGTAACCACTGCACATGAGCGGCAGGATTTGTGTCTTTTTCAAAAACGATTACCGTGTTGATAACACCATTTGTTAAGTTGTCTGCCTTAAATAGGCAAGCACCCATATCTCCGGCTTCTTGAGGCTCAAGAGACTGGTCCCGCTTAAACCTATGTTTACTAGGGTCCTTATTGTAATTTATATAACTTGAGGGGGTTTTATGTAAAAATAATTTTGTATAATTTTCAAAATACACCTCATGTATTTTATTATCGTCTTTAAAGTTTTCATTGATGTATATTTTATCATTATGACATTTCTAATGAATAAAACCAATTTTTCATAATATATGGTATTTAATTGTAAAGTATTGAACTTATATGGAATTGCATGGTATTTTCATGTAAAGTGGTTCTTTTTTATTTAGAAAAGTTGGAATATTTATACCATATCAAAAATATATATTTTGATGATACATATATATATTTATAAAATAATTTAATTTATTATTTTTCTAGAAATCTCATTTTCTTAAGATATTTGTATTTTTAAATCTTTCGAGACCGTATGCTCCTTGCGAAGGTCTGCATCTCGCACTACTAAGCCCGAGAATGTGCAATAATCCGTACCATCCCGAACGGCTTCCCCAAATGGATTGTAGCGGCACTTTGCAAAGATTTGTTTAAAATACATAATTTTGTAGAAAAATGTTTTTATAAGTTTGAGGTAGTTTTGTGTAAAATCGTATTTTCCCAAAACTATGCTCGTAAAGATCATCGTGCTATGTTACATATGAGTGTTGTGAGGAGGTAGGTCATTATATCATGAACTATCTAAAGGTATAGCAAGGAATTATGATGTTTAATGTCGAAACTAAACTACATGGTATTTTTCTGAAAAAGTGCGATAAAAATTACAATATGAATTCTTTTGCTATGAAACCTGTTCAATATATTTTGTTAATATTTAATGTTCATGATGTGCAAGTTTGGTATTGTTTTATTTAAGAAAATTGGAACTTTTTAAAGAAAACCGAATCAAAAGTCGGATTAACTCCGCTTCCGTCGGGTTTTAGAAATACAAGTTTTTAGATTAGAAAAGAGAAGAGAGAGGAGGGACTTACTGGATTTTAGATTAGGGAAGAGGAAGAGGGAGTGGTAGGAGGTTCCGGTGCGTCGTTTCGTCGCCGGGAGCTCCTAGGGTCGTCGTCAGAAGTTCGTCGGGTTTCGCCCTTCGCTAACTCCACTTGTACACAAAAGTTCTATGGAATTTTCTTTAGAGTTTCGATAGAGTTTGTGAGTGAGGGTGTGTGTGAATTGGAGTGGTATTTATAGGAAAAGATTAGGGTTAGGGTTTGATAAAAAATGCATTAAAAAGATTTTAATTGGGTTTTTAATCCTCTGGAATAATGCAGGGTTTTTAAACCGTACAGGGGTTATAAGGAGACCAAAAGACACAGAAGTCAAGAAGGAGAAAATCGGTTTTGGCCGAGTTAACCCGGTGCCGCCGGTCGAGTCGGCCGAGTCGGGCCGGGGCTCGTCGCCACGTGTCCCTTGCCGATTTGTCTACCCCCTGAACTCGTTTGTTTTATATGTGACTTTTGGTTTTTACGAGTTATGCACGTGTAGATTCTTGGGCTTCTAAAAAGATTAAAAGAAATCTATATAAAAAATAATGTGGCTGATGGGATTTGAACTCTGGTGCTATGGTTCAGCAGTGCAAGGTCTTACCAATGAGCTACAAGCTCCTTCTTGCTATTAAAAAGCAAAATAAATTTATAACTTGTGCTCAGGCAAAAGTACCATTTTCTGTATTTTTGAAAATAAATTGTACAGAAAGTTTAGGGTTGTTACAATGCGCAGGCTCATGCTCTAGACGTCATAATGAGAAAAAACGTCTAGACGAATTTGGCCAGAGCTCCAAGCCCACCGATGGGGCTGCCCCAGGAACCCCAGCAACTGCAGCAACAGTGCCTATGTTAGTAGTCCTTAGGATCTCTACTAATATTTTAGCATAATGAAATACAGGGTTTTCAAAAATTAAGAGGGCTTAAGAGACTACAAGCAAGGATCTATACTAAAGAACTAAACAAGCAATCCAAAGAAGAGAACATACAACCTTTGTAGTATCTTCATTCTCCAATTTGTGTTGGACTCTAACTAGATTCCTAGGATGATGGAACAAGCTTGATTAGTGCCTTTTTCATAGATGGATCTACCTTGAGAGCTCCCTTCAACGGCAACAACTTCAGGATAGAAGTTAACCTATGTAACTAATTTGCTAATCTAGTTAGCTAAGGATGTAGTTTAGTTCACTAAATATTTTTCTCACAATTTATTTTTCTTTTTCACTTAGAAATAAGGAGGAAGAAGAAGAGAGCTAGGTCTTGAAGAGGAGAGAGAGTTTTTATTATGTTATTAACTATTTTATATAACTGGTTAATAATATGACAACTCTCAAACTAATCATAACCATAAGATCACCATCAACTATCCAAGTGTCCACTCTCTTCTCTTCCCTCCACTTATCATTCTAATGAGAGTGGGTGTGCATATGCTCTCTTAATCGCACAACATAACCAAAAGTTAACCATCAAGGAAAAAGAAATAAAGAAAAGAAAGTAATAAATACTTAACATAATCTTTTCTTTATTCTTAGTACATAAAGTAAGATAAATATAAAAGTTACATAGTGCTAATAAATACATATCCAATAAATGTATTAATATATTAAATTAACACTAGATTTAATATTCGTCTTTCCAAAAAGACTGGCTAGCATTATCAAATGTCTGATTACCGTCAGTGTATAAAATACACTAGTTTTAATCAAACTCGAACGCATACTAATGTACCGCAACTACATCGTTTCGCCAAGACCGGGAAATTCTTTATGTGGGACTCTAAAAACTCGATAATATGCTGACAGTGAGTTACCTGATGATACCCAAAACTCATAAGCACGTTAGTGGTACTAACTGTACGTAACGGCTACCCAGATATCTGTCGAAAGGAAGATCGATAAGCAAACCCGTTTGAATCCTTATTGAGCTTATAAGTGACATTCACCGTACAGTCCAATTTGTTCGTCTGAGAGTATAGCATACCGAGTCTAGAGGGTGGATATAATTAGACCCCTAATAATCCGATAAGTCATGCCGATATCAAGCCCAATATCAATTGAGAAACTATTGATCAGCCTATCAGTAAATCTCATCTACCATGACCATGGACTTATAGTATTGGCCGACCGGGCATAGCGTGACATCAACTCCTAATAGCGGGAGAAACGAGTCCCCAACAATTTGCTCGCTGTCTCCATGTGGCTCGGGACTGTATCCAACTAAAACCTGTTTGCACGACTCGGTAGAGCCGTGGTAGGGTAGTAATCAAAGTACAGTGGGAACTCACACAAGATAAATGACGATCTTGGGTCAACAGACTAATTTGTGCTCATGCCACCAGAGAACTGCCATCTGACAGTATGTATGATACCAATTAGCAGGTTCCCGGTGAGTCCGTCCAGTGTAAATCATAACCCAATGAGCACATGTATACAATATTTGGTGACTGACAATATTTGGTGACTGACGAACACCAATGATTGTGAGACCGGCCATCACCCCTCGTCGGGGTCAAGAAATGTACACACTAGTCTACTATGGAATATCGATGCCCAGTCTCGATACTCCCAGGACTAAGGACATTTAAGGATTTTCTTATGTACTATCCAGGCCTTACTTGTATGATCGCCATCATAACCCTTATAGTCAAGAAAGAATCCTAAGGGCTCTATCAATATGTAATAGTGATCTGTAATACCATATAATATATATACATGATGATAAAATAAAATCAGATAGCATACTATCATCTCGAGTAAGACTGTTCTACCTGTATAGGTTCTCCTTCAATTATCATAATCGCATGTCTGCAATTACAATAATTGTCTTGAGGGCACTATATCCAACATCCTATCCCTACCAGTGTCCCTACTAGCGCCACAGCAGCCGCAGCAGCCCCGCTTATCACTACCAGCACCCCAGCAGCGTCGACAGCCCCACCTATCCCTACCAACGCCCCTTTACTCGTGCCACAGGAACTTTAGCATCTGCAGCAGCCCCGCCTACCCCTATTAGCGCGGTAGCAGATCTAGCCACCCCAGTCACTCTTGCACATGGTATATAGTTTACTTATTTAAAATTTAATACATCATTACATTGTAGTAATCTATTGAATTTTTAATTATCTATTAAATTCTATAGAATCATTTAACAGTTTATTGTTTGCAGATCCGCATTCTACTGGAGAGATGGCATCTGGTGTCGGTTCTAGCACCACGCCAGGGACGGCAGGTATAATCGTTATTGCTTAAAGTTTTTGAATAATGAATGTAATTTAAATTTGTCAAATACTATATACATACTATGAATATTATAATATTGTTGTTGGGGTAAAAATTTACACCCCGGTTGACCAAGTTAAAATCAAAGTCAACCCCAAGCCAAGTGGGCCCAAGCCTAGATCCAGTGGGCCCATGCCCGGGTCAAGCCCGAACATGAAGCGGCCGGCCTCCCCTCATGCCAAGATAAAAATTTTGTAATAAATAATTTTGTTGTATTTATTTTATTTTATTTTATGAATAAATGTAAGAAAAATAGGCATAAAGCCAAATTTTTGTAAAGCCCATGGCTTATGTGCAAAAAGAAATGGCACATGAGCCATGAGATATGCAAAATGCCATTTTGTGAAGCCCAAGGGGCTATGTGTAAAGTATATAGCCTATAAATGCAATGATAATGAAAATACCCCAACAACTTTTTCTCTCTAAAAAGAGCAAATCTAGATCTGAGACCTCTCTCCTTCCTCAAGGTTCTAAAACCTTTTTCTTTCTTTTGAATTAAATCAAGAGTTTTACTCTTCCTTTTATAAAACTAAATAGTTTTTCACCACAAAACCCATAAAGGGGAACTCAGATCTTCCATCAGATCTCAAAAAGAAGAGATTTTTAAAATCTCACACTTCTTGATCTTCAAGATCCGGCCAACAAAGGAAGAAGAAGGAGACCCATCTCCAGAAACCCCACTTTGGGGAAGAACTAGGGCTCAAGGGAAGAATCCCTTCATCAGCTTCAAAACATCTTAGGAGTTTAACTCCACTCTAATTTCTCTTTCGGGAGTTTCTGGGGCTAAAAGCTCCTTTTTCTCGCCGGCGCCCGAGCGCCTTGAGCTCAAGCGCCCAGCGCCCACGTGCCGACACATGGCGCGCTAGCGCTCGAGCGCCCAGCGCTCAAGGGCCCAGCGCCCACGTGTCGACACATGGCGCGCTAGCGCTCGAGCGCCCAGCGCTCGAGTGTCGGATACGTGGTGCGCTAGCGCCTAAGCGCACAACGCTCAAGGTGCTGACCCCACGCGTCCTTTGTGCTCTTTTTCACCTTTTTATATATATGTATGTACGTGTGTGTGTGTGTGTGTATATATAGATAGATAGATAGATAGATACTCACACACTCCATAACACCGTCTCTCTAAAAAAAATTTGGGTCGGGGCGCTGCCCCGCACCCCGCAAGGGGGCTGCTAACCCCCTTGACCCCCGGCCCGCTATCCGGGTAGCGGGACCCCCGTAAAAACTCTGCGTGGCTCCCGATATATCCAAGCCCCCTCTAAAACAAAATACACATACACTGCACATTGAGTTCGCATGGCCAGTTTAACCCGTCAATCGGAGATTCGCTCGCTCCAAAGGCGAGGGGTAATTAACGGCAGCTTAGTCCGCGGCTGCCGGAGATTTGGATCCCCACAATCAATAAAACCCAGCCTACCCTAGGCAGGGGGAATCTGTAATGCGCCTGATAAGCGCGCGCATATTCCCATCTCAATGGGGTGACGAAAAACGCCCTACAGATTCTGGCACACCCGGTGGGATGCTTCTCTCCTCCCATATTTCAGGTTAAACGTTCAAGTGAACTCAATCAATATACATATCGATTGCCTATAATGAAATGATGTTTCTTTCCGTGCAATAATCAACTTTCGATGACAATGTCTCCCAAGACGAATTCAGCTTCCAACGTGACCCCGATCCCATACGTGGTCAAGGTCAATGCTCGTATGGTTCTCCCTGCAAGCCTCAGTCGACAGTGGGAGGAACTGCGCCGCCAGTTTGGCTCCGTCATCATCTACCCTGCCAGAAGCGCTCATCTGGCAGAAATCCCGGCAAAACAGGTGGCCAAGCCGGTCTCAAGGGGAAAGAGGCCGAATGTTGTGATCGCTAAGGAACCACAACCGAAGCTTAAGACGGTGTCTGAACGACTCTCTGGCACTCCAGCTGGAAGCAAGACTTCCGGTACAAAGGGCAACATCAAATGTTGCGGACGAGCTCAGGCGATGACTCTAACAAATGCACAATCAGGCGTATCTCCAAAGTCCTCCATCGCCCGGTCTACGGCGGCTTCCCAAAGAGCCATAGCCAGCCGAGTGCTTAAAACAGAAAAGTTAAGGCAGAAGCTGCTCAGGTATCAAGCCAACAGAAGGGCCAGAGCTCTGGCCGGGTGGAATCGCATGAGATTCCAAGAGCAGAGTCATCCTGCAACGACGACTGAATCGGCCGTAAAAATCAGCAATTCCTTCGAACCTCTGAAGTGGGTTCAGAAAAATGCCATGACCTCCAGAATCAAGAAGACAGCGGTCCGAACGTCGCTACAAAGAGACGTGTTCCAGCCCCAACAGAAAAGGTATGACACTGTCTCTTCAAGAGTCTATCAGGCGCTCTGTGCCGCACGAAAGCAGCGGGGCAAACCCAGAAAAGAAGCACCAGCACCATTTAAGAACCTGGTCAGGCCAGCCGCCTTCAATCGACTGCCCGCTACCGAAACAGGGGGGTCAAGACAGCGATCTGCGAAATCAGCAGCCGATGATAAAAAGACGGCTGGATATATTACCCATACAATCTATGTGGCGGGTGGGCGTCCCAGGGACAACCTTCTCAGCAAAAGCAAGATGGGGCCACCACATCCCAAGCCCAATCTGGCTTGAATGTAGTTGCCGCTGCCCAAGAACAGCCGCCTCCGCTGGATGAAGAAAACCCTCTCGATGGGGATGATAGGCAGAAAGACCTCTCGGTCCATGCAGAGTCAAGCTCGGATAGCGAGGAAGAGCCGACTTTTCGCCCCACGACTGCGGAGTAAGAGCTGCTTCAAGAGCTTCGAAAACAGCTCAAGAGCAAAGATAAAGAGATGGCCAAGCTCTATTCGAAAATTGATGACCTAACGAATGTTGTGATGCAACTTATGGCTCAAATTACTCGAGCGCCTCCCAATCAAGCACAAGTCGCTACTCATCAGCCGGATGATGACAATCCGAAGCAGCTAATGCCTGTTCCTTTGGGTCCAAGACTGGTCGAGCCGCACGAAAGCCGGCCACATTCCGCTTCTGGGGACGCCTTGGCCCCAGATAGCACTATCCCGCTAACACAAGATCGGATAATGGATTTGGTCACCAGCAAAGCTAAAACATTGGTGGCCGAAGCTGAAGCTCAGAAAGAAATTGGCAGTAGTGGGCGGCCATATCCCACACAGTACGATCTGATCGAGTTACCGAGCGGCTATGTCATTCCTAAGTTCGGAAGATTTGACAGAACGGGGAATGCAAATCAGCACGTTGCCTACTTCAAAGCCTCGTGCGGAAATACAGGAGGCAATGACGCGCTCCTTCTTCGTCGGTTTGTCAACAGCCTGACCTGTGTCGCCTTCGACTGGTACACGAGTATACCAGACGGGTTCGTCATTACCTTTGCCCAAATGGAGCCTCTGTTTCGGCAAAGGTTCATGAGTGTTAGTGATAAAATCTCCATTGCCGACCTTGTAAGGACCAAGCCAGGGAAGAATGAAAGCAACACCGGCTTTATCACCCGATGGCGTAATCTCACAGTCAAGTGCGAACCGCCGCTGGAGCAGGACCAGTCCGTCAGCCTTCTCATTGGGAACCTCAGCAATTGGATGGTCCCATTCTTGTGTACAACAGGTTTCAAGACGTTTCAAGAGCTAACCAAGAAAGTCCAAATGCTGGAATGCTCGAAGCAAGAGTCCACCCTGGACTCTCAGAGAGACAAGACTTGGAAAAGCAAGCGGGACAACAACCGTAGAAGCGGGAATCCCATCAGTACCAATGTCTTCAATGCGTCCGACAATGAAGAAAAGCGAAGGGCGGGCGAATCCAAAACCAACCGGTCTCGAAAGCCATTGCTGGGAGGAGATGGGCCTTCCCTAGAGGAGAAAAAGAACAAGGTTTACTCTTTCAGAAGGGACAAGGTCCGAAAGATATTTAAAGATGCCTTGAACAACGTTCTACAATTGACAGAGTCGAAAAAACCTCAAGAAGCAAAAATGACCGACAATCCCCTGTATTGCCCGTACCACCGAGTAGTGTGCCATGCGATCGAGGATTGTTATATCTTCAAAGATTAGGTCGAGAAGCAGTACAAGGCTGGAGAGATCGAGCTGTCTAAAAGTGTGTTGGTGAACAATCAAGTTGCAACCACCAACTTTATACAGACAGAAACTGAAGCCTTCTGGGAGCAGACAGCCGAACCTGCTGCCCTGAGAAATGAAACGGATTCATCGCAGCCTCCATGGAGTACGCACATATCTAATAAGACGAAAAAGATGATAAAGCTACTTCGGAAAGAGCCCAGGACGGAATGGGAAGGGCAGAAGAAGCCTACCTTTCCAGCTGCCAATGCGGCTCCATCAGGCTCAAAATCCAAAATGCTCAAGAAAAAGAAAAGTGCAGCTCGACGCAAAAAGGATTCTGCAGGGAGATCGACCATTCAAAAATATATCGATTCCCTCGAAGAATATGAACAGAAGGAGAGAACTTTGATTCAATTGAAGGAGTTCCTCCCTGTACGAGCGACTGAAATTCTGGAGGAGTTAGAAGAAGACTCCAATGAAGAGATCCCTATAGTGACCTGCTACGCCATCCATCTGGGCAGCGACTCTGAGGAGGATCTCTGTTTTCCCGAAGAGGACGAGGAGCTCGCCACAAAGGCCAACCAAGTCCACCTCAAAAGCGGCAGGGCTCTACCGCCAAATCAGGGAAACGCCTCAAAAGGAAAGAAAAAACAGGTGGCTAATGAGGAAGGCGACAGAGAACCGGCTAATGAAAACTCAAGTCCTTCCTCAGTGGACTACAATGTCTTGGCTCACCTCCGAAAGCTTCCGTCTCTCCTTAGCATCTACGACGCCTTGGTCCTATCTAAGGAGCTTAGAGATGTTCTCATTCACGCTCTACAAAACCCTGAGCAGTATCAGGCTCGCTTTGCGGAAATTAGTATGAAAGAAGCTCAGTACACTTTGCAAGCTGCCGCAGTCATGTTTAAGGATGAAGACTTGCTACTGGGAACGGCTGAGCATAATCGGCCGCTTTACGTGACCGGATACAGCGACGGAGATCGAATTAATCGCATATTGATTGATCCGGGGTCCTCAGTGAACATCATGAACTTGCGAACTCTGAAGAGTTTGTCAATGGACGTTCGACACCTCTCAAGGGAAAGGATTGTCATTCAAGGCTTCAACCAAAATTGCCAGCAAGTTCTGGGGTCAATAGTTCTGCCAATCAAATTTGGGGATCTGCAGACCGAAGCTAAGATATACGTGATCGATGCTGACACGTCTTATAAGATTCTCTTGGGACGGCCGTGACTCCATGATTACGGCATCATTTCGTCAACTCTCCATCAATGCATGAAGTATACTAAAAATGACGAAGAAAGACGCATTGACGGAGTCATCCAGCCGTTCGGTGTGCATGAAGTCCGATATGAAGATTCTCGGTACTTCATGAACCACCAAAATGCTAAACCACAACTGACTGAGGATAGACCGGCCCCAAGACTCAAAAGCAAATCTGCGCCGGCTGTCACTTTCAAAAGCAAAAACGCCCAAGTGCGTCCGCGTTTCGGTAGCGACACTGACGAGTCTGACGCTGGAAGTCCGTCCTTCCGTAAAACTCACCCTCGTTTCGGTAGCGATACGGACGAATCTGATGCTGAGGGCCCATCTAGCAACAAAATCCATCCTCATCTTGGCAGCGACACTGAAGAGTCGGAAGAAGAGGACCTGCCTGGCAATAGCTGCGCAGATTGGACCCCCATGCAACAAGCGAAACTACGAGAGACTTTAGAAATTACAGAAGGGTCCCTAGCTGTCACAAGGGTGCCGAAGCAGATGTGCAAAGAGCTCGATGCATTGTCAGTCTCTACCATGGACCAGCTGAAAACTTTCTACGTTCCCGGAGGGAAAAGTGGACAGAAGGGCATCCTGTTTTATGGGTCAAATCCTGTTGTGCACCCGGACGATTTGTCTGTCGCGTGCCTTCCCTATGAGAGGGGAATAAGATCCGTCCTCAATCCCAGATACTATGCACCCGAGATGCGGGAATATTTCAAAAGGTGCGGATGTCGGTTATATCAAACGGATTCCAAAGCAAAGTTTTATGAAGGACTATGGCATCCGCCTCAGGTCCGAGCACTCATCGATGGACGAATTCCAGATAGGCGGGGCATAGGTTTCATCCATCCTGAGTCTAAGGCGTGCTACATGATCCATATTGGTGAAGCCAGTGAAAGATTAAATGATGATGATGAGATAGTCGAACCAGAAGAAGCTCCTTAAGAACTCGAAGATAGCGGATAAGCAACCTTTGACGAGCTAACCGAGATTGACTTAGGAACACCCGATAATCCAAGGCCGACCTACATCAGCTCACTCTTGTCAGAGGAAATGAAAGCGCAGATAATCGCCCTGCTGCACGAGTTCGTTGACTGCTTCGCGTGGACGTACAAAGAAATGCCTGGCCTTTCCCCTGAAGTAGCTATGCATAAGCTGGCTATATCTCCTGATGCTAAGCCAGTCAAACACTCTCCTCGAAGAATGAGAAGGGAGTTGGAAGAAAAGGTCATCGAGGAAACCAAGAAACTCATCGATGTCAGCTTCATCAGGGAGAAAAACTATGCGGACTAGATCGCATGCATAGTCCCAGTGAAGAAGAAAAATGGGCAGATCCGAGTTTGTGTCGATTTCAGAGACCTCAACAAGGCATGTCCTAAAGACGACTTCCCGCTACCGGTCATGGAAATGATGGTCGATGACACCTCAAATTACGAACTGTTCACCTTTATGGAGGGCTCGTCTGGGTATAATCAGATCAAAATATCGCCTGAGGATGAGAAGCACACAGCAATCTGAACCCCGATCGGAATATACTGCTACAAGGTGATGCCGTTCGGACTGAAGAACACAGGTGCTACGTACCAAAGGGCAATGACCAATATCTTTGATGACCTAATCCATAAAGTCGTCGAATGTTATGTTGATGATCTGGTCGTCAAGACTAAAACCAAGGCCGATCATATCCAAGATCTTAGGACCGTTCTCACCAGACTGAGGGAATACGATCTGAAGATGAATCCTCTGAATTGCGCTTTTGGCGTGTCATCGGGAAAATTCCTGGGCTTTATAGTCCGGCATCGAGGGATCGAAGTTGACCCATCAAAGATAAAGGCCATCATGGAGATGCCCCCTCCAAAGAGCCTGACACAGCTAAGATCTTTTCAAGGAAAGCTTACTTATATACGGAGGTTTATCTCAAATTTATCGGGGAGATGTAGGCTTTTCTCAAAGCTCATGAAGAAAGGAGCTCCTTTTATCTGGAATGCTGAATGTCAAGCAGCGTTCGAAATCATCAAACAATACTTATTGCACCCTTTAGTGCCGGCCGCTCCCATTCCAAATAAACCGCTGATTTTCTACACTGTCACGCTAGATGAGTCACTCGGTGCGCTCCTTGCCCAGAACAACAAGGAGGGAAAAGAGAATGCCCTCTACTACCTCAGTCGAACTCTAATCGGGGCGGAACACAACTATTCCCCAATCGAAAAGCAATGCATGGCTCTGATATTTGCTGTGAAGAAGCTGAGGCACCATCTGCTCGCTCATCGGGTTATATTGATCTCCAAGGTCGACCCGCTCAAACATTTGATGACCAAAGCAAGCCTAGTCGGCAGAATGGCAAGATAGGATGTCATGCTACTTGAGTTTGACATAGTTTATACTCCTCAAAAAGCAGTAAAAGGGAAAGCTCTTGCAGACTTTCTCGCTATTCATCCCATTCCAGAAGGATCACCACTCAATTGCGAGTTACCCGACGAACAAGTGCTGCACCTCGAGAATGATGATCCATGTTAGGAGCTCTACTTTGATGGGGCCTCATCGATAAGGACCTCCAGTAAATCAAGCATCCCGGAGATAAAAGCAGGGATAGGATTGGTGTTCATCACGCCATCAATGGGAACCCTACGACATTCTTTTGCTCTCACCGAGCCTCGCACAAACAATGAGGCCGAGTATGAAGCTCTGATAGCTGGTTCGGAGCTTGCCATAGAAATGGAAATCCTTCGGCTACGAGTTTACGGTGACTCCCAGCTTGTCGTCAACCAAGTAAGCGGCGACTATAAGATATACAAACCCGAGTTAGCTCGGTACAGAAGCCGGGTGGTGGAACTCATGAAACGGTTCACTCACATTGAACTAACGAGAGTCCCTAGAGCGTTGAACGGAAAGGTTGACGTACTCGCTCGCTTAGCCAAGGAGCTGGCTGATCCTGACATGGACGAAATTATGATCGCTGTCAGGAGCCGGCAAATTCTACCCCCTGTCTCCCTACGAGAAGAGGAAAGCACGGAACAGAAGAGCAGTCCTACCGAAGAAGCTTCGATCGTTCAAGACGAGCCCGATTGGAGAGAACCCTTCATAGAATACTTCCGATACGACAAGCTGCCCGAAGGAAAGTCTGCGAGGGTTCAGTTGAAGAAGAGAGCTCTCCGATACGTGTTTGTAAATGACACGCTATACCGCAGGTCATATGACCAACTCTGGCTCAGGTTCCTGTCATCAGCCGAAGCCCAAAAGGTCATGAAAGAAGTTCACTCAGGCGTTTGCGGTGCTCACCAATCTGGCCCCAAGACACGACTTCAAATTAAACGGCTTGGGTATTACTGGCCCACCATGATACGAGATTGCGGAGAGCATGCAAAGAAATGTTATATCTGCCAAATTTATGGTGATTTCATTCACAAGCATCCCAATCCGTTGCATACTACGGTGGTGTCGTGGCCCTTCGAAGTTTGGGGCACGACATAGTTGGTCCAATTGATCCTCCGTCATCTAAAGGCCACCGGTTCATACTGGCCGCAACAGACTACTTCTCCAGATGGGCTGAAGCTGTCCCGCTAAAAGTAGTCAAGACAGAAGATATTCTGATATTCTTCCATGATAATATTCTATACCGCTTCGGTACACCAAGAAGAATCATTTTTGACAACGAGCCTTCTTTCAAGAGCTTCAAACTCTCAAGGTTCACTACTCAACATAAGATAGACCGGAGATATTCCTCAATCTATAATCCAAGAGCCAATGGGCTAGCCGAAGCCTTCAATAAGACTCTATGAAAGCTCCTGAGGAAAAATGCTTCAGCCAACAAAAGAGACTGGAATCTCAAGCTTCACGAGGCGTTGTGGGCATATTGTACCACGCACCGTACTCCAACTCAGTCCACTCTATCCTCATTGCTCTTCGGAGTGGAGGCGGTCCTCCCTCTCGAAGTCGAAGTTCCAAGCTTAAGAATGGCCGTTCAGCACGAGTTGACGGAGGAGGAAAACGTGCTCCTTTGGCTCGAAGAGCTCGACGCCCTCGAAGAAAAGAGGCTTACAGTACAACAAAATCTGGAGCTGTACCGAGCCCAAATGTCATGAGCCTATGACAAGATGACTCATCTCCGCACTTTCAAGAAGAGCGAATCGGTGTTGGTCCTCAAAAGACCGATTATCCCTAATCGACATGCTAAAGGAAAATTCGAGCCAAACTGGAAAGGACCATACGTCATCGAGAAAGTGTTCGACGGAGGATCCTACCAACTAATAAGTGCCGAGGGAGAAAGGCCCATGCCACCCATCAATGGCCGATATCTCAAGAAATACTACGTGTGAATGCTCCAAGTCGCAGGCGAATTGAGCACACCAGCCCTACGGTCTGGATCATACATCCTGCAAAACCGTACACGATCCACGCGCGTAAACGACCCCTATCTCTCCTAAATCCTGCCGGTGAGACTACTTTTAAAAGTCCTACCAGCGGCAAAAAAAGGGGAAAACGGTATGTCCACAAGAAAAACGGGCACGGATGAAAACCCGAAAGGGCTCCGTGAGTAAAAACAGCAGGACTACCGGCGAGTTTGTGAAAACCCGAAAGGGCGCAAACTCGTGAAAAGAGATGAAATACACTCGCAAACTTCTCTCGACCTTGTGAGGAGAAAATCCCTGCGTGAGATCCTTACAACTCATAAAGGAGCAGCACACTTAGGAATCCTCACGATTCCTAAGGAGAACATACACCTGCGAGATCCTCTCGACTCGTAGGGAGAAAATGCTTTTATGAGACCCTTACGGCTCATAAAATTGAAAAGTCTTAGGTGACAGGGACCTAAACCTGTCTCGTAAGCCACCGCTCCCCAACGGGAAATGGCAAATGATAGTCGCTCCTGGCGTTACGCTTCAGTGTTAGCGGTGCTGATGCCGACCCAAAAACCAAATCCCAAGTCCTCCATGGGCAAATGATGAGTTGCTCCTGGCATTATTCCAGTGCAGCAATACTGATGTCAAACAAGATCCGAATTCCAAGTCCCCAAACGGCGAATGATGAGTCGTTCCTGGTACCATATTCCAGTGCAGCGATGCAGACGCCAACCAAAATCTAATTTCTCAAAATTCTCCCAGCCCTACGGTTAGTCCCCAAATTGACTACCGTATACAATCCACGGGCTCAAATAATTCTCATCATACCCATTCCCCACCGCAATCACCAGTCCAACGGCCGGTCTTCGCCCTTGGACTTATGCTCCATTTTGGAAGACCCACTCATGTGTCCTCACGATACATGAGGAGAACCAACTTACGGGATCCTCACGACTCGTGAGAAAACACCTTCGTGGGATCCTTACGACTCACAAAGGAAAAACACACTTGGGAGTCCCCACGACTCCTAAGGAGAAAGTGCACCTACGAGATCCTTTCGACTCGTAGGGAGAAAATGCTTTTATGGGACCCTTATGGCTCATAAAATTGAAAAGTCTTAGGTGATAGGGACCTAAAGCTGTCTCCTAAGCCACCGCTTCCCAACAGGAAAAGGCAAATGATGAATTGCTCCTGGCACATGTGCTTCAATGTTAGCAACGCTGATGCCTAGCCTAACCCCAAAATTCCAAACTCCAATCCAATAGACCCCTAAGTCTTTAAACTGGGAACAGATGACCCCTAAGTCGTTAAACTGGGAACGGGGGAAATTCCCTCACGGCAAATGATGATTCGCTCCTGGTACCATATTCCAGTGTAGCGATGCTGATGCTAAACCAAAACTAAAATCCCCAAATCCTCATGGCAAATGATGAATTGCTCCTGGTACCATATTCCAGTGTAGCGGTGCTGATGTCAATCTAAATCATATCAAATCAGCAAAACAACCAATGACCTCCCTGGCAGGATCAAATTCCACCTCGGAAACAAGTCAACTTCATCCCTGACAACGCAAGAAGCGGAGCAAGTCAAATTCAGAACCGACCGTCCACGTTGCTAAAAGGGCAGCACCGACCGTCCAAGTCGCAAAAAGGGCAGAACCGACCGTCCACGTCGCAAAAAGGGCAGCATCGACCGTCCATGTCGTAAAAAGGGCAGCACTGACTGTCCAAGTCGCAAAAAGGGCAGCACCGACCGTCCAAGTCGCAAAAAGGGCAGAACCGATCGTCCAAGTCACAAAAAGGGCAGCATCGACCGTCCACGTCGCTAAAATGGCAGCACTGACCGTCTACGTCGCTAAAATGGCAGCACCGACCGTCCAAGTCGCAAAAAGGGCAGCATCGACCGTCCACGTCGCTAAAATAGCAGCACCGACCGTCCACGTCGCTAAAATGGCAGCACCGACCGTCCAAGTCGCAAAAAGGGCAGCATCGACCGTCCATGTCATAAAAAGGGCAGCGCCAGCTTCCCAAAAGGTGGGAACCGAATTAAGTCACCTCCACGTGAAAGAAGATCCATCAATTTCATGCACGCGACCCACATATATGGTGTGCATTTATTGATGGGGGGCAATTTGTTGGGGTAAAAATTTACACCCCGGTTGACCAAGTCAAAATCAAAGTCAACCCCAAACCAAGTGGGCCCAAGCCCAGATCCAGTGGGTCCATGCCTGGGTCGAGCCCGAACATGAAGCGACCGGCCTCCCTCCATGCCAAGATAAAAATTTTGTAATAAATAATTTTGTTGTATTTCTTTTATTTTATTTTATGAATAAATGTAAGAAAAATACGCATAAAGCCAAATTTTTGTAAAGCCCATGGCTTATGTGCAAAAAGAAATGGCACATGAGCCATGGGATAGGCAAAAAATGCCATTTTGTGAAGCCCAAGATGCTATGTGTAAAGTGTATAGCCTATAGAGGCAAGGATAATGAAAATATCCCAACAACTTTTTCTCTCTAACAAGAGCAAATCTAGATCTGAGATCTCTCTCCTTCCTTAAGGTTCTAAAACCTTCTTCTTTCTTTTGAATTAAATCAAGAGTTTTACTCTTCCTTTTATAAAACTAAATAGTTTTTCACCACAAAACCTACAAAGGGGAACTCAGATCTTCCATCAGATCTCAAAAAGAAGAGATTTTTAAAATCTCACACTTCTTGATCTTCAAGATCCGACCAATAAAGGAAGAAGAAGGAGACCCATCTCCAGAAACCCCACTTTGGGGAAGAACTAGGGCTCAAGGGGAAAAGCCCTTCATCAGCTTCAAAACATCTTAGGAGTTTAACTCCACTCTAATTTCTCTTTCGGGATTTTCTGGCGCTAAAAGCTCCTTTTTCGCCCGGCGCCCACGTGCCGACACGTGGCGCGCTAGCGCTCGAGTGCCCAGCGCTCAAGCGCCAAGCGCCCACGTGCCGACACGTGGCGTGCTAGCGATCGAGTTCCCAGCACCCACGTGCCGACACGTGGTGTTAGCGCTCGAGCGCCCAGCGCCCACGTGTCGGATACGTGGTGTGCTAGCGCCTAAACGTACAACGCTCAAGGTGCTGGCCCTACGCGTCCTTTGGGCGCTTTTTCCCCTTTATATATATATATATATATATATATATATATATATATATAGATATATATATATATATATACTCACACACTCCATAACATCGTCCCTCTAAAAAAAAATTTTGGGCCGGGGCGCTGCCCTGCACCCCGCAAGGGGCTGCTAGCCCCCTTGACCCCCAGCCCGTTATCCGGGTAGCGGGACCCCCGTAAAAACTCTGCGTGGCTCCCGATATATCCAAACCCCCTCCAAAACAAAACACACATACACTGCACATTGAGTTCGCATCGCCAGTTTAAACCGTCAATCGGAGGTTCCCTCGATCCAAAGGCGAGGGGTAATTAACGGCAGCTTAGTCCACGGCTGCCAGAGATTCGGATCCCCACAATCAATAAACCACAGCCTACCCTAGGCAGGGGGAATCTGTAATGCGCCTGACAAGCGCGCGCGTATTCACATCTCAATAGGGTGACGAAAAACACCCTATAATTGTGTCTGTATATATATCTTTTTGCAGGCTCCAGCAGTGGTAGGAAGAGGGGTCATACTGGGCTCTCCTGCTCCAGGCCAGCCACTGGTGCTAAACCATGGATGCTGATGTGGAACAAAGATGGTGTGCTTGTTGGTCCTAACTCAACCAAGTGGGGGGATTACATGCGAGCAGAGATCCGTACTTACTATAACTACCCGCTCCATCTTAGGTGGGACACGCGCCAGACCGCCAGTGTTCAACAGTTTTTGTCGTCGGCCACGGTAATACATATGCTTTTATACATTTAAATTTCAATCATCGTTATATATATATATTTAAAATTTTGTAATTTCAGACCATGGGACATTACAGTTTCATCGGCGTTACCGGCGAGGATGGCGCACCTATGCCGTTCGATACACATTATGCCCTTGCCTGAGTCATAAGGGCATGTCAGAATATCAAGAGAGGATGCTGAAATGAAGTAAATGAGGATCATTACATTCCCTGGGTCACGGCGACTCAGAAGGAGCTGAGGTTGATGATAGATATCATAGCGTTGGATGTCTCGAGAGACGATTAGCCACTGCTGGTCAAGTATTATGAGTGCGAGGATGTTCGGGTATAAATTTAATATTTAGGATTATAGCAATATAACATAAAATCATATTCTGAAATATAATATGATCTTCTTTATATCTGCAAGTTGGCGTCGGTTTGCAACGCACAGAACCGGAATAACGGTGTGAGAGGCCACACTGTCCCGGTCCAAGGGAAGCGCACGTAGGTCAGCGCACAGTACCTCCTCGTGAGTATTTCGATATTTAAGAATATATGTTTTTTTCCGGAAATTACTTATTAAAATAAATTCTAATTTTATCGCTGAAACAGAAAGACCTCGCCAACTACACTGCTGCCGAGGGATGGTCCGCATTACACAAGAGCACCGATGAGTACATGGTAAGTTTCATATAATTAAGTCGATTCTGTATTTTAAGTTAACACGTGTTTATATATATATTCTTTACAGTTCCTCAAGAGGACAGACGCCTTAGGGCTTGGCCCTGACGACTCGATTACCGCCATTGTCCCTGTCCTGAATTCGCTATCTGGAAGGTATCACGGTAGGTATGAGTGCGGGGTTAGTCCTAAGGCCCACCGACTCTTTGCCAGGCATGCAGACTCCCACGAGGTACGCTGTGACCCAGACGCGGGCAGATGCGACAGCTACGTCGTCAGAGGAGATTCGTCAGCTCTGCGAGCAGATGGCACAGCAGCAAGAGCAAATGGCGCAGCAGCAGCAGACACTTACGGCGCAGACGCAGCAGCAGTTGCAGACACTTACGGCACGGGTTGAGGAGCTAACGCAGACGAATGAGGAGTCCATCCGGTGGGCCATCGAGACGAGATAGAGAGTATGTTTAGGTCACGGGACGATAGAGGTGGACCGTCCTAATGACCATAGATAGATAGAAACATTTGTTTTGTTGATTTATTGGTTATATTTTTTGTATATATATTTTGTTTATAATTGCGTGCGATTTATTGATTAAATTATTTGTTGATCATTATAATTGCATGCATTCAAATCATATTACTTCTTAATTATTATAATTGCGCGAGATTTGGTGATATTATTATTATCTATTATTGGTTGTAAATGAAATCAACGCACGCGAGGTGCGGGGTTTTCTGATTTAAAAAAATACATGTTCAAATTAGGAACATTTCTAACCGTTATCAAAACCTCTGTGGTAATGGTCAGAACGGTTACCATATAGATGGGTAATGGTTAACTGATATCTGAAACATATCATATATCAGCTACATTATGTAACGAAAATATCTATAGTAACCGCTGCAATGGTTACCAAATGATGTTTTTCGTAACAGTTCAAACAGTTACCATCTATATAGTAATGGTTGGAACCATTACCATAGAGGTACCCCCACTCTGATATGTTTCGGATATCTGTTACCATATAGGTAACGGCGACCTATATGCAAACGGTTCCAACCGTTACTATATTGGGTCTATCGTAATCGTTGAAATCGTTACCCGACTTCTGGTGACGAGGTCTATCGTAACGATTGTGTAACGGTTGTAACTGTTACTGTATTGGGTTTTGGTAACGGTTCCAACCGTTACCAAATGCATACTCTGTAGTAGTGAATAAACGTTCTTGACATCAGACATGTACGGACATCAGATATAGATATCTGAATATATATCTCAGCCTACGTTATACTTCAAGCCTACTTTCCCCATTTACTATATGCAGAAAGAGAAAGATATGAATTCCGATTCGGTTAGGTTATGCGAGCACTCTTCGAATGTAGATTCTTTACATTATATTTCTGAGTTAATCTTCCATTGCTTTTCCTAATATGAAGTTATATGTTGTCATTAAACAATTGTTTATAACAGAATTCATAACATGCAGCTTTATATAACGTCTTTAAACTGTCTTTTTATGTCTAATTAACCCGCCTCTGTGGCTATATATAAATATATACAAAGAGAGAGTGGCAATAATGTAGAAAAGAGGCCCTATGAGGCTTTTTTGTTAGGTAGCATAAAAAAAACACCCCCTCCACCGTTTTATTCGACGATCGGCACCCATCATCAGCTTCTTTATCATCTAAGATGCGGATACACCGAATTTCATGTGATTCTACCACTTTTTCACCGTTGAATTAGCAATTTATAAAGTTCTTTTGTCGGTAAACTATAAATTTTGCACCCACTAATTCAATGGTGAAAAAGTAGCAACATCATATGAAATTCGGTGTGTCCACATCTTAGATGATAAAGATGAAGATGATAGGAGCCGATTGTCGAATAAAACGGTGGAGGATGTAGTTTTTTGACGCCACCAGACGAAAAACCTCCTAAAGTCTCTTTCCTCTATTATTCTCATATATATATCAACTACTACCTGACACTGGCAGATGGAAGAATGAAGGCCTTGGGCCACAAAGTCAAAATGGTTAACAATGATATAAGGTACTCCATCGGTACCACCTATCACTATTTAGATGACTTCAAGATAGAGGCGCCAGAAGAACTGGTCGACGAAGAGCATCTGAAGCTGATGGAGGGTAAGATCTCCTTCAGATGTTGTCCTCTATTGATCTGTCGCGAGCGTTGATGAAGGGTTGAGATTAGTGTTGGAGGTTGTCTCCTTGAGCGTGTGGATCTCAATGGGCTTGTTTAGAGGCGAAGCCGAGCTATCTGCAAAAGTAGTCCCGGGGTGGTTGTACCACCGTGGACCCTCCGACGATCAAGTTAGCCGAGGAATTTGAGCAGAGTAGCGGCTTAGTGAATTAAAATTGCTTTACCTGAGTCGTCTGGGAGAGATGTTTTTATAGTGGTCGCATGGAGAGAGCCGGCACGAGATCTTCTCCGTTAGTTACGTCCCTAGTGTTATGCCTGCGTGAATGACGGGATCCCTCCATTAATGATGAGTTACGCTCGTTAATGGGGGGATACGCCAGTGTAGAACGCGGAATGTTGGGTGGTGGATATCTCGCTTCTGGCGAGATACGCGGAGCTGTGGCAAAGGCGCTTGGGCTCTACGTTCTCGGTTGCTCGAGGGAACCGGGGGGGCTTAGGTCAGCGGGAGGCTCGGAGGTGAGCGAGAGGCCGACCAAGCTCGGTTCTGTAATAGCTGGGTGGCTGAGGAAGCTCAGCGTGTAGGATGGCTCGGAGACGAGCCGATGGTTATTTGTAGGCCGAGCATAGGAATGCTCTGGGAGGCCATTGAACGTCTTCAAAGTATCGTGTTTGCTCATGTCTCGTAAGTCCCGGGACACGTTATCTGCCACGTGTCATGTTCTGGGGAATTCCCACTTATGAGTATCATCATTAGCCCCTCACTCTTGTCCCGACCTATTTATGGGTTGGGTCAAGAGTGGCCTGCTCGATTTTCTTGGCGCGGTCAGCAGTCAAGAATCTTTTGGTGCGGATTCCCGGGGCGATTCGGTGTAGGGCAATTGCGCTGTTCAGATGTTTGAGCCCAAGTGGCGTGCCCCGAGCGTTTGGATCTCCATGCGTATCCTTGGTGACATCAGCGGATCAGAGAAAAGATCGTGAATTAAATAGGGGCACCGATTCGTTCATGCATCTGTTGAGACACATGCCACATGCCCGAAGTGGATTGGTGGATGCGACAGGCTGTCGCTGTCATCTGCGGCTGAAGGGACGTCTCCAATGGTCGTTCGACACGTGGAGCTTCAACGGCTGGCAGACGCGAAGCTTGGTTTTGGCGGGAATCGATTAGGGTCGTTGGATGCTTCCCCTTAAGTTGTATAAATAGGAGGGGGATCCCTCTAGGGTTCACATTTCCGCCATTATTTTCCTTAGTTGCGAGAGATTGCTCGGCGTTCCTCCTTCTTTTAGATCAGATCTCCCGCGCCTTTCCTCGGTGACACCTTCCCTTTAAATCAGGATAGATGTCTTTCTCTGAGGAGTCTATAGAAGTTGTTATGGTCGATTTGGGCGATGAGGTTCCAGTTGTTGGAGCCGAGTCCAGGGTGTCTTCCCCTGCCTCTTCGGATGCTCCATATGCTTCGGGTTCTCCCCCTAGAGTTAGGGCTCCCCGCGCCGCTCTCCGCCAGGAGACGACAAGGGCTCCCAAAGTACGCATCGGTAATGCTCGCGATGTGCCCTCCATCTTGAGAAATATGGATGAGCTTACTGAGATTCGGCCTCGCTTCCACATTCTCCCTAACTATTCGCTTCGTTTAGCTAGGGAGGATGAAAGGGCGGATCAGGTGCAGGGCAAGGAGATTGATCTGTACTTGGATGCATTCTGGGCTAGAATGCGTCTGCCCTTTTCAACCGAAGTATGTGCGGTACTTCGTTGCTTCCAACTATCCCCGGGCCAGCTAGCGCCGAACTTGTGGAGAATCCTCCTCAGGTTTTTGGTCCGGTTGAAACTTGAGGACATCCCCTTTAGCTTGACCCTTCTCACTTCCTTCCTCTGCTACAAGAATCACCCCAGCACCAGCAAGAGTGAGCCGAGCAGGGTGTATTTTTCATTTAAAATACATAAGGGTGGGGTGGCCTAGTCAGGAGTAGTAGTCGTCCCTTCTTCCATTCACAAATGGAAGGAGAAGTTCGTCTTCGTCGAGCCACCCGAGGACGAGGATTGGCTTGAGCCTACACAGTGGCACAGGGCCGACTGTCCGAGGGCAAAGCAGTCATCCTCACCTGAGGCGAGGGCGGTATCCATGTGGTAGCCGATCCAGTGGACCGGCGTCCTCATTTCCGAGCAGGTCCTTAATTGGGTCAGGCTCAGCCCCGCACACTTTGTGGGTAAGTTAGGAGTTTGGGTAATCTATTTAGACTTGAATAATTTCCTTTTGCTCTTCTATCATCATTGACCTTCTTGTGTATTTTTCGTTTGAAGGACAAATAGATCGATCCAAGATCCTCGCTGCCATTGGCGCATGGCCCAGAAGAAGTCCGGGGGCGTGACCTTGTCCCGAGCCAGCCCAAGCTCAGCCTTGAGACCGTCACCATCGGCGAGGCCTTCCGCATCGCCCCGAGCCCCTGATAACTGCCACGGGGTAGCCAGAAACACGCGTGAGACCCAGAGCCCCAAGCGAAGGAAGAGGAGGAGGAGGGAACTGAGGTTCTCCTCAAGAGGAAAAGGACGGTCTCTCATGCACCGTCGACTAAGATCCCTGAGGGGATCCCCGTGCAGGAGGGGACGTCTGTTTCGTGGTCCCCTCAGGACTTTCCGTCGCCGACAGCTTGCTCGCAGACATGGAGCAATCGGCCGAGAGCAAGATTCCCCGGGGGACCCTAAAGGCCCAAGTGGCCGCCATAGCTCAGGAGGATGTTCAGATTGGTATCCATTTAAGTATTGTCTTAAGTACTCGGGTTGATTTTGAATGTTTCTAACTCCTTCTGTTGCTTTCGTCAGGCCCTCCAACACTGAGCTCTTATCGTCAACATGGAAGCCAAAGAAATTGCCCCGGCCATGGTGAAGGAATGGGAATCATCTTCGCTAGTGGAGGATCTGCTCCTTCAGCTGCGGTAGGAGAAGGAGAAGACAGCTGCCCTCGAAACCCGGTTGGCATCCAGGGAGCTCACGATCTCCAAGGTCCAGGAGTCCTACCGACTACTGAGTGAGTCCCACCGGGCCGTCGAGGCCAAGTTAGAGGAGTTGGTCAAGCACTACGCCTTAATGAAGAAGGCGAGGGACGCCAGCAAGAGGGAGACCGAGGCTGCGCTTGAGGCGGCGAAGATTGCCGAGCTTTGAGCTCGCAAGTCGGTGGACTTGTACAAGGAGTCGGACCAGTTCTACGCCGACATCTGCGAAGCCTGTTCATCACAGAAAACTGTATTTTAATACCGCTCATTCATTATTTATTTTGTTATATATCGGTACTATTAACCAGTGTCTGCTTAGTAATACAGATTACAGGTATCCGTGACAAAATACTGGAAATACACTTAAAATCATAGATATATCATTCGTGAGCCAACACTGCAACTGGAACTGGAAACCGACCGATATCCAAAGAGATTTTGCAAATAAAATGTGTACACACTATTTTGGTCCAACACAATGCAAGTGAACACATGATCTTTGGCATGGACCATAATGGGGGCTGCCATGAATCATGGCACAAGTGGGCATGAGAAGTGTGGGTGGTTAATACATAAAGATATGATGTGATATGTTGCATCAAGTTTCCCTCCAAATCCAAGAGTACAGACCAGGTTAAATTAGAGAAATTTAGCAACACCAATGTGATATATGGGAGCACACAAGACTACACTTCCAATACGAGACCATCTCCTCATAAAGTGGCCGGCCACATGTGCATTTGAGCCGAGCAGGCCGGCCCTCTGCCTCCAAAAGCCCCCAGTTTTCTGTGGGCCCTCCCTTGCTGCCACCTCATCGTATTTTTATTGCTAGTTTTCTTTTCTTTTGAGCCAATAAAAGCAGAACCAGTGAGCAAGGAGAAGGGGTCTTGGATTGTGCTTACATTGTTTCATTCTTCATTCACAACTCTTTTATTTTCTTTTTGTTCTCGTGTACATAGATTTGTATCCCTTGAGTTCCTTGTCTCCTCTTGATCTTGCAGCCTCTTCAATGAGCTTGCAATTTTAAGATTTGGTTATTGATCTCAAGGTTGTATCTTGGACATAATAAAGATATCATTTTGCACACTTGGGTTTCTAGTCTTTCTTGCTCTTTTCATTACTTGCTCTTTTATTTCTTGCTTTACTTACTTGCAACTTTACTTACTTGCATTTTTATTACCATGTCAATTACTTACTTGTAATGTTGGTTACTCTTTTTTTTCTTCGTGTATCTTTTCTTTTGCTCTTTTTGTTTGTTGTAGTGATGGTTTGTTACTATGGTGTTGTTAGGAAAGAAACCGTTATTGTAAGTTAAGGTTTTGTTTCTCCTTTCTTTTGCCCGTATTTTCCAATTGAACTTCGCCCAAACCTTACGCAGGCGCTCCGTTAGGCATCCTACCCTACTAAAGTATCGGTGATTCCTAACCACGACCGGTTGCATTGGTTTGGCCGGAGGCGAAAGCAAGAGACAAGAACGGACGGACAAGGGTCAATAAGCCGAATTTCTAATACCGTGCTTAAGCACCCTAATCCACGTTGTTGCCGATTGCTCTAGCTCCAATAGTTAAGTTCGGCTTAAAGGATTGAGTATGGAATTCCCTAGCTTACACTAACCTATCTATTCCTAACAAACTTTACTTGTGCATATAAACACATAGGATAAATACGAACATTCCGCCTCACGCATTAACTCGTGAAAACAAGAACGTAAAACGCTCCGTCTCCCTGTGAATCGACCCGTACTCATCGCGGGTAGCTGTAAAGCGATACCGTCCTGATTGCAGTTAACTTTAGAACTTCAAATACACGACACGCTAAAAGCGTGCCAATCAAATGGCGCCGTTGCCGGGGAACAAATACCCCCAAACTTATCTTTTGCTCGTCCCAAGCAAAACAAAATTCTAGCCTCACTTTCGCAGGGAACGCGATTGCACTAAGCTCGTGCAACAAGCCGTTAAACCTCTAGGTGTCCCTAGTAGGAGGAGTGTTGTCTCCTGAGGGTTTTCAGCGGATACTACCCACAAAATTCCATCAAGCTAGTTTCATAAGTTAACGTTTATTTTACTCATACAGTTTAGTATCTAAGTTAGAAATCCTACATTTTCATAAGTCTTATTCTTTATTTCTATTTTTCCTCCAAACATCGATTGTATACCCCTACGTGTGTGTAAATTTTCACCCCTACACTTAAGAATTCAATTCAAGCTATAGTACCCTTGCCCTAATACCTAATACTATTTCTTTTCGTTAAATGATGGACGGTGTTGCTCACACACCTTTCATACGACTATTAATACTTCTTGAGGCACTAACAGCCGATTACTGAATGTGTGAACTTAAAGCGTAAATAGCAGTTTCCAGATCTTGACTTTATTTATTTTTCTTTCTTTATTTTTCTTTTTCAAGACCGGATATATTTTCATTATGCTCTGATTGGTGTGAAAAATTGTGTTTGTAGAATAACCGCAATCAATAATGGTGTCGCGTGTAGCTAGACCGAGATGAGTACGGGTCGTCCTCTGGGAAACGTTGAATCTTTTATTCTTACTTTAGGCGTGTTGAGAAAGAAAAGACGAAGAATAAAGAATGGTTGTAGAATCTAGATCTACGTTAAACACAGATGCAAAATATAGATCTAGATTAGCTACGGAAGTAGGTTTTATAGTAGAAGGGGGCTTGTAGGGTTCATTGGGATTTAGTAGTTATGGATGATTAATTAAAGATTACTCTTTTTATCCTTTAATAGATTTAAAACTAGAACGACAGTGATGCATGTAGATTAGGGTTTCTGGAGGGAAAAGGGTTCCCACTCTTAACCCCTATCTCGACATGGAACTCCGTTCATATCTAGCCTCTACTAAAATAATTGTTAATCTAATCTCTAATCGCGGTCGAGACTATCAATGAATTGGTAGTGCGCCCGATTAGGATGTTTACTATTCTTTTGATAGAGTTTATAAACTTTATAGGATTTAAAAAGAGTTTAAGGATCTTTATCATCCATTAACCTATCCTAATCCCATGAACCCTATCAAGCGGAGAATTACTCGCGCATGATGGGAGAAGAAGAGATAGAAATCATGAAGAAAAAAAAATGCAATAAAATAAACTACCTTTATTAATCAACAAGATCAAGTACACTTTGATTCCTTAGAAAATGATTACAAAAACCTAGTTTGCTTCTCGATCTCTGCTAACGAGGTAGATGAACCGTTGATGATCAGCCTGGATGCGTGAGCCGTCTTGGACTTCGTGATCTCGTCGGCTTGATGATTTTTCCAAGAGACTCTCGGTCCTTATTTATACTCCAAAAGCCAGAACCCTAGCTTCCAAATTTGGAAGCCATCTGTTAAGATTTCACCAGAAAAATCCCTGCTCCTAAATCTTCTTCTACACGGCGGATCCGCGGTCAACAAGGAGGTTTGACCGCGGATCCGCGGTCTTGTATGTTGATCGTTGGTTTTGGTCTTTTGGGATTTTCTCCTTGTGACATGTGGCGATCTCTGAAACCTTTGGAAATTGGAAATCTTTTCTTTACTTCTGCCAGACTTGATTTCTTAGTTTGCTTTCTTAATTAGACAGGTTTGCTCTTAACAACTTTGATTCCCTTGATTTTTAACCCTGAAAAATTCTGCACAATCTCAACAAATAATATTAGTAGTGTTTTGTTTTATTGAGATATTAATTTTACCATTAAGATTTGGTCAATGGTATTTTTGCATACATTTTCCTACCAAATGTTAATTATAATATATCAGCACATGAAAAATAGTATTTTTACAGATAAACCCTCATATGTATGATATATTATAATAAAGACCTTTTCTAATATATAAATAGTAGAATAAATGTAATAACAAATGTGCAGTTTTATCAATTGAACAAATACCCCCAAACCTATCTTTGATCGTCCCGAGCAAACTAGTTTATTCAAAAGAAGGAGAAAAAGAAAGGAGAAAACTAAGCACACTTTCGTAGGCAAACACGATTGCACTGAGCACATGCAACAAGCCGTTAAACCTCTAGGTGTCCCTAGTAGGAGGAGTGTTGTTTCCTGAGGGTTTTCAGCGGATTACACCCACAAAATCCTATAACAAAAGAAAGATGGTGAAATTTACATATAAAGATAAGAACCATAAAAGAAAGACTTTGAAAATAAGAGTTTCCAACTACACTAGCTTTTCAGTTGTCACGAGCCCTATCTTAATAGTCATGAAAAGGTGTTAGAAATCACCTTATCCCTCAATAAAACATCGTCTTTATTCTTCATTCCTACCTTTCATCCAAACATCGATCATATAACCCTACGTGTGTGTAATGGACATCCCTACACTCGGAAAATTCAATTCAAGCTATCATACTCTTGTCCATCAACCTCAGTACTTTTAACTTGATGAATATTTATGGATTTGCTCACACATTTTCATGTGACCGTTAATACTTCTTGAGGTACTAACCGACCGATTACTTTTGTGCTTGCTGATTAGGTGATACTATTTTCCTCGTCTTGCACCATCTAAGACTTAGCAGTGACTCCCAAACCAGTTGGTCTAAGGCACTAGGTGATGAAGCACCCTCGCTATATTTTTTTATTGCTGCCTTGGCGATAAAAAAACCAGTGTTCATTTTTTCTTTTCACTATTTTTATATTTTCTTCATTTTTTTTATTTCCTTCATACTTTGGCTTTTAGACAAGAGCATTTCAAGGTATCCTCTACTATCCCGAGTTTCAAGACGTGTGTAAGTGCATATAGTAGGGTATCAACATTCAAATGTTTGGCTTCCAGAATAGAAACTATTTTTCAGACTTATTTTTATCCTCAGATTAGTGACTTCCTTCATCTTACTAACCCTTGGGACAACAGTTCATAACTACTTATTGCTAGTTCGTTTAAGAAAACTTCTAATTTTCTTGGTTTTCTTAAACTATTCCTATCTTTTGGATGTAATTTTTCACTTTCTACTCTTTTGTTATATAAAAAAAAAATTTGAATGCCTAGTGTCAAAGATAATTCAGTGAATACAAACCTCCCCCCCAAACCTGTTTTCAGCAGTGTCCTCACTGATGTTGTCTTTTGAGAGTATGGACCTGTATACTAGGGGAGAGACACAAGGGGTAAAATAATAGTTAAATGAAAACTACCCCCAAACTTGATCTTTGGCATGCACAGATATTCAGTTAAATCCATTTTTACTCACCTCCATTCTTAAAATGAGAGAATGTTACCAAAACATGGAGGTGAGGCGGAGGAATTTAGTTTTGATAAAGCGGCTCTTGTAAAAACAGGAGCTCCTCCGCGGGGTCAGCAGAGAAATACAGTTTTAATCTATGCCCATTTACTTTAAAAATTGAACCGTTTTTCAAATTTTCAACTTCTACTGCCCCGTGCGGGTGTACATACCGCACCACAAAAGGTTTTTTCCAACGAGATTTAAGCTTACCCGGATGAAGATGGAGACGGGAATCGTAAAGAAGGACTTGTTGTCCCGATGTGAAGGTTTTTCTAAAAAGATTTTTATCGTGGAACACTTTAGTCCTGTTCTTTACTGTCACCACATTATCATAAGTTTCATCGTGGAGTTCGCTTAGCTCATTCAATTGCAGCTTCCGATAGCTGCCTGCATGATCAAAATCGAAGTTAAGCTTTTTAATAGCCCGCAATGCTTTATGTTCGATCTCGACAGGATGGTGGCATGCCTTCCCAAACACTAGGCGGTATGGAGACATACCAAGATTGGTCTTATAAGCGGTGCGGAATGCCCAAAGAGCGTCTGTCAATTTGGTTGACCAATCTTTACGGTTTTTAGAAACCATCTTCTCCAAAATTTGTTTGATCTGCCTATTTGAGATCTCAGCCTGCCCGCTTGTTTGGGGATGATAGGACGTAGAAAGCTTGTGAGTGATTGAATATTTCCGCATCAAGGCCTCGAAAGACCGATTACAGAAATGTGTCCCGTTATCACTAATTATAGCGCGAGGGTGTCCGAATCGCGAAAAGATATTTTCTTTAAGGAACTTAATGACAACTTTGTTGTCATTAGTGCGGCACGGTATATCTTCCACCCATTTCGAGACATAATCAACCGCTAACAAGATATATAAATTCCCAAAGGAGTTGGGAAAAGGGCACATAAAATCAATACCCCAAATATCGAATATTTCCACAACCAATATAGGTTGGAGCGGCATCTCGTTTCTTCGTGAAATCCGACCCAAATGCTGACATCATGGACAAGTTTTGCAATGTTCATATGCATCTTTAAATAATGTTGGCCAATAAAAGCCACATTGCAAAACTTTCTCCACCGTTTTTCGAGGACCAAAATGACCGCCGCATGCGTGATCATGACAAAATGATAACACACTCTTGAATTCATCGTTAGGGACACACCTACGAATGATTTGATCGGAACAATACTTAAACAGATAAGGTTCATCCCAGTAAAAATATTTTACTTGGGATAGAAATCGAAATTTGTCTTGTTTCGACCAATCGCTAGGAATAAGTCCCGTCGCAAGATAGTTCACGATATCCACGAACCAAGGTTCGTAGGATACAGTCAAGAGCTGTTCATCAGGAAATGAGTCATTTATCGGCACGGTCAAAGTTGGCGAAGAAGTGATGCGTGAAAGATGGTCGGCTACAACGTTTTCACATCTACTCTTGTCTCGGATGACAAGATCAAATTCTTGTAACAATAGGATCCAACGTATTAGCCTGGCCTTCGCATCCTTCTTCAATAAAAGATGTCGTAGGGCGGAGTGATCTGTGTAAACCACAATTGGCGAGCCAATCAAGTAGGGCCTGAATTTCTCTAATGCAAATACAACGGCCAAGAGTTCTTTCTCGGTAGTTGTGTAATTTATTTGTGCATCATTCAAGATCCTACCTGCATAGTAAATTACATGTGGCATCTTATCAATGTGCTGTCCTGAAACAGCACCAATAGCAAAATCTGATGCATCACACATAAGCTCGAACGGGTGGTTCCAATCCAGAGATGATAGAACAGGGGCTGTAGTGAGTGATCCTTTAAGCGATTCAAAAGCAGCCTCACAATCCGAATCGAAGTGAAATGTAGTATTCTTGGCCAATAGAAGGGTTAAGGGTCTAGCAATTTTGCTAAAGTCCTTAATAAATCTCCTATAAAATCCTGCATGACCAAGAAAGGATCGTATATTTTTGACGCAATTGGGACGAGGGAGGTTATGAATGACATCTATTTTAGCTCTGTCAACCTCAATGCCTTTTCGTGAAATTATATGTCCAAGTACAATACCTTCTTGGATCATAAAATGGCATTTTTCCCAATTCAAAGTCAAGTTCTTATCCTTACAGCGGGTAAGAACCGCGTCAAAATTACGAAGGCGGTCCTCAAAGGAGTCCCCAAAAATGAAGAAATCGTCCATAAAAATTTCCAGAAAATTTTCCACCATATCTGAAAATATCTCCATCATGCACCGCTGAAATGTAGCGAGAGCGTTCCATAACCCAAAGGGCATGCGTCTATAAGCAAAAGTTCTGAAAGGACAAGTAAATGTGGTTTTATCTTGATCCTTTTCGGCGATGGGGACCTGGTTATAGCCAGAGTATCCGTCTAAGAAACAGTAGTATTCGTGTCCAGCTAATCGTTCTAACATCTGGTCAATGAAAGGTAGAGGGAAGTGATCTTTCCTCGTCGCGGCATTGAGTTTCCTGTAATCAATACATACGCGCCACCCAGTTTGGGTGCGTGTTTGGATTAACTCATTAGCCTCATTAGTGATGACCGTGATGCCGGATTTTTTAGGGACCACATGAATTGGACTTAACCATTGGCTATCAGATATAGGGTAAATTATTCCACTATCAAGGCACTTGACGATTTCTTTCTTTACCGCCTCCTTCATGGCGGGATTTAACCGTCTTTGTGGGTCTCGGGTTAGTTTGGCTTCATCCATCAGATGTATGTAATGTTCAACAATTAAGAGACTAATCCCTTTGATGTCAGCCATTGTCCAACCAAATGCTTGCCGATTCGATCTCAACACTGCCAAAAGTGCGTTCTCTTGCTCTAAGGCTAGAGAAGCGAATATAATCACTGGCAAAGACTCATTCTCTCCTAAATATGCATATTTAAGATGAGAAGGTAGCGGTTTGAGATCAAGAATTGACGGAGAGACAATAGAAGGTGGAGTAAGGGAATGATATTCGGACTCCCTAAGAGGTTCAAAACTTGCATAAGATATTGACTCGGAAAGTGCTGCTGACTTTTGCAACGAGTCAACGGGTTCAAACTCAAGGACGGACTCATTGAACATATCCTCACTATGAAGTGGTGCAAGATCAAACGATGTCTCATTAGTGTTGTCGAGATCATCAAAGCAAAGTTCCTCATCCATGTATATTCCGGGAGCTATCTCGTGGATGGAACAAACATCCAGCAAATGAGCAGAAGGTTCTGATGGCTGACTTCCTAGCTTGTAAATATTAAGCTCAATTGTCATTTTCCCAAAGGATAAGTTCATAGAACCGTTACGACAATTAATTACAGCGTTAGAAGTTGCTTGGAAGGGTCGACCAAGTATCACCGGGATTTGATTGCGTGGGTTTGCAACAAGTTGTGTATCTAAAACAATAAAGTCCACTGGAAATATGAATTCCCCGACTTTAATTAACACATCCTCTAGTTCACCCCGAGGTTTGGTGATCGATCGGTCTGCCATCTGGAGAGTACAATGGGCGGGTTTTAACTCTCCAATTCCTAACTGCTCGTATACTGAATAAGGAAGCAAGTTAACGCTAGCGCCAAGATCGAATAAAGCACGATTAATATTTTTACCCCCAATAGAAATAGAGATTGTAGGACAGCCAGGGTCCTTACGTTTCTTTGGTATTTGTTGAGTAAAAGCTGTGCTAACATTACTCGTCATGAAAACCTTCTTAGGCACTTGAGTTTTTCTCTTCCTAGTGCACAAGTCTTTAAGGATTGTTGCATAAGATGGGGCTTGTTGAATAGCATCTAGGAGAGGAATATTCACGCTAACTTGCTTAAACATTTCCACAATCTTCTCCATTTGCGGGTTAGGTCTGTTGGCCCTTAATCTGTTTGGAAATGGAGCTTGATCAATAAGTTTTGGGTCCAACGTTTGTGGAGAAGATTGTGGGGACGGATTCGATCCCAAAATTGGAGTGGGAATCGACTTAGATAGATTTGGCGAAATGTTCGAGCCTTGGGGAAAACGGAGAATAGGCTCGGATGAAGGTGGGAGACTAGACGAATTAGGGGAAGAAGAAGAAGCTGGGGTATCATTGGTGTCACTAACATCAAATTGCTCACCCACTCAGTTATTCAGCACTTTTCCCGATCTCAACGTAGTAACGGCATTCACATTATGATTTTGTGAATAGTCAGGATTCTGTAGGGGTTGAGATGGGAGTTTCCCTTTCTCTCTCACACTCATTGCGGCGTTCAACTGTCCAAGTTGGTTTTCTATTGATTTAATACTCTCGCCGTGGAAGGCAGAGTCTTTCTTTATGGTATCAATAGAAGACTTCATATCAGCCAACATTTGAATGGTATGTTTCATAAACATATCCAAAGTTTGTGCGAGTGAAAAGTTGTCAGTACCGGCCACTTGTGGTGTAGAAGTGTTGGCCGGATTTTGAAAATTTTGTGACTGAGAGGGGAGCTGATTCTGTGGTTGTGGTTGCTATGGAGGAGGTCTTTGATAATTGCTTTGGAACTGATTTTGATTGTGGGGTTGGTTTTGGTTCCAAGCAAAGTTAGGATGATTCCTCCATCCTTGATTGTACGTGGAAGAATAAGGATCGTTTCTAGGTCGCTGCTGAAAAACAGCATTAGTTTGAAACGATGCATTCATAGGACATTTTTCCGTTAAGTGTGAAGGATCTGAACAGCAACCACAGACGGTCTCGGGAAGCGTGACCTGATTTAGGGAGAAAGATGAGAACTTGTTCTCAATAGCATCGAGTTTCTTCTGTATCGCTGCCATTTCGGCTTTTACTGCGATGGAAATATCGAGCTGATGAATATTTCCCTTAGATGAAGGTGGTCTTACGCTTTCCCACTGCAAAGTGTGTTCAACAAGGTCTTCCAGATATTTTCAAGCTTCACCGTCGTCTTTAGATATGAAATTGCATTGACAATTTGTTTCAAACATCTGCTTTGTCGCTGGATTAATGCCCTCATATATAATTCGGCACAAATCCCATCTATTGATTCCATGATGAGGACATTGGACAAGCAGATCCTTGAAACGTTCAAAGCACTTCCAAAATGGTTCATTGGGAAGCTCGGTGAACTGGTTGATCTCGCTCCTAACACGGGCAGTCTTATGGTTTGGGTAAAACTTCTTAAGAAATGCTATTACGAATTCATCCCAATTAGTGATAGAGTGTGCGGCAGTATTATAAAGCCATTTTTCTGCCAAGTCGCACAGTGTGAATGGGAGAAGACGCAAGCGCATAGCATCCACAGTCAATTGTGAAGTATCCATCATTGCGCATACGTTTTCGAATTTGGTGATGAAAACGTACGCGTCTTCCGACTCAAGCCCGTGAAATTTGGGCAGCAGATTGATGTAGTGGGGTTTAATTTCGAAATTATCCCCGTTAGCTGGTGGAATAGATAGACAAGTGGGAAGAGGACCACGGATAGGATAGCATCTCTTTTGAAGAGAGATGCGCGGTAGATTCTGCCCACCTACGGGTGGTGGCAGCGTGGTGTTATAATCTGATGAAGTACCGTCCATCTCGGTCGTGTATGGTGGGGGAAAAGAAGATGAAGAAGTACCGATTTCGGCGTCGATAGCAGGAACGCGGACAAGATGGGCACTAGAATCCCGTGTCCAGCCGAGCATGCACTAAGTGGGTTTAGTGCAAGTGGCGGCGTGTGTGTGCTTTAAAATTGGTCTGTTTTGAAAAAAAGTGGGACTCAAGACAAATCACACAAAAATGCACAAACAACCCTAGAACTAAGGTTACCTAGTTCAGTCTCTAAACCGCTCCTAGACTTCCGAAGGACAAGCCGTAGGATCAATCCTCTACTGCCTCATTACTACTCTTGTAGCCAGGTAAGTGCCAGGTGAGTGGGAGGCTCTCCACTACAAGTAGTGGCCCTAATTAAGTAACCACTCGCCTTAGACACGCTTGCCTAGACACCACAAAAGTAATGCGGATAAGCGATAGATTACCCACGACCTTCCTCTGTCCTTATTGAGCGCGACAGTTCTTAGAGTCTGGTCTAGATATTTTTTAAATTAATGTAGGGTTGATGCAGATGCTCGGTTTGTGATTTGTGGGGCTTAGGAAGGGTGATGAAATCCCCACCTAATCTGGATTTGGTCTTTGCCCCTTAAAGTCCGTATTAAAATATACAAAACAAAACCAATCACAAAACTTTGCAAAAAGATTTTTGAGCGGAGATATTTTGCAAAGAATTCTGCAGAAAATATATTTTATTGGATTTGAGAGGAGAGAGGAAGAGGTTAGAATCTTACCAGAGAAGACTGAAGCCCTAGATCACTTAACCGGCCGCGCTTCCGCCGCCGATGTGCAGTTCCGGCCGCGGATCAGTCGCAGGGAAGAGGGATCACTTGATGAAATTTTTTCTGTGGCCTTCTGTGCTCCTCCGGATCTCTAAGAATATCTCTGTCTCTCTGTTTCCTCAAGTCCGTGACTCCAGATCCTTGCAAAAATTCACACACTTCGTTAAATATACGATTTGCAGTTTTGTTTTAATTATGATATGAATCGAATAAGAATTCAATACAAATAGTAAGAATAAAAAATTACGCGCATATCCCCGGCAACGGCGCCATTTGATTGGTGTGAAAAATTGTGTTTGTAGAATAACCGCAATCAATAACGGTGTCGCGTGTAGCTAGACCGAGATGAGTACGGGTCGTCCTATGGAAAACGTTAAATCTTTTATTCTTACTTTAGGCGTGTTGAGAAAGAAAGGACGAAGAATAAAGAATGGTTGTAGAATCTAGATCTACGTTAAACACGGATGCAAAATATAAATCTAGATTAGCTACGGAAGTAGGTTTTATAGTAGAAGGGGGCTTGTAGGGTTCATTGGGATTTAGTAGTTATGGATGATTAATTAAAGATTACTCTTTTTATCCTTTAATAGATTTAAAACTAGAACAACAGTGATGCATGTAGATTAGGGTTTCTGGAGGGAAAAGGGTTCCCACTCTTAACCCCAATCTCGACATGGAACTCCGTTCATATCTAGCCTCTACCAAAACAATTGTTAATCTAATCTCTAATCGCGGTCGAGATTATCAATGAATTGGTAGTGCGCCTGATTAGGATGTTAACTATTCTTTTGATAGAGTTTATAAACTTTATAGCACTTAAAAAGAGTTTATGGATCTTCATCATCCATTAACTTACCATAATTCCATGAACCCTATCAAGCGGAGAATTACTCGCGCATGATGGGAGAAGAAGAGATAGAAATCATGAAGAAAATAAAATGCAATAAAATAAACTACCTTTATTAATCAACAAGATCAAGTACACTTTGATTGCTTAGAAAATGATTACAAAAACCTAATTTGCTTCTCGATCTCTTCTAAGGAGGTAGATGAACCGTTGATGATCAGCCTGGATGCGTGAGCCATCTTGGACTTCGTGATCTCGTCGGCTTGATGATTTTTCCAAGAGGCTCTCGGTCCTTATTTATACTCCAAAAGCCAGAACCCTAGCTTCCAAATTTGGAAGCCATCTGTTAAGATTTCACCAGAAAAATCCCTGCTCCTAAATCTTCTTCTACGCGGCGGATTCGCAGTCAACAGGGAGGTTTGACCGCGGATCCGTGGTCTTGTATGATCGTTGGTTTTGGTCCTTTGGGATTTTCTCCTTGTGACATGTGGCGATCTCTGGAACCTTTGGAAATTGGAAATCTTTTCTTTACTTCTGCCAGACTTGATTTCTTAGTTTGCTTTCTTAATTAGGCAGGTTTGCTCTTAACAACTTTGATTCCCTTGATTTTTAGCCCTGAAAAATTCTGCACAATCTCAACAAATAATATCAGTAGTGTTTTGTTTTATTGAGATATTAATTTTACCATTAAGATTTGGTCAATGGTATTTTTGCATACATTTTCCTACCAAATGTTAATTATAATATATCAACACATGAAAAATAGTATTTTTACAGATAAACCCTCTTATGTATGATATATTATAATAAAGACCTTTTCTAATATAAAAATAGTAGGAAAAATGTAATAAAAAATGTGCAGTTTTATCAACTGAGCATGCTCTTTTGGTGTTTAGCTTTAAATCCCTTTTTTTCATACTAGGTTTTCAGGCAAGAGTATTTCTAGGTATCCTCTATTATCCCAAGTTTCAAGGTGTGTGTATGTGCAGTTTGTAGGGTATATACATTCTGAATTTGGACTCAAGAATAAAAACTATTTTTTAGACTTATCTATCAGTAAAGTTTCAATACTTTCCTTTCATTTCGACTTAACTCAAGAACTGAACTCAAGATTACCTATTTCTCAAAAAAACTGTAAGGACGTATACTTACCAAGCTTAAACAGAATGACGGTTATTTTTAGGGTTTTCAATTCCTAAGCCTAGGATTTAGTTATTTTTAACGTATCAACTAAACTTTCGGAATAAAATCTAAGTTACCTTATTAGTTAACTTGACGATAAAGTTTTTATATTTTAGTAATTTTTTTTTATTTTTATGGGTTTTTTAAATAGGTATGCAAATGCGGAATATACAAATGAATGCGAAGGAAGAAATCTTACTGAGCACACCCCCAAACTTAAATTTGACAGTGCCCTCGCTGTCAGGCTACACCAAGAGGGTCAAAATTGCCGGCGCTCCCCAAAAGAAATACATACAAAACAAAACGCAAAGCAAAAATATATACACAAAAAAGGTCCCCCCAAACTTAAGTGAAACGGTGTTTCCACTGTTAAGCGGTGAAGTTCAGGATTAGGGGGGAAAGATGACAATATCAATCTATACAAGGCCTTACACAGGCCAAAAGTGAGCACCAACCATTCAAAAAATTTATCGCTATAATGTGTAGGTTGGTGAAAGAATACGGAGAGGAAAGAAATGGAATATACGCTAGACCATATGCAGATAGAAGTGGGATACAGTCTCGGTATATGAGGAGAAGAATGGCGGAGGGGAGAAAGAAATGGAGTACGAACTTGAGGGTGAAAATGGAATGAATAGAGTAGCACAATTTGTAATGACCGATGTGTAAAAAGCGATTGTGTTAATCTATCAACCCGTCGAGAGATGGAGTCAAATCCCTCAAGATTCGTGAGAAAACATGGGTACGAAACCAGACATAGTAAATGAAAGTGATACGGTGTCTTGCAATGTCGGAACAATGGAAAGGATGGAGAGAAGTGATCGAGGAAGGGTATCAGGTAAAGGTTCAGGAGGGTGTACATAGTCAATGAAAGGGACAGGATGAATTGGAAAATCTGACTCATCAACTAAAACTGGTTCATCCTCAAAGCTATCCTCAAAACTCTCCTAAAAATTCGGTTTATCCATGCATTTATCATCAAAATTCAGATGCATATCGGGAAAAACAGTTAATGACTCGGGATGATGAATTGGAGAGAAAAACTTATCTAAAACTGCGGGTTCATCATCCAAAATATTCCCAGCGTCAATATCCTCAATCAAGTGAAAATTAACTTTCTCAGACACCTTATCAAAAGTATGGATTTTAATAAATTGTGGTTCTAGGATGGAGGTGTAGAGGTTAAAAGGATTGGGTGTGGTTTCACTTGTCATGGTCCCTTCACAATCGGGTAAACCAAACACTACAAAGTTGCACAAATCATTAAACATTCTATCTTCAATTGGTAAATCATTTGGGACACTTGATAGACATTCAAAACCGGAGTTGTGGGATTCAATTTGCAATAGGTAGGTTTGATTTGGAAGGGTGTACTGCTCACTCTCACCGCTTAAATTCTCAATTTGTCCCACCGTTTCATCATACATTGGAAAATTTGGAGCTAGTTGGAAACTAGCTACCGGGTCACTAGGTTGTATAAGAGCGGCCATGGACGCATTCAAATCCATCATCTATTGGTACGACGCTACCCGAAAGTCTTCTAATGACTGTTCTAGACTAGACATGGGTTGTGAAGGGGTTTCAGTAAAAGATTCAACGTTGGTTGGATACTGGAAACTCCCAAAAGGTTGTTCATAAGCAATGTCTAGGGAAGGTGCAAAAGTTGGGTAGGATGGATAGGAATTGAATGGTTGGACAGGAGTAGGATCAACATTCGGATAAGAAAATGATTGGAATTGTTGATCAAAAGAAGTTGTAGTGGTGAAAGGATTGAAAAATCGGCTACGAGATTGTTCAATACGTTTAGCAATATAAATAGGTCTTGGAGTTACAATAGGACTCTCGAAAGGTGTATCAACGTAAGAAGGTGGAATAGGTTGAAACGGTTGATACTGAGTGCGGAGTCCAGTTGTTTGTTCTAGACGCGTCTATCCGATCTTTCAAAGTAATTCTGGGCATGGAGGGATCGTTCGAAGTTTGACCAAAGCAAAAATTGTAAGAAGTAATATTTGGTTGTTGGTACCAAAGTTCGGCTAGAGTTTTTCGAGGTGGGATACCCATGATATGAAGAGATGAAGAAGAAGAAGAAGAGGAAAGAAGGGGAAAAGAATGTGGTTTTTTTTTTATATTTTAAGTTAGTTATTAACAAAAGAATGAAATATACACATAAAAAGAATCTGGACAAAAACAATCACGACACAAAATACCATACACCTAATCGGTCTAGGGTTTATCTAGGTCAACTAGAACTGCTCAAGAACTTGATTGTCGAAGTAAAACTGTGTCGAGAAATGAGCTCAAGATATACCGATCACGAGGCCAGGTAAGTGCAGAGATAAGGGGAGGTTTTCTGAAACTTTCGCGAAGGTCCTTAATTAGATAACCCTTTTCTATTTTGGCGGTTTCGCCGTGATCACTTTCCTAAACACCCCGTGAACGATATACCGTTAAACGGTGTTCTAAACACAGTTAACTTCTCCTAATGAGCGCGAAGTCCGTAAAGGCTTAAAGTCTAGTTTCTTTTAAAATTTGTGCGGGTAAACGTTATGCTCAATTTCGTGATTTGTGGGCCACGGAAAAGGTTATGAAATCCTTTACCGTATGTTGTGAGGTTTGCTTGCCCTTAAGTCCGTATTAATGGATGCAATGCACAATTCAATAAAAAAAATTATTCAAAGAATCAAACAATCGATTTTACGTTTAAGCTCGGCACTGCAACAAATATGGGTTAGTCAATTTTTGGCGTTTGCTAGCGAACTTGCAAAGAATCCTGCAAAGATATTATATTGGATGCGTCGGATTTGAGAAGAAGATGTTAGTAAAGTACGTACCGATAAATTTTCGGGTTAAGAAACCCCCGTTGAAGTTAAATCCGAATAGCTTGGAAAGTTCACTTGCGCAGGTCAAACTACCCGGATCTTTGGCACTGTACTTTACAATCACCTTAGCCTTAAATGTATACTTTGCTCCACACGATCGCAGTTCGTAAATCCGTAAAAATCTACAAATATCAGAAAAAATGAATTTTAGTGCGGAAAAGCGATATGAATGCCCAAATACCTGCACACTAAAAATTATAAAAAACAAGCAATAAAAATAAAACAAAAACAGAAAACTAGAGTACAGGAACAAATTTTGGAGGAAATGGAGGTGAAGGGGCCGGCGAGCTCTGAATTTCAGGGTGTGTCGCCGGTCTGATTGTGGAATTTGGGCTCCAAATTTCTTCTGTGATCACACTGTTCTACTATTGTCTCACTGGTATTGTTTATCTTTTCTGTTCAGATCCAGAGTGCTAGCAAGTCAGAAATCCAGAGAGCAAAATGGTTAGCTTGTTATTTTTGTTTTTGTTTTTGATTTTTTTTATTTTTATGTTGTTTTTTTTAGAATAGTGTTAGATGGATATTAACAAGATTAACCCGAAATAACAAGAATAAAAACGTTACCGTCTCCCCGGCAATGACGCCATTTGACTGGCACTCTTTTGGCGCGTCGTGTATTTGAAGTTCTAAAATTAACCGCAATCAGGACTGTGTCGCTTTGCAGCTAGCCGCGATGAGTACGGGTCGATCCACAGGGAGACGGAGCGTTTTACGTTCTTGTTTTTACGAGTTAATGCGCGAGGCGGAATGTTCGTATCTATCCTATGTGTTTATATGCACAAGTAAAGTTTGTTAGGAATATATAGGTTGGTGTAAGCTATGGAATTTCGTACTCAATCTTTTGAGCCGAACTTAACCATTGAAGTTAGAGCAATCGGCAACAACGTAGATGTTCCCTTATGAAAAATGAATAATAAATATAAAAAGCAATGGAAAAAGTCCCCAAATGGAACATCACGTGCCTACACGTGATAGGCCTAACAAAACAAGGCTGAAACTGAGCCTCACGTGCAGACACGTGACCTCTATATACAAAGTATATAGGCGCCTTCTTAAAACAAACAATTGGCCAGAAAAATTCACGTGATAGCACGTGACGCTTTTTGGTGGGCTTAACTTTGTGGGGTCACGTGCTACACGTGATGGGCTCCTATGCCTTCTGAACCGGTAGAATTAAATTCTAAATAAAAGGGATCAAAACCCTATTTAAAAAATATTTCCTTAGATCTTTCTAAACAAGAAAAATTGCGCTCTGTAAAGCAGAGCGCCGTTGGATTTTTGGTGATTAAAAATCATCAATTTACGGAAGAAGATTCTGTATAGGGAAATATTTTCCTAATCTTGTGAAAAATATCTTCTGTAAAACAGAAGTCCTTGGATTAAAAATCCAACGGTAAATAAAATTCACCGATTGATCTAAAAGATCGTTTTGGTTGATTATAAAATCAATCAAAATCTTTCAATAAGAGATTTTCTGAACAATTTGATTCTTTTCTTTCTCCTATAAATATGAGCCAAGAGACATAAAAAAGGAGAGACGGAAAGAAAGGGAGAAACCCCCTCGTAAGCTTAAAAGAAAAGAGAAATTAATTCTCCAGAGTAAAGAACTCCCCCACAAAAACTTCAAGTTAAGAGAGAAAACAAAAAGAGAAACCCTAGGTAAGAAGGAACAAAACACAGTGAACATCTTACTTCTTCTTCGTCTCCACAAGAATTTAACTCTTCCAAAGAACTTAGTTCTTTCTTCTGGCAAAAGGATCTGCAGAAGCAGATCTCCCCACAGGTTGAGAATTTAATTCTCATCGGGGAGATTCTGCCATGCAGATCCAAAACTTAGGGGAAAATCTAAGTTCAGAGAATTTAATTCTTCCAAAAAGTATATAGGAATTTAATTCCTCTGATAAAACAAGGGTTTAACTCTTCATAGAAGAACCTAGTTCTTCCTTATGGCAAAAGATCTGCAGAAGCAGATCTCCCCACAAGTTGAGAATTTAATTCTCATCGGAAAGATTCTGGTACGTCCGCTTGCTGCTGGATCAGCTCGGGCTGTTTCTTTGATTTCCAGCATTCCTCTTATCACTCCAAGCATGGCGGCTCCGTTCACACGCCTCTGGTACGTCTTCAACTTCTTACCTGTCATAATCCTGAACTCAAAACACCCAATATTAGCATGATGATAGATTCTGAATATGAATCAAGGCTAGAACTCCAAGATACTTAAATAGAGTACTGCATTGTAGCTATGCCGCGGTATCATAGCCGCAATTACTTAACTCCACCCAAGTCGCCCAAGTCCTAGGGATAACAAGAAATCAGGTTTTCGAGTTGACAATGCAAAGTAAGTTTGTATGTCGACATGATCCGGAAGAATGATTCAAGGATGGTAAAACGGTCAAGGTGGCTGGACATGTTTCCTAATCACGGGCATTATGATTCGTGTATCGGGTGCAATACCCAACTACAAAGAATCAACCAAATTAACCTATGGCTTTGATACCAAAAGAACCATGTCACGCCCCGCTTCCCAGAGTACGCAAGATCGGGCACGCGACATAGCCAACCATGCTACCTGTGGGTAGGAAGTATCCATCCACGGTCACATTACGGTTGTAAGGTTATCAAGAACAAGATAAAAAGCTAATCTAATACATGTCCAGATCCATAACAACAAGAAGCAAATAAACAATAAGTGCGGAAGCTAATGATCCAATACAATGAATAAACAGTACGTCCCATAATGCGGGCTCACATCTGGAAATGAAATGAAAATAAATAAACTAAACTCTAAGGAACTCACAGTTCAGCCTGCTGGCTGAAGTACTCCTGCTCGGTCGTCGATAGTGGTAAGGAATCTGGGCCATGCAAAACCCAGACGTCAGCGCGTCATGACATCAAGTATATAGCATAAACATGGTAATAAACAATGCAAGTATGAACATGAATAGAGCAGTAACAAGGAATAACAAGCAGGGTAATGTGCAATGGTGTCCAAACTGTCCTATCAGGTTTTCTACTCTATAGTCTTTGAAACCAATTGATGAATCGTCGATGTAACTCAATAGTATCCCGTGCGTGCCCGGGACCACGGTCATGACCCTCGGGGCTGAATCCGAGACGTGCCGCTAAGCAGTAAAAGTAGGTAGTAGGATGGACGAGTGATGTCAGCATCATCACTCCCGGACTGGCCAAGCCCGTAAGACTGATCAGAACAAGTATCGAACTGTTGAGTTACAAGTCGGTTTCACCTTTGATTTCCCCATACCCCCAAGCTATGTATGTCAGGTCAGGTATTCAGTAGTCAGGGACTAATGCCAACACAAAATCCGGTAAGAGTAGGTCTGTCTGGCTCGACAGCAGGAATGGTCAGGTTTGTTGGCATTAGGCATGAGATCCGGTAACAGGTAAAGCCATGGTACATCAGGTCAACCAGGTAATGTATAAAGGTGTCATGTCATGTCAAGAGTGTACGGTACCATGTCATGTCAAGTAGGAAGTGTAACAGGTCATGTCAGGAAGCACAAGATGTCATGTGGGTGCTCATAATCAAACTAACATAAACATGTGTATAAATAAACAAGCATGAGTACTATCAGAACAATAACGGGAACATGTAATATGATATGCCAATAGATATAATTTCAAGGATATGGATGCACAGTTATCGATTAGGGTTACATTTATAGTTCCAATATTAATTAGGATACAATTTATTAAACATGGAGTGTTAATATCACATTATTATGTAGTGATGTGATCTATGGATGCAATTATATGTATGTTAAATGCGATGGATGCAAACGGGTATCCGAAAAGTTATAAAACTATAAAATGGTAATGTGGGATGTACAACTAAACAATATGTGATATAATAATATTAATATGGATAGCATATCCAAAACGATTAGTAACTATAAAAGATATATTGATTAACCATGCACAAGAAGGTTCCGTTCAGAAATTTAGCGTCACCCTAATTTATAAAATAGCTTAAAAATAACAAATGTTCTCCAAAAGAGACGTATCTTATACCAAAACGAAGATAATTCAATAAGGTTTTCAGTTTTATAAGTATAAGCATCTCAGGTTATCCCTACAAAAAGTTATGCATATTCAAAGTTGAAAGTTTGCTGCTGGAATTTCCCTGGACAGCAGTTTAGAGACGTGTTCATTTGCATTTTACGTTAATTAAACAATTTATTTTGCAAGTAAATATTTAATAGAGTTATAGTATTCTGAATTAGCTTCGTAACGAACTAAACAACGTATCCTAATGATTTTTCTATGATTTATAATGAATTTTATAAGATAAGGTGTACAGTAAATTTCAGATTTGTCATATCCGATTTTTCAACGACATTTCATATGTAAACTATAAGATTTTCAAATGTATAATATTATAAAATGAAGATTATAAAAGTATATAGCATGTAGCAAGATTAACTTGCCTCGATGGATCGCGAATCGGGAAAACGGAACGTTAACCGTCGGCGGGGAAAACTCGCGACGGCGCACGGTTCACGGAATGAACCCAAACGACGAACAAAGGAACCACACGGGTCGGGGTATCTCGCTGGAACGTTGAGGAACGTCACCGGCACGACGGAATTCCGGTAACAAAAGAACAGTTAAAAGAAATGAGAAACGAGACATGAAGTAAGAAGAGAAAAATGATAAAGAGAAGTACGAGAGAATATATAAGGGGTAGAGAGAGAGAGAAAGTGGAGACCACGGGGTTAAAGGGGAGGTTGCGATTGGCTGAGAGAATAAATTGAGAAGGATATAAAAGATTGTAAAAATATTATATGGTTAACTTAAAGATTTAAGAGATAGGTAATGAATAGTAAGATATCAGATTAGTTAGAAAAAATATATGCGATGGTTTTAATAATATTAAAATTTAGGATTTTGGCGCCAAATAAAACATTTCCAAATTGCGTCCGGGTTGGGTCTAAAAATTCGAAATTCAAATAATAGGATTTTAAGCGGGTTCCAAATTTTAAAATGAAATGTTTTATTATTAAAAAGCATACTCTCAAAACGGACACACGCACGTGCACGTAGCCATCCAAACTCGCCCGTTTCACTGAACGGGACGAGACTACAATGCACGGACGCTACCACGAGGCTAAGGGTGTCAAGTAGGCCAAGAAGAATATTTTCAATTTTATTTTAGGTGCTAAAATTTGTTATATGCAGAATGACTTAGCCGGTTAAAATTTTGCAATAAGAACCAAACAAGCAAGATAAATGAAATGAGCAATGCCAAACACTCAACCAGTAACAGAAATAGTATTATTGGGCTCGGGTGTTACATCATACCCAACTACAAAAAGAATTTCGTCCTCGAAATTCCAAGAATTCAAGATAGATAACTACAGGAAAAGGTGAGGAAACTTCTGCCGGATCTCGTCTTCTCGCTCCCAAGTGGATTCTCCATGCGATCGATTATCCCAAGAGACTAGCACAAGGGGGATAACCTTGTTCTTAAGAACCTTTTATCTTCGATCCTTGGTTTCAACCGGTCGCTCCTCAAAAGTCAAGTCTTCTCGTACTGTCAACTCCGAATGATCCAAGACGTGGGTCTCATCTCGAACATACCTCCGTAGTTGAGACACATGAAACACATCGTGAACTCCTGCTAAAGACTGTGGTAACGCCAACCGGTATGATACTTCTCCAACACGCTCCAATATCTCGAAGGGTCCAACGAACCGAGAACCAAGCTTTCCCCGACTCCCAAAGCGAATCACCCCTCTAGTCGGTGATATCTTCAAGAATACCAAATCACCCACGGTGAACTCCAGAGGTCTTCTTGACGTATCTGCCCAACTCTTCTGTCGGTCCTGTGCTGCCTTCATATGATTTCTGATAGGGTTAACCTTCTCAACTGTCTGCACAACCAAATCTGGTCCCAATAATCTTCGTTCACCGACATCGTCCCAATAAACAGGTGAACGGCATTTACGACCATACAAAGCTTCAAATGGAGCCATCTGAATAGTTGCCTGAAAACTGTTGTTGTAAGACAACTCCACCAAAAGTAGATGATCCTCCCAAGACCCCTTGAAGTCCAACCTGCATGTTCTCAACGTATCCTCAAGAGTTTGGATCGTTCTCTCCGACTGACCATCAGTTTGAGGATGACAAGCTGTGCTAAACTTCAATCGAGTCCCCAAACTTTCCTATAAACTCCTCCAGAAGTGTGATAAGAACCGAGTGTCCCGATCGGACACGATGCTCACCGGTACTCCATGCAATCTTACAATCTCCTGCATGTACCGCTCTGCCAAAGTCTCTGTCGATTGACCAACCCGAAAAGGAATAAAGTGAGCCGCCTTGGTCAACCGATCGACAATCACCCATACTGCATTGTTGCCCTTTGGACTCCGCGGTAAAGCCGTCACGAAATCCATGGTTATATGTTCCCACTTCCACTGAGGAATCAGAAATGGTTGCAATAAACCGGCAACCATTTGGTGTTCAGCCTTGACTTGCTGACATACCAAGCACTTAGCCACGAAGCGAGCAATCTCCCGTTTCATGCCTTCCCACCAGAAATGCTGTCGAATATCTTGGTACATCTTTGTCCCTCCTGGATGTACAGAGTAAACTGAATTGTGTGCCTCCTTCATAAGCTCTTCACGCACATCCCCTTTTGGCACACACACACGGCTACCATACCTCAACGAACCATCTTCGTGGATCAATAAATCTATTCGTAGTCCGGCTTCAACCTGCTCTCGAAACTTTTGTAGTCTAGGATCCTGCGATTGTGCTGTTTTAATCTTCTCAACTAAGGACGACTGTACTTGCAACTGTATCGACTGTCCCGTAGCATGTGGTAGCACAACCTCCAAGTCAAATCTCCGAAAATCCGCAATGATCTCCCTTTGTGCGGTCAATACCTGAATTGCTGGTAACCGACTTAACGCATCTGGCACGACGTTAACTTTTCCCGGATGGTACTTAAGATCAAGGTCGTAGTCGGCCGTCAGCTCCAACCATCTGCGTTGCCTCATGTTCAACTCCTTCTGCGTGAACACGTACTTCAAGCTCTTATGATCTGTAAAAACTTCGACTCTTACGCCCAAAAGGTAGTGTCTCCAAATCTTCAAAGCGAAAATCACAGCCGCAAGCTCCAAGTCATGAGTTGGATAATTCTTCTCATGGGTCTTCAGTTGTCTTGATGCGTATGCTACGACCTTCCCATGCTGCATCAAAACACATCCCAATTCTTTCCCAGATGCGTCGCTATGAATCATCAGTCCTCCGGAATCATCCGGTACGATTAGGATAGGGGCGGTTATCAACTTCTGCTTCAACGTCTTGAAGGCCAATGCACATCCATCCGTCCAAACAAACGGTACCTCCTTACGCGTAAGCTTGGTTAACGGCTCAGCTAAACGAGCGAAGTTCTCCACCAATCTCCTGTAGTATCCGGCTAATCCAAGGAAACTTCTTATCTCAGCTACATTCCTTGGAATAGGCCAATCTCGAACTGCTGCAATCTTTTCGGGATGGACGGCGATTCCATCACCCGATACGACATGTCCCAGAAATTTCACTTCTTCCAGCCAGAATTCGCACTACTCATCTTCGCATAAAGCTTCTCCTGTCTCAACATCTGCAGTACCTAATGATATCCGGATCGCAAATCCAGTTTCGAGAATATTCTCGCGCCACTAAGCTGCTCAAAAAGTTCTCCAATGCGAGGGATCGGGTACTTGTTCTTAATAGTCGCCCGGTTCAATTCTCGATAATCGATGCACATCCTCCTCGTGCCATCCTTCTTCTTTACTAGAAGAACTGGAGCTCCCCAAGGCGAGTTGCTGCTTCGAATCCAACCCTTCTCAAGCAATTCACCAACTTGCTCCTTAACTCCTTCCAATTCCACTGGTGCCATTGGATAGTAAGCTTTAGACACTGGCGCTGCACCAGGACTAAGGTCAATCGTGAACTCCACGTCTCGCTTCGGCGGTAAGCCCGATATATATTTAACACGTCCATAGAATCACGAACAACAGCCGGCTCTTTACTTTCATCACTTCCATTGATGCAAGAACATTGTTTGTCGGCCTAGCCCTAAACTCGACCGGCCCGACAGAACTGCTTCCTTACCGCAACTGCTGTCTGCTGTGAACTCCCAATTTTCCTGATATGCTCTGCTGTTCTCGAGCTGCCGTAAGAACCTGTGAGAAAGTGGTCAAACCCAGGGAGACGGTTTGCCTTTGGATGTCCACATCCAAGCTGCGCATGGACCTTCGTGCCCTGTCTGCATCGTTGGCGACTAAAGGTCCAGCGAAACTGCTGAGTCTCGTCCACTCTGCTGCATGCACGTCCACGGGTGCTCCATTCTGCCTCAGCCCAATAAATTTCTCTTCCATTTCCTCCCGTGCAGTCCGCGGAAAGAACTTCTCCAGAAAACTCTTAGAGAAATCCGCCTAACTGCTTGGCTTGGGCAAACGGTTCTCCTCCACAAGCCACCACTCTCGGCGTAATCCACTAGTTGAATGCGCACCACATCAACTCCTTTGTCCTCTGGAATCTGTGCCGCAATCAGCGAATTCTCCGTGCTGACTAGCCACTGCTCGGCTGGCATGGCTCCTCCAAACCAGTGAAAGTAGTAGGACCCACACGTCTGAACTCTGCCACGGTCCCTACTCGGTCAACTGGTCTAGTTCCAATCTTGTTCACAGACTGCTGAACGATCTGCAAACCTTCCTGAAATGAGTCCGCTTGCTGCTGGATCAGCTCGGGCTGTTTCTTTGATTTCCAGCATTCCTCTTATCACTCCAAGCATGGCGGCTCCGTTCACACGCCTCTGGTACGTCTTCAACTTCTTACCTGTCATAATCCTGAACTCAAAACACCCAATATTAGCATGATGATAGATTCTGAATATGAATCAAGGCTAGAACTCTAAGATACTTAAATAGAGTACTGCATTGTAGCTATGCCGCGGTATCATAGCCGCAATTACTTAACTCCACCCAAGTCGCCCAAGTCCTAGGGATAACAAGAAATCAGGTTTTCGAGTTGACAATGCAAAGTAAGTTTGTATGTCGACATGATCCGGAAGAATGATTCAAGGATGGTAAAACGGTCAAGGTGGCTGGACATGTTTCCTAATCACGGGCATTATGATTCGTGTATCGGGTGCAATACCCAACTACAAAGAATCAACCAAATTAACCTATGGCTTTGATACCAAAAGAACCATGTCACGCCCCGCTTCCCAGAGTACGCAAGATCGGGCACGCGACATAGCCAACCATGCTACCTGTGGGTAGGAAGTATCCATCCACGGTCACATTACGGTTGTAAGGTTATCAAGAACAAGATAAAAAGCTAATCTAATACATGTCCAGATCCATAACAACAAGAAGCAAATAAACAATAAGTGCGGAAGCTAATGATCCAATACAATGAATAAACAGTACGTCCCATAATGCGGGCTCACATCTGGAAATGAAATGAAAATAAATAAACTAAACTCTAAGGAACTTACAGTTCAGCCTGCTGGCTGAAGTACTCCTGCTCGGTCGTCGATAGTGGTAAGGAATCTGGGCCATGCAAAACCCAGACGTCAGCGCGTCATGACATCAAGTATATAGCATAAACATGGTAATAAACAATGCAAGTATGAACATGAATAGAGCAGTAACAAGGAATAACAAGCAGGGTAATGTGCAATGGTGTCCAAACTGTCCTATCAGGTTTTCTACTCTATAGTCTTTGAAACCAATTGATGAATCGTCGATGTAACTCAATAGTATCCCGTGCGTGCCCGGGACCACGGTCATGACCCTCGGGGCTGAACCCGAGACGTGCCGCTAAGCAGTAAAAGTAGGTAGTAGGATGGACGAGTGATGTCAGCATCATCACTCCCGGACTGGCCAAGCCCGTAAGACTGATCAGAACAAGTATCGAACTGTTGAGTTACAAGTCGGTTTCACCTTTGATTTCCCCATACCCCCAAGCTATGTATGTCAGGTCAGGTATTCAGTAGTCAGGGACTAATGCCAACACAAAATCCGGTAAGAGTAGGTCTGTCTGGCTCGACAGCAGGAATGGTCAGGTTTGTTGGCATTAGGCATGAGATCCGGTAACAGGTAAAGCCATGGTACATCAGGTCAACCAGGTAATGTATAAAGGTGTCATGTCATGTCAAGAGTGTACGGTACCATGTCATGTCAAGTAGGAAGTGTAACAGGTCATGTCAGGAAGCACAAGATGTCATGTGGGTGCTCATAATCAAACTAACATAAACATGTGTATAAATAAACAAGCATGAGTACTATCAGAACAATAACGGGAACATGTAATATGATATGCCAATAGATATAATTTCAAGGATATGGATGCACAGTTATCGATTAGGGTTACATTTATAGTTCCAATATTAATTAGGATACAATTTATTAAACATGGAGTGTTAATATCACATTATTATGTAGTGATGTGATCTATGGATGCAATTATATGTATGTTAAATGCGATGGATGCAAACGGGTATCCGAAAAGTTATAAAACTATAAAATGGTAATGTGGGATGTACAACTAAACAATATGTGATATAATAATATTAATATGGATAGCATATCCAAAGCGATTAGTAACTATAAAAGATATATTGATTAACCATGCACAAGAAGGTTCCGTTCAGAAATTTAGCGTCACCCTAATTTGTAAAATAGCTTAAAAATAACAAATGTTCTCCAAAAGAGACGTATCTTATACCAAAACGAAGATAATTCAATAAGGTTTTCAGTTTTATAAGTATAAGCATCTCAGGTTATCCCTACAAAAAGTTATGCATATTCAAAGTTGAAAGTTTGCTGCTGGAATTTCCCTGAACAGCAGTTTAGAGACGTGTTCATTTGCATTTTACGTTAATTAAACAGTTTATTTTGCAAGTAAATATTTCACAGAATTATAGTATTCTGAATTAGCTTCGTAACGAACTAAAGAACGTATCCTAATGATTTTTCTATGATTTATAATGAATTTTATAAGATAAGGTGTACAGTAAATTTCAGATTTGTCATATCCGATTTTTCAACGACATTTCATATGTAAACTATAAGATTTTCAAATGTATAATATTATAAAATGAAGATTATAAAAGTATATAGCATGTAGCAAGATTAAATTGCTTCGATGGGTCGCGAATCGGGAAAACGGAACGTTAACCGTCGGCGGGGAAAACTCGCGACGGCGCACGGTTCACGGAATGAACCCAAACGACGAACAAAGGAACCACACGGGTCGGGGTATCTCGCTGGAACGTCGAGAAACGTCACCGGCACGACGGAATTCCGGTAACAAAAGAACAGTTAAAAGAAATGAGAAACGAGACATGAAGCAAGAAGAGAAAAATGATAAAGAGAAGTACGAGAGAATATATAAGGGGTAGAGAGAGAGAGAAAGTGGAGACCACGGGGTTAAAGGGGAGGTTGCGATTGGCTGAGAGAATAAATTGAGAAGGATATAAAAGATTGTAAAAATATTATATGGTTAACTTAAAGATTTAAGAGATAGGTAATGAACAGTAAGATATCAGATTAGTTAGAAAAAATATATGCGATGGTTTTAATAATATTAAAATTTAGGATTTTGGCGCCAAATAAAACATTTCCAAATTGCGTCCGGGTTGGGTCTAAAAATTCGAAATTCAAATAATAGGATTTTAAGCGGGTTCCAAATTTTAAAATGAAATGTTTTATTATTAAAAAGCATACTCCCAAAACGGACACACGCACGTGCACGTAGCCATCCAAACTCGCCCGTTTCACTGAACGGGACGAGACTACAATGCACGGACGCTACCACGAGGCTAAGGGTGTCAAGTAGGCCAAGAAGAATATTTTCAATTTTATTTTAGGTGCTAAAATTTGTTATATGCAGAATGACTTAGCCGGTTAAAATTTTGCAATAAGAACCAAACAAGCAAGATAAATGAAATGAGCAATGCCAAACACTCAACCAGTAACAGAAATAGTATTATTGGGCTCGGGTGTTACATCCCACGAGAGCAGAAATCAGTTTGCTCCCTGAGACAACTTTCCTCATCTATATATAAGGTGTGGAAGCAGGTGAAGGGGACTCATCCCATGACGGATCCCGATAGAGCGGTTCCTCCCAAAACCAAAGCGGCTTTTCACAAAAAAGAGATGCCCAATAAAGCTCAAGGGCCCGAAGCAAACTCCAAAGGCCAAAACTCCAAACACCACAAGCTTGGGGGCATGGTAGTTCACATAGTCTATATGGTGAATTCCAAAGACGAAGTTCGAGCTTCTACTAGTCACCGACCTCTAACTCGGTCCCTGACAAAAGTTCAACTGCAACATGAAAAGCTGCAGGAGATACTCGCTCAGGCAGCAGCAAACGCTAATCCATCGCCTAAGGAAAATCCCAAGGATGTACCCGAAGAAAGAATTGAGAAGGAGTTGGATATTGATTTTCTAAAGCACGCTCTGAAGAAGGGAGATGCAGAAAGGGCAGAAATGTCCACTCAAATGAACCAGATGGTCCATCTGATTCAGAATATGGCTGGAATAATAGTTCAATTGGAACCACTGGCAGATGAACCGCCGGTAGTCGGTCTTAAAGATAAGGATGATATTTCAAATCCTCTGCAAACCTCATCAACGGCTGAGGAAGAAATGATTACTAAAGAAAAGCTGGGCACATATATCGCTCAGCAAATCAAAACTCACTACGCCAGTGATGCCGCAAATAGACCAATCAAGATTGGTCGACCGTATCCGACGTGGTATGATCAAATACAGTACCCGCCAGAGAACACACTTCCAACGTTCCACATGTACAAAGGAAACGGGAATCCTTACCAGCACATCGCGCGATTTAAATCCATTTGCGGTAACACTGGAGAGAATGATATACTACTCCTCCGACAATTCGTCAGCGGTCTGGTGGGCATCACCTTCGTATAGTATGTGGAACTCTCAAATGATTTCGTGAAGAGCTTCAACGAAATGGATATGCTCTTCTGTCAGGGATTCGCTAATGAGAACGAACATACTACCGTGACGGCGCTGGTCAACAAAAAGGTTAGACCGAATGAGACTTGGGTTCAATATGTTACCCGATGACGAAATCTCTGGTCAAATACAAGCAACGCATCGATGAAGTTGCAACCATGGGAATGCTCATAGCCACCCTTGACTCAATTCAAAGGTGTCATCGTATATGGCCCTCTTCAAGCCGACGACCTTCCAAAAACTCATGGATAAAATGGCTCGATTGGATCAAATGGGTCAAGACTCTTTCTCATCCGATGGTGACGAGTGAAAAGCGGAGGCAAGATGGCGTTTTTCTCCTACGCTCAACAAAGATAAGCGGCTCTGAAGCAACCTGTCGCCAAAATAGCGACGGTGTGGATACTTGTTCCCCCTGAGATACGCAGTGGGCATATTTCTCACTGGCGGAAGAATCTCTATGTAGAATGGTCATTTCTTTTCAAAAGGTAGGAAGGATATTAAAGGGCGTACAAATAGGTTCTACAATCTAGTGGAATGCCTCGCTAAAAAAACGGTATATCCATAAGCGAAATGGGCACGGATGAAAACCCGAAAGGGCGCCGTGAGTAAAAACAGCAGGATTGCCGACGAGTTTGTGAAAACCCGGAAGGACACAATCTCGTTAAAAAAATGGTATATCCACAAGCGAAATGGGCACGGATGAAAACCCGAAAGGGCCCTGTGAGTAAAAACAGTAAGATTGCCGACGAGTTTGTAAAAACCCGGAAGGGCACAATCTCGTTAAAAAACAGTATATCCACAAGCGAAATGAGCACGGATGAAAACCCGAAAGGGCGCCGTGAGTAAAAACAGCAGGATTGCCAACGAGTTTGTGAAAACCCGGAAGGGCACAATCTCGTTAAAAAAAAGGTATGTCCACAAGCAAAATGGGCACGGATGAAAACCCCAAAGGGCGCCGTGAGTAAAAACAGCAGGACTGCCGGCAAGCTTGTGAAAACCCGGAAGGACGCAACCTCGTTAAAATAAATACACTTACAAGAACCTCACAACTCGTGAGGAGAATCCCCCTGTGAGACCCTCACGGCTCATAGAATTCAAAAGCCTTAAGTTACAGGGATCTAGACGTGTTCTTAAGCCGTCATATCTTTCAAATTGCCCTACAGGCGGTCCATATTGACCCTTGTATACAATCTATGGGCACGAATAAATATTTCTTTGCCAAGTTCTACAAATGGTAAGAAATGTCCCCGTATGGTGAATAAAACTGTTCCCCGCCGAACACAGAGACGCGACCGTGTAGGTTCGTCTTGCTTGAAATTCGGGGCAGATGCTAATTGGTGCTATCCGTCCACCTCTCCGAAGATGCCAAGTTGATTTATGACACCATGTATCGAAGGTTTAAACGGATGCGGCCGATATAGCAGACTTCGTCAGATTCTCCCTCGTTTGAGGGGTTTTTGATTGTGGGGTCGCTCTTCCCTGTAGGCGCAAGCCCCTGCAGTTAATTACGCTACCGCATCGCGGTAACAACTTTCTCCTTCTCTAGATGGTCATTTCGTGTCATGGGTGTTTATTTTGTTTGTGGTTGCCCATGGATTGTATACGGAGACTAATGTATGTTGTCGCCCGTAGGGCGTGGATTAGTCCAAATCCGTATCTTATTAGATTTGGGTTTAGGGGTTGGGTTTAAGGATACGTTAGCCTCATTTGGGACTAAGATCGACTTAAACGTGTGTTAAGGATACGCTAGTCTAATTTTTAGACTAAGATCAACTTAACAGGATCATTTAGATCCAACAAGAAAGCATTTGGCCTCTGTTGTTTAGTTTAGGAACATTGCGGTCGATTAGTTTAAGGACATTACGGTCCATTGTTAGTTTAAGGACATCTCGGTCCAGGTTAAGGACATCATAGTCCATGGGTTTAAAGGGACCCCACCGTCCGAGGTTAGGGACATCGTAGTCCATGAGTTTAAGGACCCCACAGTCCGTAATTTAAAGACATCGTAGTCTATGAGTTTAAGGACCCCACAGTCCGTAGTTTAAAGACATCGTAGTCTATGAAGTTTAAGGACATCATAGTCCATGAGTTTAAGGACCCCACAGTCCGTAGTTTAAAGACATCGTAGTCTATGAGTTTAAGAACCCCACAGTCCGTAGTTTAAAGACATCGTAGTCTATGAAGTTTAAGGACATCGTAGTCCGTGAGTTTAAGGACCCCACAGTCTGTAGTTTAAAGACATCGTAGTCTATGAAGTTTAAAGACATCGTAGTCCATAAGTTTAAGGACCCCACAGTCCGTGAAATGTGTGGTTGTCGGGACCCGTCACCTCTCTAAAGACGTTGAAGGATTACAACGACAGATATCAGAGGAGCAAAGAGATGTACCCTTGAACCGGTGTGAGTTGGTTGAAAGGTCTGAAGTCCAGTTTGGGACTGAGATCTGTTAAATATTCGTGAGCAGATGGGCTCGGTTCAATATAAGTTGAGAACTTATGGCCAATATTGGGCTAAGTCCAATAAGATTAAAATGTTTAACATTTTATTGTTCTGGGCTGTTGAGCCTTTATTTGGGCTTGGCCCTTTTAATAATGCTGAGCATTAGATCCTGACATTTTTTTGTCTTATATTGAATGCATAGCATTCATCAGAACAATGTGTGTTCTGACAGCGCGCCACATGGCACGCCAGGCGCTTTGCACCAATTAAAGAGCGCATTGCGCTTCTGCCAAGTAGCGCACACGAAAAGGACATGTGTCGCGCTTGGCACTAAGCGCCAAATGATGGGCGCATTGCGCCAGTTTATGAGCGCTAGGTGCTAATTTATGAGCGCATTGCGCTAGTATAGTGGCGCACAGGTGAGTGACACATGGCGCGCTTGGCGCTGAGCGCCAGCCCATGAGCGCAGTGCGCTATTTTAGAAGCGCAAAGCGCAAATTGCATACATGGTTGACACGTGGTGCATTTTGGCGCTGAGCGCCGGTCCAAGGAGCGCAGAAGCGCAGTTCAAGAGTGCAAGACACTTTTCAATAGCGCAAAGCGCATTTGATCAAATTTATGATCTGTGAACAAATTTATGTTCCTTTTAAAGGCGGCTTTGCCTCAAGATTCAAGAACAACAGTTCTTATTTTTTAAAGGGCTTTGCCTTTGTAGATCAATGATCTGTGAGTAAATACTTCTTCTGTTTTTATGATGAGAGCTTTTGATCTCTTTTTATAAAAGACCTTGTTCTTTTGTAGATCTATGATCTTTTAAGAAGATAATTCTTCTGTTTTAATGAGATGATTTCATCTCTTTGTTCAAGAATCATTCTTTTTACCTTGAAGAAATGATCTTCTTTCAAGAGCTTGCTCTCCTTCTTTTGAGTTTTCTCAAAGTTTGTAGGGGGGTTTCTCTTTCTCAGACTAGAAGTCTTGGGGCCTTTTTATAAGGCAAGTTGATTTGTTAAATCAGTTAAAGAGATCTTTCTCTGATTGATTTGGGAATGTTTCCCCACCGTTGGATCTTTGATCCTAGGGTTTCTGTTTTACAGAAGGCAATTTTCTTGTTTTTGACAAGATTGGAAAAATATTTCCATAACAGAATTTTAATTCTGATTAATTAATGATTTATCATTATTAGATCTTTTGATCTAACGGTGGAGAATTTTTAATTCCAGCGCTGGCGTACCCGTGCTTTGCATGTGGTGAGCTGCTCAGAGCGCAGCGCACTTTGCACTAGCGCACCTACGTTTAACACGTGGAGCGCAGCGCAGAGCACAACGCACCCTGCGCTAGCGCACTCATGTTTGACACATGGCACGCAGCGCGCCTAGCGCCAGCGCATACATGGTGCACTGCCTAGGGCGCAACGCACCTGGCGCTAGCGCATCCATGTTTGACACGTGGTGCGCAGCGCGTCCAGCGCTGGATCTGAAGCGTTGCTTCAATTTTTGAATTTTAAATTTTAAAACAGAGCTTTGCTCTGATTGGGGGTGCACTGCCTAGAGCGCAGCGCACCTGGCGCTAGCGCATCCGTGTTTGACACGTGGCGCGAAGCGCACGTGGCGCGAAGCGCACCTAGCGCTGGATCTGAAGCGTTGCTTCAACTTTTAAATTTTGAATTTCAAAACTGAGCTTTGCTCTGATTGGGGGAAACAAACACGTGTAGGTCCTCTCGACTTATAAGGAGAAAACACTCTTATGAGATCCTTACGACTTATAAGAGAAAACACCACTTAGAAGTCCTCACGACTTCTAAGGAGAACATACACCTACAAGATCCTCACGGCTCGTAGGGAGAAATACCTTTATGAGACCCTTACGACTTGTAAAGTCAAAAAAGGCTTAGTCGACAGTACCCTAACCTTGTCTACTAAACCACCTTTGTCCACATCGACTGGGGCAAATGATGAGTCGCTCCTGGCAATATCCCAGCTGTAGTGATACCGATGCCTAAATAGGTGTCAAACTCTAAGTCAACCTCTCCGGCAAGTGTCGTCCCTACAACCATCTGATGAAGAAGGGGACCCCATTCGTTTGGGATCGTGAATGTCAGAGTGCACTGGACGAAATCAAGCAATATCTGCAGAAGCCGCCGGTACTGACCACTCCGGTCAAGGGAAAGCCCCTCATCTTGTACACAACCGCCCTTGAAGGTTCCTTAGGCGCGCTATGGGCACAGGAGAACGACCAAGGGAAAATGAAAGCCCTCTACTATTTGAGTCGAGTTCTCCTGGGGCAAAAAACAACTACCCCCCTATCGAAAAACACTGCCGGGCGTTAATCTTCGAGATAACGAAGCATCGACATTATGCTTTGGCGCATGAGGTCTATCTCATATCAAAAGTAGATCCTCTCAAATATTTGATGTCAAGAGCCATACTAACAGGACGGCTCGCTAAATGGGCCCTACTCTTAATGGAATTCTTGATAACATACCGACCTCTTAAGGCAGTGAAAGGCCAGGCCATCGCCGACTTTCTCGCTGAGCATCCGATACCTGCCGATTCACCCCTAAATTGCGAATTACCAGACGAGCACACGTTTGACATGATCGACAGGGAGAGAGGAGGGAGTGATACCCGATGGGAACTCAACTTTGATGGGGCATCTTCCTTGAAGAAGCGAAAACACACCTCCCCCATAATCAAATCTAGGGTAGGCTTCATCTTCGTGACTCCACAAGGAGGGATAATGCGCTTTGCCTTTTCCTTAACAGAGCCGAGGACAAACAATGAAGCAGAATATGAGGTTTTGATAGCAGGTCTTGAGATCGCTGTCGACATGGGAATCGAAAACCTCCTCATATACGGAGACTCCCAGCTGGTCATTAGTCAAGTAAACGGCGACTATTAAACGTGCAAACTAGAGTTGGTAAAGTACGGCGAGAGAGTGGGATAATTACTGACTCAAATCCCCTCCTACGTCCTGGAAAGCATACCGCGTACAGAAAATAGCAAAGCGGACGCATTAGCTAAACTCGCTAAAGAACTGGCTGACGAAAATCTCGATGACGTAAGGATCGTTGTGCAAAGCCGTCGGGTTCTTGCATTAGCAGAAATATCCCTGGAGTCGTCTGAAGAAAAGGAAGCGACCAAGCAAACAACCCTACGAATAGAGGATCAAGAAAAAGCTAAGGATTGGAGAGAAGTCATTATAACTACTTCAAATCCTGTCGAACACCTGAAGATGCATCCTCAAGACATCAGCTCATGAAATGAGCTTTGTCTTTTGCCTTCGTCAATGATACTCTGTATAAGAGATCGTTTGACTCTTTGTGGCTAAGATGCCTGGGACCGGAAGAAGCAAGGAGAGTCATCCAAGAAACTCACGACAGACTCTGCAGTTCTTATCAAGCCGGGCCTAAAATGAAGCTGAAGATCAAAAGAATGGGATACTATTGGCACACGATGATTCAGGACTGCCTCGAATACGCAAAGCAGTGCCACTCGTGCCAAATTCATGGAGACTTCATCCACCAGCATCCAAACCCGCTAGACCCAACAGTGACTAGCTGGCCGTTCAAAATGTGGGGAACCGACATAATTGGGCCTATCGAACCGGCATCATCCAAAGGACATCGGTTCATATTGGCGACAACCGATTATTTCTCTAAGTGGGCAGAAGCAGTACCGCTAAGAGAAGTGAAGACGGAGAATATTCTCCATTTCTTCAAAACACACGTTATCTATCGGTTCGGCACTCCGCGACGGATTATCTCCGATAACGGGCCAGCCTACAGAAACCACAAAATCAGCCGCTTCGCACAGCAGCATAATATAAACTGGAGATACTCTTCGGTCTATAATCCCCGAGCTAACAGTCTAGTTGAGGATTTCAACAAGACCTTGACGAAGATTATAAAGAAGACGGTGTCCAAAAATAAAAAGGACTGGCACGAGAGACTGCATGAAGCTCTCTGGGAGTACCGAACTACGTTCAAAATGGCTACGAATACAACGCCGTACGCATTGGTATTCGGCACGGAAGCGGTCCTCCCCTTGGAAGTAGAGTTACCCTCTCTACGAGTGGCAGTTCATTATGAGCTGACGGATAAAGAAAATGCCCATTTTTGGCTTGAGGAGCTCGACGCCCTCGATGAAACTCGACTCATGGCGCAGCAAAACTTAGAAGCTTACAAAGAAAGGATGATGCACTGATACGAGAGATTAACTAGGCCGAGAATATTCCGCCAAGGCAAACTCGTGCTAGTCGTAAAAAGACCTATGATCCTCAATCGCGTCAAACGGGGGAAATTCGAGCCGAACTATGAAGGCCCGTACATCATAAACAGGGTCTACCAAGGTGGGGCCTACCTACTCATGGATATGCATGGCGAAAGACCCTTCTGGCCAATAAATGGTCGGTTCCTGAAAAAATACTACGCCTGACGAGTCACGGCCTAGGTCAACGATAGATGACGACGTCTATGTCCGCTCGTTATCTTTCTAAGTCCAAACTCTATAAGTAGTATCCAGCGAAACCTCGCCTCAAAATCGCCAGGGACCGTAATGTCCTTAAACTAACAATGGACCGAAACATTCCTAAACTAAAAATGGACCGCAATGTCCTGAAACTAGCTACGGACCGAAATGTCCATAAACTACTACGAACCCCAGCATCCTTAGGCTAACGGGGCAAAAAAAGGGTACGTCCATAAGCAAAATGGGCATGGATGAAAACCCGAAAGGGCTCCGTGAGTAAAAACAGCAGAGCTACCGGCGAGTTTGTGAAAACCCGAAAGGGCGCAGACCCATAAAAGAAATTCATGCACACTTGCAAGGCCTTCTCGACCTTGTAAGGAGAAAATACCTGTGTGAGATCCTTACGACTCACAAGAGAGCAACACACTTAGGAATTCCCACGATTCCTAAGAAGAAATTACACTTGCGAGATTCTCACGACTCGTAAGGAGAATCCTCTTATGAGACCCTCACGGCTCAGAGGATTCAAAAGTCTTAAGCTACAGGGATCTGAACATGTTCTTAAGCCATCACATTCCCCACAATGCCCAACAAACGGTTCAATATTGACCCTTGTATACAATCCACGGGCATAAATAAACGTTTCCTCCACCAAGTTCCACCAATGGCGCGAAATGTCCTCATGTGGTGAACGGCACTTGTAAGTCCTCTCGACTTATAAGGAGAAAACGCTCTTGTAAGATCCTTATGACTTTTAAGAGAATACACACTTAAGAATCCTCACGATTCCTAAGGAGAAAACGCACCTACGAGATCTTTACGACTTGTAGGGAGAAACACCTTTATAAGACCTTTACGGCTCATGAAGTCAAAAGCCTTAGTCGACAGGATCTTAACCCTGTTTGCTAAGCCACCTTTGTTCGAATCGACAAAGGCAAATGATGATTCTCTCCTGGCGATATCCCAGCTGTATCGATGCCGATGCCTAAATCGGTAATAAATTCCAAGTCCTTTCATGGCAAGTGATGATTCGCTTCTGGCAATATTCCAGTCGCAGCGATGCTGATGCTAAGATTGGTATTAGAGCTCAGGTCCATGCTCGCAACAAAATCAGCGAGCCAAAAATACAAAAAAATATATATATAGCCGAAATGATTGGGCAACTCGCAATAAAAAGCAGCGAGTAAAAAGAAAAATAGCTGAAATAATTGGGCACCGCAAAAAATAGCCGAAATGATTGGGCAATCGCGACTTTCGCGATAAAAAGCTGAAATGATAGAGCATCGCGGAAGGAAATAAAAAATATAATAATGAAAGAATGAAACATTTGCCCTACAGGCGATTCCATACTGACCCCTGTATACAATCCACGGGCATAAACGAAAAGGGAACCACATTTCCCTACCAGACTCTGTCAAAGGGAAGCCAGATCTCAACGGCAACATCTACAGCCTAAAGATCACCACAATGTTTCTTCTCACTCCAATCGAATGCAGATGTAACGTCAAAACCGACCTCAGGGTCACAATAAAACAGAGCCATGACAAAGTCCCTAGTTCCATATCTCAACGGCAACATCTACAGCCTAGAGATCAGCAATGGTGTTCCTCCTCATTCCAGCAGGGTACGGACGTGACACCACCAATTGGAGCCACGGAAAAGACTCCACAGTTCACAGACAACCGAGAGTCAAACCTGACACCACAGAAAGCGGAGCACGTCAACCTCGACACCGCAGAAAGCGGAGCACGTCGATCCTGACACCGCAGAAAGTGGAGTAAGTCAATCCTGACACCGCAGAAAGTGGAGTAAGTCAATCTTGACACTGCAAAAAGCGGAGTACGTCAACCCTGACACCGCAGAGAGCGGAGCACGTCAACCCTGGCACCGCAGAAAGCGGAGCAAATCAACCACGACACCGCAGAAAGCGGAGCCAGTCAACCAATAATCCCTCGATTCGTCTCGACTCGTAAGGAAAATCCTTAGAAAATGGGGATAAGGACTTGTTTCCTAAGCATTGGGGCCCCACAAGTCGGTCCAAGATGGGCCATTGCATACTATTCACGGGCCACACTCTCCAAAGTCGAATCTCGACAAGGAGGGAAACAACCACTTACGAGTTCTCTCGGCTTGTAAAAGGGAAAAATTCTCTTGGGAGATCCTTACGACTCTCGAGAGAAAATATATACTTAGGAATCTTCATGATTCCTAAGGAAAAAATACACCTACGAGATCCTCTCGATTCGTTGGGAGAAAAGTCTTTATGAGACCCTCACGGCTCATAAAGTTGAAAAGTCTTAGGCGGCAGATCTGAACCTGTTTCCTAAGGCATCGTTGTCCTGCGAAGAGATCAAGATAGATTATCTACAAAATGTATTTGCTAAAAAGGACACACCGCTATGAAACAAAATATGTCTTTTATTCATGAATCCAAATGAATACAAGGTACATTTCATAAAAGAATCAAAAGATACTCTCATTCAGGAGTAAATACAAAACGGAGAATATTAAAAAAAACATATATATCTTCAAGCCGGCGGACGATGCAATAAATTCATCAATTTGTCATTCTTCCGCTGGGCCTCGGCTTCAAGCTTTGTTATGGCCACAAGACGGGTCTCCGCCTGAGACTGTTGAGCCTGATACGAGGCAAGCCGACTTTCAAGCCCCCTTTCAGCAACTTTGTGAGCTTCAACTATCTCGCGGGTAAAGATAACGGCTTTATCAAAAGCTACCACCTCCGTGATAGCTTCTTGAATCATCCGCCAAAGTTCGTACGTACGAGTGGTCTTAGTAGTGAGTTGAGCTTGAAGTTCCCCCAAAGCATTCGAAGCTAACTCCCTCTCCGAAAACTTCCGATTGAGCCTCTTCTCGCACGACTGCAGATTGGCCATGCACCGCTCGATCCATCCCCACAGACTCGATTTCACAGTTAAGATGTCGGAGGGAAGGCGGATGCATTCAAGACCGTGTAGGCAGACTTCCACTAGGCGACAATACTCAACCCAGACGCGTACCAATGCTTCATCATAATAGGTGGTGAGAACGGACAAGGAAGCATTGGCTTCGACAGCAAATTCTTCGGCCGGGACAAAGGTACCAGCGCGAAAGTCTTTAATGAGAGCCGTCAGAGAGTAGATACTTTGTCTCGCTATCCTTTCGGACCACGCCGGGCATAGAGACCCGGTGGCATGAAGATCCGAGATTCCAACGGAGTTAGGGTTGGCAGAGCTGTCAAGATTTGTGAACAGTCGGTGAGAATCATAAACATGGAATAGGCAAATCAATGCCAAAGATAAAACCTTACTTACCCGCAGTCATGCAATGAGGGTTTGAGAGATTCCCAGGCCCATCGAGGATCTCGACCTCGTCATCGGCTTCCAGAACTGTGCAGTGCATATTAGCATCATTATAAAGAATAATAATAAAACTAAAGGGGTCAAAGAACACCAACCTTGCCCGGAAGAAAGGACTATGCTTTGCGAGGGTATCGCCAGTGGGGCAGCCATATTAAGCAAACGCTGGAAGGTTTTCCTGGGAGATAGATCCATGGTGGAGGCTGCCAATTCCTGCAATTCTGAAGGAAAGAAGGGTTCAGATAACAGAAGGATCGTTAAAACGAAATATAGGGTATTACCTTCGATACTTCGCCCTTCTTGAACTGGAGGGATGACAGCTTCGGCAGGCTCTTCCACACCCTCGGGTACATCGCTGGGGATATGGGCCAGCGAGGCAGCTTCCAATTGAGGAACAACAATCGCCACCGGGAGCTCCAAGACATGACTAACGGCTCCGACAACCTTTTCTACACCCTTCGGTGTGTCACTGGAGATGTCCATGGAAGACGAGGTCAATGAAGTCACCTCTGCTGGAAGAATAGACACTGGAGGAACAGAAGTAACCACCGGAAGCTCTATAGTAGGAATAGCAGCTGTAACGACCTCCTCCGCACCTACTAGTGCCTCATTAGAGACATTTACAGAGTCCACATTCAGGACGCGACTTGAGTTCAAATTCTCTGTCATTGCTGAAGTCCCAGTAAAATTTTCACAAAGATAAGGAGATGTAAAAAGCGATACAAATTATTTGCCGAAAGAAAAAATACAGAAAGCACACATACCGATGTGCCAGGATGCTTCTAGTATGGCTTTTTCAAGCCGTCGTTCCTTCCTGAGGAAGTGTGCTCGCCGGGGTTTTAATGCATATTCATGGCCACCGGTCTTCAATGCCAGCTCATCTTCGGAAGCGGCTGAGATAGGCTGCTTGAGGGCTATCTCATCTTCCCATTGCAGGGGACCCATATGTACTCTCCGTAGTGATGGGGGATCTTCGTAGAATATGACGGGAGGATAAGGTTTCTTTGGGACACCCACGTTCTCAGTTTCGTCTTGTGAGCGCCTTATAGCCTCAGCCAATTGTGCGGCTTCCTTGGCAGACGAACCCGGAAAGAGAAGACCATCATCCCGCTCTTGCATGGATATGGGTTCATCTTGGGCAATGGCCTCAGATTCGAGTGAGAGGTTGAGCAGAACGGTAACCGTTTTCTTCCTCCTTTTTGAGCTGGAGCTAATGCTAGATGAAGATCGCTTCCTGCACTTCGACGCTTTGGCGCGACGTTGGCCGATTTCACCTCCAGTATCCTCTTTTGGCGGTATTATCGATGATGACACGGTCATTGATGACGCCGCAACTGATGAAACTACTGCCGACGCCTTATCGGAAGCCTTTGCCTGGGCTCTAGTGCGCATTGGCATGCTAACTGTGGGAGGAGTCGATTCCGCATCCGCCGTCTCAGGGATAAGTAAGGCACCGTTACCCCTTAATGGAGGGCGAACCACTGTCCACGGTCGCGGTGGAACGCCCATGGCCTGGATCGGGGCAGGAGCCCTATATCCGAAGAGTATCCGCTTCTCCTCAGCAATGATGGAACCAACTTGATGGCGGTACCAACCCATAAAAGACCCCACACACCTTAGGATATAGTCGGCCTCGGGGATCACGAAGTGAGAGCCGGTGTTCAGCCGCATGAAGTGATGGATGATGTCACGAACAACTCCCAGAGACGAGCTGGGCTCTACCAAAAATGCCTCGAAGGGAACACCCTGGTTATAACCCAATTGCCGAGCAAAGCGGTGTGGATTATACCGCATGAAAAGAGCCGTATCATTTCGACGGAACACCAAATAACCCGGCCTAATCGAATACAAGTGCATAATTTCCTTAGGCTTTAAGGATGGTGCTCCCCCTTTCGATAAATCGAATAGCTGTTGAATAGGTCCCGAAAGAGCAGAGAGGACTCGGTCATTGAATACCATCCCCCTTTCATTAGCATACGGGTTAAGCAACACACGAAGGGCCCCTAGATGAGTTGGATCGGGAGCAGAAGCATCCACCAACCTCATGAGCCGTGGGAAGGTGTAAGCATCATAGAAATCCGGCCTCTGATGCGCTGCGAATGCCCCCAATACATGCATCTCGATCCACAACGTAAAGTAGTGGAGGGAGAAACTCACCACATCTAAACCCGGGGTCAAAGTATTGGCTGCATTGCTCAGCCCATGATATAAGTGCAATAACCCCGCAATACCCACGGCCAGTCGTGTCCCTTCAGCCACTCGATGAGCAGGGTAGATGACCGAAACTCTCATGAAGCGACGATGCATTGGAATGGCAAACCAGCTAAGCCAAAGGCTGATAAAACCGACAAAAAAGGTCTCTTCGTCCATACCGGGAGCCGCAATTGAATCAAAGGACACGGCCGACAATATCGAGATGTAAAAATGCGGTAAATCTTCTTCTTTGGCCGGCAGCTTATTCAGCCTAAACCCAAAGGGGTCGTTAATATTCGCAAATTTCGGAGCGTCCTTTGATAAGACATATTCACGAAGGAAGCAGGCGATGAAGCTCTTAAAGGTGACGCCATGTCCCTCTGACTCCGCGAACAGCTTCTTGAAAATACCCAGAGTCTTGATTAGACTGGAGTACTTATGACGGACGGCGTTTTCGGTCGTCAAGCCGTCAAGCATAGCAGGCATGGTCGTGAATACATACTCATCGGGAGGCGGCAACTCTTCATAGTGCTCTCCCCTGATCGGCAATCCAGAAATCTCACGGAACTCTTCCAGAGAAATCGAAACCTCACGATCCCCTAGCAAGAAAGTGTTTGTGGGAAGATTCCATTGATTCAGGAAAGTTTTAACCCACCAGACATGAGGGGACTGATAATGAAAGAGGGATGCATACACCGCCTGATAAACCCAACCTTCTGCAATCGTGCACAATGAGCAGACAGAACATATCGAGCCCAGGGAAGATAACCCGTTGGGTGGCGAGGGGTAAGCCCTATCTTATAAATTTGTCCCCAGGGTTGGGCTTCACCTTGACAAATGCGATGCCCCAAGATGTCTATGGCCGGCAAAGGCTGGTTAGGTATCCCAGTTGTCGACGGCTCAAGCCGGCCTATACGAGTCCAGTCAGTCGCCTCCACCGCAAAAGCAGTCTGCGGACGCTCCATCGGAAAAATAGAATGGAAAGGCTCTGCTAGCACTTCACAAATAAAGCTGCGGCGGCCCCGGATGATATGCCCATACCAAGTTCCCCACAAGAGCAAACTGGTACAGTCTCTATCATGGGCCCTAATCATCGCCATTGCTTCTTCGTCCGACGACGATTGTGGAAAAGCAGTGTCTGAGCGAGTAAAAGGAAAGTAGGGAAGAGAAGCCATTGTTCCTGAAACAAGAGAAAGAAAAACCATTAGTGAAGCCCATATATATATATAATAACAGAAGAAAACGACAAAATGTCTGTTTTGCAGGACCACTGCCTACAAGACACATGGACCCCACAAAATCAATATGGCGGCTCACCAATGATGAGACATGGCAATCATTATGGGAATCAAGAAGATCCCCATTAAACAGACATTGGAATTCAAACAATTCTTGGGAAAACAAATTCTGTTAAGCACTCAACAAATTCAAATTTGTGCGAATAAGGATAAAACCCTATGAAAAGATTTTCAAGAACACCAGGGAATAAAATTTCCGAAGGGTCCTCTTGATCTTTCAGAGCTAAGCTCTTCGCCAGAGGAATTAAATTCCTTTTATGTGATGGAATTAAATTCCAGAAACTCATAAAAAAATATATGAGAAATAAAATCCCATGAATCCTAAAAAATCAGAGGGGAATGCCCGAGATATGGAGGTTTACTGCTCAAAGATCCCATCTTTGGATCCCAAAGCGGATGGGTTTCAGAAGAGAGCAAAGCTCTCATAATGGATTTAAAATCCATAAATTTTTGTTCAAAAAGAAAAGTTTTTTCCGATGTGCAAGAATTTTACCTAAAAAGGGTTTCTTTTTAACAGAGTTTAACTCTGGAATTACAATGGAAAAAAACTAAGCTCTGAGGAGGAGAATTATATTCTCAAAGAAAACGAAGAAGAAAGATGATGAAAGAAACAGTGACCGCCTAAAGAACCAAACCCTTGCATTTATAAAACGTGACAAGGGCGGTTCACCTCCCCGTTCCTCTAGGCAATCCAACGGCTGTAAAGGTGACAGCGTTGCACTCACGTGCAAGCCACGTGAGAACAACGCTGTGGGGGCATTTGTTCCCTTATGAAAAATGAATAATAGATATAAAAAGTAATGGGAAAAGTCTCCAAATGGAGCATCACGTGCCCACACGTGATAGGCACTGCGCTTGACAAAACATGGCTGAAACTGAGCCTCATGTGCAGACATGTGACCTCTATATACAAAGTATATAGGCGCCTTCTTAAAACAAACAATTGGCCAGACAAATTCACGTGATAGCACGTGATGCTCTTTGGTGGGATTAACTTTGTGGGGTCACGTGCTACACATGATGGGCTCCTATGCCTTCTGAACTTATAGAATTAAATTCTAAATAAAAGGGATGAAAGCCCTATTTGGAAAATATTTCCTTAAATCTTTCTAAACAAGAAAGATTGCGCTCTGTAAAGAAGAGCGCCGTTGGATTAAAAATCCAATGGTGATTAAAAATCACCAATTTACAGAAGAAGATTTTATATAGGGAAATATTTTCGTAATCTTTTGAGAAATATCTTCTGTAAAACAGAAGTCCTTGGATTAAAAATCCAACGGTGAATAAAATTCACCGATTGATCTAAAAGATCATTTTAGTAGATTATAAAATCAATCAAAATCTCTCAATGAGAGATTTTCTGAACAAATTGATTCTTTTCTTTCTCCTATAAATAGAAGCCAAGAGACACAAAAAAGGAGATACAGAAAGAAAAGGAGAAACCCCCTCGTAAGCTTAAAAGAAAAAGAGAATTTAATTCTCTAGAAAGAAGAACTCCCTTACAAAAACTTCAAGTTAAAGAGAGAAAATAGAAAGAGAAAGCCTAGGTAAGAAAGAACAAAACACGGTGAACATGTTACTTCTTCTTCGTCTCCACAAGAGTTTAACTCTTACAAAGAACTTAGTTCTTTCTTCTGGCAAATGGATCTGCAGAAGCAGATTTCCCCACAAGTTGAGAATTTAATTCTCATCGGGGAGATTCTGCCATGCAGATCCAAAACCTAGAGGATGATCTAAGTTCAGAGAATTTAATTCTCCCAAAAAGTATATAGGAATTTAATTCCTCTGATAAAACAAGGGTTTAACCCTTCATATAAGAACTTAGTTCTTCCTTATGGCAAAATATCTGCAGAAGCAGATCTTCCCACAAGTTGAGAATTTAATTCTCATCGGTGAGATTCTGTCATGCAGATCCAAAACTTAAGAAAAAAAACTAAGTCCTAAGAATTTAATTCTTACAAAAAGGGGCTCGAACGTCTCAAAACTCAAGATCTCCATGCAGGTAAGGAAAAGATTAGTGCTTGAACAAAAAGAGAACAAACTGAGATCAGCTCATGCGATCCCACGTGACCCCTTAAGCATTGCTTAGCTTTCAAAAAGCAGAAATGGAATAGGTCGAAGGCAATAGCGCCAAATTTCGAGCGCCTCACATGACTCCACGTGAGCGCCTCAAATTCTTAGTGTTTAACACTACTTCAAGTGCCTCACGTGACCCCACATGAGTGCCTCAAATTCTTAATGTTTAACACTACTTCAAGCGCCTCACGTGACCCTACGTGAGCGCCTCAGACTCTCAGCATTTAACGCTACTTCAAGCGCCTCACGTGACCCCACGTGAGCGCCTCAAACTCTCAGCATTTAACGCTACTTCAAGCGCCTCACGTGGGAGCACATGAGCGCCGAGCATATGCTAGTATTTAACACTATGACAGGCCAACCTTAACCCAAATTAGCTAAGTCTCCCAAAGCAAAAATTCTTTTTCAACCGAGCCTCAATGATACTCAGGTCTTTCAAAATTGATCTCAGATGGCATTCAAAGTAATGTTATCCCATTCCTTCTCAATCTGACATTTGGTTCAAGTGTACATCTCTTCACACCTCTGATACATGTCGTTGTAATTCTTCAACGTCTTCAGAGAGGTGGCGGGTCTCGATAACCAACAACTTTTTGGTACATTTCCAAACCCCAATGGACCGCAACATCCCTAAAGTAAACTCTATGGTCCGTAATGTCCTTAAACTAATATTCATGGACTATGATTTCCTTAAACTCTGCGGACTATGATGTCCTTAAACCATGGAACGCAACGTCCCTAAACTAAACTCTATGGACTATGATGTCCTTAAACTTCATGGACTATGATGTCTTTAAACCCAATGGACCGCAACGTCCCTAAACTAATGCTCTTTCTTTGGATCAAAAATGATCCTGAACCCCGTTAAGTAGATCTTAGTCTAAAACTTAGACTAACGTATCCTTAACAAACATTTAAGTTGATCTTAATCTCAAACGAGGTTAATGATCCTTAAATCAACCATACCCAAATCTAAAGAAAATACGGATTTGGACTAATCCCCGCCCTACGGGCGACAACATAAATTAGTCTCCATATACAATCCACGGGCAACCTAAAACAAAACAAACATACACGACACGAAGTGAACATCTGGAGAAGGAGAAAGTGGTTATCGCTACGCGGTAACGTAATTAACTGCAGGGGTTTGCGTCTGCAGGGAAGAGCGTCCCCACAATCAAAAACCCCTCGGAAAAGAGGGGGAATCTGACGAAGTCTGCTACAATGGCTGTGTCTGTCCAAACCTCCGTTACACGGTGCCATAAATCAACTTGGTATCTTCGGAGAGGTGGACGGATACAACCAAATAGCATCTGCCCATAAAATTCCGGCCAGACGTCCTAACGTCTCGGTCACGTCTTTCGGTGGCGAACAGTGGATTAGGGTGCTTAAGCACGGTATTAGAAATCTGGCTTATTGACCCTTGTCCGTCCGTTCTTGTCTCTTGCTTTCGCCTCCGGCCAAACCGAACGCAACCAATCGCGGTTAGGTATCACCGATACCTTGGTAGGATAGGGTGCCTAACGGAGCGCTTGCGTAAGGTTTGGGCGAAGTTCAATTGAAAAATACGGGCAAAGGAAAAGAGAAACGGAACCTTAACTTACAATAACGGTTTCTTTCCTAACAACACCATATTAACAAACCATCACTACAACAAACAAAAAGAGCAAAAGAAAAGATACACAAAGAAAAGAAAAGAGTAACTAACATTACAAGTAAGTAATTGACATGGTAATAAAAATGCAAGTAAGTAAAGTTGCAAATAAGTAAAGTTGCAAGTAAGTAAAGCAAGAAATAAAAGAGCAAGTAATGAAAAGAGCAAGAAAGACTAGGAACCCAAGTGTGCAAAATGATATCTTTATTATGTCCAAGATACAACCTTGAGATCAATAACCAAATATTAAACTTGCAAGCTCATTGAAGAGCTTGCAAGATCAAGAGGAGACAAGGAGCTCAAGGGATACAAAGCTATGTACAAGAGAACAAAAAGAAAACAAAAGAGTTATGAATGAATAATGAAACAATGTAAGCACAATCCAAGAACCCCTCTCCTTGCTCACTGGTTCTGCTTTTATAGGCTCAAAAGAAAAGAAAACTAGCAATAAAAATACGATGAGGTGGCAGCAAGGGAGGGCCCACAGAAAACTGGGGGCTTTTGGAGGCAGGGAGGCCGGCCTGCTCGGCTCAAATGCACATGTGGCCGGCCACTTTATGAGGAGATGGTTTCGTATTGGAAGTGTAGTCTTGTGTGCTCCCATATATCACATTGGCGCTGCTAGATTTCTCTAATTTAACCTGGTCTACACTCTTGGATTTGGAGGGAAACTTGATGCAACATATCACATCATATCTTTATGCATTAACTACCCATCACTTCTCATTCCCACTTGTGCCATGATTCATAGCAGCCCCCATCATGGTCCATGCCAAAGAGCATGTGTGCACTTGCATTGTGTTGGACCAAAATAGTGTGCACACATTTTATTTGCAAAATCTATTTGTATATCGGTCGGTTTCCAGTTCCGGTTGCAGTGTCGGCTCACAAATGATATATCCATAATTTTAAGTGTATTTCCAGTATTTTGTCATGGATACCTGTAATCTGTATTACTGAGCAAAGCCTCTGCCATCTTTTGGCACGAAGCTCTTGATGTCGTCAAGGCATTGATGTCGATGTTTGCCGATGGCGAGCTCTGGGCTAGGGTCTCGATCTCGGCGGAAGCGCCGCAAATGGCTGGCGCCGGGGCGGCCATCAGGGGAGAGGTGGTTTCGGAGGTAGAAGCCTCGGCCCCGGGTGTAACACCCGAGCCCAACAATACTATTTATATTACTAGTTGAGGGTTGTTTACTGCTCATTCCAATTTTCCTGATTTTCTGGTGTTTATTGCTGAATTTTAACCGGTTAAGTCATTTTGGCACATAACAAATTTTAACTCCTAAAATGAAATTTAGAATGTCCATGTTGTCCTACTCGCCGTCACTAGTCGCGTGGTAGCGTCCGCGTGTCGAGATTCCGTTCCGTTTGGCTAAACGGGCAAGTTCGGACGACTACGTGCGCGTACAAGTGTCCGACTTGGGGGCATGCATTTTAATCATTAAACACCTATTTTCAAAATTTGGAACCCGCTTAAAATCCTATATTTCGAATTTGGAACATTTGGGCACGACCCGGGCGCGATTTGGAAATGTTTCATTTTGCGCCAAAAAGGGCCCATTTAATTTAATATACTAAAACTAAAATAATAATACTCACGATTATTTCTTAACAGATTATCCATTCAAATCTTCTCTAAATTTTCCTTTACATCTTATCCAGCCAATCACGAGCTCACAATCGAGCTCGTGGGCCCCGCCTCGATTTTCCCCATCTCTCTCTCTCTCTTCTCTCAATATTTTCTCAATCTCTCTCTCTCTCCTATCCCTCTCTCTCTCTTCTTATTTTAAAAACCCCATGCACGCAGCCGCCTCCTTCGACCCACCTTCCATCGCGAGAAACCCAACAAACCCTAACCCTAGCTCACCGCAGACCTCACCGCCGGTTCCCCCGCGACCTCGCCGTCGCCGTCAGCACCCTCAGCCTAGCCGCGCCTTCCTCCTCCCTCCTTCCTCCTCTCTCCTGCGCCTGCACCCATTCCCGACCTCGCCTCCACCCTCGCAGACCTCGCCGTCGACGCCACCCATCGTCGTCGACGACTCCCGCGGCTCCCTCTCACCCTCCTCGTCCCGACCTCGTCGTCGCTGCCCTCCTCCCCTCGCCGGAACACCAGCACGAGCCCTAACCCCTCGCCTACCCCGCTGTTCGCCGAAGAAACGCGCTGGCGACCTCGTCGACGCCACCTCCGACCACCTCCCTTCCCCCTCGACCACCAGAGTCGACTACCACCCTCACACTCGCTGCAGCACCCTCGTTCCAGCAAACTCCGGATCTTTCCAGCCACCGTTCTTCGCCGTCGCTGCCTCGCCAGCGTCCCAGTGCCGTCGAGCCATCGTGTGCACCCTGTTTCTTCTCTGTGAGTTTTCCTTATGCTTCCTTCTGGTACAATCCCTTCGCTGGTCGTATTTTGCGTGTATCGTATCTTGTTGCTAACTTGTTACCGATGACATTTTTGCCGGAATCCGACCGTGCCGTCTTGGCGAACCCGACGCTCCAGCGAAGCCCCCTGGTCCGTGTGATCCCGTTGACCTCTGTTTGGACTCGATCCGTGGCCCGTGCTTCCATATCGCGTTTTCCGCCGACATCGCATCCGTGTTCCAGTTTGCAGACCGTCGAGGCAAGTATCTGAATACTTGCTTGAACATGCTAGCGTGCGAGATCTAGTCTTGCCACGCAATTTAATTCACACTATTTAATACCGTAACATAATGATGGCATTTGATATCGTATTATTGCTGTTATCAGTAATTTGGAAACGTTACAACAGTTCCTCGTAATTAGTTAACCCACATCAATCCATGCTTTAACTAAATAAAAACGACTGAATCACACCTGCTTAAACTGTTAAATCATTCATGAGACAATTATTATATTTAGTATAATTTCATGTTGTTTCTTAACTTATAATTGTGAATATTGCTTTACCTTATGGCTATTGCACCCTAAAGATGATTGAACATGTTAATAAGAGAATATAAACAACACTGTGGTTATATGAAATACTGTGGTTAAATACTGTTTCCTGCTGTTGTTCATTATTGATTGTGTACCTGTTGTGAGCACTTACCCGATTGCACGACATATTGACCTGACCCTGCTACACCTGACGTATACATACATACCGACTCATCCTGTTGTACCATGACATTACCTGTTTCATGATTTCATGCCTAATGCCGACAAACCTAACCATTCCTGCTGTCGATCCAGACAGACCTACTTTTACCTGACCTTGTTGGCATTAGTCCTTGACTACTGAATACCTGACCTGACATACATAGTTTGGGGGTATGGGGAAATCAAAGGTGAAACCGACTTGTAACTCAACAGTTCGACACATTGTTCTGATCAGTCTTACGGGCTTGGCCAGTCCGGGAGTGATGATGCTGACATCACTCGTCTATCCTACTACCTTTTACTGCTTAGCGGCACGTCTCGGACTCAGCCCCGAGGGTCATGACCGTGGTCCCGGGCACGCACGGGATACTATTGAGTTACATCGACGATTCATCAATTGGTTTCAAAGACTATAGAGTAGAAAACCTAATAGGATAGTTTAGTCACCACGGCACATTACCCTGCTTGTTATTTCTTATTACTGCTTATTCATGTTTATACTTGCATTGCTCTTTACCATGTTTATGCTATATACTTGATATCATGACGCGCTGACGTCTTGGTTTTGCATGGCCCAGATTCCGTACCTTTGTCGTCGACCGAGCAGGAGTACTTCAGCCAGCAGGCTGAACAGTGAGTCTTTAGGATTTAGTTTATTTATTGCTTTTCATTTCCAGATGTGAGCCCGCATTATGGGACGTACTGTTTATTCATTGTATTGGATCATTAGCTTCCGCACTTATTGTTTATTTGATTCTTGTTGTTATGGATTTGGACATGTATTAGATTAGCTTTTATCTTGTTCTTGATAACCTTACAACCGTAATGTGACTGTGGATGGATACTTCCTACCCACAGGTAGCATGGTTGGCTATGTCGCGTGCCCGATCTTGCGTACTCTGGGAAGCGGGGCGTGACACCGGGGGTAATGCCGAGTAGGGCGAGATCCGGGCGGAGCCTGCTGCCTGAGCTTTTTTGCCTTGTGCCCTTTTTGTTTTTCTTTTTCTTTTGTAAGGCTGGGGAGCCTTGAATACCTTGTAAAAAATTTTGGAACAAGAAATAAAACTGAGTTTATTTTCCTTGGCATGACAATGTGCTCCTACGTGAGTACTTGAGCTTGTCAGTCTTTTCCTCGATTCAAGTGTTAGGCCGTGGGTCGATGGCTGGCCTTTTAGATGACGATCGCGCGTCGAGTGTAAGTCAATTAACCACCAAGTGCAGGAAGGTCGGTGTCCTTTCCACCCCCGAAGTCGAGGTGGCGATCGTTCACTTAGAATACATCTGAAGATCCCTCATTGTAGGAAGGTCGATGTCTGCCCATTCCTTAGAGTCGGACTGACGACCATGTCTCTTAGCGTGAGTTGAATAATAGCGAAGTTGGGATTGGTCAGCGCTGACTGATGAGGGCTTTAGATCCTTAGCGTAAGTGGATAGGAGCTACCCGCTAAGAATTGACCGAGCAGGGAAGCTGCTCGGTGACCACTTGATGAGGGCTTTCGATCCTTGGCATAGATGGGCAGGAGCTACCCGCCAGGGATTGACTGAGCAGGGAAGCTGCTCGGTGGCCTCTTGGTGAGGGCTTCTATCCTTGGCGTAGATGGGTAGGAGCTACTCTCCAGGGATTGACCGAGCAAGGAAGCTGCTCGGTGGCCTCTTAGTGAGGGCTTTCGATCCTTGGCATGGATGGGTAGGAGCTATATGCCAGGGATTGACCGAGTAGGAAAGCTGCTCGGTAGCCTCTTGGTGAGGGCTTTCGATCCTTGGCGTGGATAGGTAAGAGCTACCCGCCAGGGATTGACCGAGCAGGGAAGCTGCTTGGTGGCCTCTTGGTGAGGGCTTCGATCCTTGGTGTAGATGGGTAGGAGCTTCCCGCCAGGGATTGACCGAGCAGGAAGACTGCTCGGTAGCCTCTTGATGAGGGCTTCGATCCTTGGCGTAGATGGGTAGGAGCTACCCGCCAGGGATTGACCGAGCGGGGAAGCTGCTCGGTAGACTCTTGGTGAGGGCTTCGATCCTTGGCGTAGATGGGTAGGAGCTACCCGTCAGGGATTGACCGAGCAGAGAAGCTCCTCGGTGGCCTCTTGGTGAGGGCTTCGATCCATGGCATGAATGCGTAGGAGCTACCCGCCAGGGATTGACCGAGCAGAGAAGCTGCTCGGTGGCCTCTTGGTGTGGGCTTCGATCCTTGGCTTAAATGGGTAGGAGCTACCTGCCGGATTGACCGAGCAGAGAAGCTGCTCGGTGGCCTTTTTGTGAGGGCTTCGATCCTTAGCGTAGATAGGTAGGAGCTACCCGCCAGGGATTGACCGATCAGAGAAGCTGCTCGGTGGCCTCTTGGTGAGGGCTTTCTCGACTTCTCCTCGCCTTCATAGGGTGTCGTTCAATCTCCTATGACCCGTAAAGTCTGGAAGAGTGACTGTCGCAGACGACACGTTGTAGAAACGTACAGGCAAGGCGTGAAGGTTCGAGATCCGCGTCGTTCCGACTTCCATTGACCGTGTAGGGGCTCGTGAAGACCGGCATGGTCGCCACGCAGTAGCTCTGTATTGGGAAATTTGAAAATATCCAGTGATTCGTGTTGGTGCGCGCGCAAATTTTGGCCTTTAGGGATTCTGTTGAGGTTATAAATAGCGAAGGCATGTGGGTTTCTTTTAGCCTTGCGTTTATGAAAATGGCCGGGTTTATTTACTCCATCGAAGAGATCATCTCCCGTGATGACTTGTACTTGTACGATCAGGAGTGCACCGAGGAGACGTACCAAACGGTGATCGAGCGCGTGGAGGACCACTTTGGTCGTCTTCTTTCCCGGCGGTCACCCCTCCTCCAATTGCACATGTATGCGATTTGGAGGATGTCTTCAGGGCTGCATAACGCCTTGTCTCCACAGCTGCTGGACTAGGCGCTTGACAAGTGCACACGCTTCATCACCATGGCCTAATTTCGAAGGCCTGGCGGGACTGATTGGTGGCCCTTCTTCAGGTGTATTTCCAGAAGAGGCAGACCGTGGACTCTTGCCAGGAAGGCGGGAGCTCCGGTCCTTCCGTGTTGTCTCGGGTCCACAGGAAACATCAGAGGGAGCGAGCTGAAGAAGCAAGGGCTCGGCTGGCGGAGATCTCCTCGAAATACCATCAGCTATGCTTTCTCAACCCCCTACCCCTTCTGTTGTAATTTTTTGTAAGGCTGAGGAGCCTCTAATACCTTTTAATGAATAAAATTCTTCTTTTCTCATACGTTTTGTCTCTTTGTATCCCTTAGTACTTTTGACATTCTCTCTCAAAAATGAATCTAGGGATCTCGGAACCGAAAAATGAACAAAATTTATGGAAGAAGCCCCTTTTAATTTAGGAGACTTAAGAAAAATTACATCGCTTTGAAAAGAAGAAAATACATTCATTTGTAAAGTTTGAGCTTTTCAGTGTTGTAGAGCCGAAGAAACTTACGTCCTCTGGCGTCTTGTAAGCGATAGGCTCCACTGGGCAATACCTCGAAGATGAGGAAATGGCCATTCCACTTCGGGGAGAACTTGTGCAGTTTGCCCTGATCTACTAATTTGTTCCCCTTATGACCAAATATCCTGTCTTGAAGGCGTGGTGCTTAACTCGTGCGTTGTAGTAGCGAGCAGTTTGTTGTCGGTAAGCGGCCACTTTGATCTGTGCTCGGTCTCGCTTCTCTAGCAGTATATCCAAATTGGTCCGTAGCGCCAAGGTATTAGCTTCGTCATCTAAGTGTTCGACTCTGTAACTGGGCAGTCCGATCTCAGCTGGGACCATTACCTCGGTACCGTAGCAGAGGTTGAAGGGGGTCTTTCCTATGGGCATCTTCTTCGATATGCGTAAGGCCCATAACTCCCGTGGTCGTTTCTCGACCCAGCTGCCCTGTCTTCCTTCCAAGCGAGCTCAAAGACCTCGGATGACGTCTTGGTTAGCAATCTCGGCCTGTCCGTTGCATTGAGAATGCGCGACCGTGGCAAACTTCATTAGTATATGGTGCTCGTTGCAGAACTATTTGACTTTGTCGTTTTCGAAATTCGTCCCGTGGTCGGTAATGATGCACCTTGGGATCCCGAATCGAGAGATTACATTGTTCTGCAAGAACTTTATGGTAGTGGCGGCGTCCGATTTTCTGATAGGGACGGCCTCAATCCACTTTGTAAAATAGTCTACCGCGATGAGGATGTACTTGTGTCCGCTTGTACCAGTAGGGAGTTGTTGGCCCACCATGTCCATCCCCCACTGGGCAAACGGCCAAGGGGAAGTGAGGGTCGTTAGCTCGGTAACCGGGAGACAGGGTATGCTGCCGTGGAGTTGGCAGCTTTTGCATCTTCTGATGAGTTTATGAGCGTCTTAGTGTATCGTCGGCCAATAATATCCTTGGAGCAGCGTCTTTTGGACCAAGGTACGGGTCCCTTGATGCGCTCTACCAACCCGTTCATGTATCTCGCACAGGACATTGTCGGCTTCGTGAGGGTCGACGCATCGGAGTAGAGGCTGTGTGTATGACTTCTTGTAAAGGTTTCCACTGCTCCAAATGAAATGGTGGGCTTTAGCTCGGAGGCGGCGTGCTTTCCCTCTGTTTTCCGGAAGTGTACCATTCTTCAGGAACTCCACGAGGGGCCTCCTCCAATCCTGGCCTTCCTCCTGAGCAGTGTATACTCGAAGTGCCACCTCTCTATCTTCCACGCTGGGCCACGGAAAGACTTCAAAGAGGATGTTCCTCTTATTGTTGGCCATATATGAAGAGGCATGGTTGCTCAGAGCGTCGGCTTTGGTGTTCATGTGCCGGGGAATCTGTTCCAATTGGACTTCGTCAAAATTTTTTCGAAGTCTTTTCACCTCGGACAGGTATTTCACTATGAGCGGCTCTCGGGCCCCGAAACACTCGGTCACTTGGCCGACAACTAGGGCGGAGTCGCTGCAAATCCGGATCGTCTTCAGCCTCATCCCAGAAGCAATTCACAACTTGGCTAACAAGGCATCGTACTCCGCGGCGTTGTTTGACACTCTGAACCCGAGCTTCAAAGAGTACTCTATTGCTGCCTCGTTCGGGCCTCGAATGATAAGGCCGGCACCGCTCCCTTCCTCAGTAGAGGATCCATCCACGTAGAGGGCCCAATCGGGGACGGAGTCGGGTATTTCCTCGATCGAGGGTCGGGACTCAGGGACATGTGCTGTTGCGGCTTCCTTGGTAGGAATAGTGCACTCGACCACGAAGTCCGCCGGGACTTGTGCTTTGATGGCTTGCCTGGGGCGGTATTTGATGTCAAATTGGGATAACTCCCACCTCTATTTCTATATGACCAGACAACTCGGGGGAAGCGAGAATAGTCCCGATAGGCCGCTTAGGTAGGACAAGGATGGTGTGGGCTTGGAAGTAGTGCCGTAGAGGCAATGATAAGTGCCAAGACTATCTTTTTTATGGCCGGGTACCTTGTTTCCGCGTCTTTGAAGACGTGGCATATGTAGTAGACCTGCTTTTGTACACCTTCGGCTTCCCTGACGAGCACTGCGCCTGCAGCTTGGTCGAAGACCGCCAGGTAAAATAATAGCTCGTCTCTTTCGATTGGTCGGGTGAGCAGTGGGGAAGTCGCCAGGTGCGCTTTGAGCTACTCGAAAGCGTTTTGACATTCTTCCGACCATTCAAACTTTGGAATCTTTTTCAGGGCTTTGAAGAATGGGAGGCATTTTTCTCCGGATCTCGACATGAAGCGACTTAGAGCGGCCACTCTCCCCGTGAGTCGCACATGCACCACTTCCCGTTTGCCTTTTTAACTATGACTACATTCGCCAGCCAATCCGAGTAGTCAACATTTCGAATAAAGTTGGCTGCGAGCAATCTATCGACCTCGTCCTTAATGGCCTTTTGCTTGATCAGCGTGAAACTTCACTTCTTTTGCCTAACGGATCGGGCCTTCAGATCGACCCCGAGCTTGTGTGAGATTACTTTGGGGTCTATCTCGGACATGTCGGCAGGCGCCCAGACGAACACGTCCGAATTCCATCAGAGAAAGTGGATCAAGTCTTCGTGCCGGGCTCCCGTCAAAAGGGATCCGATCTGGGTCATCCTCCCTTCGCCCCCCTCGACGAGGGGGACCTTTGTTAGCACTTCTACCAGGGCTCTTCGGATTTCTTTCTGTTCATCGCGCGTGTCCAAGGACCCCTGGAAATCATTTGCGTCTTCGAGTTGGTCGCCCTGCTCTCCAAGGGTGGATGTCGAGGTGAAGCAAATCTTGGCAATTTGCTGGTCCGCGTAGGCCCGGCCTATCCCCCTTTGATCTAATGGAAATTTGATCGCAAGATGATAGGTCGAGATTTGAGCCTGGAGGGCGTTTAATGTCGGGCGTCCGAGGAGGATGTTATAGGATGAGGGGATCCTAGCAACGATGAATTCCACTGGTATGGTCCTCGTACGACCCGCTTCCCCAATGTTGAGGAAGAGGGTGACCACTCCCTCGGCCGGGATGGAGTGGTTGGTAAATCCCGATCAGACGTAAGCGGTTGGTCACAGGTCGGACGGCCCTAGCCCTATACGCTGGAAGCAGTCATAGAGGAGGATATCTGCCAAGCTTTCGGAATCGACCAATAGTCTCTGAACCTCGAAGCAGTGGACCCATGCTGTTATCACTAGAGGGTCGTTGTGAGACAAGGATATACCATGGAGGTCTTCATCGGTGTAGATGATGGGCTCTGCGGTCTTGCTCTTTTTTTGGGGCGGAGCGCTTGTTCCTTCGACGGGTAGGAGGCGGTGAATTTCGTCGGCTCTACGGGTAGACCCCGAGGAAATGACCATGATTTGGCCGATTGTTAATTCGCCGGGAGGGGGCTGGTTCCCTTGCTCCCTATCTGCTTGTCGCTTGACCCGCAGGTACTTCACCAGGTGGCCAGAGCGGATCAACTCCTCGATGTAGTTACGGAGTTGTTTACAGTTCTCGGTCGGGGGGCCCTGCGACCTATGGAAGGCACAGTACGGGCCCCGGGTACGTTTAGCCACTCTGTGGTTGACCGGAGGGAGCTTGAAGAATCGCTCGCCTTTCGCCTCCTCTAACAACTCGGTCTGGGAGATGTTGAGAGGAGTATACTCTTGGAACTTTGGGGAGTATGGCTTTGGCAGGTCGAGCTTCTTCTTCTCTTCTATGCCCCTCTTCTTTTGGTCAGCTTGGTCGTCCCAGGGCAGGTTGGCGTTCACCTCATATTTGAGCTGGATCTCCCGCTCGGTCCAAGCTTTTACCTCGGCCATGGTCTTAGGTTGCGCTAATGCAAAAGAGCGGAACCACTCTTTGTGTCTAAGACCTGACTTTAGAGCGGTGATGACGGTTTGATCTCGATGATCGGGAACTTCGAGAAGAGCATTGTAGAAGCGAATGACATAACCCTTAAAGGATTCCTTGTCCCCGCTCTTTATCGTGAATAGGTGGTTGACTGTCCTCTTCTGCCGCCTGTTCCCAACGAAGTGTCCGAGGAATTGGGTCGCGAACTAGTCAAAGGTCGAGATAGAGCGTGGAGCTAATCCCCGGAACCAATCCCGACCTGCACGAATGAGGGTGGTTGGGAAATCTTGGCACTGAGCTGCGTCCGAGTTGTCCTGGAAGCTCATGCTCGTCGTGAACACGTCCAGGTGATCTTTAGGGTCGGACTTCCCGTCGAAGTGGGCCATCTTGGACGGCTTGTTCCTGTACGAGACTTATACGGTGAGCAGCTCCCCGGTGAAGGGCTTCATGAGTAAGTCAGCGGCATACCTGGCCCCTTCACCGGATGGATGGCCCTTCCGATGTATGCCCTCGATTTGCTTTTCGAGGGCATCGATGCGGTCGTGATACCTCAAAGATTCGGCGCAGTCGGAGTGGTGGCCCTTTCCGCTTGTGGCCTGCGCCAGGCTACGACTCCGGTTGCGTTCTATCAAATTCCTTAGGTCCCCGGGTGAGGTCCTTCTTGATTCATCCTGGCGAGTGCCGTTTGGGCGATCCCGTCGAGGTAGAGGGTGTCGGTCATGCCTGAGAGTAGGCGAGCTGACCGATAACTCCTCGGGAGGGACGGAAACATGACGGGCCTCGGGGCGATTGTAAGTCCATGTCACGCACTCCACGAACTTGCGGGGAGGCGGAATATATGAAAAACGATTATCAAAGCTTCGTAACACGGACTTGAGCGCATGAATCGTTATCTAAACCATTGCTAACTATCTACTAGAGGTTTAACTACTCGGATACGAAGTTATACCTCACGTTACTTGTCCTTCGGGTCTTCATCGCGGTCCTCCACTCCTCGTAGGCTCCTTAGAACATCGACACCTCAACGGCCTCCTCGAATCAAAGACGATCCACCCGAAAGCTCCTACGCCAAGCTTAATCTCAAACTTGAGATAACTAGGTTGCTTAAAGTGCTAATCTAAGCTACGTAGGGGATATAGAGTGAGGTTATGGAAGTATTAGTCTAGCTAACCCTTGATTTCAACACATGAGAGGTTGGGGTTTGAAGAGAGAGTGAGCTTGAGGAGAGAGAAGGTGAAGATGAGAATGAAATGAGATAATGAACTCTCATAATATATATGAAGCATTACTTATTTATCCAAAAATGAAATAAAAGAATTAACAACCATGCTTCATAAATATCTATGTGTGATTCATCTCCATGAGTCATTAAGCATTTATGATGCATTAATGACATGGATGAATCACACAAATGAGTCACTAATCTCATTTAATGCAATGCCACCTTACCCCCCCCAAGTCACCACTCTTCTAGAAGCTTCCCGACAAATTATGAGAACGCCCCTCCAATCCTTGAAAACACGGAAAAACTTTAGACTGTATAAATCCAATAACCTGATACTAGAATCTGGCTTAAACCAAAGCCGGCTAGTAAAAACTGTCCGAAAAGTCGTACGTGCGTAAACACACGTACGCGTCCGAACCCTTGTCGTAAAACCATACGACCTCTATATCGTTTCGCCTGGAGCAGGGAAACTCTCTGTGTGGGACTCTAAAGACTTGACACTACGCTGGCAGTGGGTTTAACCACAGACCGTAAGCGGCACTAGCTGTACGTAACGGTCCCCAGGTAGATGTCGATAAGAAGGCCGATGAGGAAAACCATCCGAACCCCTACTGAGCCTGATGTGACAATCTCCATACAGTCTGGTCTGTTCGTCTAAGACTATCGCATATCAAGCCTAGGGGGCGGCAAGCGTCAGTCCCCTAATAGTTGTATAAGTCGTATCGGAGCGAAGCCCATTACACCCTGAGAAGCTACTGGAACCTACCAGTATATCTCGCTTGCCCTGGCCAGGGACTTTGCGTAATGGCTCTCTGACACGGCGCGATATCATCTCCCAATACCGGGAGAGACGAATCCTGTCTAACCACTACTGCCTCCAAGTGCTCGGGACTGCACCCAACTGCTACCTGTTTGCATGACTCCTTTGAGCCGTGGTAGGGTAGCAATCTAAGAACAGTGGGACACACTCGAGGCGAAGTAGCAGTGTCAAGTCTGCGGACTATGCTGTACTCATGTCACCTGGGAATTGTTAACTGACGACGGGTATAATACCAACTAATCAGTTCCCCTGCGAGTCCTGTCTGGTGTACCCGTAACCTAACGAGCACCTGTATACTATCTCCAGTATGACGTACTGATGGCTATAGAACAGACCATCTCCCCAACTGGGATGAGAAGCGTACACGCTAGTCTACTCTGGAGTATCGATGCCCTGTCTCGATAATCCTACGACTAGGGACCTGTATAGGATGTTGCTTATAGACTACCCAGCCCCCACTAGTGTGACTGCCATCACAACGCTGGTAATCAAGAAAAAAACCTATGGGCTCTACTAATATGTATAAGTGATACGTTACAAGAAACATATTAAAGTAGACACAAACCAAGTAGCATACTACCATTTTTAGCAAGACTGTATATACAACTGTGAATATTCCAAGCTTCCATTAAGTAATATACATACAAGTATGATACAATAATGGCCCCTAGGGCATATACACTAACAATCTCCCACTTGCACTAGGGCCATGAGCTGGCATATCGTAGACCTATCATCTCGAATAGCCTCTCGAACTGCGTCTGAGGAAGGGCCTTTGTGAATGGATCAGCAATGTTATTCTCCGTCTCTACTCTCTTCATCTCGATCTCCCGGCGATCTACGATCTTCCTGATCAGGTGATACCGCCTTAAGATGTGTCTGGACTTCTGATGGGACATGGGTTCCTTCGCTAAAGCTATAGCGCCGTTGTTGTCACAATACAGAGGTATTGGACCAACACTGGAAGGAACCACCTGAAGTTCTGTGAGGAACTTCTTCATCCAGACAGCTTCTTTTGCGGCATCGCAAGCAGCTATGTACTCCGCTTCCATTGTTGAGTCAGCAACGGTCTCCTGCTTGGAACTCTTCCAACAGACTGCCCCTCCATTGAGGGTAAAGACATAACCCGACATAGATTTGGAGTCATCCTTGTCACTCTGGAAGCCGGAGTCGGCAAAGGCCTCCATCTGGAGGTCTTTTCCGCCATATACCAAGAACATCTCCTTAGTCCTTCTTAGGTACTTGAGAATGTTCTTTACTACTATCCAGTGCTTCTCCCCTGGGTTTGCCTGATACAGGCTTACAACGCTCAGTGCGTATGCTATCTGGTACATAACATCGCATACATTACAGAGCCTACCGCAGAAGTGTAGGGTATAATCGACATGCGATCCTTTCCAAATCAGTCTTGGGAGACATCTCTTTGGAGAGGGTGATTCCGTGACAAGCCGGTAGGTTACCGCGCTTAGAATCATCCATACTGAATCTCTTTACTATGGTGTCTATGTACCTGGACTGCGAAAGTCCCAACAGCCTCTTTGATTTATCACGATAGATCCGGATTCCGAGAATGTAGGTAGCATCACCCAGGTCTTTCATGGAGAATTTATGTGACAAGAATCTTTTGACTGACTGTAACATAGGAGTATCATTTCCTATTAGGAGAATGTCATCCACGTACAAGATGAGGAATACTACACAGCTCTCCCTGCAATCTTACTGTATATGCATGGTTCATCTGGATTTTTGATAAAGTCAAATTCTTTGACAGTATCATCAAAACAGATGTTCCAACTCCGCGATGCCTGCTTTAGTCCATAAATGGACTTACGCAGCTTGCATACTTTACCGCTGCTCCCACTCTGAATGAATCCTTCTGGCTGATCCATATAGACGCTTTCTTCCAAATTACCATTTAGAAAGGCCGTCTTTACGTCCATCTGCCGGATTTCATAATCATGGAAGGCAGCAATAGCAAGAAGGACCCGAATAGATTTAAGCATAGCCACTGGAGAAAAGGTTTCGTCATAGTCCAAACCAGGTCTTTGACGGAAACCCTTTGCAACAAGTCTAGCCTTATAGGTTTCAACCTGTCTATCTACACCAATTTTCTTTTTGAAGATCCATTTGCATCCTACGGGTTTTACCCCATCTGGAGCAATGTCCAAAGTCCATACTTTGTTAGTGTACATGGACTCCATTTCGGTCTGCATTGCATCCAGCCATTTTACTGAGTCGCTGCTCTGAATGGCTTGCTGGAAGCTAGTAGGCTCATCATAGTCAATAGTGCAATCCTCTCTATCCCCGTCTATGAGAAAACCGTAGTATCTCTCGGGCGGATGAGATTGCCTACTACTCCTGCGGAGTGGCGTCGGGATGTCCTGTTCTCCTGAAACCTCTGGTTCTACCATACTTTCAGTAACAGCTTGTGGTTCTGGAATTTCTTCCGGTTCTATTTCGCTCCCATTTATTTCCTTTTCTAAAAACTGATGTTCTAGAAAATGGTCATTACAAGAAACAAAAACCTTTTGTTCCTTTGCGTAATAGAATAGATACCCCCTGGAGTTCTTTGGATATCCCACAAACTTACACTGTATTGATCGTGTCTCGAGCATGTCCGCATGCTGCTTTTTAACAAAAGCTGGACATCCCCAAATCTTCAGATACTGAAGATAGGGTTTCTTCCCACTCCACATCTGATATGGTGTGGTAGGCACAGTCTTGGTAGGAACTATGTTCAAAAGATATGCAGCTGATTCTAGTGCATATCCCCAGAATGATTGCGGTAACTCAGCCTTACTCATCATGGAACGAACCATATCCAATAGGGTTCGATTCCTCCTTTCTGATACACCGTTGTGTTGTGGTGTGTATGGAGGAGTAAGCTGAGAGAGAATTCCATTCTCTTTTAAGTAACCCAGGAACTCGGCGCTTAAGTATTCACCACCTCGATCAGATCTCAGTGTCTTGATACTTTTACCGGTTTGTTCTTCCACTTCATTCTTGTATTCTTGGAATTTCTCAAAGGCCTCGGATTTATGCTTCATTAAGAAGATATATCCATACCTAGAGAAATCATCCGTAAAAGTAATGAAGTAGGAATAACCACCTCGCGCATGTGTAGACATTGGACCGCACACGTCACTGTGTACGAGTCCCAAGAGCTCGCTTGCTCTTACTCCGTTTTCAGTAAACGGAGTCTTTGTCATCTTTCCCATGAGACAAGATTCACAAGTAGCATAAAATTGATATTCGAACGGATTCAAATATCCTTCTCCATGTAACTTAGTCAACCTTCTCTAATTGATGTGACCTAGTCTACAATGCCATAAGAAAGCCTGATTTATTTACGGAGACTTTCTTTTAAGTGTATTCTGGACATTGAAAACCTGAGCTTGACTTAATACGTATATTCCGTTATCTAATGTACCGACCCAATCAGAACTTGATTTAGGTGGATGTTAACTACATCGCTTACGAATGTAAAATCATATCCCTCTCTAGAAAGTGAGGACACTGATATGATATTACAAGTCATACTAGGTATATATAAACAGTTACGTAAAATCAATATATGCCCACTTGTCAAACCTAGGCGATATTCTTCCACGGATTCAGCGTTCACTGTCATTCCATTTGCAACTTTGAGAGACCAATCACCTACCTTTATAACTTTACGGTTTCTCAAAGTATGTAATGAATTACAGATATGAGATCCTGCTCCGGTATCTAATACCCAGGAAGTAGAGTTTATTGACAAACATTTCTCAATAACAAATACACTTGAGGCTGAAGCCACAACATGCTTCGTATCCTGATTACTGGCTTCTAAAGCTCTGCAATCTTTCTGCAAATGTCCAATCCCATAATAATAGGAACTACCCTCTTTTACTACATTAAGTCCCGAAACTTTTGCCCTTCTCTTTCCTTCTGCTTCCCTGGTTTCTTTCAGGGTAGAGGGTAGAGACTGTAGAATCAAGTCAGTATTTGACCTGTTTCCCAACGTGGTCTCCAGGTCCTGCAGCTTATCAATACAGCTAGTCATTGTAAGGACGTTGTCCTCTACAGATGACCCGTCATCCAACCTCGCTTGAATTAATTCGTTCGAGGTTTCATATCTAGTGATATGAGATTGCTCTCCATATAAATCTTTATTATGGAGAAAGATGGAAACTAAGTCCATCTTCTCGTGCTGCTTCTGGTATACACCATCAACTGAAGCTATCACGAGGCACTTGGCTTTCGCTTTATTCTTTTCCCTTGTCTGTCGGATATCCATATCCGTGACGGTAGAAACTGGACCTGGGACGGCGGGATCTTGTGTAGCAATAGGGTGGTCCAGCTTGTCATAGGCAATGGACATCTGGACAGACCTTTGCCAGTCATATAAGTCAGATTCAGTCAAATTGTTATCTAGATGTAACCTATGTGTGGTCACAAGGTCGCTGCAATTAAGAGAGAGAGAAGAAAACATTTTAGCATGATGCTGTTGCAAGTTTAGATTGGTTTTAAGTTTATCTAAACAGAATGGCTCCCACTGTTTCTCGAATCCTTCCTCAAACCATAAAAGAAGAATTAGCCAGGACAATTCTCACCGTACAATACTTGCTTAACCGTTCAGCCAGGCCAGTGTCGATACTTCGAGAGAGGTTTTCCAACGCTTTCGCGAAGTTCCTTAATTAAATAACCTCTTTTCTCTGGGGGCGTAACCCCGCTGACACCTTTCTAGGCACCTACTTGGTTTATAGCATTGATCGTTAAGTGATGAATCTCCTGATAAGTAGCTTGTACTCACAGTAGGATCGAGATCCAAAATATCATCGTTTGATAATGTTGAAGGAATCCTACCAACATTCATCAAACTCCAAAATGGTATGCATCTCTTTCCAATATCAGTTTCTTTAGAAATTCCCGATATGGATTTTTGCCCCATGCTTTTATGACCTTAGTGTTGGGTCAAAATGTCATAAGTCACATGTCTAGTTCTACCCATCATTATCCTTGTTAATTTGAACCCATCCGTACATATCCTTGACGTTAGGCCAAAATGATAATACGACTGTCCCAAACTAACACATCTATCTATGCAACAAATGAATACCCAGCAGCTACCAAACACTATGCATTGGCGTTAGGTCAAAATACATAGCTTGAATACTATTGACCATCCACAAGAAATGATGGAGGGCTACGAATGGTTTTGGCAAAACCGTGAACGTAGTGAACTTGATATAATCGAAGGAACCTGATAGCTTTTTAAAAGGAGTGGTTAAAGCTCCGCAATTTAAAAAATTCTGCTCTTTTAAAATAACCGAGTGGTTTCTTTTAAATTTGTTCCAACGATCCAACTTTGGTTTATTTTCTTTGCATTATAATAATGCTTCCCATCATTTATCCTATCATTGCAGAAAACAACGAAAATACCACGTCCTCTTATGCCATCCGCATTCGCCACGGGGTCCCGTCATCACCCGTTAGGTTACTTAACTAACGATAGAGCGGGGCTGGGCTAGCGCGGGTGTAAAACATAAGTGACGTCTAATAGCTATCATATATAGATATTGTACATTCGTCAGACGCAATAATAAGCATTCCAGATCACAGATGAATTTTATTGGATTTACTAGCAATCCACATTTGCTTTGAGCCTGCAATAAAAGACGGATTACACAGTTGTGATGAATAGCCATTACCCCACCCCAGACCCCTACGGGTACGGCAAACTACCCGCCAAGTACCCGAAGTGAAGCGGTCTCCCTCAACAACGTGAGTAGGCCACTAAACACTTCAACGTACCCGGTAGTTTGTGTACCCCATCTTGGGTCTATCCTAGGAGCAAAAACAGTAAAAAGAAATAATAATACAACGATGGCTACAACCGCAGCCTGGATGTGCCCCGCAAAAGAATATTACATCAAATTACATTTATATTGAATGAATGAATATTAAACACATCTCAAACCCCGGCTAATCATCACAACAGTCCAACACAGTTCATATACACAAACAGTAAACATTTCAGAAATGTGCAACCCCCTGCCAACCGACATACTAGCAGTTAGGGGAGGTTTACGAACACATTAAACATTACAGATAAAAACCCAATTAGCAAATATCTTAGAATATCGATCGATTACCATATTCCGTGTCTACCCCAAAAGCAAACCTGTACTGAAGTAACCTGGGTAGAAACAGAACATACAGGAAGACAAAAACCAAAAAATTATGAATTACTGTGAAACTCCGAGTCAACTCGGCGTTGACTCGGCGGTGGATCCGCGGCATAAGCACTCTATTGCCGCGGATCCGCGGCCGTTTTGCCGATTCACTGGCTCGTATTTTCCCAGTATTCATTAATTTCCCTGCTGTGAATTTTAAGGTATGTCAAATATTTTTTCAGACACTTTTAAAATTAACAGAAACTTAGGGTTTCGAATTTTTGTTTTCGTGTTTTTCTGTCGATCGAACTTCTAATCAGTTGCTAACAAACTAGTAATGGTTTGTTGGCTCTGATACCACTGTAAGTCCATGTCACTCACCCCATGAACTTGCGAGGAGGCGGAATATATGAAAAACGATTATCAAAGCTTCGTAACACGGACTTGAGCGCATGAATCGTTATCTAAACCATTGCTAATTATCTACTAGAGGTTTAACTACTCGGATACGAAGTTATACCTCACGTTACTTGTCCTTCGGGTCTTCATCACGGTCCTCCACTCCTCGTAGGCTCCTTGGAACATCGGCACCTCAACGGCCTCCTCAAATCAAAGACGATCCAACCGAAAGCTCCTACGCCTAGCTTAATCTCAAACTTGAGATAACTAGGTTTCTTAAAGTGCTAATCTAAGCTACCTAGGGGATATAGAGTGAGGTTATGGAAGTATTAGTCTAGCTAACCCTTGATCTCAACACATGAGAGGTTGGGGTTTGAAGAGAGAGTGAGCTTGAGGAGAGAGAAGGTGAAGATGAGAATGAAATGAGATAATGAACTCTCATAATATATATGAAGCATTACTTATTTATCCAAAAATGAAATAAAAGAATTAACAACCACGCTTCATAAATATCTATGTATGATTCATCTCCATGAGTCATTAAGCATTTATGATGCATTAATGACATGGATGAATCACACAAATGAGTCACTAATCTCATTTAATGCAATGCCACCTTACCCCCCCAAGTCACCACTCTTCTAGAAGCTTCCCGACAAATTACGAGAACGTCCCTCCAATCCGTGAAAACACGGAAAAACTTTAGACTGTATAAATCCAATGCTACTTGGTTTGTGTCTAATTTAATATGTTTCAAGAAACATATTAAAGTAGACACAAACCAAGTAGCATTGGAGGGACGCTTTCGATTGGTCGGGTGAGCAGTGGGGGAGTCGCCAGGTGCGCTTTGAGCTGCTCGAATGCGTTTTGACATTCTTCCGACCATTCAAACTTTGGAATCTTTTTCAGGGCTTTGAAGAATGGGAGGCATTTTTCTCCGGATCTCGACATGAAGCGACTTAGAGCGGCCACTCTCCCCGTGAGTCGCACATGCACCACTTTCCGTTTGCCTTTTTAACTATTACTACATTCGCCAGCCAATCCGAGTAGTCAACATTTCGAATAAAGTTGGTCGCGAGCAATCTATCGACCTCGTCCTTAATGGCCTTTTGCTTGATCAGCGTGAAACTTCACTTCTTTTGCCTAACGGATCGGGCCTTCAGATCGACCCCGAGCTTGTGTGAGATTACTTTGGGGTCTATCTCGGACATGTCGGCAGGCGCCCAGGCGAACACGTCCGAATTCCATCAGAGAAAGTGGATCAAGTCTTCGTGCCGGGCTCCCGTCAAAAGGGATCCGATCTGGATCATCCTCCCTTCGCCCCCCTCGACGAGGGGGACCTTTGTTAGCACTTCTACCGGGGCTCTTCGGATTTCTTTCTATTCATCGTGCGTGTCCAAGGACCCCTGGAAATCATTTGCGTCTTCGAGTTGGTCGCCCTGCTCTCCAAGGGTGGATGTCGAGGTGAAGCAAATCTTGGCAATTTGCTGGTCCGCGTAGGCCCGGCCTATCCCCCTTTGATCTAATGGAAATTTGATCGCAAGATGATAGGTCGAGATTTGAGCCTGGAGGGCGTTTAATGTCGGGCGTCCGAGGAGGATGTTATAGGATGAGGGGATCCTAGCAACGATGAATTCCACTGGTATGGTCCTCGTACGACCCGCTTCCCCAATGTTGAGGAAGAGGGTGACCACTCCCTCGGCCGGGATGGAGTGGTTGGTAAATCCCGATAGGACGTAAGCGGTTGGTCACAGGTCGGACGACCCTAGCCCTATACACTGGAAGCAGTCATAGAGGAGGATATCTGCCAAGCTTTCGGAATCGACCAATAGTCTCTGAACCTCGAAGCAGTGGACCCATGCTGTTATCACTAGAGGGTCATTGTGAGGCAAGGATATACCATGGAGGTCTTCATCGGTGTAGATGATGGGCTCTGCGGTCTTGCTCTTTTTTTTGGGGCGGAGCGCTTGTTCCTTCGACGGGTAGGAGGCGGTGAATTTCGTCGGCTCTACGGGTAGACCCCGAGGAAATGACCATGATTTGGCCGATTGTTAATTCGCCGGGAGGGGGCTGGTTCCCTTGCTCCCTATCTGCTTGTCGCTTGTCCCGCAGGTACTTCACCAGGTGGCCAGAGCGGATCAACTCCTCGATGTAGTCGCGGAGTTGTTTACAGTTCTCGGTCGGATAGCCCTGCGACCTATGGAAGGCACAGTACGGGCCCCGGGTACGTTTAGCCACTCTGTGGTTGACCGGAGGGAGCTTGAAGAATCGCTCGCCCTTCGCCTCCTCTAACAACTCGGTCTGGGAGATGTTGAGAGGAGTATACTCTTGGAACTTTGGGGAGTATGGCTTTGGCAGGTCGAGCTTCTTCTTCTCTTCTATGCCCCTCTTCTTTTGGTCAGCTTGGTCGTCCCAGGGCAGGTTGGCGTTCACCTCATATTTGAGCTGGATCTCCCGCTCGGTCCAAGTTTTTACCTCGACCATGGTCTTAGGTTGCGCTAATGCAAAAGAGCGGAACCACTCTTTGTGTCTAAGACCTGACTTTAGAGCGGTGATGACGGTTTCATCTCGATGATCGGGAACTTCGAGGAGAGCATTGTAGAAGCGAATGACATAACCCTTAAAGGATTCCTTGTCCCCGCTCTTTATCGTGAATAGGTGGTTGACTGTCCTCTTCTGCCGCCTGTTCCCAACGAAGTGTCCGAGGAATTGGGTCGCGAACTAGTCAAAGGTCGAGATAGAGCGTGGAGATAATCCCCGGAACCAATCCCGACCTGCACGAATGAGGGTGGTTGGGAAATCTTGGCACTGAGCTGCGTCCGAGTTGTCCTGGAAGCTCATGCTCGTCGTGAACACGTCCAGGTGATCTTTAGGGTCGGACTTCCCGTTGAAGTGGGCCATCTTGGACGGCTTGTTCCTGGACGAGACTTATACGGTGAGCAGCTCCCCGGTGAAGGGCTTCATGAGTGAGTCAGCAGCATACCTGGCCCCTTCACCGGATGGATGGCCCTTCCGATGTATGCCCTCGATTTGCTTTTCGAGGGCATCGATGCGGTCGTGATACCTCAAAGATTCGGCACAGTCGGAGTGGTGGCCCTTTCCGCTTGTGGCCTGCGCCAGGCTACGACTCCGGTTGCGTTCTATCAAATTCCTTAGGTCCCCGGGTGAGGTCCTTCTTGATTCATCCTGGCGAGTGCCGTTTGGGCGATCCCGTCGAGGTAGAGGGTGTCGGTCATGCCTGAGAGTAGGCGAGCTGACCGATAACTCCTCGGGAGGGACGGAAACATGACGGGCCTCGGGGCGATTGTAAGTCCATGTCACGCACCCCACGAACTTGCGGGGAGGCGGAATATATGAAAAACGATTATCAAAGCTTCGTAACACGGACTTGAGCGCATGAATCGTTATCTAAACCATTGCTAACTATTTACTAGAGGTTTAACTACTCGGATACGAAGTTATACCTCACGTTACTTGTCCTTCGGGTCTTCATCGCGGTCCTCCACTCCTCGTAGGCTCCTTAGAACATCGACACCTCAACGGCCTTCTCGAATCAAAGACGATCCACCCGAAAGCTCCTACGCCAAGCATAATCTCAAACTTAAGATAACTAGGTTGCTTAAAGTGCTAATCTAAGCTACCTAGGGGATATAGAGTGAGGTTATGGAAGTATTAGTCTAGCCAACCCTTGATCTCAACACATGAGAGGTTGGGGTTTGAAGAGAGAGTGAGCTTGAGGAGAGAGAAGGTGAAGATGAGAATGAAATGAGATAATGAACTCTCATAATATATATGAAACATTACTTATTTATCCAAAAATGAAATAAAAGAATTAACAACCACGCTTCATAAATATCTATGTGTGATTCATCTCCATGAGTCATTAAGCATTTATGATGCATTAATGACATGGATGAATCACACAAATGAGTCACTAATCTCATTTAATGCAATGCCACCTTACCCCCCCAAGTCACCACTCTTCTAGAAGCTTCCCGACAAATTATGAGAACGCCCCTCCAATTCGTAAAAACATGGAAAAACTTTAGACTGTATAAATCCAATAACCTGATACTAGAATCTGGCTTAAACCAAAGCCGGCTAGTAAAAACTGTCCGAAAAGTCGTACGTGCGTAAACACACGTACGCGTCCGAACCCTTGTCGTAAAACCATACGACCTCTATATCGTTTCGCCTGGAGCAGGAAAACTCTCTGTGTGGGACTCTAAAGACTCGACACTACGCTGGCAGTGGGTTTAACCACAGACCGCAAGCGGCACTAGCTGTATGTAACGGTCCCTAGGTAGATGTCGATAAGAAGGCCGATGAGGAAAACCATCCGAACCCCTACTGAGCCTGATGTGACAATCTCCATACAGTCCGGTCTGTTCGTCTAAGACTATCGCATATCAAGCCTAGGGGGTGGCAAGCGTCAGTCCCCTAATAGCTGTATAAGTCGTATCGGAGCGAAGCCCATTACACCCTGAGAAGCTACTGGAACCTACCAGTATATCTCGCTTGCCCTGGCCAGGGACTTTGCGTAATGGCTCTCTGACACAGCGCGATATCATCTCCCAATACCGGGAGAGACGAATCCTGTCTAACCACTACTGCCTCCAAGTGCTCGGGACTGCACCCAACTGCTACTTGTTTGCACGACTCCTTTGAGCCGTGGTAGGGTAGCAATCTAAGAACAGTGGGACACACTCGAGGCGAAGTAGCAGTGTCAAGTCTGCGGACTATGCTGTACTCATGTCACCTGGGAACTGTTAACTGACGACGGGTATAATACCAACTAATCAGTTCCCCTGCGAGTCCTGTCCGGTGTACCCGTAACCTAACGAGCACCTGTATACTATCTCCAGTACGACGTACTGATGGCTATAGGACAGACCATCTTCCCAACTGGGATGAGAAGCGTACACGCTAGTCTACTCTGGAGTATCGATGCCCTGTCTCGATAATCCTACGACTAGGGACCTGTATAGGATGTTGCTTATAGATTACCCAGCCCCCACTAGTGTGACTGCTATCACAACGCTGGTAATCAAGCAAAAAACCTATGGGCTCTACTAATATGTATAAATGATATGTTATAAGAAACATATTAAAGTAGACACAAACCAAGTAGCATACTACCATTTTTAGCAAGACTGTATATACAACTGTGAATATCCCAAGCTTCTATTAAGTAATATACATACAAGTATGATACAATAATGGCCCCCAGGGCATATACACTAACAGCGATAGGATCTTTCGCAGGACCGTAGCGTGGAGCCATGTGGCGCCCAGCAGGTCATTGAATCGGTTGCTGCACGGGAGCCGCGCTGGTCTGAGCCGGTACGCCGATGTTCAGTGGTGTCGAGGGGAGCGACGTTATTCGCTCTTCTATTGGCGTCGTGGTCCCTGGGAGGGAGAACGGTGACCTGGGGGGCTAGGCCCGCCGTTTGGACATGGACAACGGCGTCCACTCTCGACGCGAGCCTGTCGATCCTTGCTGAGAGGGCGTGGATGGCGTTCGGAGGAGTAGTAGATCTGTCCGCGCCTCCGTTGTGGGGAAAGTGGCGGCTTGTGCTTGGATCGTCATGGTTTTCGCTTTCCATGAAGTCGGGAGCGGAAGATCAACTTTTGATGAGTGGAAGAAATTAGCGTTCCCATAAACGGCGCCAACTAATGGAGGGTAGGATCTCTTTCAGATATTGTCCTCCGTCGATCTGTTGCGAGCGTTGATGAAGTGTTGAGATTGGTGTTGAAGGTTGTCTCCTTGAGCGTGTGGATCTCAATGGGCTTGTTTAGAGGAGAAGCCAAGCTATCTGTAAAAGAAGTCCCGGGATGGTTGTACAGCCGTGGACCCTCCGACGATCAAGTTAGCCGAGAAATTTGAGTAGAGTAGCGGCTTAGTGAATTAAAATTGCCTTACTTGAGTCGTCTGGGAGAGGGTTTTTTATAGTGGTAGCATGGAGCGAGTCGACACGAGATTTTCGCCGTCAGTTACATCCCTGGCGTTACGCCTGCGTGAATGACGGGATCCCTCCATTAATGACGAGATACGCTCGTTAATGGGGGGATACGCCAGCATGGAACGCGGGATGCTGGATGGCGGCTATCTCGCTTCTGGCGAGATACGCGGAGCCGTGGCGGAGACGCTTGGGCTTTGCGTTCTCGGTTGCTCGAGAGAATCGGGGGGCTTAGGTCGGTGAGAGGCTCGAAGGCGAGCGGGAGGCCGACCAAGCTCGGTTCCATAATAGCTCAGGGGTGAGCTGGGAGGCTGAGGAAGCTCAGCGTGTAGGATGGCTCGGAGGTGAGCCGATGATTATTTATAGGCCGAGCATAGGAATGCTCTGGGAGGCCATTGAAAGTCGGGTCGTTCCACGGAGGCCCGGGGAACGTCTTCAAAGTATCGTGTTTGCTCCTGTTCCGTAAGTCCCGGGACACGTTATCTGCCACTTGTCATGATCTGGAGAATTCCCACTTATGAGTATCATCAGAAGCTATTCAAGCCGTTCCAATACGAATCGTTTGTTCAGTATTGCTTGTCCATGGTCGGCCAATCTCAATGCACTGATAACTTAGAAGCCTACTGCGGCGTTAACGAAGGCGTGCTTTGATATTTCAAATTTTATGTACCATGATGACGTGTTAGCCGATTTTAATTTTCTTTGAGTTTTTAAGTGGGATTCATGGATGCATGCACGGAGGCAATATGCATTTATCCTAGTGTGGTTGTTTCTTCGTTGACGAACTATATCTCTCGTGCCACGACTGTCTTTTCATTTTTATTAAAAACTCTTGACCAGAGCTGTGTTTGTTTCAATTTCAAGATGTCTAAATAGATAAATTGTGTTATAGAGTTTGTGTTGATATTAAGAGAAAAATGTCTAAGATCCCCCAGCAATCTCATCAATGGAAACTTCACATTTTTAATTAAACATGGTAACGTTTGTAAATATAAACAACTATGGTCAATTTGGAACCTGCAAACAGATATTAATTATCTTTTAGCCTGTTCGAAATAATATCATAATTCATATGCCGTTAATCACAATGAGATGAATGGAGATAAACGCTCTTATTCCAGAAAAAAATAGAACAACACACACACTCACATGGTATTTTATGGTGTTTATAAGCAAAATACCAAAATTTATTAATAGTTTTAGGAGAAATTATTTGGTATATTGTATGCAGTGCACCTTGGTAGGAAGAGAAAATGAGATGGAATTTTTTGAGTATGATCATAAAATTGAAGGAGAATTTCTCGGGTATGATTATAAAATTGAAGTGAAAGAGGAGAATAAAAAACAGGAAATTCAAGAAGGCATGGACAGCAATAATTATTCAATCAGTAATTTATCAAAGTTTCAAAATTAGGAGGCAACCAATCCAGGCAAAAAAGCTTACATTAATAGAAATGGTCACAGAAAAACGAAGATGCTAAAAACTTAAAGTTTTATTATCTGTAACTCTTTTTTTTTGCCATAATTGAAATTTAGAAATGCATCATTACTAACATTTAAGGTTAAAAGAAACTGAATCAACATTTATCTGAAAATTTTGGAAAGTTTATGGTATTTTATCAAAACTAAAGCCTAAATATTGGGATGTTTATTAAAATCCATCACTTGATTTGACTTATTTATCAGAAACCATCCTTCAATTTTTTCTATTACGAAAAATCACCTTGTAGCCAAAAACCAACACGTAATTAAGTATATCTAAAATGATCTTTTTATCTCTTATTTCTAAACATGCCAAATTTAGATATTCACCAAACTCCGTCTCTTAGTTTGGTAATTTTAACCAATAACCATTATATAGTTTAATAGATTTATGAAGAAGTCGAGAATGGTTTTGGTTTCTCATGAGAGGGTTGGGCTTTATAGCAGTAACTTTGTATCCAACCATCTGGTCCTTGCTCAGTTACTGCAAATTCTCTTCAAACCGACAGGTTGCATGGGTTGATTTCCAAAAGAGAAAAAAAATATCTTTGTACGCAAAGGGCCTCAATTCTTCGTGATCCCATCAAAAAATTCAATGACGGAAGCCTCTCTCTCCCCAAAGCGCAAGAGGAAGCGCGGCCGCGATCCCTCTCCCTCAAAGGGCGAGCGGAGGAGGAAGGCACGGCGCGGTGACGAGACCCGCCACTGGACTTTCTCTTCTCGCGATCTCTCCGCTTACAAAAGTAACGCCTTTTGCTCTTTTCTAGGGTTTCCTTCTATCTTTCCCCAACTTTTTAGGGAAAAAATTACATCTTTTGATTACTTTCGAAATCATTAGAGATTTTATATCAATATTGTATAGAAAATTTTAGTTTGTTTTCAAGTTCTTTGAGTATGATGATGATTTATGGATTCCCGCTAAGATATAAGTAATTAAATCGATGTTTAAATTACTGAAGCACAAGAAACCTTTGGATTTATCGTTGTAAATTACAAAAGTAAGCAAGAAAAGGAGAGTGAAGCTGTGTTTTATGTATCGGGGAAAAGTTGATACTGACAATAGATGAATCTTAATGCTAATAATTAATGTTCAAGTTGGATCCATAATTTATATGAGATATTTGGATAAAGTTTGTTATGGTATGTCTTTGTCGTATTTTCTGCCATCATGTTTGTTCTAGCAAACTAGATAAGCTAGGCCGAGAAAGCATAGTCATTGGAAAAATGCGTATTGCGATTTGTGGGAGATATATATAATTAGTACTTTTCTGAAATGGTCATGCCAGTTATTGTTTCTTATTCAAGTTTTAACTGTTACTGTAACTTATATAACAACATTAACATCCCATCATGACTGGATACCTAGGCAGTTGATAAGTGACAAGTGCCCCCACGGCGCTTATTATGATAAGAAAGAAGAAAAGTGTAGATCAGAGCGAGGGGCCCAAGTGCTTATTATGATAGTGCAGGGGTATAAGTGCTCAACCCCCCAAAGTGCATGGGGTCTATCTGCAATTAACCCTTTATAATAAAGAAAACTACCCCCAAAAGTTTGGGATATATATATATATCCTCTGCATCCAAAATGTTGGCTCTACAGTTCAGACTTGTAATATTTTATGATTAAGTTTGCTGCACAGTCAATTTTTTAAATTTTTTATTCTACTTTTTAAATTTAATGTGGAGTTATACTTGCATACTTCTTAACACGCATATTAAGGGTTCAGGACCTAGGTACATATGCCTTTCTTTGTGCTTTAATTTGTGCCTTTACCGGTCTCTTAGAGCTTTTAGCTCTACATTTATCTCTAGCAGAACCTGGCATAGTTAGCCAGGTAAGGTTTGGTTTAGTTGCAACTATACATGTATGGGAATTTAAATCGCAAATCAGTAATGTCGCTTAGATGATCTTGCAAGCTAATGTCATATACAAAAAATAAATGAAGCAACTAAATAAGAAAATTGCTAAAATGCCATTAGGTGCATGTTTCAGTAAGTCGGAAATAACCTGAAGGGGCATTTCTGTAGAAACTATTTCTATGCGCCCTCTTTTAAAATAGCCGAACCCCCATGATCAATAGAGCAAGCACCAAAAGCACTAAGAAACTCTGATACGTGTTTTATGACGAACTCTTTTTCTTTCCATTTTAGGACCAAATATGCAACATGTGGCATATTCATATATTAATTTAGTTATCCTCATCAAAGCTGAAATGATTGGACTGGTCCTTTGGCTTTGTAGTCGTTTCAGACGAGAAATTTTATGATTGAAGGCGGAGCTTGATTTTCTTGTTCCATTCTTAATCCCGTTGCATGTATATATTTGTGTGTAGATGATCACCTGACATGCAACGCATGCACATTGAGTTTTATTTATGGACGCCTTTTAGTTGGCTGTATGATCACATTGAGTTTTATTTATGGACACCTTTCAGTTGGCTGTATGATCTCAAATGTTTAATTTATTTCTTGACATCTCTAGGATACTATCTGACTTGTCTATTTTGTTTTTTTTTTATAATTATTTTAACTTCTTGAAGCTAAAGAATCTTTAAAACTGCAGGAAGGTTTGTGGTTGTTTCATACAATATATTGGGTGTTGAAAATGCTTCAAAACATTCAGACCTCTATCATCAAGTCTCTCCAAAACACCTGAAATGGGACCAGCGGAAGAGGCGAATATGCAAAGAGTTAAATCTTTATAATCCGAGCATTATATGCTTCCAGGTATGTGAGGCAACACCTAGATAACTTTTCACATAGCCATGAATTTATTTTCATGTTTCATTTCTCTCTCTGAAGATATAAGTGACTACTCATATGTGCAAGCATAAATATGACCATGGAACTTCCTTCATTTAATACTCTGTAAAATTATAACTGTCCTTAGTATCCTACTATTGGACATGCTCCTTGAACACACTTGAAAATATATAGGCTGATAAGAATAGTTTTAATGTCAAGACATGTCCTCCGTCATGTTTTTTCTTCTTTTTCTTTTAAAATTAGGTTTAGACTAAATCTATACAAGCTATTGACTGTTGAGATATGGTTATATTATTAGAATAATGGAGGAAAGAGTCCTAGGAGGCTTTTTTCGTCACATGGCGTCAAAAAATACACCCTTCACCATTTTCTTCGATGAGCGGCACCAACCATCTTGATCTTCATCGTCTAATAAGTCGATACACCAAATTTTATGTAATTCTATCACCTTTTCACCGTTGATTTAGCAATGTAAAAAGTTCTATTATTGGTAAACTGATAATTTTGCACTCACAAAATCAACAGTGAAAAGGTGTTAGAATCACATGAAATTTGGTGTGTCGACTTATTATACTATGAAGATCAAGATGGTCGGTGCCGATTGTCGAATAAAATGGTGGAGGGTGTATTTTTTGACGCCACTTGATGAAAAAAACCTCCTAGGGCTTCTTTCCTCCATTATTCTCATATTATTATGTATTACTGTGCATTACTTGCATAGGCTGATGATCCGCACTGCTGTCATCAGACAGTGGAATCATATCTGGCTGTTGTGCCCTATGAGTAGATTGCTTGTCGATGTTCACACTAACACATATTTGCACTAGATTCCCCGAGACTCACACAGTAGCTATTACTCTTGTTGCTTGTTAGCATACTTCATTGGACTTTGGCCTGCAGGAAGATCATAATAGATTATCGCATAAAAAATTCTTATATAGTTCTACCATTAATACTTCTATTTGGCAGTGCCCGCTATAATTTTAAATATGGAACTTTAGGGTTCCGAACAAACAAATACATCATACCTTCTAATATAAATATTCGTTAGAACTTAGTTTAGTAAATTTATATTGGCTGGGTCTAGATGAGTGCATGCTTACTCCTACAAGTAGGTCCACACCTTTCTCCCCACACACTAATTTCAATTCTATACTGGGGGTGTGAGTAGAAAGTTAAATAATAATGGGCATACCACTACCAAAGGCAAAACAGTGGTCAAAGTTTTTAAATCTTTTTTTTTTGAAATATGAAGTCCGTATTCAGGCCTGTATCCATTACTTCATACATACATGTAGCTATCTATGTATATGTGTATAGAGTGTGAGTTCGCTAGGCTGGAGTTCTTAATTGTGCTTGGGTTGGAATGCTTAAATTGCAACAAATATTGTATAAATTTCAAGTTGGCAGTGGAAATGTTGGAGATTCAAGCTCAAAATTTCTTCTTTTTTCATCAAACGCATGCAAACCTCTCTTTTTACATAGCTCTTTAGGGAGTTTTTGTATTTTTCTCCTGCTAGTGCAGATTGTAGTTTTCTCCTGTTTCTGCAAAGCTGCTTACTTTTTCCTTCAGCACCAAGGTTTCAAATATTAAATATCAAGATAGTATTAAATGGGTGTTTTCCCCATCGGAAGCGGATATCAGACAACAAATCGAGGATATGGGTCAATATCAGATGTCCATATCTTGAAGTTCATATTAAGGTTTTCTATATACAAACCAGATATCTGATTTATAGAAGCATTACACATTTTTATACATATATGTTTTATGCATATAAGGTACATAATAGATACCAAAAATGGTGGCTACCATCGAATTATATTATAGAATACATGCAAAAACATGCAATAATATAAATCAACGTAAAATATAGAAAGATTTAAATAAACAATCAAAAGATAAAATGCTGAATTGAATCTATGTAGTGTATTAGCTAATAGCAGTAACAAAATCTAGAGATGTTACTTCTTTTGTTATTGTTTTTTAATTATTGGATTTCTGGTAACGGGTGTCTTAACCCTTAAAAACTGAACCTGTTATCCAAAATAACTCACGGACCTCAAAATATTGATTTATTGGCTATATTTGGATAGACATGAATCGATGATTCGAATATCGGCCTTATCGATTATGATTATTGGAACACCACCGTTTCGATACATATCATTTTAGAAGAATATCATAAGCTTATTATTGGCTAATGTTTAAAATATTGGCCGATTTATTGAATTGTACTTTTTTCTAGGGAAACAGCTGAGTATCTAGTATTCGTCTCATAAATGCGTAAATTGCAATGCAATGTTTTTACATCGGAAAAGGAAAAGATGAAATGGTAAGGCATGATAATCCCTGAAATTACATAAAAAAATAAAGGAAAAAAGAAACCAGTCCGAAGATAGAAGGAAGAAAGGGTTAAGGGCATTCTGGAGCTTGTTATTGAATTATACTTATCTATGAAATATCGCCCGATATGTAAAGATTGGTTGTATTTAATGAATTGGGTATTCGGGAATGGGTTTGGTTTGTTAAAATGTTCAAACCCATTACCCAATACCCACTATAAACACCCTTTATACAGCGGACTTTTGAAAAACATAAAAATAAAACGTCCCCAATGGTCTCATCCTTGCTCTCTCTTATTCGTCAACGTTCAATTCATATCTCACTTCTCAAGTTGGTAGTATATTTAATTAGTTTAAAATCATGTTATTTGAGTTAAATTTTTTTTTACATACTTCTCTGGCATGATTTATTCTAACGTGCTTCCTTGCTAGTAGGCATTTAACTCACACTAAACGTCTAGATGATATTGTAAGATTTTATCATAATTTTATATTTACAACCCCTATAGATATAAATATGTATAATATTTGTTGTAGACTAAACCGATATGGCCAATATGTATGTAGAATTTTTTTATACAGACATTGATATGCCCGATATTGATATGAACACTCGATATAATCGTATCGCGTATTTTTTTTCTGATATCCGCTCTTCGATATCGAAAACACCTATCTGATACGACCCTAATATATAATATTTGATACATTAACATGAAGTGTCCGAGATTAAAAATATCGGCATATATTTAGTCAAAATCCTATCCACCTATTATCTTTTTTGCATCTTGCTAGGGGTCCCGAACTGATATATTGGCCTATATATCGGTTGATACAATCGATATTCAAAACAATCATGCAATAAACAAAGAAAGAATAAGCTTCGAAAGTCTACAATATTGTTTATACTCACAAGTTGATCCCTTAAGAATATCATGGGATTATCTGAAGTAGATGATTAGGTTACTTCGGTAATTTTTGCTTCCGCATTGACATATTGAACTGAGTAGAAACATAACATATAATTATGTCCAAAAAAAGAATCAGAACCAGCATAGAAGTTTATGTGGCTTGTTACGGCCTCTGTAACCTGTGTTCCATTATACTCTCATACCTATTAAGCTCGGCTTTCAGTAACATAATCTAGTGCTCTTGAACCTTTCTCATCTTATCCTTTTCGAAGTTGCTCATTTAATTTGCCAACTTGGTAATCTTAAAAGTTGCACATATCTACGAGTTTGTTTGGGAAATATATTCTAATTTTTACTATGGAGAGTAAGTAGCACTCCAATCCGATCTGCTCAAATGGATGATAAATACATGCAGGATTCCCAAGTAGGGATCTAAATCGATGTGGACAATCTGAGCTGACTCCGTACATCCTATTTTTATCAAATACGGATGGTGATTTTCCATTTCCGATGACCATCTATACTGCATTTCCCAATAGCCACTTGATACGGGTATGGTAATACCTATATCCGTTTCTTATTGGTATCCAATAACAAAAATAGTAATTTTTGACTTTATCATGTGTGTGTGTGTGTGTGTGAATAATGGCCCTAGGAGTCTTTCTCGTTAGGTGGCGACGTGGCGTTAAAAATGTATATCCTCCACCATTTTATTTGATCATCGGCACACATCATCATTTTTATCATCTAAGATTTGGATACACCAAATTTCATGTGGTTCTATCACTTTTCAACGTTGAATTAGCAAATGTAAAAGGTTCTATTGTCGGTAAACCGTTAATTTCGCACACAGTAAATCAATGGTGAAAAAGTGGTAGAATCACATGAAATTTGGTGTATCCACATCTTAGATGATAGAGCTGAAGTTGATGGATACCAATCGTCGAAAAAATCATGGAGGGTGTATTTTTCTGATGATCCATTGAGGCCGGGCCTCATTTTATAAAGTGATGCCAACTCCTCAAACACCTAACTGGCCGTGTTTTTCACCGATCTGATTGTACGTCGTGATTTTCCTGTCTTAGATAGGTTATGTATGAGTTGGGGACCTATAAGATAGCCACTCTGAATATTCTCGTTTTACATGCTTAGTTTTAAGAGTGAGAAATCACCTCTCTCTCTCTCTCTCTCTCTGAATAGTGACAATGGTGGAAGATACTTACCTCTTCTAAAACTAGAACACACATTTTGTATTATGGGTTGCATCTAGGTTTGCTATTTGTTCATTTAGGCAATAGGCGGTATGCCAAAGACTTTCTCTGCGGAAAGGTTCTCCCTCGTTGAATTTGGCCTTTTTTCGTTTGTGTGTGTGTGTGTTTTTATTAAAAGATTGAAGTCTAGATCATTGCTAATTTTATTTACATTGACCCTCTGTTATGGTGGAGATTATACTCTTCTTCGTTCTCTACTAGACGAGAAGTCAAATACCATTTCAGCATTTCTTTCAGAATGTTACAAATGTTGGTATTTATTTTCTTGGTTGCTGAATTTGATTTTGTGAGATTTTATTGTTTCATGAAGATCCTCCTAGATCATTATCTTCCCTTTTTCTAGAAGATAGCTGTCCCTTGGGCTCCGTTTCTCTATTATTCTAGAAGAATGCACAAAATGCTGTATGGGTAATTTGCATTTGTATATGGAAATACCTTCTCTTGTGCTACTTTGTATTGATTTATAAAGTTAGAATGAGTGTTGAAACAGCGGGAGTTGCTTTCTTCTTTCTGTTTTCTTTCTCTCAATTAGAAAGGTTTCTTTGAGAGGGCTGTGAGCCTATGACCTGCCCTTAAGGTTTTCTTTAATTTCCTGGCCCAGAGTTTCTCTAGACTTGGAGATTTTCCTTACTTTACAATTTGGTGGGTGTCACGCCCCGCTTCCCAAAATACGGAATATGGAAGGTGACAAGGCCAGTCATGCACCTACGGTTAAGAAAATATCCTACCGTAGTCACACTTCGGCTTCTAGCATTACGTGATAATCAGTAATTATAGCACAAATAATGTGAAGTGCAGCCACTAATTCTATCATAACAGATATAAAACTAACTAGATAGAGTTAAAGGGAATGATAACGCTGACGTCGCTGATCTAGATGTCCGCAATATTCTCGAGGCAAGGAAGGTCCTGATCCGAGCCAAGTCCATTTCTCACTCTGAGCATGCATACACACGTCGTTAGAGCGACACAATAGCAATATATACTTATATAATGTGCAACGATGATAAATATAAAGCAGTAAGCATAGAATAATGACGCGAGTATGAAATAACCGGTGCATGTAATGATAAAACAGGTGTATCAGATCAGTAATCAATGCAATGTCCATGTCACTAAAGTTATCAGTCTCTAAGTCTCAATATCCAAGTCACTAAGCTTATCGTCTGTCTAAGTGTGAGCGTCAACCACCGCAGAAGTATTCCTAACCCAAGGGGAAGCCCAGGGGAAAGGGAACACGGGCCTGACTCACGATCAGTAAGAATCAGAAACACTATCAGTACAAATCCCGAAATTACTAAATATGCCGGCAGAGGGACTCCTGAGATTCCGTTGATCGAACTCACACTCAAACTACCTCACACCCCGCGGTCTACATCTAACATCGACTATGAATCCAAATACTAGTCGTTTCATGACAAGTCTACGCGAGAATTGAAGACAGAGTCTCCATTAAGTATGTCTCGACTGCTATCCAAGATAAATGGACAGTGCTCAATGTCTTACCTATGATATGACACCAATATAAGTGCTTCCATACCCGTCCCATACCAGTTATAGTTACACTTATATATGTCTCATAGGCATCGACAATGCAATAACTAACTGGTTCCGCTGATTGTGTACAAGTATGTGTCACTTCCATTATTCACTCACGCTTTTACACTAACATACTTGTCACAATCCAATCACTAGCATTTATCACTTGGTAATGTAACACGGTCACTAGAATATCGATGCAAATGAACACTATTTATAAGGGTATAACAGTCATGCAATATGATGGGGATACAGTAAATGCACTACTGAATACATATGAGTAACCGGTGTCGGTTGGATTAGAAAAATCATATAAAATCACACGTGCATAATCTGGCGAAACAATATAAAAAGCGTAAACAGTGTATTAAATTATCTGTAAGATAAAATTGGTTTCGAGTCAATCGGGTATCAGGTCAGCAAGTTATGGTTAAGTGTTTACTGCTGGAAATCCAATTTCTGAACTGGAAGTCCGTTTTGTAACACGTTTTACTCCCTGTTGGGAGTATAATTAGGCGATGCTACAGTTAGATAATATTTAGACCTATCTGTTATGTTTCCAACGCATCAGACGGATCAATAATATCCGCTGTACGCAGGGAGATATGCGCTGTCTAAGGTTAAGGTATACATTCTATTTCTGCATGAAACTGCAGAACACATCGACGGTTTAAAAGTGTTATAAAAATCAAACGATACCGGAATGTAATGAGACCAGCACCGTTAGAAAGCTAATTCAATTCTCCACGCGTTTATGTATGGTTCCGCACACTTGTACATTTAAAAGGTGAGATATATGCGTTCTAAAATAAGCAAAGGCGGAGATTCTTGCCCCGGACTGCAGTTCAGAGCCATGAATCGTCTCAGTTTTCGTCGCTATAATTTATTAAAATTAAGAGATCAACTATGGGATACTGTAGGTTTATCTGTTGGTTTCGATACGAGCCCTAGAATATTAGGTTACACGTTGCATTCAGTTTAATATGGATTTTAGAACGTGGCATGTGCGGTGAATTCTGGATTCAACCTCGCCTTTTGGGGCGTCGTCTCATGGTGTTAAAGTCCGTATTTTCAACCCAACTTTTTTCATTCTATCCATTATCACTAAAGGAATCTAGTAGTCATAAACTCCGCCAAATTTGATTAGGGTTTCATTTGAAATCACGCATCACGCACATAAGCTAAACATACGGTTCCCAACCGAAATGTCCGTTTCTTTTATCTAAACCTATACTGTTTAATCTTATAATTACCATATGGTGTCATTAATATTTTGGACCAGATTATAACTCGAAATAACGCCACCGGCTTAACACAGTTTGTTATAAAATACGACTTGGCGACTTAGGTAGTTATATAGGTATATAATTATATAGATCGATTAGTATCGTAGCATGTAAAACAAGTGGGTTCACTTGCCTCGGTCGCTGACATGGAAGCGAAGAACGTGAAGATTATTCGTCTCGATACACAAGACAACGATGAATGTCGCAGCACCGGCATGGTGCGACACGAGGCTCGAACGCGATAGAGGTTGCGACGGACGTGTGCGATGTTGCGACGGCGACTGTGTTGATAACCGTGATAGTTACCACGACCTAACCCACAGCTTGGTCAGTGACAAAGGCGACAAGGGCAACGGCTAAGACGACGGATACACGTGCTTGATGAAATGCCGGGGATTGATTTTGGTGTCGATGAGACATGGAGCTAGGCACGGCGATGGGCATGAGTGGCACGGTCGTGATTCGAGCATAGCACGGCTAGGGTATGGTGCTAGGCACGGTGGCCACGGAGCTGGCCTGAGTTGCGACGATGACGGTGATGGTGGTGAAAGTGGCAACAATGGCTTGCACAACATTGACGAAGGAAATGGAGGCGACGGCGGATCAGGTAAGAGAAGCTTGGGGGCTCAGCTTGGGTTCGGCTATTGCTTGTAGGGTGCGATGGTGGTGACGGGGTCTGTCGGAGGTGAGACGAGACAGCAGTGGTGAAGCTGGTGGTGGAAGGAGCGTGGAAGCGAGGAGAAGATGATCGCCGTCGGTGATGGCGATGGCCACACGGGTTGGCGGCAGTTTAGGATGGTGGTCTCGGTGTTGATGATGGAGGAAGAGTACTCGGTGGAGAGAGGTGGAGCTCGTGGAGGCATGGGAGAGAGGAGGTGGCGCTCTTGGAGATGATGGCGACCAGTGGGTAGTTGCAGGGAGGTCGTCAACGTTTGTGGGGGTGGCCAGTGCTGCAGAGGAGAAGGTGAGGATGGAGGAGTTGGTGGAGCTGATGAGAGGCTCGTCGGTGGTGAAAGGGATGCTGACGAGGTGGTTTGCGGTATGAAGAGTAGGAGTGGAGCTCGGTGGGTTTTTGGGAGAGAGAGACGTTGAGGTTGTTGAGGAGATGGAGGGGTTCGGCGAGTGGATCCCGGGCAGTTGAGGGAGTGGGCTTCGTCGTCGTGGCCGTTGGAGAGCGGGTCTCGTGGGTAGCGCGAGGGAGGGGAGGACGTGGGGAAAGAGAGGGAGAAAGAAAAGAAAACGAGCGAAGGAAAAAGAGAGAAGAGAGGGAGGAAGTGGGGCTAGGGGAGTGGGCTAGGCCTGGTTTGCCAAAAATAAATAGAAATAGAAAATTGAGAGATATAGAAATGTAGGGTTTAAATAGAAAATATATGGTTTGGGTAAAAATAGAATTAGGGTTTTAAGAAATTAATAGTTAGGGTTTAGATAGGAAAATTAGGAAATAGGAAAAATATTTGGAAATAAATTAAATAGAAAAATATATGAAATACGGATAATAGAGTACAAAATAAATTGGGTAATACAGTGGGAGATCATTTAGTATGCTAATTTATTTCATGTTCTTAGATTGGTTCTAGACCTCTAAGATTTCTCCTTTTACTTGTAGATGGCTCTACTCTCTATTTCCCTAGCTGGTCAAAGTCTCAACTCCACTCAAATAACATCAAAAGATAATCTCGTCTGATTTACCTACTAAATTTTTTGATTTGGATTACCAAATGCTTCCACATACAAACTCACTATTAGTTGTAACTTAGTTTATAACTTCCTCATCTGGTGTGAGTCTTGCCTTCTTCCTCATTTGGTGCGAGTCTTGCCTTGCCTAAACTTGGGTACATCTACATTCCGGTAAGATAAGCTTTCAGGCACTTCTAGCCTCATTGCCAGTCAAAGAAATTCATGGATAACCACAAATTTTCCTTGACCTCATGGAATTTTGATTTTGTAAATTTTCTTTTGATGCGTGATGATCCTCTTGGATCAACTTCCAATCTCACCTTTCTCAGTGTGATGCAACTTATAGCTTCTGCTTTCTAAGTCCGTCCTTCTCATTGCCCAGAAATGGATGTACCTTCATTTAAAAAAAAAATTCATTGCCCAGAAATGAATGTGCTTCATTTTTAAAAAATTTCATTGCCGTCCATTTTTTATCTAGCCAGCTACTAAGTTTACTTTGAAAATGAGTGCATATAGTTTTCTCAACATTTTAATATGTTTGCAGGAAGTTGATCAGTTTGATGATTTGGCTGATCTTCTTTGTAAAGATGGTTATGTTGGTGTTTATAAGGTATATTTTATTTTCTTAAACTAAACCCTTTGAGCTATTTGTAAGGTCGGACATGCAGTCTAATTTGATGGTGTTCTAGGGTCGAACTGGAGATGCTTGTGATGGATGTGCAACATTTTGGAAGAAAAAAGAGTAAGAGCTCTACTTTTATCAATATGGTTATAAAAGAAGGGTAATAAAGAGGGGGAAAATCTAGTTAGAAGAATTGGTATTTCATGCCAGTATGGCCTTAGTCTCATTTCAGATGTTCATTGTTTCCAACTTGATAGAGAAATTAATAAGAAACCAAAATAAACAAACAACGAGATGAACTAAAAGCAGTAGTGAGGAGACTGAACAAAATAAACAAATGTATTTTTATTTGTATGTTCAGATGTTCATTGGTTGTGACTAAAGGACTCACAAGCCTTAGTTAGGGTCGTCAATTATGATCTCATGGATTAAACTCATATTACCGCGTTAAAAGAAACACCTCTATCACAGATCCAAATATCCAACTATTGTTTGTCTAGCGACCTAGTGGCTGCTTCATAATGGAGTTATGATTGGTTAGTTTGCAATTGTAAGTTTTTATACATCATTGATCCACATGCCACTACTCACTAGCTTAATCTGTTTTGTTTTGTCATCTGACCTAGTATCAGTACTCTAGATTGCAAGAAGTGGGTTTTTGGGTTCAATCTCAATGTTGACACTTTGACATTTTTTTAATATACAATGCAAAATTTGGCATATCCATACATAATTGAGAAGGCTAGTCATTAAGCTTTAGATCCATTTGCAACAATTACCTCATGTTTTCCCCTATATTAATGTATTTATTAGTTCTACTCTGAAACCAGATTCTCTCTTTTACACCAAGAACATATTGAGTATCGAAGATTTGGACTTCGAGATAATGTCGCGCAATTTTGTGTTCTTAAGGTAACTATATGTATGATTCAATGAGGAATTTTATCATTGATTATAAGTACAGATCAAGTAAAGTATATATATATATATATATATATATATATACACACACACACACACACACACACACATGGAGAGAGAGAGAGAATAATGGAGAAAAGAGGCCCTAGGAGGCTTTTTCGTTAGGTGGCGTCAAAAATCTATATCCTTCATGATTTTTTTCGACGATCGGCACCCGTCATCATCATCCTTATCTTGTAAGATATAGATACACCAAATTTCATGTGATTCCACCACTTCACCGTTAAATTAGCAATGTAAAAAGTTTTATTGTCGGTAAACCGTTTATTTTGCACCCACTAAATCAATGGTGAAAAAGTGATGCAATCACATGAAATTTGGTGTATCCACATCTTATATGATAAAAATGGTGATGATGGATGTCGATCGTCGGAAAAAATCATAGAGGATGTATTTTTTTGATGCCATATGAGGAAATTCCCTCCTATGGCATCTTTGCTCCATTATTCTCATATTATATATATATATATATATATATAAGAATAATGGAGAAAGGAGACCCTATGAGGCTTTTTTCGTCAAGTAGTGTCGAAATCTACATCCTCCACCATTTTATTCGACGATCGGCACCGTCCATCTTGATCTTCATTGTCTAATATGTCGGTATCCCAAATTTCATATGATCCTAACACTTTTTCACCGTTGATTTCTATTGTTGGCAAACCGTTAATTTTGCACTCACTAAATCAACGGTGAAAAAGTGTTAGGATCACATGAAATTTGGGGGTACCGACATATTAGACAATGAAGATCAAGATGGACGGTGCCGATCGTCGAATAAAATGGTGAAGGATGTAGATTTCGACGCCACCTAACAAAAAAAGCCGCCTAAGGCCTCTTCCCTCCATGATACATATATACATGTATATATGTATATACATATACATACATATATATGAGGATAATTGAGGAAAGGTGCCATAAGAGGGAATTTCCTCCTATAGCGTCGAAAAATTGTATTCTCCACGGTTTTTTTTCGATGATCGGCACATATCATCTTTATCATATAAGATGTGAATATGCTAAATTTCATGTGATTCCATCACTTTTTCACCTTTGATTTAGTAGGTGCAAAATTAACCGTTTACTGACGATGGAACTTTTTACATTGCTAATTCAACGGTGAAAAAGTGGTGGAATCATATGAAATTTGGTGTATTCACGTCTTACCTGATAAAAATAATGATGATACTGACCGTTGAAAAAATCATGGATGATATAGATTTTTGATGTTGCCTAACGAAAAAGCCTCCTTTTGATGTTGCCTAACGAAAAAGCCTCCTAGTGCCTTTTTTTTCATTATTCTCGGTCTAACTAACTTAGTTACACTTATGGAGTAAAATAGCCGCTCCCGAAATATATATATATATATATTTCGGGAGCGGCTATTTTACTCCATAAGTGTAACTAAGTTAGTTAGACCCTATGTAAAATAACATAACCCATCACGATCTTTTTTCCACGATCCGCTCTGACCATCTTGATCTCCATCTAAAGTATGCATACACTCAGTTTCATGTGATTTGGAAACCTATTTTACATGCATCGGCTGGTTGCAAAATGAACGGTTTTCCGACAATAGAACATTTTGTAATCTTAGATCAATGTATAAACGGAATCCAAATTACACAAAACTTGATATACCCATACTTTAGACGATGAACATCAAGATGGACGGAGCCGATCGTGAATTTTTTTTGTTAAGTGGGCTATTTTACGTAGGGTGTAGTTAACTTAGATACACCTAGGGAGTAAAATAGCCTCTCTCATATATATTTGTTATGTATTATTGCGGAGCATGAGAAATATTGCTGCTGATTTTCTTATAAATGTTGAAGGTAAAGTTTGTAACCTGTATATTCGGCCTAAAAATAGCTGACCCTAACCTCGTCTCATTCTCTAGTTGTCCGGTCAAAAGAAAAAGGCTTACTTGTTTCCTCAACATCACTATTCTTTACAACTCTGCTCATCTCTCTTCTTAGACTCTTTCTCTTCTATAAAGCATCATTTTCTAGCCCTTCGTTAAAACATCAAATCCAAGTTAAAGAGAGATCTTTTTGTCCACCTCTCTAATGGCCTAATTGCCTTCATCTTCATATCCTCAGACAGTCAGACATCTTCGCTTTTCATAGACACCAATGTTCACATACATCTTGCTATTCTTGTTTGAGCTGATTAGACCATCGTCGATCGTAAAGGAAAAATTAGAGAGTCTAAACATCGGCAGAATTACCATCATAGCAATGAACTTGTATAGTGAGTGTGATTTAGTTGCTTCGTTGAGGAGATTTAGCATATTTTCCTTGTTCGTCATTATTCGCTGATGCATATTCTCTACAATTTGTCAGGATAGCCGTTTCTTCCATATTCAATTATGATTATTATGTTACAGAAACATATAGCTAGCTAGATATTTTCTCTTGATATTGGATTAATCATATAGACTGAGTTGGAATTGTGAATTATTATCTGGAAATGGATTTTTCTCCTTGTTAAAATTTACTTTTTTTTATATTAATTTTGACATCTTTTGTTCAGTCTTCATAGTTTATGCTCTATATTAAGATGAGAAAGGGATATTTCGATGTTTTAATATCTTTAAATAATGATGATAAAGACAAAAGGTTCCGTGGACACCTAATAATCTCTAAGCTGTATTCTAATTGTTCATTGTGTAGGTGTGTCACAATCAATCAGACTGTGCAAATTCACAAATACCAGAGTGAGTTTTTTTCCTCCCTCAATATCGGGAAAATATTCGAAGTGACGATTTTAGCAAGCAGGCAATAGCATACTTGCATGGAATTATTAAAACATTCTTGTGTGCATGTGTGTCTGTACGCTGCGTGATTATAATCTCCAGATATATAACTTTGTGGAAATGTATGAAATCTTCTGACAAACTTTTTCCTGATAATAATTTTTGTATCTTCCTGAATTCTCTAGGATTATGTCCACCCAAACTATACTTGTTGGAAACATACATGTGTTATTCAACCCAAACCGTGGAGATATCAAGTTGGGGCAGGTATAAGATTTTTAGTATCTACTTAGAATAAGTAAAAAAATTTGAAACTCTTACCAGATAGTTGAGTCATGTACATTGACTTATTCAACTATTTTATATGATAGTAGCATATTGGGTCATTTATTTTTAATTTACCCCCTAATACATGTTTTGCTAGAACAGCTTATACCGTCTTCACACCCCCAAAGCAAAAAAAACACCCAAAAGAAAGAAAGAAAGAAAATTGCAGATACATAATGTTCTAAATGTTGTCCGACATCGCCTAAATGTGCTGAAATGTCGGTTTTGGGAAGAAAACGATACAGACATGCAAAAATATTTTGGGTAACGATATTTGATGAATGTTGGTCGACATTTCGTGATTTCGGCCGAAATGTCGGCGTTTAGACCGACATTTACCGTTATGAGGGAAATTTTTTTTTAGGGTAGTTTCTTTTTTTGGGTTTTGGGCTTTATAAATAACCCGGTTTATTTGGACCAACTTACTTTGCAAGAACCTCATTTCATCTCTCTCGAACTTACTATTGCTCGTTTAATAAGCGACCGTTCTACCACTGAGCTATCGAGGAAAATATAAATTTAATAAAACTAAAAATTTAAATAAATTAATATTTTAAAAAATAATAAAGTTATATAAATGACGTTTGCATTGTAAAAATGTAGAACCCGATATTTGATAAAGCCACACGATATTTGATATCCGACGTCAAAATCTTCGGACTGACACAATACCGACATCCGAAATTTAGAACATTGCAGAGACTTGAAAATCGTGCAAGAAACCTTTACTCAGTTCCATATGATTTGATTCCTCTGTCGAATATCCAGGTATGAGTCAGTGTATCATGAAAACCTGCTAAGCAGTGCACATAATCAGAGATTACATATAGTGAGAAGTTAATCCAGATAAGGAAGTACAAAAATAAACTTTGACATCCAGTTCAAACTCGCAATATAATATAACAATGGGAGTTTGTTGAGCAAGAAAGAAGAGCGGAAAGCGCTAGAACTTCATTTGTGGGTCCATGATCTAGTGCTGTAGTAGTTTTGTGACAAGCTGGTTCTTGTCTAACTGACCAAGGAAATTGTGGATAATTGGCTTGCCATAGAATTATGTAGGCTAGTTTGCACCCTGGATTGAAATCTAAGTCCATACCAATCCGACATATGGCAATCCTATTCCCAAAAATGACCATCCAAATACCAATACTGAGATTCTAACTTTGGTACTGGGATTACCAATTGATTAGCGCGGTTGGTTAATGGATCAATGGGTTTGTCAACAGACCGGTGGCTTAGTTGGCATCATTAATTAATGAAAAATACATTAGAAATCTCCACTTAGTTTTACTATGCATTTAAAAAGCCACTGTAGACGGGATTAATTACTGAAAATTATGTCTGTTTTTAATAGTTAATTTTTACTATTTATTTAATTTTTTTTATTTATTTGTTATATCAAATGGTTAAAAAAATACTATATTCCAATCACAGATGGCGAAGAGCCAAGATGGCTGATTTTGATCCCGATAATGATTGTCACCTACCAGGACCGCTGCCAGTACTAATCCTGAGATTTTGAACATTGGCTTACACTTCACAATAAGGAAAACCTGAATCAGAGTAGCATGGTCTAAATTGGACCGAAAATCATGTCCCGGGAATTTGGCACGAGATTTTGACCAATTTGATTCCAAAAGTTGACTATTTTGACAAGGCCAAACAGTAGAATGCTGACTACCTATTATGCTTCACTTCGTTTTGGACCGAACCTGTTAGTAACCTTGTTGAAACAAAACCTGAACTCAACTAGCTTGGAGCTGTAAGCATAAACCATACCATAGATAATAATAGATAGATAAATTGGAGGATTCTAGAGAGTAAGAGGAAGTGAGAGTAGAGATTCTCCATCTGCGATGTTAAACAAGGTTTAAAAGGCTGATTAATCTAAAAGATATAAAATAGTATAAGCCGTATGTAAGCAAATATGCACTATGAATATCAATCTTGTTATGTAGGTTTATCTTTTTTCTTTAAAAAAAGGGCTTAGGGATTATAAGAAACAGTATAGCAAATTTTAAAATGCATGAAATATTACTTGTATAAGAAACATCGATATTTCTGGAATTATTCCTATAATCTCTGAAAATTATAAATTTTTCCTATCTTCCGATGCTGCAGATCAGACTACTCCTTGAGAGAATACATACAATTTCACTGCAATGGGAGAATACCCCTGTTGTTATTTGTGGTGATTTGAATAGCATGCCACAGGTAGTAAACTATTGAACTTTATTTTATATTTTCTGAATGGATGTGTACTCGAAACCTTATGGCCTCTTTTGCTGACTGAAGAAATTTTATTGATTCAGAGTGCACTGTATCAGTTTTTATCTCGACCTGAGGTAGGTGATTTAGCACCTGCTTTCCATATAATCTCCTTATTAAAACCTCAACAGTAACTGTTCAATTTTTTTTATTTGGCATCCATAATCTGCAGCTTGACATTTTGACGTGCGATCGCAAGAAAATCTCAGGTCAAATTGAACTGCCATTTCGGCAACTGCCTCGTTCTATTCAGAGTGATTCCTCAAGGTAACAGCATGTTGACTTTATTTTTAGTAAGTAGCAAAGGGGTCAGTTAGAAAGACATCTTGTTTTCATTATATTAGAAGACCATCGCTACTACAAAGATGGGATGCCCCTACGGTTATGACCGTGGGGGCAAATCATTGTCCCTACGGTTACCGTAGGGGCTAAATTAGTAACCGTGTGGGAAAAAGGCGAGGGGGCAAGTTATACCCCCACGGTTGAAACTTTGCCCCTACGGTTAGTACCGTAGGGGTATTTTTTATTTCCAAATTATCTGAAAAAAATAGTAATATGTTGCCCCTATGGTTTAGTCCGTAGGGGCATCATATTTCCTATACGGATTAAACTGTAGAGGCTAAGTTTAATTTTTTTTAGTTTATTTTAATTTTTTTATATGCCCATGCCGACTTAACCGTAGAGGCATATATTTGCCCCAACGGATTCTAACGCAGGGGCAAATATAAAAATTATAAATTAGATTTTTAGGAAATATTTTTTATATGCCGCAACGGTTATAACCGTGGGGGCTACGATGCTAACCGTAGGGGCTGAATATCAGAAAAACTGATATTTAGCCCCAACGGTTGTAACCGTAGGGGCATCACTTGCTCCCATGGTCATAACTGCAGGGGCATATAAATTTTTAAAAAAAAAATTGGTTCTCCCGATTTCGTTCCGCCCTGTACAGGATAATATATATAGCGCATGAATACAGAAATATTTATCCAAAACATCCCATGCATAATATATATAACGAAATAACCAAACAAAATGCAAAATCAAAATAAAAAATCAAGACATACAACAAACAATATCCAAGTTATATGATTTGTATCAAATATAGTACATGCATCGCACAAAAATAAAAAATATAAATGCATCGCTGCAGGCTTGGTCTAGATGCTCCATCTCCAAGTATCTGGGAAATCCGGCGCGACTTGCCTTCGATGTAGCCCCGGGCCGACAAAATCTGGGAAACTGAATTGTCAGGAGTGGGGGTGGGCTGCGGAGTCGTGGGATGCGGAGCCGAACAGCGGCCTGAGAAGCTGAAGCCGGAATTGAAGGTGGAGCCTGCGCAGCCGCAGCCGAAGTAGTGACTTGCAGAGCCAGAGCCACAGCAGACGTAGTTCCTTGCAGAGCCGTAGTCGCAACATTGGCCTGCCGAATCTGTAAAATTTAAAAGTTTGTGTAATTTAGGGTTGGACTTGGTTATGTGTGTCTGACTGTGTATGTGTGCGTGTACGCGCGTGCGTATGCATACATACACACACATACACACACGGACATACATACACATGATCACACCCCCTTAACTATTGTTGTTTTTCACTAAAATACCTTAAAAATTTAACTAAACTTTTATCTTCTTAAATTAACTTAATTACTATAAATTTTACTAAAATGCCCTTAACCATTGTTGTTTTTCACTAAACCATCATTAAAATTTTTAATAAAAAACATCTGCTTAATTTTACTTATTTACACTAAAATACCTTTAACTATTGTTGCTTTTCCATTAAAATACCCTTAATTATTGTTACTTTTCACTATACTACCTGCCGAATCTTAGAAATAAGGGTGTTTTCTTAAAAGTTAAGGGTATTTTCTTAAATATCTCATTTTGAAAATCTTGTTTTTTAACTAATAACTTATACCTAATTAATAAATTGTAAATAAAAATTCTAACCATATATTTCACGAACAATATAGAATTTCTTCGTGTGTGGGATAGGTCATTATCCCGTGTGGTATCATCTAAATTATGTTCAACATATTCTAAAATTCATATCAGAACATAATGTAGTAGGGTTGGATTTGACAGGAGTAAAATGTAGACGAGAATGATGATGAATTACGGTCAGGCCTTGTTTTTGTGTGTGAATGCTTCTGTGCGCGTGTGTTTGTGTGTATGAGTGTGTATGTGTGTATACGTACCATTGACTTCCGAAAAGCACGGAATTCGGTGGTCAGTTCGTCCAACCGTTGCTCCAGACGTCGTTCGCGTGGGGTACCAGAAGTAAACGCCGAAGGACAACTTCAGATGGGATCTGCTGGGACCAGTTCTCTAGCCTCTCTCTCAACCACCGTGGTGCCCTCCATGTACGCGGTCTAAGACAGGGGTCGGTATGGTTAGGTCGGTCTCTGCGCTGAAATCAATCCCAGATGCCTCCGCCTCCTGCACCATCCGCGCCTACACCATGTAAAACATTCAGACGTAAGTAAACCATTTAAATTTAAACTTATCAAAACAAATTTTCATTCGAATTAGAACAAATATTAACACTTACGCAATACTCCTGAGTACCAGCATTGGGATATCGAAGGTCGCCCGACCGGATCTCTAGATGAACTGTGGACGGACAGATAATCCATCAATATGCTTGCAGTGCCATTCAGAGCCACGGTCTGAGCTCTCTGCAATCCACCAAATACACACATAACATGACTTTTCATATTGCATTATATCAAAAGAGATATCTTGTAATTTACCTTTGCCTCCATGGCCCGATTCACGTTCCTCAATCTACCGGTGTAGGTTGGTCGACCCATCTTCGCCGACTTCCGATTCTCATTTTGAGCGGCCTGTTTCAATTTGCGTTCAGATGTCCAAAACTCGCACAAGAGAGGCCATGTCTCTCAATCGACGTCGGTAAAGGCGAGAGAATGTAGGAGAGCCGCTCTCTCCGTTTCGGGGGTCACCAACCACAGATTATAGCAATTAGACTTCATCTTGCCCCTATTATACCAGACATAATCCTGCATGCTGATCGTGAGACCCCGGTAAATAGCCTGAAGATCGAGTCATCTATGATGATCATCAAGATCGAGGTCTGAACGTCGTAATCCATCTGCAAATACAAGAAATTAACGTTAAATTATTACCTCCGAATGGTAGTAAATTTATTTTGATAAATCAAATAAAAATATTTAATAATACCCGGGCCTGCTCAAAGAAGAGGTCAAAGGAGCGCTTGTGTTGATCGCCCTATTCAAGGTGAAGAGGATACCTTTTGAAGTGACGTCTCTCATCCCCCATATACTGGCCGAACTTCTCGGCATATTGGCCATTGGGTCGGGCATCTGATGGTAAAAGGAAGGGGAATGGTTCTTGGCCCTTAGCGGCATCTGGTTTCAGCTTATGGGATTGAGTCGGCCCTCGAGGCGTAGCTGCCCTGCATCTATAAAATATAAAAATATATATGCAATATCAAGAAAAAACAACTTATGCGTATAATAATCAATAAAACGAGGATATATATCTGGGGCGATAACACCACAAGCCTAAGCCCAGGCAGCAGCACGAACGGGTCGATAGTTCCTCCCATGAGAAACAACCGGTGGCCCAGACGTGGATGAATCCCCTCTAACTAGATGATGATAAACAATGACGATATAAGTAACTTCTGAATAAAATACTACATGATCAATTCAAAGTATTATATATGTAAAGAATTTTAACCTGCAGATTGCGCGGAGGGTACGGATGGTGCGGGAGCGGCCTGTGCCCCGGATGTGGAGGCGCCCCTCCGACTAGACAAAAAATGACTATATAAATAACTTCGAAATGAATACGCATGTATATCTATAAATAACAATCAAAATGAATATGCGTGCAATATAGAATATATAAACGTACCTGATGCAGGTTCGGTATCTAGGTGCGTTCCGGATGTGGAGGAAACCCCTACAACTAGACAATAAAAAATAATTTTATAAGTAACTTCGAAATGAATACACGTGTATATATAGGATATAACAATCAAAATGAATATACGTGCAATATAGAATATATAAACGTACCTGCTGCAGGTGTGGGATCTGGGTGCGCTCCGGATGTGGAGGCACCCCCTACAAATAGACAATGAAAAATGACTACATAAGTAACTTCAAAATGAATGTGTGTATATCTATAATTTGTCGTTCAAAATAAATAAATATGCGTGCAATATATCTGCGGGTGCGAATGGGGCAGACAGATGGGGTATGGACGGGGGTGCAACACCAGCCCTCTGGAGCTCCCTACGCAGCTCCCTGGGTGCAAGAACCGCCCTACCCCTGTTGTCCCTGGAGCGGCCTTCGCCGCTGCAGCACCTGCCGCCTCTGTCCTTCGCTACTCCCGACATCTCCATCACCTCTAGATGTATAGATGGTTGCAATCATTACATATGCATGTAAGAGAAATAACAATGCATGTATAGATCATATAAAATGTAATGACATAATATAATATTAATGATAACCTTTTTCGTTTTGTAGACGTAGTAGATGCTGTAGGAATATCTATTTGGATTTTATTATCAATATCATTCCTGACCCAAGTATCATGCTCAGCCGAAGACAATCTGTCTACGGAGACAGACGGTTGGAACACTCTAAGTGTTCTCTCTTCTTCCTCCTCATCGTTCATGCGATCCTCAAATTTTGAGATATCATAATATCCCTGGGTTTCCATCGGTATACGACATTTCATCCCGGATGCTTCAAGCACTTTGAGCAGTATACTTGAAATGCTTGATGCGGAAAGATGAACGAATCGTCCTCACAGCAAAATCGACAAATGTTTACACTAATCAATCCATATTCATCTTTCCAAGCCTCGATATTGTCTCTCCATCTATTTGTATCGGTTCGTGTATCGTACCAAATACACTGAAATATATAAATCGGTTCTGATCGTCCCAAATATTGGATACTAAGTATGCAATCGAAGTATCCATAATAAACCACACCGTTTGATCCTACGGTCGCAACCCCACTATTATGGGTGATTCGAGATTTTTCTATGTCCTTAACTTCAAATTTATATTTAAGGATACCGAATCCTTTATAGTATACAACCTCCATGCTAGGATACTGAGCCAGACACGGATCTTGGATCTGACAAAATAAATTATGCGACAAATACATAACGATATAAGCAACATGACTCGCAAAAACATGAGATTCGAATATCTTACACAATCTGCAAACCGGTCGCAAATTTTTTCCTGATAATATTTATCCAATCGATCATCAGTCCAATTAGGATGCTCCTCACGTACTTCATTGTTATGAATTCTGTTATCAACATTAAATTTTGACGTCAATATTATATTATTTCATATGTTTACATATATAAAGAACAATTAATGCAAAACAGATTTACTCTCTAATTTCATCAAGACATCCGTTATTGAGGAGGACAAACCGATGTATCTTGTTGATAAACATGGGTTCTGCTCTCTTGTAATCAGCTTTACCGTATGTCCCGTCCTGAATTCTGCAAGGCCCGTTAAGTTTCGTCTCAATGTTCTCGTCCAGATAACGGGAACAAAATGTGGTTACTTTCTCTAGAAGAGAACCTTACATGATAAAATCCTCTGGTCAATTTCTATTGCGTATATAATTTCTTAAAGTATAGAGGTATCTAAAATAACATATGTTAAATAAAGGAATACAAGCATATATATAAGATAGCAAATAAAACGCGTGAACCGAAATGTTCAAGGTACCTTTCGACAGGATATATCCATCTATATTGTACCGGTTCGGCAAGCTTGGCCTCGGTTGCAAAGTGTACCGTCAGGTTTATTATGATATCGAAGAACGACGACGGGAACATCTGCTCAAGCTTGCACACTATTAAAGGGAAGAGGATCACAGTTTCTAGCTTCTCAAGCGCCACAACATCGATATTTTTAGCGCACAATTTCTTAAAGAAGCAACAAAAATCGTTGAGTTCTAAACTGACCGATTTAGGAAGGGAAGTCCTGTGGGCTAATGGAAGAAGATACTCCATAATAACATGGTGATCATGACTTTTCAGCTCATCGATCTTACCATTCATAATTTTTATCTTCTTACTAAATGATCCTGAGAAAGCTGTGGGAACTTTCAGATCATGTAACACCTGTAGGAACCTTTTCTTCTCCGGTTATATATAATACGTAGCATTGGGAAGTACAAACTCGTCTGGTTTACCCGCTATCGATTTAGAATGCAATTCACTTCTAATTTCCCAGTCCTGAAGATTCATCCGAGCACGAGGATGCCTTTCGATTTTCCGTCTTTATAAAGAAGCAAGTTAAGCATATGCTCGGATACTCCATTCTTGATATGTATGACGTCCAAATAACGATGCACCAAATTTGTTGATCAATACGGTAGCTCGTATAAAATGCTTAACTTGTTCCAATAAGGTGGGGTGTCCTGTCTTGCCGGATCTATCCTGAAGGTCACGTTATCGTAACCATCCCACCGAGCAATCACATCATCTCCGGACAATGGGGCTGAAGGCTTATGAAGCTCCTGATGACCATCAAAGTGAGCACCGTCAAGCCTGTAGTGTTGGTCTAGGGCAGGAAACGCCGACCACAATAACAAAACTTTTTGCTATAAATCAACCGTCTCAATATTGTATCTTGGTGGCAGTAAGGACATGCTTTGTAATCATGTACGGACCCACCTGATATTACGCAGGAAAATCATTAATTATTCACATTAAAGCTGCACGCAACATGAAGATAGTATCTGTGTTAGCATCATAAGTCTCCACACCATCAGTGAATAAGGATTTTAACTCATCAATCAGCAGTCGGAGGTAGACATCGATATTGTTTTCCGGTGATTTCGGTCCGTCAATTAGAAGAGGTATCATAAAATATAACCGATCTATAACCAATCACGGTGACAGATTATAAGCCATCATTACAAAGGGATGTGTTGTGGCCTCTACCCATATAGCTGAATGGGCAGAATCCACCACTAGCCAGTCCGAGCCTGATATTGCGAGAATCACTACTGAATGTTGGGTGCCTTCTATCGAAATCCTTCCATGCCGGTGAATCTTTTAGATGATTTATTCTTCGGTCTTTGCTTGGAGCACCACGGTGATGCCAAATTATTGCCTTCACTGTTTTCTTATACTTAAATGGCATTTGCAGCCCGTGTTATGGGAAAGTATCATGCTATCTTGACAGATATGTCTGGATTTTTATCAGATTCTTTTGGCTTATACATGTTCTCTCCGCAGGTGGGACACTCTTTCAAATCTGAAATCTTGTTCTGGTACATCACGCAATCATTGGGACGTGTATGAATCTTCTCACAGTTCAGACCTAAATCAGATATCATCTTCTGGGTTTTGTACCAGCTCTCGGGCACGTTATTTTCTAGGGGTATAGAATCTTTCACGAACTTGAAAAGTATTATGAATCGCTTATTGTTCCATCTATTTATGCACTTAATTTGGAAAAGGTGGAAGAACCATGATAGTGTTGAATACTTTGCATTCTCATAGATTGATCTCCTGGCATCATTCATGTACTTCTCATACTTATCCGCACAAGGAACTTGACTGGAAGGAGGATTACTATCACCTAGAGCAACCTCTGCCATATCCTCCATTTCCTCTTCTGGAAACAAGTTATCTTTTTCTTTTTCCGCCGCATTATCATTATCTTCTCCTTCCTCGTGATATGACCAAGTCGAGTAAAATCTGGTAAAACCATGCTTAACGATGTGAAGCTCTACCACTTCTATGTTCTACTGATACTTATTCTCATATATGTCGTACGGACAAAGGATCTTCCCCAAGATTTATTTATGATAGCGTACAAATTTGATGAAAGCCACTACTCTATTGACGAACTTAGGGTTCATGCGTTGATGCAAATTTACGTACATCCGATCCTTAACTCTGATGTACTCATAAGCCATATTGTTAGATTGTATGACGTATAAATTGCAAGTTATGGAGTTCGTTTTTTATGGTGACTTGAGAAATCTAAGAACGGGATGGTTATTGACAAAAAATATGGGAAGGACAAGTTTGTCGTTAATTTCAGTTTTTGATTTCTCTTAGGGGTAGGATTGTTATTGTGTAGTCTGTGTATGTGTGTGTATGTGTGCTGTGTATGCGTGTTGAATGTGTATTTCGACTGTTAGGGGTAAAGCTTATATCCCATTAATAATGTATAAAGCAAATACTTATTCGCTTGTGCTTTCATCCGTTTCGAGAAAATTTCGGAGCACTTTCCCATTGTTCTCCGAGTACACTGTAATAGAAAAGATAATCATTTCAATACTGTCAAACAACATTGAAACGAACATCTAATCTATCGTTGTACATGAAGAACCGGCGGAAAGGTATTGATGAAATATCTCAAAACGAATGAAAAACATAAGTGAATGCTGGTGTTTGCTTTATACATTTCTAAGTTGTCCACACAGGACAAATTTATCTCTTATCATACGATTGAATATTCTCGTCACATAGACTACGCGACGGTCGTTAGAAACCGAAAGATACCTTCTAATATTTAACAACTTTCATGTAGTTTTATGTCACGACGAATATTGAACGTATGTTAACTGATAGAGCGGAACTAAGTCGCATTTTGATCTTCACATATGATTATCGATGATATGAAAAATTCATATTATCATCGAATATCATATATACACGTAGCGTAAGATTTAACTTGAATTGATTTTACCGTTTATATTTTAATTACACGGTTTTGAAGTTTTTAATTTAGGGTAAAGTTTTTTACGTTTACGTTATCGAGTATCATACACTTAGCTATTGTTGTTTTCTACTAAACTACTTTAAAATTTTTCCTAAGCAACCTATTTCTTCAATTTTACTAAATTACACTAAAATACCCTTAACTATTGTTTGTTTTTCGCTTAACTATCTTAACAAATTTAACTAATATTCATCTTTTTAAATTAACTAAATAACTATAAATTTCATTAAAATACCCTTAACTATTGTTGTTATTCACTAAACTATCATTAAATTTTTTTAGTAAAAAACCTATTGCTAAATTTTATTTTTTTACACTAAAACAACCTTAACAATTGTAGGTTTTTTACTAAAATACTCTAAACTATGGTTGTTTTTCACTAAACTATCCATAACAATTCACTAAAAAGTTACCCTAACTGTCACGCCCCGCTTCCCAGAGTACGCTAAGATAGGCACGTGACAGAGCCAACCATGCTACCTGTGGATAGAAAATATCCCTCCACAGTCACATTACGGCTGTAGAGATATCAAGAACAATAATAAACAACTATCTAATACATGTCCATGAGCCAGAATAAACGAGTCAAGAATAAAATAATGCGGAAGCAAAAAGATCCAATACAAGAATAAACTGGAATGTACGTCCCATAATGCGGACTCACATCAGGAATGAAAATGCATAAATAAAACTAAAACACTAACAGGTCTTCACTACTCGGCCCGCTGTCTGAAATACTCCTGCTCGGCCTGCAGCAAAGGCAAAGAATCTGGGCCATGCAAAACCCAGACGTCAGTGCGTCATAATATCAAGCAATAATACATCAAGGAGTAGCAAGTCATGCAAGTATGAGTATGAACGGTAAAACAGTAACATAAATAAGGACAGTGAAGGGTAAGACATAGGTGATGTGCAATGAGTAATCTAGACTGGTCTACCTGGTTAACTACTCTCAAGTTTTGAAATCAATTTGATGAATCATCGATGTAACTCAATAGTATCCCGTGCATGCCCGGGACCACGGTCAAGATTCTCGGGCTGAATCCGAGACGTGCCGCTAGGCAGTAAAAGGTAGTATATAACGATGAATGATGTCAGCAGCAGCATCCCGGGGCTAGCCTAGCCCGTAAGACTGATCAGTAAAGGTATCGAACTGTCGAGTTACAAGTCAGGTTTCATCATTGATTTCCCCATACCCCCAAGTTGTGTTCAAGTCAGGTATTGATAAATCTGGAGCTAATGCTAACACAGGATTAAGCAGGTATAGGTTTGTCTGAATAGACAACAGGAAATGTCCGTAGGGACAACAAGTCAAGATTGTCGGTATTAGTAACAAGATCAGGTAATATGTCAAGCTGTGGTACATCAGGTCATGTCAGGTGGTGTATATGTATCAGGTCAAGTAGTGCATATGTATCAAGTCGTGTCAAGCAGTAGTGTATCAAGTCATGTCAGGGGAGTGCACAAGTATCACGTGGGTGCTCATAATCAAACTGTAATAAGCATGGGTACACAAAAACAAGTATGGGGTATTAATGTAATAATAAAATGGAATAATGTGATGTTGTATGCCAATAGATATAAATTCAAGATATAGATGCACAATTATCAATTAGGATTACATTTATAGTTCTAATACTGATTAGGATGCACTTTATTAAACATGGGGTGTTAATATCACAGTGTTATGCACTAATATGATCTATGGATGCAGTTATATATATTCTAAATGAGATGGATGCAAACGGGTATTCGAAAAGTTATAAAACTATAAAAATGGTAATGTGGAATGTACAATTAAGCAATATGTGATATAAATATTGATATGGATGCAGTATAATGTAATCTAGTATGTAACAAGATAAGTTTTCATGATCTAGATTTAAAATGATATAAACGGATGCAAACGGAACATCGACATGCTATAAAACTAAACATGGGGTACTAAATTTAAACTACAGGTATAATATTTATTTAAACAGGCATATAATGAATTATATAGCATGTAGCAAGATTAACTTGTCTAGACGGATCAAGAAACGGGTGTGTACGGAACATCTCACGTCGGCGAAATGTCGCGACGCGCGCACGGTACACGGAACGGTTCCAAACAACGCACAAAGGTGATCACACAAGTCAGGTACGACGTCTGGATCGTCGCGATCGTCGACGTCACGTCCGGCTCCGGCGAACTACAAAAGACAGAACAATTTTAAGGAAAAGAAAGAACAGAAGAAGGAAAGGGAAGAAAAGAAGGAAGAGGAGATTGAGAAGAAGAGGAAGCTCACTGGGTTTCAGAGAGGAGTCGTGAGGGTGTCGACGAGGTCGACGGAGCTCTGACGAGGCGATCTACAGAAGACAGAGAACCATTTTATCTCAAGACAGAAAGAAAGGAAAGAAAAGAAAGGAGGAAAGAAGGGGAGAGAGAAGGAAGGGAATGGCTCACTGTGGTGTACTGGAGTCAGGGAACGAGGAGGCGGCGAGATCGACGGCGGCGATCTACTCCGGCGGTGTAGCGTGTGCAGGGGGTGCTCGGGTTTGGGTTTCAGGGTGTGCAGGGCTCGGGGAAAAAGAGAGGATGTGGAGGTAATGAAGAGGGTGAGGAGGCGGCGATGAGGTAGGCGACGACTAGGGTTGGTTGGTTTCTCGCGGTTGAAAAAGAAAATGGGGAGAGAGGAAGAAGGAATAAATAAATTATATAGGGAGAGAGGGGGAGATAAAGAAAGAGAGGAGAGAGAATCTGAGAGAGAGAGAGGAGAGAATCTGAGAGAGAGAAAGCGAGAGGAGAGGAGAGAGACAGAGAGAGATGAATAGTGAGGAGATGTAAAATTGGAAGTATGTGAGGGGGAGAGAAAGGGATCTGCGGGTGAGAGAGAAAGAGAGAAAGAAAGAAAGAGAGGGAAGTGGGGGCCACGGCCAGAGGAGGAGAGAGCTGTATAAGTTAGGAATTAGGATTTTTAAAATTTAAAAAGATTTTTAGTTAGTTAAATTTTAAATCTGTCGATTTAATCAAATTAATTAATTTGAATTTTGGCGGGATACAAAAAATATTCCAAAACACGCCCGGGTCGGGTCCAAAAATTCAGATTTAAAATACGAAAAATATATGCGACTTTCAAAATTCAAAACGAATGCTCAGGTAACGACAATGCATACCCCCAAGAACGAATGCACGTACGTGCGCGTAGCCATCCAAACACGTCCATTTCACTGAACGGGACGAGAACAAGATGCGCGGATGCTACCACGGGGTTAGGGGTATCATGCAAGCTAAGTTATGTAATTTTAAATTATTCTACGTGATCTAAAATGCTATATGGTAAAAGATGCAATGCCAGATAAAATGCCAGTATGTACTAAATATAAAAAATGCACAGTCTACGTTACAAGTCAAGGTAATTCATAAATATGAATCAAACATGTTCAAGCAAGCGGGTCGGGTCGAATGCAATGTAAATGTAAAATACCATTCGCACCCAAAACACGATAAATCAAGAAAATACCACAAATAAGGAAATAGGAGAACTGGAATAGGTATAAATGAACTAGGTTGTTACACTAACACTTAAACCTAATTGATAATAAGTTTAGCCTTAAACTAAGTCATAACAATAACCCTAACCATTAACCCCTAATTAACCATAATCATAACAATAACCCTAATTAAGTTTAACCCCACCCCTAGTCCTAACCCCAACCCTAATCATAACCCTAACCCTGTAATTAACACTAACCCTAATTAACCTTTAGCCCAGCCCTTAACCGACCCTATACCCCTAACCCAAAATTCAACAACATTAACAACAAAAACAACCAAATAATAAATTAATTCCTACAATTAAAGAATCGAAATCGAAATCGAAATTAATTAGGAAAATTAAAATTCAAAATGGAATAAATAACCAACCTGTGGAGGAATCGACGGCCGTCTAGGCAACGAGACGGTGGAGGAATCGACGACTCCTGCTCGATGAGGCTACGCCGAGGATGAGGAGGGCTTCGACGGGCTGGAGGACCGGAGGAGAGGCGCTGGAGGTGATGGAGGTTGGAGGAGGCGACGAGGACGGAGGAGGCGATGGCGTTGTAGGTCGGAGGAGGCGACTCGAGGACGGGGAAATTTTTGGGGAAATAAATTTGGGGAATATTAGAGGACTGTAGGAATGGGGAGGGGAAAATTTTGGTTTTTAATTTTTTTAAATGCCCGGCTTTGCCTCTACGGTGACAATTGTAGGGTTTTCTCTTGCGGCACCGTAGGGGCAACTGTATATGTTAAATTTTTATAATTTTTTATGTATATATGCCTCTGCGGTTTAGACCGTATGGGCATTCGTTGTCCCTACGGTAGAAACTGTAGGGGCAACCTAAAATTGCCCCTACGGATTTTCCCATCGTAGGGGCAATCCATCTTTGTACTAGTGCCTGATTAATCCATATTGATAGAAAGAGTAGGATAAATTATAGGAACCCCTCTTAGTTTTAAAAACTTGCACTTCAGCCCCTCCGTGATGACGTCATTATTTTTGTCAATCGTCCCCGGAATACCCTTGAACTTGTAGTATTGTTTCAGTCAAAATTTAATATTTAAACATGGCTTAGTTGAGGAATAAGAAATTATTAGAGACGGACATAGTTAATGGTGGATAAAATAAGAGGGTAAAGTGCAGGTTTTTCAAACTATTGGTGCTTTATTTCTAATTGTGCAAAAGTTAGCCCCCCCCCCCCCCCCCGCCCCCCCAGTTTAGTCAAAGAATAACCATTCTTTTGATCACTGTTTGGACTTCATATTATACACATTGAAGTTTTAATGGCTTCAGATCCTCATTTGGCATGCCAAAACTATTGAAGTTCAAATGGAGCGAAGAAGAAATACGCCTTGCAGCAGGAACCAGAGGATGTACTCGTCTTAAGAACCCTCTAAAACTTTTCAGTGCATATCAAGGGGTTCCGGTAATTTCTAGTAGTTATTTATACTACTAAGCATATTAGTGAATTCTTTTGTTTGCTTGGTGTGCTTGTTTTAGTCTCTTTATCAGTACTTTTGTTATGCTTTTCTTTTTGCCGAAGACCAAGCAGCAGAAAATTTCTCATTTTTGCTTGTATAGTAGCACTCCACCGTCGATATTCAAAACCTACACTTTGCCCCTACTTTAACAATCATTTCTCTTTCCTGTCTCGGGAACTTCATATCCCCAAATTACCTTGTGATGAAAGTATTAAATTTGCAATATCGGTTATGGAGTGGCAGAAAAATAATGATAGAAACTGAGGAAATTTTGGGGATAAAAATCGCAAAGACAAAATATGAATAACAAAATACGGGCGAAGTGCAACTTTTGAAAAGAGAGGTTGGCATCCTACTATAGTCTATATGTCCAAAAGTAACGGTGATGTTTTGGAATTTAGCCCTTGGCAGATCTTATTAACTACTGTATTATGGATTTTTTTTCTATTTAGAAATGACAGAAACTTATAAACCTTTTTTCTGTTGATCTAAGGACGTTCTTTAACCATCAAGCTAATACCAATTTGGAATCGGCTTATTAATCCATTACGTGGATGATTCCTGATGGCAGTATTTATTCAAACTGAAATGTTTATGCAAACACCTTGCTCATGAAACCAGATTGTTGTTGCACAGAAATTTGAAAAATAAATATCCAAAGATAAATGCTGTGGCCTGTAGTCCATAGCAGAACTTATTTATCTTCTTGTTATCTCACACTAGATTGTGATAAACTGTTAGGTTCAACGGCGAGTAGACCGAATTCATATGATTGATTTGCAACATTATATATATATATATATATATATATATATGAGAATAATGGAGGAAAGAGGCCATAGGAGGGGATTTCCTCCTATGGCGTCGGAAATGTACGCCCTCCTTTATTTTTCCGGCGATTGGCATCCATCATCTTCATCGTTATCATCTAAGATGTGGGTACACCAAATTTCATGTGATTCTACGACTTTTTCACCGTTGATTTTGCAATGTAAAAAGTTCTGTTGTCGGTAAACCGTTAATTTTGAACCATAAAATCAACGGTGAAAAGGTTGTAGAACCGCATGAAATTTGGTGTACCCACATCTTAAGATGATAGCGATGAAGATGATGTGTGCCAATCGTCGGAAAAAATGAAGTAGGGTGTACTTTTTCGACGCCATAGGAGGAAATTCCTTCCTATGGCATCTTTTCTCCATTATTCTCTCTCTCTCTCTCTCTCTCTCTCTCTCTCTCTCTATATATATATATATATATATATATATATATATATATATATATTCTAGATCGAGCAGGCTTAGAGAGAGATTAGTTTAATCTAGCTGTTATTATACTGGTCTGGTATCTGCATGTTCGCATGGTTGATAGGTGTTTTATCCTCTTTATATAATAATAATAATAAGATGATGATACTGTAGGTTGGCTAGATTGTACCCAGGAAATGCTGGAAAGAGTGGAACAATCGGTATACCGTTCTTTTCTGTAGAGTAGGTCTGTTAGAATTGGTGTATTAAAGAAATAGATAGATAAATAAATTAAAGGATAACACGCGCACAAACCAATTAGGGAACCTCACAATTTTGTGGAATTAAGAAACCATAAGTGCAGTTTATGTTTCTGCTATCTAAGTCATGCTGAATTGTATTCATAAAATATCAAATAATTACTCCGACAAAACCTATTCTCTAACGTTATGAGTTATTCTGAACTATATGCGCAAAATATCAAATAAGTGCTCAGACGAAACTGAGCACATGATAGTTTGTTATTTTGGCACCAGATGTGCACTGATGCATGTATGCAGAATTGCACATCTTGATTTTTCTGACCTTTTCTTTTATGAAGCAGGGTTGTGCCAATACAAGAGATAATAGTGGTGAACCTTTGGTGACTTCCTATCATTCAAAGTTCATGGGAACTGTTGATTATATATGGTAATTAAATACTACTTCAAGGGTTATTTCAAATTATGAATCCTCAACATGTTTCTTAGAGCTTATTTTCCCTTGGAAAGTTCAGGCATTCTGCTGCTCTTGTTCCGGTGGCAGTTGTTGAGACCTTGTCAACTAAAACCTTGAAGAAGTTGGGAGGCCTGCCAAGTAAAGTATGCCCTTCGCTTCGATGTGAACTGTAGAGCCTTCGGTTTTTTATTTTCTGAAGCGGATTTGGATATGTTACAGTCTTCTTTTCTTTATTTTAGTCTGAGGAATGCTTGATTAGTAGTTTTTGATGTTTGCTTGTTCTTCATAGTTTTATTTCCCCCCAAATTCTTATGCCTTTCGTATTTTTTTAGTTTCAATGGTTTTGGGAGCCCGAGTCTAGGTAAATGGAAATGCATTTCAGTTGACATTAATAAAAAAAAAGGACAATGATTATTCCATCTAAAGTGCAATTCGTGTAATCTCTGTAGCTTGAATTACATTAAAATTATAGCAATTAAAGACCAAGACCACAGTCACCTTTTCCCCTTCACTTCTTCATAATCTATTATGGTTCTTTGTTGCAGAAATGGGGAAGCGATCATCTTGCTTTGGTTTGTGAACTTGCTTTTGTAGATGATGCCAGCTCATGCTAATTTCTCAGTCTAAATAGGCATAAACAGGTACCATTCCTTACAAACCCTTAACATGCTATGCGATCATCTTATTAGGTGAAGAAACAAGTCTCAATGGCTGCAATTCATGTTCCTAACCATCAAATAATCAGCATGTATCTAAATAGAGAGCTTACTGGGCCTGTGGAGCTCCGCAGGTCCAGTCCCTGTGAACGCAGGCACAGACTTGTGCGGGGGTGGGTGATTCCCATTTGTGTGGGTGGGACCCCTCCACCTGCTTGTCCATGCATTTGCAGGCACTGAGTCTGCGGAGCTCCGCAGGCCCATTTTTGTCTTTAACTATAATGTAAAACTGCCAGTTAATTCACATTACATGAAGACAGATTCTTTATTTCAGGCAATAGAAGCTCATCGGTGTTTCAGTTCCCATGGGCCAGGATTCAAATAGGCTTAATGCTGTATGAGTTTAAATTTCTGTAAGCCCTCGAGTTACCGAGAGTTGCATAACCCCTCTATTTGTCCAAACTGAAGATTTTAACTCTTACTGTGTAGGATATCATTAGCAAGGTGCCAAGGTCTTGTAATGCCCCAAGACACTTCCATCAGAGTTCCATGATAAATTAAAGCTCTTTCTTGGGGAACATAGCTTTATAATAAACTGACAGTTAATAATCGTTAGAATTTTCACTTAACTTACCCGTTTATTTTATTATCTTTATATTTTATTCCCATGGAACCCCCGAGGCAATAATTAAATAAAGGGTAAATTGTTAAAAAAAAAACCAAGCACTTTTTTCCGTTGTCAAAAACCTCCTGACCTTGAAACTGTAGTCAAAACCTCCATAAAAAAGTTTTTAGTTGTCAAAAAACCCTTTACATGTGGTATCTATTAGTTTCCTGCCATATCTAGTTTTCTGCGATATTTAAGCAGTAGCCAGCGATATCTAAGCAGTTGCCTATGATATCTAAATAGTTTGTATGAATTGGTTAAATATAGCAGGCTGCTATGTAGATACCGCAAGAAAAATTCCGGGGGGGCCATTTCGAGGTCAGGGGGTTTTGATTGCGGAAAAAAGTGTTTGATTTTTTTGGCAATTTACCCTTAAATAAATCTACCTACCAGCACAGGACCTTTGATTCAACCGTTTCGATTTAGAAAATCATTGGAACCATTCTTATATATTACGTTCAATAGCCTACCAGTGGATGTATTTTTCACCTGGAAAAGTTTGCATGACAATTTGAGGGCAGTTGCTGTAAATAATTCCTCAGTCTAAACCCTAAGAAGCTCGCCATTTCTATTTGGAAACCATATATTTCAACTTAGGTCCACACATTTGGTTTGGGGGGGGGGGTTGGTTGGTTGGGAATTTGGCAAAAAAGAAAACGAAAGAAAAGTTGGGAAGCCCCGTTATGACAATTACTTTCTTTTGGTGTCTATGCTGAAGTAATTTCATTCATTTTCAACATTTACATTAATTTAAATGTATGATTATAAATCAATTCGTTTAGCAATGTTATGTAAGACTTTCTATTTTGTTTTTTTAATTAATATTATTTGCTTGAAATGCGTTATTTTTCCTTTCGAGGGATAACATGATTACTCTTTCGCGGGGGGGGGGGGGGATCGGGTCTAGGTCGCTGGCCGTAGAAAAGTTGGGAAACCCCCTTATGACCATAAAATGGTGTTTTTAACTCCCTATCCGCTTTCTATTTTTCAATATACTTATACTAACCTTGTAATTTTTTGTAATAACTATTATATTTATCAGATAATTGTGATATTTACATGATAACAACTACATTCACCTGGTAACTACTACCTCGTGTCTTTTCAAACCGCCACTATTTATATGTAGTAGTTATCAGATGAGTGTAGGATATCTGATAAATAGTGGTTAACTAGTAAATGTTGTAGTTATCTGCTAAATGCAGTAGTTAAATACGAAATGTAGTAAATATCTGATAAATGTAGTAGTTAACTGTCAATAGTTTCAAGAGTATTATAGGAATATTGAAAAATAAAAAAAGGATAACATGATTTCTCTTGTATGGCAAGTTCGTTCTTTGCTCTTGTAACGAAGTAATTTTTAGTCACCAACACTGTCTAAACGTCTTCATAACCTTTTTTGCATTTATTTTCTTTATTTGTTAAGCATCCATCACATTATGCAATAATATTAGGCACCTTTTAGTTTTTGTTTTGACAATAATACCTTGTATATATTATGGCTTACTGTTTTTTCACAGATTTTTCCAATATTCAAGAATAATTCAACATGGATTTGTATTCAAAGACTGAAGCTTGTAGTCATGTAAATTATTGCTGTATCATTTGCATTAGGAAAGTTTGGTGCAATAGTGCACATTTAACCAACTTTTTAACTGCTTCATATATTTATATCTTTTCTTTTATGTGAGCTTTCCTGAGGATTTCAGCATTGTAATATATTATCCATCTTTACTTGTCTTTGAAGCACATAGTGCTACTAGCTGATCTAGCATTCTGCTTGAGCTGCTGCTGCAGCGTATTATTTTTATTCTTTAAAAAAGGAATACTGTATCTTATTTTGAGCTTTTAAATCTTCTAGCTTTGCATACTCCGGATTGATTCCCTCCGGTGATTAATTGAAGTCATTCAAGTTGGAAATTGATGCATACCATTTGATTCAGAACAGCAAGGATCTTATTGGATTTATGCATATATTCGAATGCTGGCGCTAGTCTCCGAGCTTAACTTCAATCATATTGAATGACTAAGCATGATTTCGGATTCTGCTTGGGTAAATTGAAAATTGCCTCAAGCTAGAATTCAAGCACGGTGATAAAACTTATTGTTATTGTGCAAGATTGCTGGAGTTCGAATTCTGTTTCCACTTGGTTCCTATCAATCTTAAAGTGGGAATTTTTCTATATGTGCGCTATACATTGATACCGAGTGTGAATATGCTTATTCCACCATATACGCTTTGTAAGAAGCCAAGCGTAAGCCCTTGCAGTTCCATTTTCATCTATCAAACCTATGGGAATGTATTCGGAAATAGGAAATAAGCAATACGGTTTATAAAGAAGTTTTTTATTTTTAGTCTTTATAGTAATTAAGAGGGGTCCTTAGTATCCAACAGCAATTTCATCAGCTTGATACATACTGAATAATTCTCCCTTGTTGTTGCTAAGCTTTAAATTGTTGGAAGAATGCATGAAGTCACCATCATGTCTCCCTCTAATGAGATCATTAAATGGAGAAAGAACAATGGCCTAGCCAATGAATTTATTCTCTTAATCAATTCTAATTACTAAATTGCATGAATGAAACCCAAGTTTTAGTTGCTTGTGTGTAGCACATTGTAAAACATCAATATGTTGTTGAAAGTGGTATTGCTTTTATAAGTTTGAATTGAACCAATTGGTGCTCTAGTCTCTTTCATTAGTACTTATCAATTCATAGTAATAGTAATCTCCTAAGTACTTAGAAAATTTGGACTCGTTCAACCACCAATCTCCTTGTTAATTTCATTGGATGGTGTTTTTGTCCATGTCATGCATGGTCAAGGCCTAAGGTTATGTAGATGAATGATTAGAAAAGAGAAGTGATTTAGAATACTATGTGAAAAAAGAATACATGACATTTATAAGATGAATGAATGAAACTTGGCAATGGAGATTTTTTTAGAGAGTTGTTAGGAGTAGATGAACTTCATATGATTCACAGTTGATACCTTAAAAGAAGAACTATGTGATTAAAATTTAAGAAGTAATGAGTTTAGCATGCATGTTGTGTGATCGTCTCCATAACGTTCATAATTGGATCAAATCAGGTTCATCTCTTTACGTGTTATGAATGGCAAGATCTTTCTTTTTTTGGCATGTAAGCTGCCATTATTGTTTATTAGAGAGAACTTCTTATAAATGTCTTGTTTGATTTCAAGTAATTGTGACAACTATAATTGCTTGCTTATATATTACATTCTTTATTACCTTCTTATGGAATCAGAATGATCTGATTTACTAAAGTTTGCGGCAAACTTCTAAGATCAGAATAACACTTTCATCGATGCGTCTTCCCATTTCATACCAAACAATGGTAGTGCCAAAATGAATTTATGAATTTCTTATGTTCGGCTATAAAACCGGAAAGGGTAATTCAATTTTTTCGGGTTGTCGGGCAGGGTCAAAATTTCAAACCCATAACCAGGGGACTCTTCAGAGTCTCAACTTCTTCGTCTTTCTTCAACCTATTTTAGTCCACATCAGCTTTGCATTGACGCATTGGTATCATCCCTTAATTTGTCTCTTCATACAACAATTCCACTGATAACACCAAAGTTTGTTAATGTCATGCCAAATCCCTTGTTAATGTCATGCCAAAACTCCACCTCTTTAAAAAAATACCATCAACTTGTTATAAAATAACATAAAAAATACTGGGGTACCATCAAAGTCTTATATAAACTTAAGAGAGCTTCCTCATACTATGGAAGCTCTTTTTCATATAATACCTTTTTTTTATACTAAGTTTCAAGATGTTGGCTATCTTTAGTAATTCAGTTTTGAAGGCGCCGGAGGAGCTTATTCAGGCCGGAAATCGAAGCCCGACGCCGAAGAGAAGTGCGTCGAAGCTTGTCGATGCATACAACCAGTGCTTTCCATCTTCAGTTAGTATCAATGTTGGAGCCTCTGCTCAAATTTTGTATTCTCATGATGCTCAAAACTTCTTGCAACCAAGGCAAGTTAATTAATTATTCTGTGTGACTTATCATTGAATGCAATTTTTTATTAAAAAAATCTGTCATATGATATTGGGGTTATTAGGCCTGCGGTATTCTGTAGGCCTAGATTTTTCTTAGCCAGGAGAATTTGAAGTATATCAAACCGATCCTTAGAATTTTGAATTTCTTTCGTATGAAAATGTTTTTTAATCTTTCAAGAGAAAACTCTAATTAAAAGAAATTACATTAGAATTATAGCGGATTGTAGTGCTTAATTTATCGAGACCTTATTAGCGAACTTTGCTTCATAGCCGATCTCATTTATTAGCAAGAGTCTTGGATGAGAATATTGATGCCGTAGGTTATCTTTAATTGAAGACCTAAGAGACTGTCTCCTTTTCATAGAATAAATTCGTTGCGAATATTGGAATGAAAATTCAGATGAAATAAAGATTAAAATTGGTTTAACAAATATATCCATTGAAATCAATTGATGTAGACACCTCAGATCCAAAGGCCTACCTCACAATTTTAAAATCTAGGCCACTGGAATCTAATATTTTCTTATGTTTGAGGGGGGCTGTATAATAATTATGAATCTTTATTTTATAAGAGAAAAAGGAGCCCGGAGTTTCACTGTAAACTCCTACTTCACTGAGAAAACCCGTGAGAGATAAGCTCCAAGGGACTATTTGCAAAGTAGCCAGGACAATTATCGATAAAACTCCCATTCTTGTCATTTAGTGACACTCTAAACCCCGTTTCCTCATTTTATAATGATATATTGTAACTTGTTACAATCACAAGTTCCGCTTCCTTTGGTAAAGAAACTTTACCAGTATTGTAAGTGAATGACCATTAATTTTATATTATATTATGCTTGTTAATTTAACCGATAAGATGGTCCTTCATAGAGAAAAATGGAAGACACGGATTCATATAGCTGGCTCTAAATAATTTTGGGATAAAAGCTTGTTGTTGTTAACGAAGGATACTTTCACTTGCAATCATGCCATCAATTTTTCATTTACGAGCAAATCATTTTGCATCTACTCAGTGAAAAATACTAACACTTGATATGATGATCAAAAAACAAATAAAATTAGGTCATTTGCTGTGAAGGATGAGATCTTTTGCTTGTTTGAGGGGAGTTTGAAAAACCTTGGGAGCATGAAACAATATTATGGGCTTGCAGCAAAGAATGCAAATGAGGTTGTTCTTGTGTTGGAAGCTTACAAGGCATTGAGGGATCGAGCTCCTCACCCTACAAGTCACATGCTTGGCCAACTTGATGGGAGCTTCGCATTCATTGTCTTTGACAAGGCCAATTCTAGGGTTTTGGTTGCCTCGGTAAGTACCGTCATGTGTGGAAAGCCGTCCAGCGTGAATATGCCTCAATTCAAAGATGCAATAATAAATAAGATTAATAAAATGTAGAGTTCTGCTACCCGGGCGTCTTTAAAAATTTTCTCATAAAAATGCAATTATTAACTTGAAGGATTCGTAATTGAGAAATTACATCTTGAATAGCTGGTATCATATATATCAATAAACAGTTTTATCCAGAGCTTAAACTAATGGTTTGCAGGATAACTGCAGTAATCCAAAAATAATGATCATAGTATCATTTTTGTAAATTTTAGGTTGACCATCTATTATATATGTAAATTTTAGGTTGACACACATATCATTTAAGTCTGCTTTTTTGTACATGTGCCGGCCCTGACTATATATATAAAATGGACTGTAGTCAAAATTAAGAAAAGTATATTTTTTATTCCATTAATTAAATGGCTTAAATTTTCTAATTAATGGATTAATTACTAATTATATATAGTTCTTATATGCATATTTGTGTTTCATGGACACATGTATAGGATCAAGAAGGCAAGGTCTCCTTGTTCATGGGGATTACAGCTGATGGATATCTTGCTTTCTCTGATGATGCTGAGATACTTAGAGCTGCTTGTGGCAAATCTCTTGCTACTTTTCCTCCTGGTGATTTCACTCTAGCTCTTAATTCTTAAGCTTGCATAGATTTAAATAACCAAAGATCATAATAATGCCATTTTTCTAGTTTTAAGAATAAGATATTTTGAGATTTCCCAAAAGAAATTTGCTTCATAAATTAAACTTGTGTGAGTGCCGATATAACATGAGGTAAAGCTTCTTATTGCCGAGCAAACAGACCCAGCACTATAATATAAGTAGGGTTGAGTTTTTTTCTTTCTGTGTTGGTTGGTAGCTTGAATTTTTATTTTTATTTTTATTTTCTTGTCTTCTTGATGTTTTATATATATGGTAAATTTAGCTTTGTTACAAAGGCATGAAATAAATTCTAAACCTAGCTAATTTGAAGTTTTATATATATGGTAAATTTAGGGTGCTTCTTCTCAACAACCACTGGACTTACAAGCTATGAACATCCAAAGAACAAGGTCACTGCAATTCCAGCAACAGAGGAAGAGATGTGGGGTGCAACTTTCAAGGTAAACTTGCATGTGCTGGCTAGTGATTGATATATTATATAATATATAAATAAAGCTACATCTATTTTTACAATTTCAATGACCTTTTTATTTTCATGTTTCTTTTTTTCAGATTGAGAGACCTCATTGAGCAACTACTGAATAATATGTGAGAGCTGCAGAGCTGAAAATTGTATATACAAGTTTGGAAGGTAGTTGTAATGGTATTGGTGGTGTGTCACATGGTAGCTAGGGTTTGTTGAGGCCAAGCTTGAGAGAAGTTTTTCATCATGTTGATGTGTTATGAAATTAAAGTGTGAATTTGAGTTCTTATTAAGGTTTCTAATCCCTCCCTTTATAAATGTCTGTGTTTTTTTGTTTGGTTAAATCCTATTTTCCCTTGTTTTTTATACTTGTAATGTCTTTTTTATACTTGTAACTAGCATGGACTCATGTGCACGTGCAGGGTAAAGCTTTGCCGCTTTGAAAAGAGGATAAAATCTGATGCAATTTTGTCCTCTTCCGCCTAGCTTTCTATCTATCTATATTATATATCAGGGAATATTCTCCTATTAATTCTATTACTGTATTTGGATCATAGAATTTTTTTTTATTGGCTTCTTGGTCAATACTTATTAATCTTTTATGCTATACAGATAGGTTTATATGGTTGAAAATTTTTGATCGGCCTTTTTCTTTAAGGTCTTTTTATGTGTTCTCTCTTTTACTACTTAGGTTTTGCTGGCAAATTATTGAAAAGTTTCATGATTTTTTTCTTTGTGTTATATTGCATGGAAAATATTAAAAAATGAAGAAAAAAGTTAAGTTAAAACTTTCGTGATATTTCGTGTGGCATTGCAAAAAATATAGAAAAACCAAAGATAATTACAGAAAATTTTGATATTTCATATGCTATAGCATGTAAAATATTAAACTTTTGAAAGAAATAAAAAATTTAAGATGTTTGAGAATTTCGCGATTTTCGTGTGTTACATGCATTATATTAATAAAAATAAGACAACTAAAATTTTCAATATTTTTGAAATTTTTACTATAGCATGTAAAATATAGAAAAGTGGAAGAAAACTAAAAATATCGAAACTTTTGAAAATTTCACGATTTTTGTGTGAACTAAACAAAAAATATTAAAACATTGAAGAAAACATAAATTTCTTCATATTTTTGAAGATTTTTCTATTTTCATATCCTATAACATGCAAAGTATTGAAAAGTAAAAAATAATAGAAGTTTTTGATTTTTTTGAAAATTTCATGGTTTTCGTGTTTTTGAAGAAACAAAAATTTTTGGGATTTTTTAAAATTTTGTGGTTTTCCTGTTTGTTATCATGGTTCTCAATCATTCAAAGTCGCAGTCACTATAACTAGATTTTTTTATTCTATTGAACTCTTAGTAGCATTCGACGCTCTTTTTTTAATTATATAGGATGCAAAACAATGAAAAAATGAAGAAAATAAATTATTTTTTTAGATTTCTGAATTTTTTTAGTGATTTTCATATTCTATATACAAAATATTGAAAAATAGAAATATTTGTGATTTTCATTTGTTGTAATACGCAAAATGTTGAAAAACCGAAGAAAATAGAAAATTTGAAGAATTTTGAAAACATGCAATTTCCATACTCTAAATTGCAACGAAAATAATAAAAACCCTAATAAAAAACATAGAGTTTTGAGAGTTCTGAAGATTTCACTCTTTTCTTGTGCTATATATAGCTTACAAAAAATTTTAAAACCTAAAACAATTTGATCTTTTATAAAATTTAGCAATTTTCATGGAGAAAACAAGGCCCACGGGAAGCCTGCGGGCTCAAAACTGTAGTAGTATCTCACATAGGCTAGTGAGGTTCAGGAGCCTAACTGCAAAATAACCAGCGGACCCTATTAGCCCATGTAAGAGACCACTGCAGTTTGGGCTTGTAATATCCCTGTAGGCCTCATTTTCTCATTTTCATGTGCTATAAAAGGAAAAACATTGAATAACAAAAAAGAATAGAAAATTTTGATATTTTTGAAAAGTTCATGATCTTTAAAAGCGATAGCAAGCAAAATATTAAAACGAAATAAAACATGAATTATTGAGATTTTTAAAAATTTCGTGATTTTTGTATGCTATAGTACGTAAAATACTAAGAATTTGAGAAAAATAGAAGGAAAAAACGAATTAAATTTATTTTGCGATTTTCGCATATTATGGCATGCAAAATATTGAAAATTTTATGAAAACTGAAACGTTTGAGATTTTTTAAAATATCGCGATTTTCGTATTATAGCAAACAAAATATTAAAAAACTTATAAGCACATAATATTGAGATTTTGTGAAATTTCGCGATTTTTGTGTGATATAGCATGCAAAATATAGAGAAATTGATGGAAACCGATTTTTTTTGAATTTTCCAAATTTTGCGATATTCGTGTGCTATTAAGCAAAATATTGAACAATTGTAAAAGTTTAAAATTTTGAAAAATCACTCAATTTTCGTGGGCAAGAGTGAAAATGTTATAAATTTGAAGAAAACAAATTAATGGAATTTTTTAAAATTTCGTGATTATTACGTGTTATAGCATGCAAAATATTTAAAAAAAACGATATAACCGAAAAATTATGATTCTTAGAAATTTCAAAATTTTCATGTGCTATATCATGGAAAATACTAAAAACCGAATAAAAAGAATTTATATTTTTGAAATTTTAATGATTTTATTGTGCTATAATAACAAGCAATGTTGGAAAAGCAAAGAAAACAAAAATTTAACCAAATTCGTGTGTTTATACAAAATGTAAAGAAAAAAAATTTGAGGATTTTTCTACATATCTTGGTTCTCGGATGTTTGCATAACATGCAAAATATTGGAAACCAAAAAACAAAAAAGAAGAAAATTAAAGATTTTTGCATGGAGGCCTTTGCATATTACATAGATAGATGCTATTGTGCCGCTTTCTTGCTTAGTAATCTTTTTTAGGCTTTGGAATATTCTACCTGAAATCGAATATTCTTAGAAAACGCTATGTTTACTTGCTTCCCATTTTTTCATTGAATTAAAAGTATTTATGGCGGGATAGCGTTGGTATATAAAAAATATAACTAAAACAAAATATAATATTTACATGGAGGAGAAACTATTAAAACTTTATTGGCCTTCATACTCACTCAATAATCTTTCTCAATGCTTCGTCTCTTCTTAAATACAAACTATGAACAAGTATTCTTTAAATGCTAATACATGATAAAACTGAATCTTTTTAAACTAACTTTAAATTTATATCTAATTTTAAAACTACTCAATCTAATTTAACTAACTATTAAATTTAAAACATAAATTTATCTGAATTTAAGAATTGAATTATTATTTTCATCAGCCTCTCTTAATTCAATTCTTCCTTGAAGACCTGTCGTGCGGATGTCTTTTTTCTATGGTTTCAAGTTCTTCATACTATTCGCTTGCTTAAAGACTTCATGCAATCCGCAAACTCGTTTCTTCAATCTGCTTAATTGACCTTCTTGAATTTGACAGAATCTTGAATAACAACCGACTTATTATTTGCATAAACCCTTGTCATCGCATATTCACTTTCTTTGACTTTGACAAAACAGGTAGTAGGGTACGCTGTTGTCACTGTTGACTTTTGCTTTAGAATGGATTAGTTTAAATGCTTAATACAATATTGCTTGCTCAATATATAGTTTATAAAACCATATAAGAATATTATAAAAACTAGGTTTGTTTCTAGAAATATTCGAACCGTACATGTGAGTTTCGGGTTTTACACTTTTAGCTTTAGAATTAGGTTAGGTTGACTTAATATAATGTTTCATATTTTTGATATTCTTTTCATGTCTTTGTAATAAAACAACTTATTTGTGATATGAAACGATCCTCTATTATATGAGGCATTTGGATTGGGTCAAGGTATAGCTTTGATCATTGTAGTGACACGTTCAGACAAAAACTTATACCGATTTGAAGTTGGACACTTCAAGTGTATTAATGGCATGAAATAGGGTACAAACATGACACGCCTGAAAAATGTTTTGATGCTGGCCAATAATATATATTCACGTATGGTATCCTTTGCCAAAGTATATGATTATGTGTAGTTGATTAAAAAAATATGCAGGTGTGTCCTATACATCACTTATTTATGTCTTCGATCCCCTTCTTAATTGTTATCTTATATTACTAGCCGACCCCTGCTCAATATGTGGGGACGAAGTCCAAAATCAAGAATAATCATATTAATTAAAATTTAATTGTGATATGATCTGTAAATTGTAATATTTCATATGTACGTGTGAAATTTATATGTACAAATCAGTGGCGGATCCAGAATTATAAGTCAAGTAGGATGAAATTTTTTCTATAATAACTTACCAAAAGAAAAAGCAATCTATGCAACTAACTCTATAACTATTAGACTTGGATTTATGTGTATTTAGTTAATTCATTTATAGCTTGACCACAATATAATATATCGAGTCAACGTTCATATCTATTTCGTGCCTAGCTTTTATTAGCATGCGGTAATTGTTTTTGTCTAAAAAAGCATGAGGTGATTGCAAGAATCTGATATCAATTTGCATTATGTTAATTAGTAGTATTCTTTTTTAGCTAGAATGAATTTTAAATTTACATAAGAAATGCAAATTAATTGGAAAAAGAAAATTGCAAATACAAGGAATTCATTATCTTCTAGAAGGATTTTTTAAAAAAATTAAAAATTAAAATGATCATTGAGGGAATCAAACTTCAAACCTCTTATTCCTATTACTTTATATCTCAAACAGTCTATCCATCCAAACAATCTAGTTTTTATTTTCTAGTAGTGATTTATATTTTATTTATTTCGGTAATATATTACCAATAGAGAAAATATACATATATGTATACTTAAAACCCTGAAATCTAGATGAGGCATCTGCCTCGCATCGGCTATAGGTGCATGGATCCACCCTAGTACAAATATATGAAGGATTATCTTGCAAATAATTTTTCGTTTTTCTTTAGATTTTCAATAATTTTCTTGCTATAGCATACTAAAATCGTGAAAATTTTAAATATCTAAATCGGTTTTCTATGTTTTAAAAAAAATATTTTGCATGTAAAAAGATCATGCAAATCACAAAATTTTTTAAAATCCCCCCAAAAATTTACATTGGTCTTTCAATTTATTTGCTTGTTATACATAAAATTGTGATATTTTCAAAAAATCCTAAAATACTTTGCTTTCTTAACCTTTTCGATATTTTGCATTATATTAAAACAAGAAAATCGATAAATTTCAAAACTCTAAAAAAATGCTTTATTTTGTTTTTCCATATTTAGCAAGAAAATTTTTCATATCCTAAACATTTCTTTATTTTTTGGTGTTTAAATATTTTGCAGGCTAGATACCTCATGAAAATCGAGAAATTTTGAAAATAAAAATTTAAAAATCTATTTTCTATTATTTCAATATTTTGTATACTATAAAACAAAAAATCGTGAAATTTTCAAAAATCTCAAAAATTATTTAGTTTATACTATTCGGTATAGCACATGAAAATCATGAAATTTTCTACGTTATTCAAAATTCAATATTTTGCACACTATGCACATGAAAACGAAGAAATTTTTAAAAACCTTATTATTTTCTTATTTTCTCAATATCTATGTTGTTCAAAATTCAATATTTTGCACGCTATGCACATGAAAGCGACAAAATTTTTAAAAATCTTATAATTTTCTTATTTTCTCAATATATTTTTTTACGGAAAAAGCAGGATAAGACGCACTACTCAATAAAATAAATTAAACAGACAAAATATTTACTGGACAATATTTATGCATCGATATAAACAATTAGTGCTAGCGCTAATATTTCACGATTTTATATGTGGAAGGGGAACAAACAATCGTCGTTATCCTCCACATAAATGAAACCATAAGATATTAAGATATATGCTTTAGACCTTACAATCAAAATATTCGATGCATCATATAAAAGTACAAAAAAAATGCTGCAACTATTCATTTAAACATTGACGGTTGCTAAATTTAATGCAATGCAAAATTTTATTTGAAGTCAAAATATGTATCCGTCTTGAAAAGCTCCAATCAATATACTCATCAAGAGATTTGGTAGAGGGAGGTTTAGTAGAGCGTTTCGTATCCGCTTTCTACTTAGAATTTTTGAACGAAGAGACAAATCCACGTGACAAAAAATGATGTTTAGAAAAGGCTGTAGCAGTAAATAATTTTCTCTTAGGGGTCGTCTTCTTGGAACGAGTTGCTTTAAATTCAGGAGGGATCAAAGGATCCCCTTCCGAATCCAACTCAACAGAATTGGAATTTTGCACCACCGAATTATCTAAGCTAACGAGTTCAGACGACGCATCTGGAATAACATGATTATTATTTTCCTCTTTATCTGAGTTTTCCAAAATTTCACATGAGGGAGCAGGAGTAGACATATGATTAGAAGAAGATTTATTGATATGCAATACTGATGTATCGATTATAGTCGCATCTTCGATTGGACCAGAGGACGGGGGAAGCGTAAGATCATGACAAAGAGCAGTTTCAAGTGCAAAATTGGTTAGAACATGACAAGAATATTGTGCACGGTCAGTGGTATCTTGAAAGAAAGCTTCAGATACCCATACTTTAGTAGAAAGTACAGGCTCTGTGTGGGAGGGTATGATGCCAATTGGACCTGAATTTTCTTTGACAGACGCAATGTCATCTTTCTTTCCGGTAGGCTGTCATTGAGATACCTGATTTTTATTTGAACGCATAAGCTGTCAATGAGATACCTGATTTTTATTTGAGCGCATGACCTTATTTTCTCAATATTTTGATTGCTATATCATATGAATATGAAAATCATTAAAATTTTATAAAGGCATAGATCCTTAAATAAAACATCCAGAACAACCACATGATCATTATATAAGCTAGCCTAATTTAACCATATATTTGAAAATGCAACACTTGTTTGCATCTGATATCCAAGCGTTTGTTTTTTTTAAAAGTTCAATGGGATGCCTCCGTTGGAATCGATCTATATAGATCTATCCTTATATATATGAGAATAATGGAGAAAAGATGCCATAAGAGAGAATTTCCTGCTATGCGTCGAAAAAGTACGTCCTCCCTCATTTTTTCCGACGATTGGCACCCATCATCTTCATTGTTATCATCTAAGATATGGGTATACAAAATTTCATATGATTCTACAACATTTTCCGACGATCGGCACCTATCGTTTTCATCGTTATCATCTAAGGAGGGCATACTTTTTCGATGCCGAGGAAATTCCCTCCTATGGCCTATTTCCTCCATTACTCTCTCTCTCTCTATATATATATATACAAATTGATTAAAAAAATAGTCCGGGTTTTTCTTTTAAACATCTTTATCAAATTCACTATTTCTCCACTAGATTCACCGCGATCCTCCGCTATCTCAAATTCGCTATTTCTTCTTTAGATCCTCCATGCAATTTACTAAAACATTGGGATCATATATGAAAGTAGGTATATATGAAACTACTCTCATAAGAATCTGATCCCAATCCTTTTCTCCTTTTTTGGAAGATAGAATTCCAAGTTCTTGGGTTTAGATATTTGATTCGTCGATTCTTTCTGCTCAGCGAACTAGGTAAAGATCGATGCTTTGCTAATCTTTTCGTTTGACTCTATGTTAGAGTTTTTTGGATTTTATATAAAATTTGTTTTCTTCGATTTCATATTTTTTTTCAGGCGGCGATCCTTATTCGATTAGAGTTTAATCTCATGGCAAAGGTGAGAAATTTGATAACCCTAGATTTATTTCAAAAGTTTAAAATAAAATCTACAACAATATCCAGATTTAATTTTTAACCTAACAATATCTAGATTTAATTTTTAACCTAATAATATCCAAATTAAATATTCTAAAACAAACAATTCGATAAGGAAAGAAATGAAATCAAATACTCAAATATTTATATATAATTCAATAAGATTTTAAATTTTGATCTAATCCTTGATATATCTGATACATAATTGATAAAATCTAACCATATGAATTTTTAGATAACTGGAATCAAACATGGAAATAATATCTATTGACAGCAATATTAAAAATTCTTACTGTATAATATGGAACTTTGTTCTTGCTATATTGATCCTTCATCTATATCTTTTACAAGCTGAATCCTCGAACCTGATAGTGAATTTGTCATTCTCCATAATCTACGCTTACAAATTTTGGCATATAATTAGGTTAATGGGAAGTTGAATTTGAGAAATGGATAATAATGTATACACACCTATACTAATTCATTGAAATTCCCTAATCAAAATCGGTGCATATAATACAATTGCATCAATTTCAAACTCCACGAACTAAAAGAAAAATCAGTCAAAAACCTTAACTCAAATTTATATGGTCAATTATTTTAAACTTTTGAAATAAAGCTAGGGTTTTTAAAATGCTCACATTTGCCATGAGACCGAGCTCTGATCGAATAAAGATAGCCGCCTGCAAAAAATATAAAACCAAGAAAACAACTTTTATATAAAATCCCAAAACTCTAACATAGAATTGGAACGAAAATATCAGCAAAGCATCGATCTTTACTTGGTTCCCTGAGCAGAAAAGAATCGATGAATCAAAGATCAAAACCCTAGAACTTGGAATACAATTGCATCAATTTCAAACTCCACGATCTATAAGAAAAATCAATCTAAAACCCTAACCCAAATTTATATGGTCAATTATTTTAAACTTTTGAAATAAAGCTAGGATTTTCAAAATTCTCACCTTTGCCATGAGATTGAACTCTGGTCGAATAAGGATCGCCGCTTCAAAAAATATAAAATCCAAGAAAACGACTTTTATATAAAATCCAAAAAACACTACCATAGAGTTGAACGAAAAGATCAGCAAAGTATCGATCTTTATCTGGTTCGCTGAGCATAAAAGAATCGACGAATCAAATATCTAAGCCCTAGAACTTGGAACTCAATCTTCCAAAAACGAGAAAAGCATTGGGATCGGATTCTTATAAGCATAGTTTCATATATATACCTACTTTCATATATGATTCCAATGTTTTAGTAAATAGCACGGAGGATCTAGAGAAGAAATAACGAATTTTAGATAGCGGAGGATCACGGAAAATCTAGTGGAGAAATAACGAATTTGATAAAGATGTTTAACAGAAAAACACGGACGATTTTTTTTTATCGATTTGTTTATATATATGAAAGGGCAGATCTATATAGATTCCAATGGGGGCATCCCACTGAACTTTCTATATAAAAAAAACAAACAAATGAATATCGGTTGCAAACAAGTGTTACATTTTCAAATATACGGTTAAATTAGGCTAGCTTATGGATCATGTGGTTGTTCTAGATGTTTTATTTAAGGATCTCTGCTTTATGGACCAAAATTCTTGCATCCGCACCAGCAACCTAGCAAAAATATCAATATTATTAACTTTTTCTTGCCTAGCTACTAAATCTAGTTGAAGATCAAGAGATGTCACATTTTACCTAAGCTAATGCAATTTGGGGCCATTTGGCCAATATGATTGGTAATATATGCAAGGGTGACATGTATCATTGTTCCATAAACTATAACCTAACATAAGCCATAAGCATTTATGAGGACGGCCAAATCTTATTCAAATTAACATGTTGCACTTTTCATTTATTAGCCGATTGATGAGTTTGATAGTTGATTACAGGACTTGTTAGCTAGTGTCAATCTGATGTGTAATCTATAGTTAAAGATGGAACTTTTAACTGTGTAAATTTTAAGCAAATGATTTTGATCCGAGGTACTTATTTTATTGATCATGAGAGAGACATCAACTTTTGGTAGGTACAATAATAATGCTCCCATAATGGAAGAAAGATTTGGTATTTTATTAAAAAGAAGAAAATTAGTTGTGGTCAGCCGCAACTGAGGCTGATAAACAAGCTCAAAGCTCGGAACTCGGCTTGAGATCATGCGCTCGTTAAGAACTCGTTCAAGCTAATTGCAAACGATCACAAGTTAAGCATTTGCTGTAAAATGGAACCCTTACTTGAAGCTCATAAAGCTAAATTCATAGCTTATCAGCTTGGTTTCCCTTACTGTTATGTGAATGTTAATTAATAGTAAAATTTGGATCTTTATTAGTCCTGGATTAATCCATACCTCTATTGCATCCTCATCTGAGCAGAAGCTCACAATCAAAGTTATCATGACCTCGGTGCCAGAGTTCATCATCTCCGCAATTTATGGCAAGAATGACTATATATAGAGAAGAATACTTGGGAAGAGTTAAACTCATTTAAATAACTCTTATGTTTAATCCCTTGGCTTTTGGGAGGTGATTTCAATGCTATTACTTCATTGCAAGAAGGGGAAAAAAAAGGCAGGGGAAGACCAAATATAACCAGTATAGATGATTTCATAGCTCAAGTGATAGACACTTGTGCTTTAATCCTTCAAGTTTCAAAACATGTGGACTACTCACTCCACCTATTTAGCAACTCTTCAAAAGTGCTGGGATATTCCTCTGAAATGCAATTTTCAGTTTTAACCTGTAACTAAAGAGACTCAAAGATCATTTGACAAGTTACTATTTACTTGGAGATTGTTATCAGATGCATTACCTTTAGATTCAGCTAGCTAGAGTTAGAGGTACTAATGCAAAAATCAATATGTTAAATTTTTCTTTAACTCACAGCTACCAAAAAACTTCATATTACTAGTTACTTGGAGATTGTTATCAGATGCATTACCTTTAGATTAAGCTGTTCAGAAACTTGGTATATCTCTTCCAAGCAAATGGCTTTGTTGCACTATCAAATGATTGGGCAGTCTATATGTGGAAAAGGGTAGCTGCTGCTTTTCAGGTTGACATAACTGGGTGTTCATGGTGCACACTTTCTGAGGGTAAAGCCATGCATTGGATGGTTAATTTGTTACAATGCTGCTATTTGAGCCTCAAGAATGTTTTTGTTGAAACTGATTCAAAGCTGCTAGTGGATTGTATATATCATGGGTCTTTGTTCTGTTCCCTGGAGGCTTAAATATATTGTAAAGGCTACAAAGAAGTTGTTGCTGGAGGTAATGCAGTGTTGGATAAAATGGGAAATGATTGCTAAATAATAATATTAAAAAGAAATATGACTTTATAAAATATTTGTTTGAAAAATATGATCACATGAACAATATCGGAAATAAAATAAAAGATAATAAATCGGGCCTGGCGAAGAGAGGCACGCAGACGCTGCCTTAAGAACGTATTGTCACTTCTCGTACGGATTGCACTGACAAAGACGTTCCCAAGATACAACACTTCTCGGCCAGTCCGAATCCCCCGTTGAGTATGAATCACAAAGGATACTTTGATTTTGATATCGCAGTCTTATAGAGTCCGTGAAAACAAAAGCCATGCAAAAAGAATCACCGAAATCGGTGTTGAAATAAGTTGGATATAATTGAAATGGTAATCACTCTTCTTTGGAAACTTTTAACAGAAATGAAAAATTGTTCTCTTGATCTTTTTGTGTCTTTTTATTTGTCTTCATAGGGAATGGCTTTATATAGCCTTCCAAATTGTTCGCAACCGCTCGCCATCGCTCGTTTGCAACCGTTCAATCGCAACCACTCGTTCACAACCGTTTTATCTACTTAGAACCAACATAATTTAAATTATAATTTTGAATTTTTTCCATTTCTGATTTAATGTATAAATTAATCACCAAATTCCAAAATAATCAAATCAAATTAATCTAACATTCTCCCACAAAGGTTAAAAATTATAATATAAGTTTATTTCAAAACTTTCATTAAAATAAAATAAATAATCAACAAAACAAAACAATAAAACAAAACGGACAATAAACATATTGTGCATAAATGCAGGTGTGCCCAGATTTAAACAATCATTTTAGTGTTGACTACACCTGACCGAAGAATGATAGTAGCCATTAGTTAGAACTTGAAAACTATTCTTTTTTGCAGATCATTTATATGTCACACACACAATACGAGACTAACGAGGTCTTCATTTTGCAGGTGTACGCTATTAATTGTCATGCACAGAACCTTGATTCTCATGGAGCAACTAGAGATTTGCTTAAATCTCCAAACCGTGGTCTCAGGCGCTCCACTTAAGTGATGTCTCAAATGATACCAAGGTGCGAGAGATACCTTAACATAATTATAGCTTCGATATATATATATATATATATATATATATATATATATATATTCTTCCTTACGTCACCAATAGAGCACATTTCATAATAGGGATAGGTCGAAAAAAATTCCTTTCTAATGTTATTCGCTTTTTAGGTCACATCAAGAGTTTTGTTTTTCCCATTGGAAACTTCTATTGTGGGATCTTGAGTTAAATAAGTTGGGTTTCCACTCTTGGTGATAAAGATATAGGCTTAAGCCTTATCCCCTAGATGAATTAATGACTTGGTTCTTATTAAGATCTTTGATCAAATTATCTGCCAAATTTTGTTGTGAGTAAATAAATAATAATGATACAATATTATTATCCTTATGTTCCTTTATAATTGCATATCTCAACTGCAGATGTCTATTCATTTTTCTATTGCAATTTTTTTGATATAATAAATTCAATAAGGATCTATTATCACAATTTACACTCACAACAGCAATCGGCTTAGGAACACAAGGTAAATGCGAAAATAGATTTTTAATCCATTCTGCTTCTTTACATGCAGTATCTAATGTAATCATTTCAGAATCTAGCGTATCTAATGTAATCATTTCAGAATCTAGCGTGCTTCTGGCAATTACTGTTTGTTTGGTTGATCCTCAAGTGATGGCTGCACTGTCAAGTAAGAATACATAATTACTAGTAGATCTCACATCATGTGAGTTCGTTACCCAGTTGGTGTCATTATATTCTTCAATTATATTAGGGAAACTAGTATAAAACAAATTGTAATCCAAAATTCCTTTTAAATATTTAAAAATTCTTTTAAGTGCACAACAATGATCTTTATTTGGATTGTTAGTATATCTACTGAGCCTAAAAACTGCATATAAAATATCAGGTCTAGTTCGATTTATGATATAAAGTAACATGCCAATAATTTGTGTATATTTTTGTTGCAATACTGGTTCACCACTATTCTTAGTAAGATGCATATTGTAATCAAAAGGTGTAGATACATGTCTAACATTGAAATAATTAAACTTTTTAAGTATTTTCTTTATCGCATGCAACAAAGTTAATGCGATACCATTATTGCCTCTAATTAATTTCATACCAAGAATAAGATCTGCATGACCTAAAGCTTTCATATCAAACATAAATGATAAATATTGCTTCACATGCTCGATAATATAAAGTGAAGTGTCAAACAATAATATATCATCTACATAAAGGCATAGAATGACATGATCATTATCAAATTGTTTATAATAAACACATTTATCATATGGATTGATAATGAAACCATAATTTAAAATGAATTTATCAAATTTCATGTACCATTATTTACAAGCTTGTTTATGGCCATATAGAGATTTAGTGAATTTAAAAACTTTATGTTTTTGGCCTTTAACTACAAAACTTTCCGGTTGCTCCATATAAATTTTTTCTTCCAAATCTCCGTTTAAAAATGCGGTTTTAACATCCAATTGATGGATTAATAAATTATGAATAGATGCAAATACAATTAAAACACGCATAGAAGTAATACGAGCAACATGAGCATAAGTATCGAAGAAATCGATGTCTTTTCTTTGTGTAAAGTCTTTAACAACTAATCTAGCCTTATATTTTTCTATAGACCCATCTACTCTAAGTTTTCTTTTGAAAATCTATTTATATCCTATAGCCTTATTTCCTTGCGGTAAATCGTCAACAATCCAAGTCTTATTTTGTAAAATCGAATCAATCTCATTTGGAATCGCTTCTCTCCAAAACGGCGCTTCATCGGAAGATATAGCATCGACGTAAGTCGTCGGTTCTTCTTCAATCAAGTAAGTGTACATGTCATCGCCAAAATTCTCCTCCATCCTATCTCTCTTAGACCCTCGAAGTTCGTGCTCGGTTGTAGATTCTAATGATATACTATTGTCATTCGGTTCAATAGAATGTGAGGATTCTCCCAAATAGTAATTTATTATACGTATAGAGTTGCTAACATTTATTTTAAATGGAAAAATGTTTTCAAAAAAGGTTGCATCTCTAGATTCAATAATGGTGTTATTTGATATATCGGATATATTGAATTTCAACATTAAAAATCTATAAGTATTACTATTAGGAGAATATCCAATGAAAACCGAATCAATAGTGGAAGAGGTGATGGTAGGGTATTTCCATTCACGTTGGTGCTGGTATTGTTTGGAGAATCCATAACCTTGAAAGAAAAATAGGGTTATGATAGATTCAAAGAATAGAAAATGTAAAGAATGTTTTAGTTACTGAGTCTTATAATTCTTGTGTTATATTGCTTAGGACTTAATGCAGAATTTACCTGCATGGGCTGCCATAAAAACCTGTCACGCCCCGCTTCCCAATATACGGAGAAGGAGACGTGGCGAGGCCCGCGACGTATTTACTCAGAAGTAAACACGTTAAGCGTAATAAGCAATATAATAAATGTATACAAGAAAAATGACAAGAGATATGATTGAACATAAACTTTTATTTATTAAACATTTCTTTACAATACAATAGAAAATGTAAATACAAGAATGGAAAACAATGCCTAAACTGAAAGTAATGTATATACAAAATACTAGATCTTTGGGTCTTCAGTGAACTGCTCCAAGTCTTCTGAGCTGGGCTCTATCTCCAGAGAATCAGGTCCTCCTGACAACATTCGAAAGAAAAATAGAGAAAGAATGTCGTCAGCGAACAATTGCTCGGTAAGTCCCAAAGAAAGGTAGAAATAGAATAAACAGATGAGAGAATATAACTTGTATAATATTTGATTGTTATGCTAACTCAGTTGTTTGTAGCTTGGTACATAATATGCCAGTGTATACGAAAGGAGTCTAACATACCCCATGGACTATGATATATGGATCACAAGACCCCGTCAAAACCCATGGGACAACGGCAACAGATATTCAGGTTAGGTGTATTAAAGTGATCGTCTCGTGCCACTTCTAACACATTCCGTACCAGTGTCCCCCTTTAAAACCCCGTAATATCTTTTGTATTGATTGTATTGTTTTATAGTACATTGTAGATGTAAGACTTGTCGAAACCATGATATCAATTGTTTATGTAAACGGATAAGGATATAAACAGATATTCATGTAGACAAATCACTGTATATCCATGGTTCGGTCAAATCGATTCATGTTGATATAAATTGTATTCTGGTATAAATGGATTCATGTTATATTGGAGTTATAATTAAATTGTATTCAAGTATAGATTGTATTCAGATTAGACTAGGACTCAGCTTAAGTCGGACTCTTTAACAGAATTGAAGTCCTGAATTAGTTTTGATTATCGGTAACTGCTGCACATGGACGGCAGGATTTGTATCTTTTTCCAGGACAATTACCGTATTGATAACACCATTTTTAGTTTGTCTATCTTAAATAGGCAATTATCCACTTTCTCCGGCTCCCTGAGACACAAGAGAATTGGTCCTGTTTAAACCTATATTTACTAGGGTCCTTATTTTAAATTAGTATAACTTGAGGGGGGGTTTATGAAAAATAGTTTTGATATATTTTTAGAATAAACCTCAAGTATTTAATTATCGTCTTTAGGGTTTTCATAGATGTGATTTTAAAAGTAATGAGATATTCTAGTGGTTAAACCTAACTTTAATAGTATATGGTATTTTTATGTAATTTGACTTGTATTGATCATGATGGTATTTTCATGAACTTTTTGTGATTCTTTTCTTTTGATTTAGAAAACATGGAATATTTTATATATTTAAAATAGATATTTTGATGATATTTATATATTTATAAAAAATAGAATTTATTTATTAAATAGAAATCATGTTTTTCTTAAAATTGTAATAAAATTTCCATCGAGATCGTATGCTCCGTAAGGAAGTCTGAATCTCGTCCTACTAGTCCGATGGATGTGCGATAACCCACACCAACCAAGTCGGATTCCCCAAAATTGGTTGTAAGGACACAATCGTAAGAAATTTAATTATAACAATTCAAAAAAATACGGTTTTGATAGTTTAAGGTATTTTAATATAAAAATTGTATTTTGTCCCACAAAAATTGTTCAAAAGCAAATCGTGTTATGTCAAGATGAGTGTTTTGATGTGATAGGTTATTACCTCGTGAGTTTTCTAAAGGTAATACAAGTAAGCATGATAAAATATGTCGAAAGTAAAGTATGTGGTATTAAACCGTAAAAGTGCAATAAACATGGTTTTACATGGAGTTTTATAGTGAAATTGGTTTTTATATTTTAGTTAATATTTAATAAGCAAGGTTTAATAATTTGGATATGGGTTTCCTAAGAAAAATTGTCATTTTAAAGAAAATAGGTTTAAAAAAAAGTCGGTTAGCTCCATTTACCGACGTCATTTGAAAAGAGACTTGTTTAATAGGGAAGAGAGAAGAAAAAGAAGGGACTTACGGGTTGAGAAGAGAAAGGGGAGGTAGAGGATGGGTTTGCAAGCGTCGTGGAGTCGCGGTGTCGCCGGATTTGTCCCGAGTCGTCGCCGGAACTTGACCTTGGGCTAATTTCTCTTGTACAACTTTTTTGGACTTGGAAAATTTAGAGAGTTTTGGCAATAGATTTCAGAATGAGGAGGGATAGGGTGCATGATGGTATTTATAGGATAGAATTAGGGTTTATGGTATTAAAATGCATTAAAATTTTGGATTAATGCCTCATTTTAATTCTCTGGAAATATGTAGGAAAATCAAACAGAACTAGGGTAGTGGGAGGAGACCAAGGGCTTTAGAGGGAAAAATTGGAAGCATTACATGCGGGGAGGTCGGCGGCGCCAACCCCAAGCTTAATCTCGCGGGCCATTTCAATTGGGTTGGGGCTTGGATCAATGCCATATGTCCTAGTCTGTTTAAATACCAATTTCCACATGTTTGAATTTTAAGACTTTCTGTTGTTTACGTGTAGTGCACGTGCAAATTTTTGGGCTTCTAAAAGTTTAAAAGAAAAATCAGCAAGAAAATATATGTGGCTGGGGGATTTGAACACATGGGCTATATCACAGCAGTGCAAGGATTTACCAATGAGCTGCAAGTGTTTTATTGTTGTTCAAAAGCAAATTAAATACTTATAGCATACACAAGATTGCTAATACTCCATTTATACATTAACTTTTAAACAAATTTTCTGTACATTAAAACAGAGTCGTTAAAATAGCAATATTATAAAAGAACAATAATTCAATGTAATGAACAAATATATGGCAAGTCTAATCATTAAGCAATTATTCCTAATACGTTTCTTAGATTGTTGGATAAAATGGGAAATAGTTGCAAAATAATAATTTAAAAAAGAATACGATTTTATAAAATATTTGTTAGAAAAATATGATCACATAAACAGTATCGGAAATAAAATAAAAGATAGAAAATCGAGCCGACGAAGGGAGGCATGCGGATATGGGAAATAATTGCTAAATAATAATTTAAAAAAGAATATGATTTTATAAAATATTTGTCAGAAAAATATGATCACATAAACAATATCGGAAATAAAATAAAAGGTAGAAAATCGAGCCTAACGAAAGGAGGCATGCGGATAGCTACGCTGCCTTAAGAACGTATTGCAAATTCTCGTACGGATTGCATCGACAAAGACGTTTCCAAGATACAACACTACTCGGCCCGTCCGAATCCCCCGTTGAGTATGAATCATAAGGAATGCTTTGATTTTGATCTCGTAGTCTTGTAGAGTCCGTAAAAACGAAAACAACGCAAAAAGAATCACCGAAATCGGTGTTGAAATAAGATAGATATAATTGAAATGGTGATCATGCTTCTTTGGAAACTTTTAACAGAAAATAAAAATTGTTCTCTTGATTTTTTTGTATCTCTTTATTTGTCTTCAGATGATGGCTTTTTATAGCCTCCCAAATGGTTCGCAACCGCTCGTTCGCATCCGCTCGTTCGCAACCGTTCGATTGCGACTGCTTTTTCACAACCATTTGATCTACTTAGAACTAACATAATTCAAAATATAATTTTGAATCTTTTGCCTTCCTGATTTAATGTATAAATTAATTACCATATTCCAAAATAAGTAAATCAAAATTATTTGTAGATTAAATCAAAATATCATAACATGCACATCTACAGAGAGTGCAATAAAGTTGCTGATTATCTTGCCAAGAGTGCTCTGCTCACTCAAAACCATAGGGCTCACCGGGCTCTCTGGGCTCACCGAGCTCGAAGGCCCACCGGGCTCGCCTCATATTTCCAGTTCCTTAATACTCCAACCCCCCTAGGAACTAAAGAGGTTAGCTGGCCAAGTTACATCTTTAAGCCTGTCGAGCTTGACCAAAAAAACCTAAGCTCCTCGAATTAGAAGAAACAAACACGAACATATATGGTAGGCTCGAGCTTGGTTCATGTTTAGGCTTGGTTTGTTTGAGATTCATGTGGACTTTGATAGTTTGTATCTTATCTAGTATCCAAAATAAAACGCTTGCTCCCATTCATATAATTTTGATTACATGCCGGGGGCTTTTTGACAATTTATCCTTATATTTATAAGCTAAAAATGTGAAGTAAGGTAAATTGTGAAATAGTTAATCCGAGATGCATCAGGCGTCTTAGCTGAACCTTGAAGCCCAATAAACCTAGTCAATATAGATTACACTTGGATAATAGCAACAATGTGATTATATAAAGTTTTTGATTCGTTAAAACAAGAAATAATTAATAGGAATCTAATCTTTAGTAAAATGGTTTCTAAAACCCATTTCTCATTAATGATATATTTCAAATACTAACACGGGTCCCGCCCAACCGGATGATGGGACCCTCTTGTCTTCGGTTGCATCGCTCGAATCTACAACTGGAGTTACATTAATCCCTTATTGAAAGCGCTAACAAACCAAAATAGGCAAGGACTCATGGAATGAAAATAGAACATGATGGAAATTTTTGGATAGTTCCTACTTATTATGTCAGATTGATGAAACGAGTTGATCCTACATGAGAATTATGACAAGATGTCACAAAATCAAGACATGGTTGTGCCAAGTCAATGGGTTGGGCATATCAAGGCTACTCTCTAGGCTACACATGGACGTTGCATTGTAGGAAATATATGTTTGCATCTAAATTCTGTCTGAATTAAAATCGGACCAAATGTAATCGGTTATCGAAAAAAGTCCCTTGGGCAGACAAGGGAGAATTAGAGCCGAAGTATGCTCGCAGCGTGCGAGCAGAACATGCATGAGAACTCAGGCAACAACGTAGGGCCATATACTTGAAGTAGCTCGCCTCTAAAGGAAAAAACACGCGGAGTCAAATGCTCTGAAGCTCATATTTTGATGCAACTCCTAGGCGTTCGATTGTTTTATTCAGTTTACTATAATGTAATGCTATTAGCATCTTGTTGTGAACTTACATGTGTTGTTTTTTTCCTTTAATATTTTGGAGGTGATACTTTTGGGAATCGATTTTTCTCTTCGAAGAGTAAAGTTGTAATTACAGAGCTATGTCCATCGAGTAATTATATGGCCGCATCATGAATCTGTGACCATGACTGCTTAATAACTTCGTAAACATTAGCTATTAACCTATGATTATGATAAATAAAAACCAATTACTTCCTTTGACTTATAACTTTCGTTATGATAAATCCACTCATGGGAATAATGTATGGATTTTACATTCCTATCGTTTCTTTATTAAAGTACTAGACTTTGGTCCTAAGCGTAACGCGTGGCATCAAAGATGACCGAACATATTTATAGACGAATTGATATAGATATTATTTTGTATTGATATATTTTCATTATATTTGAAAATAGGATATAGGATGTTAGTTGTTTTTTGTCATTATATACAAATATTATTTTTTATAACCGAATCTGTAAATTACACATAGTTGTAGCATGTAAACATATCAGGTTAAAAAAAGAGAATAATGGAGAAAAGATGCCATAGGAGGGAATTCCCTCCTATGGCGTCGAAAAAATACCCTCTCCACCAATTTTTCCGACGATCGGCCCCCATCATCTTCATCGTCATCATTTAAGATGTGGGTACACCAAATTTCATGTGATTCTACAACTTTTTCACCGTTGATTTAGCAATGTAAAAAGTTCTATTGTCGGTAAACCGTTAATTTTGAACCCACTAAATCAACGGTGAAAAGGTTGTGGAATCACATGAAATTTGGTGTACCCACATCTTAAATGATGACGATGAAGATGATGGGGGCCGATCGTCGGAAAAATTGATGGAGAGGGTATTTTTTCGACGCCATAGGAGGGAATTCCCTCCTATGGCCTCTTTCCTCCATTAATCTCTTAAAAAAATTGCATAACTTAAATTTGGTTTAACATTTCACGATAGCACAACAGCCTTTTGTATTTTTTTAAACATAAATACCATACACTTTGTGACTTCTAAATAGATATTAAGAACAATTACGATGGCTATATAAATAACATGTTTTGGTGATTTTCGATTTAAAATTTACAAATATAGTCGTCAACCTTGTATTATGCACTATAGCGATGAATCAATGCAAGTAACAAACCATGTCATTATTTTAGGTATAAAAATTCTTTGTCCATTACCTAATAAGTTTTAAATAACGATAATTATTTGAACCATGAAATTTTAGCATCAATTTTTTTTAAATATAGTTTATATAAGCAAATGTAAAGCAATTATTTTTATTTGAAACATTCTTATTTTCGTCACATTTGGAAAAATGATATATCATGTTGTTAATTATTTTTGTTAAAATAAAAATTGGAAAAGAAAAAACCGATGGTAATGGGATAAAAATCGAAAACCAAAAAAAAAACATCATTAATTTTTTTTTTAAGGGCCAACATAAGAAAATAAAGAAAAACTTTAACAAAAATAATAAAACTCCATATAGCATTGATATCGTCCCAACAATAAATCTTTGCAAGAAACTCAATCATGAACATTTTTCAAAAATTAGAATAAAAATAAAGAAATTTTTTAATTGATTATTTTTAATTATGGAAAATTCCTGGGAAATAAAGTTTTAGCCAAATGAAAAAATAAATAAATAAAAACCAAATTATTAAAAATGAAGAAATAGCTCACAAATAAATATTTCAATGTTAGCTCATATTAATGGACTTTTTTAAAATGAATAAGAGTATGAAAATAAATATGTATAAAAAGAAAGGTAGAAGAGAAAATGTTAAAATTAAAATTAATGTTTTGATTTGCGAAAGATTTATTGACCAACACAATTTTTTATTAGAGTAAAAGATAGTTATACCTTTCTTTTCGAAATTTTTTTATTCCCTCCCCGTAGGATGAGACTCGCATCATCTAGATGTTAATCTCATAAATGAAGCCCATGATATTTGTCTTTTGGATAAATACAACTAAGAGTAAATGTACAGAGGAAAACGAATCTCTTCTTTTTCTAAGGCTTATTTACTGAAAAATCACCTAAGGTTTGAGCTTGTGACACCAAACTACCATTTCCTTCCAAAATTATACAAAACTACTTAATTTAACGATGCCATGTTATCAAAAACCGGTCCATGTCATCGCCACATCAGCAAAATTGCCAACTCATCAAAAAAAATTATAAAGTACGAAAATATACCCTCTTTTTAAACCCTAAACCTAATTCCTAAAATAAAATATTCTCAAAATCGCCACTCCACACACCCCACTGAGACACCTCCCCTCTTCCCTTTTCTCTCCCCGCTATCATCACCACCATTATCTTCATCTTCATCACCATTTTGGTCATCACCACCATCAACTCCATGACCATATTCCCTCATCATCCTTCTTTTTATGATGCCCTCCTCTTCCTGCCGCCGACGATTTCCCACACCTGCCATGGCCGCCGACATCCTCCATGACCATCCTCATGAGTTTTTCCAAAATTAATATTTAATAATTATTGCAAATTGTTGATTAATAATTAATTATGAAAATGGCAAATGATCGATATGATGAGTTAAACTCTTTAATCGTTGACATTTCAACTTATGGTTGCTTTCTTATTATGGTTTTAAAACATAGTCGTAGTTTTCTGTCATGGCTCAATCTTACGGCTGAAAGCAAGCCTTCTTATTTTAATAGTATCCAAAAGGAAACATAAAATAATGGGAGTGCTTAATTATTGAACTAGTCTCAACTTTCTGGCTTAAAATTAAAATATTTAGTACCCTAATCTCTATGAAATATCAAATCTCAACTTTCCCCATATCCCAAAATTAGTACTTCGAGGTATTTCCAATACGGCCAAAGAACGTTGACTGGTCGTTTCTCTTTGGACTGAAAAATTAAAAATTCATTTCCTTCCGACCCAATATATTTCTCATATAATATTAGGTTAGTAATTGACCATAAATTTAATTAAGAAAATCGCACCTTTGAAAGTTGTACTTTGTGTTCCAATTTGTAACCAATTCACTAACCTAGCAGCGTACTTGGAATCTATCTACCGGCCTGACAGAAAACGACTTTTCCGATGAAAAATACCGAACCTACCGAGCCTGAAATCCTTCAGCAATCTATTTGCAAGGCTCTACGAAAGTCATCAAAAACATTTTCTTTAAGGGCATGTTTGGTTAGCAACAAAATAAATTTCATCTTGATTTCATACAACACATGTTTCATGCATCATTTGTTACATGGCTCAAATCTTTTGTTTGGTTATCCTCAAAGTTTTTTAATTAGATTCCAAATTCAAACCATTTAATCAGATTTCCAAATTCAAACCATTTTCTGTGTTTGAAACTAAAGGAAATGCAATATTTGTTGCAAATTTGCATAGATGGCATATATAAAGCTTATGTGGCACACATAATAATTATCATGTTCATCATTCTCAAACTTGCAACTCTTGTTATCACCAAAATGAGTGAAACAAATGTTGCAATAATTTGTTGATTTTGCATTTGTTGCTAACCAAACAAATGAATTTTTTTTCAAACAAATGAAATTTTTTTGCAACAAAGTCTCGTAAATCTCCATTTACTAATTACCAAACAACCCCTAAATTTCACAAAATTTATGAGTTCATCTTTAATGCTTTTGTTTACTACCAAGCGTGAAAAAGTTAACTAGTTTAACCGGTTAATTTAATTTGTATTCGTAAAAATAAAAATAAAAATAAAAATCGTTGACATTTGAAAAACAGCTAAGCTTAAGCCATTTTAGGAAAGATAGATTGCATAATCACTGATGAATAAGCAAAAAATTCTTGTTTTAAAACCACAGTTTATGTCATTATTTTTCCTTATATTCGTGAAAACAACCATTTAAAAAATTAATTACAAATCAAGTACATAAAATACTCCTTTTCAACAAGAAAGAGTTTGTCGCAAAAATTTCCATGGTTTCATGCAATTAAAATAGTATTTTCTGCCATTTTTCCTTTTACAAATTAACTCCAGCACAATCTCCTCCGCAGATAAGGGTTAATAATATGCAAATTTGCATTTGTCCTCGGTATTTACAAATTAAGTCCAAGTCCGTATCACGCAAATTATCAAGTGCAAATTCTCAAGTGTCCTCGGCACCCGTTATCATTAACGCCGTTACTTCACCGAAAACCACTTTCGTCCTTCCTCTCTAAAATTTACAACTTTTTCCAAAAAGAGAGAGAATTAGAAGAGAAAAATCAAAGTGCCGGCAAGAACTCCGGCCGCCACGTCAGATCGGAAAAGTCTGCGGGCCCACAGAACCCACCGTCGAAGTCAAACAGCCCTCCGTCAAAGATAACGTCGAGGTTATCCTCCTCCCTTCTCTCATCCGACCCGAATCCGAGATCCAAATGGATCTCGTCATCCCCGAACCCCCAGATCTTACCGAACCCGCCAACCTCCACGTCATCGCCCGCCGCCTCCGCCTCCGCCGGCGGCAGCCCGAGCTCGTCATCGGATGCTTCCAGCAGAAACCCTAGATCCGGCCGCTTCATATCCGGATCCGATAGCGGATCCGCAGGAAGGCCGATCTCCTCCTGCAGGCTCCTCATAACTGAGTCGAGGTCGGTGTTATCGGGTTCGGATTCTTCTTCGTCGTCGAAGAAGAAGAGATCCGCCCGAATCCGCTTCGATTCCGGCGACTCCCTTTCGATCTCGCCGTCTCGAGATCTCTTGTTGCTAGCAGCAGCTGTTTCCTCCATGAATGAAACGAAGGGATAGAAAGCGAGTACAGAGAGAAGGGTTTGGGTATTATGGGAAAGAAGTATGAGGGGCGTAATGGGAAGAGTTTGGGTGTGGCTTGGGTTTTTATAGGAGCCTGGTTTGGATCTGATTTTTTTTAACTATTATTTGATTGAGAGAGGGCAAAATGGGGGGTGGTGGGGTCAAGGGAGCGGATTTGTTGTTGCCTATGTTTGGTGGAATTAAATTGGGTTTAATTTTGTTACGCCACGTCCGGAATTAGCTGGCTTTGGAATCCGGATTTGGCGTCCGTGGCTTAGCCAACTCGTGGCGCTCCTCAAACTCAAAAAGACCAAGTATGCACCGCAAATAATTAGCTGAGATATACAATAACCAAAATGGGCTTCACAATTTTCGGATAGTAAGTGGCGTCCTTTCGGCCTAGTGAATTAGGATGCATATATGATAGAGGGATGGAATAATTATGATCGTTAATTAGAGTTTACGGTATTTATTGCGTAGCATACATCGTCTTGCCGGTAGCAATCTATTATACACAATAAAAACGAAGAGAAAACTGAATTTCCCCTTCAACGGGAAAAGGATTTGCCATTATATTTCTAATTATTGAGTCATTTTTTGTTACATGTTATGCTTAGAATCAAATTGGGAAATCCAGTTGAAAGCGCAGAGATACATACATGCGATAGTATGTATGTATCCCTTGTAAGAGAACGAATCTCAAATGAAAAATAAAGAATTTCCTTCTGTATAAATTTTTGGTTTATTAATATTTGCCTGGAAGATAAACACCCTTCGTTTTTAAAAGTGTGATCTAAAATCCACTTCAAAACCAGAATTCATGTGATTTGCATGACCTAAAATCTATTTAGGCGGAAGTGCTTGTGGTTCACGGGTTCTTACTTTTCTCTTATCATTAGTTCTTTTTATTAATTTATTTGGGTATAATTTGGAAGGGTTTAAGCTAGAAGTTGTAAACCTTATTTATTTATGTGCTTGTTGATGCAATTCACAAATAAAACAAATATAGATTAAAATACACATGCAATTTGAAATCGTAGACCAACTAACAAGAGTTGGGTTTTCTAAACTTTCAACTGATATGCTAGCATGCAGGTCTTTGACAAAGAATATGGCACCAAGTCTCACATCTTTGACGTTGCTTAATTTAAGATGTTCAAAGTTTTTAGCTAGGTGGTCCAAAATTAGCATTATGTTCTTTGCCAAACTCATGTTCTAGGGTTGAAATACCTAATGAAATCTATTTTCTTAGGGGGCATTTATTTGGTCCATTCAATTTCCCTTGCTTCCACTTTGATGTTTAATTTTGTATAGGACTTGAATTTAGTATTTATTACATTTACATTGTGCACCAATAGTATCTACAATATCATCAAAAAAATACCAAGGGACAGTAACACTGACGTAACAACACCCAGGTATCCTAATAAAATGTTATCACGTAAGCTCAATCGCAGATAACTGTTGTCAAACGTTTTACATTCATCATGTTTCTGCACAGAAATTTAAGAATCAAGTTTTGTTGTCAATGGATCATTATTTCATGAACTACTGTTGCCCAAACCAAGACGGAAGGTATGACATCAACATTATATGCATAAATTACCTAATAATATCCATGCTAATTTGTTGAGCATATGGGCTATGGGGTGCACTTGTAGGGTGCACGCTTCAATGGAACATATGTAGCATCCTTGTATTAGACTATGTATAAATCCTACCATCATTTTTATTGGGTGTTGCATTAAATGCCAACATTCAATACCCAATAAATGCTTGCAACATATGCTTCACTGTCGGGTGCATCCTACAGGGACATTGTAGACCTCTGTTACCCTAATTTGTTATGCAATATTAGTTGTCTAGATAATAAAATCAACAAAACTTAGTAAAAATTTTGTTCTTCCCTTTCTCTAAGCATGTTTAGCTTGGAAGACATGGGTTTGTTTTCAATTAAAACCTACGTTGAATAATGTTGTTGATTGAAGGAACATTGTGAGAACCATCACAGGCTACCCATGTCTACCATGTCTATGTTGCAACTTGATATAATCATACAAAAAGCACTTAGAGATCACATTATCCTACTTTTCTACAATTATCGACTCGATAATTTATGTGAACCGTACCTGGTTGATATATAACTACCTCTTCAACAGTACATGATAGCTTAAAAAGGAATGACAAATCTCAATCCCTTTCAAAGGATCACATTGCACATTTGAAGATGAGAGCAAGACGCAACTTCCATCGTGAGGAGACCAGTTGTTAGAATATGGAGAATTCTTACTCAGACATCTGAAGAAGGGGTTCTGACTTCTGGACATGCACCAAGAATCATGTCAGAAGAACAGAGCAGTGACAGACGTCTGAAGGCAAGGATGCCGAAGTCTGGAGAAGAGCCTTAGCCAAATAACAGAGCATAGGAAGACGTCCGTGGCAAGCGTCTGGAGATGCATGAAACCCAATTCAGAGCGTATGAAGACGTCTGAATAAAGTGGGACAGACGTCTGCCCAAGAAGATGAAATCTAATAGAGATGAGGTAAACGCCTGACGCATTCTTCATCAGACGTCTGTCATCGGGATACTGTGCGGACCGAATATTTGAAATTTGGGTTTATTTCTTATTTTAAGTAGGATTAGGATTTGCATATATATATATATATATATATATATATATATATATATATACACTGCCAATTTTGAGAGACTATTGTAAAGAGAGTATATATACACTGCCAATTTTGAGAGACTATTGTAAAGAGAGCGGGTGATGGCTAAGAACTAAAGAGATTTGAAAGAAGTCTTATAGGGTTCCTCATTGGTGTAATTTGAATCAAGCATATAGTAGACGTTTGTAAATTCCGCTCTGCCAGGGACTAGTCATAAAGCGGGTGAATCTCGTTAACAAATCCTTGTATTTTTCTCCAGTTTATGATTCTTATATTCTCTTGTGTTTATCATTTTATATCTTACGTTTGTATTGCGGCGTTATTGCGTGATTAATCGTTAGCATTGTTCCGTGTATCATCTATCTCCGTTATTTACCGACAACAACTGGAATCAAAACGTGGTTAGGAAACCAAAAGATCTTTGATTCTATGATTTAAGTTTACAGTGGATGACCACACCTGTGTCCGCTCTCCATCTTCTTAAATTGTAATTTTTAAGGTGATTAAATCAGATCCGAAGGAGAAATTGAGTTTACTGCGACGGTAAACAAAAGATGGCAGAAGATAAGATAAGAATCGAGAAATTCAATGTGTAAGTCCATGCTACCTCTCCCGGTACTTTCGGGAATGCGGAATTTGGTAAAAAACGATTTTCTTAAAGATGGTAACATGGACCTAAAACCCGGATCTTGGTTAAACTTCTATCTAACATCCTAACTATGAGTTTTAGCTACTCGGTTAGGGGGTTATACCTTGCTTGTCTTGAACTCCTTCGTCTTCAAAGCTCCGATGGTGGTCCGATGGCTTCTTCTCGTCGTCTCCGTACGCCGAAGATAGATCCACCTGAAAGCTCCAACCTTTAGCTCCTTCTTCGTTCTTTGAAGAAACTAGTTCACTTGGTTTGCTAAACCTAGTGAACTAGAATGAGTAGAGAAGAAATAGAATGGGATTTTATCTATGGTTCTTGATTCTCAACTCATGAGACAAGAGAACCATAGATCAAGAGAGGGAGCAAGAGGTTGAGGGTGAGAGCAAGAGGAGAGCTCAAGAACAAGAGAGAGAATGAGCAAGAAAGAATGAGCAAGTATTTTGTCTCTCACCCTCTCATAATCCAAAGCAATGATAACTCATCATATTAACAAAAGTCTTATGTGATGGTTTGAAGCAACCACAACCATATCATTTCATGCACTCATTTTACACAAATGAGCAAGTAAACAAAAGTCTTTGCCATGAAATGATGGCTATGGTTATCATGATGGTCAACTAGTCAAGCCTAGTCAACCGGTCAACAAGTCAACAAAAGTCAACAAGTCAACAAAGTCAACAAGTCAACAAAAGTCAACAAGTCAACAACCATATCACCATAATACTTAATTAATATAATAGTTAATCACATATCATATTCTCATTAGGGTTGAGCATAAAGTCAAATAGTCAACGGTCAACTGTCAACAACCCTAATGAGAATCCGCTGCCTCTGCCTCCCTGTCAACTGTGCATACACACCCGCATCCGCGTTCCGAGGAACACGAATGCAAACTGGATAAATCCAATCCCATAAGGTACACTAGCATCTGGCTTAAACCAAAGCCCGCTAGTGTAAACTGTCCGGACACTGTACGTGCACAAGTGCACGGATGTGACCGAACCCTGTCGCAAAACCATGCGACCTGTCGCAATACCATGCGACCTCTACTCTTTTGCCTAAAGGCGAAAAGCTTTCTGTGTGGGACTCTAAAGACTCGACACTACGCTGGCAGTGGGTTTAACCACAGACCGCAAGCGGCACTAGCTGTGCGTAACGGTCCCCAGGTAATGCCGACAAGAAGACCGACGAGGCGAAACCCATCTGAACTCCTACTGAGCCTGAGTGTGACATTCTCCGTACAGTCCGGTCTGTTCGTCTGATACATCGCATGGCGGGCCTAGGGGGCGGTAAACGTCAGTCCCCCAATAGCGGTACAAGTCGTGCCGGAGCGAAGCCCAAAACACCCTGAGATAACACTGGAAACCTACCAGTATATCTCGTTTGCCCTGGCCAGGGACTACTCGTGTAATGGCTCTCCTAGACACAGCGCGATGTCAACCCCCAATACCGGGAGAGACGAATCCTGTCTAACCGTCACTGCCTCCAAGTGCTTCGGGACTGCACCCAACCACCACCTGTTTGCACGACTCCTTTGAGCCGTGGTAGGGTAGTGATCAAAGTGCAGTGGGAACACACCCGAGGCGAAGTGACAGTGTCAAGTCAGCGGACTAAGCTGTACTCATGTCACCTGGGAACTGATAACTGACGATAGGTATAATACCAACTAGTCAGTTCCCGACGAGTCCTGTCCAGTGTACCCGTAACCTAACGAGCACCCACATACTATCTCAAGTACGACGTACTGACGGCTGTGGGACAGACCGTCTCCCACACTGGGAAGAGAAGCGCATGCGCTGGTCTACTCCGGAGTATCGATGCCCTGTCTCGATAGTCCTGCGACCAGGGACCTGCATAAGGATGTGCTTATAGATTACCCAGCCCCACTAGTGTGACGGCCATCACATCGCTGGTAATCAAGCAAAGATCCTAAGGGCTCTACTAATGTGTATAGGCGATATACAAAAATAAGCACATGTACACATTGAAGTAGAAACAAACCAAGTAGCATACTACTATTTTGAGCAAGATTGTATATACAAGGTGAATATCCCAAGCATCCATTAAGTAATATACAAACTAGTATGATACAGTAATGGCCTCTAGGGCATATACACTAACAATCTCCCACTTGCACTAAGGCCATGTACTGGCGTATCGAAGACCTATCATCTCGATCAGCCGCTCGAACTAAGTCTGGGGCAGGGCCTTGGTGAATGGATCTGCAGTGTTATCTTCTGAAGCGACTCTCCGAACCTCGATCTCCTGGCGATCTACGATCTCCCTGATCAGGTGATACCGCCTCAAGATGTGTCTGGATTTCTGATGGGACCTGGGTTCCTTCGCTAAAGTTATAGCCCCGTTGTTGTCGCAATACAAAGGTGTTGGATCAACAATGGACGGAACCACCTGAAGTTCTTTCAAGAACTTCCTCATCCAGACAGCTTCTTTTGCGGCATCAGATGCAGCGATGTATTCCGCTTCCATCGTCGAGTCTGCAACGGTTTCTTGTTTGGAACTCTTCCAACACACCGCCCCTCCATTGAGGGTAAAGACAAAACCCGACATGGACTTGGAATCATCCTTGTCACTTTGGAAGCTGGAGTCAGCAAAGGCCTCGATCTGGAGGTCTTTTCCGCCATACACCAAGAACATCTCCTTAGTCCTTCTCAGGTACTTGAGAATGTTCTTTACCGCTATCCAGTGTTTCTCCCCAGGGTTTGACTGATACCGGCTTACCACACTCAGTGCATAAGCTACATCCGGTCTGGTACATAACATCGCATACATTATAGAGCCTACCGCAGAAGCGTAGGGTATAATAGACATGCGATCCCTCTCCAAATCAGTCTTGGGAGACATCTCTTTAGAGAGGGTGATCCCGTGACAAGCCGGTAGGTTACCGCGCTTGGAATCTTCCATACTGAATCTCTTCAGTATGGTGTCGATGTACCTGGACTGTGAAAGTCCTAATATCCTCTTGGATCTGTCACGGTAGATCCGGATACCCAGAATGTACGAGGCATCACCCAGGTCTTTCATGGAGAACCTGTGTGACAAGAACCCTTTGACAGATTGTAGCATAGGAATGTCATTTCCTATTAAGAGAATGTCATCCACGTATAAAACGAGGAATACTACAGTTCTCGCTACAAATCTACTATAGATGCATGGTTCATCTGGATTTTTGATAAAGCCAAATTCTTTGACCGTCTCATCAAAGCAGATGTTCCAACTCCGCGATGCCTGCTTTAGTCCATAGATGGACTTAAGCAACTTGCACACCTTTCCGCTGCTCCCACTCTGAATGAAACCCTCTGGCTGGTCCATATAGACACACTCTTCTAAATTTCCATTTAGAAAAGCTGTCTTTACGTCCATTTGCCAGATCTCATAATCGTGGAAGGCAGCAATGGCAAGAAGGATCCGAATGGATTTCAGCATGGCTACTGGAGAAAAGGTTTCGTCATAGTCCAAGCCAGGTCTTTGACGAAAACCCTTTGCTACCAGCCTAGCTTTATAGGTCTCAACCTGTCCATCTACACCAATCTTCCTTTTGAAGATCCACTTGCATCCTACGGGTTTTACCCCGTCTGGAGCAATGTCCAACGTCCATACCTTGTTGGTGTACATGGACTCCATTTCGGTCCGCATTGCATCCAGCCATTTCACTGAGTCAACGCTCTGAACGGCCTGCTGGAAGCTAGTAGGCTCATCATATTCTATGATGCAATCCTCTCTATCCCCGTCTATGAGAAAACCGTAGTATCTCTCGGGCGGATGAGACTGCCTACTACTCCTGCGGAGCGGCGCAGGAATGTCCTGTTCTGTTGAACCCTCTGGTTCCACTAAGCTTTCAGTAACAGTCTGTGGTTCTGGAACTTCTTCCAGTTCTATTGTGTTCCCACTTATCTGGGTTTCCAAAAACTCAGTTTCCAAGAAGCGGGCATGCTGAGAAACAAAAACCTTTTGTTCCTCAGCGGAATAGAAAAGATACCCCCTGGAGTTCCTTGGGTATCCCACAAACTTACACTGTACTGAACGTGCCTCAAGCTTGTCCGCATGCTGCTTTTTTACAAAAGCTGGACATCCCCATACCTTAAGATACTTAAGACAGGGTTTCTTCCCAGTCCACATCTCATATGGGGTGGTAGGCACAGTCTTGGTGGGAGCCTTGTTCAAGAGATACGCAGCTGCTTCTAGTGCATATCCCCAGAATGATCGCGGTAACTCAGCGTTACTCATCATGGACCGAACCATATCCAATAGGGTTCGGTTCCGTCTCTCCGATACACCATTATGTTGCGGAGTGTTTGGAGGAGTAAGCTGAGAGAGAATACCATTCTCTTTTAAGTAATTCAGGAATTCGGCACTTAAGTATTCTCCACCTCGATCCGATCTTAGAATCTTAATACTTTTGCCGGTCTGTTTCTCTACTTCATTCTTATACTCCTGGAATTTTCCAAAGGCCTCGGACTTATGTTTCATTAAGAAGATATAGCCGTACCTTGAGAAGTCATCCGTAAAAGTAATGAAGTAAGAATGTCCGCTTCTGGCATGTGTAGACATTGGACCGCACACGTCACTGTGTACGAGTCCCAAGAGCTCGCTCGCTCTTACTCCTTGTCCAGTAAACGGAGTCTTTGTCATCTTTCCTTTGAGACAAGATTGACAAGTGGCATACGATTGATATTCGAACGCATTCAAATATCCTTCTGTATGTAACTTAGTCAACCTTCTCTCATTGATGTGACCCAATCTACAATGCCATAAGAAAGTCTGATTCATTTCCGGAGACTTTCTTTTGTGTGTATTCTGGACGTTGAAAATCTGTGGTTGGTTTAACACGTATATACCATTACTCAATGTACCTGACCCAATCAAAACTTGATTAAGGTGAATGTTTACAACATTACTTACAAACGCAAATTCATAACCTTCTTTAGAAACTAAAGATACAGAAATGATATTACAAGTTGCGTTGGGTACAAAAAAGAAATTACGCAAAACCAAAACATGTCCATCTGACATTCCCAGGTGATAGTCCCCCACGGCTTTAGCATCCATGCTAGCTCCGTTCGCAACTCTGAGGGTCATGTCACCTGCCTTCAAAACCCTACGGTTTCTCAACGCCTGCAAAGAATTACAGATATGAGATCCTGATCCGGTATCCAATACCCAGGAAGTAGAGTTTATTGAAAGACAGTTTTCAATAACATACACACCTGAAGCTGAAGCTGCAACCTGCTTCAATTCCTGTGTTCTGGCCTTCCAAGCCCTGCAATCATTCTTCCAGTGTCCTTTCTTATGACAATAGAAGCATTCTTCCTTATCCACAAGCTTCCCCGCTATCTTTGTTGCTTTTGCTTTTCCCTTCGTATCCACTTTACTAACACCGCCCCTTGGTTTGGCGGGGGCCTTCTTCTTCTTTCCCTTGGCTTTCGCCTTGGACCTAGAAGAAGATGATCCTCCTACAAACAAAGTGGATGTTTCCCTACCTTTCTGTAGGGTGCCCTCTGCGCTCCTCAGCATGTTGAGGAGCTCTGAAAGTTCAACCTCTTTTTCTTGTAAGTTGAAGTTCAGTATAAACTGGGCGTAAGTGGAAGGAAGGGACTGGAGAACTATATCCGTATATAGCTCACTCTCCAATGTGATCCCTAGGTCAGCGAGCTCCTCAATGTAGCCGATCATCTTTAGCACGTGCTCGGCTACTGATGATCCGACGGCCATTCTTGTCGAAAATAACTTCTTCGACGCTTCGTATCTTGCGATACGAGATTGCTCTCCATACAGTTCTTTTGTATGGAGCAATATGGACTCCATGTCCATATTCTCATGCCTCCTCTGATGTTCGTTGTCCATCGAGGCAAGCAGGAGGCATTTGGCCTTCGCGCTATCAATCTCCCAAGTCTTGCGGATTTCCTTATCCGCGACACTGGAAGTTGGACCAGGGACAGGGGGAGCTTTGGTGGTAAGAAGATACCCCAGCTTGTCATAAGTGATTGCTATCTTGACATTCCTGAGCCAATCTTTGTAGTTTGGCCCTGTCAGTTTGTTTTTATCTAGGAGTAACTTAAGTCCAGTCATGTTGATTTGGTCGATGCAATTAGGAGAGAGAAGAAGAAACACTCAGCATGATGCTCTTGCAAGTTTAGAGTGGTTTTTAGTTTGTCTAAACAGGATGGCTCCCACTGTTTCTCGAATCCCTCCTCAAACCATAAAGGAAGAATTAGCCGGGATCAATCCCACCGCACAATACTTGCTTAACCGTTCAGCCAGGCCGGTGTCGGTACTTCGAGGGAGGTTTTCCAACGCTTTCGTGAAGTTCCTTAATTAGAGAACCTCTTTTCCCTGGGGGCGTAGCCCCGCTAACACCTTTCTAGGCACCTACTAGGTTTATAGCATTGATCGATTAGTGAGAAATTTCCCGAGGAGTAGCATATACTCACAGTAGGATCGGGATCCAAATATCATTGCGTGACGAAACTGAAGGAATCCTACCAGAATCATCACACTCCAAATGGTATGCAAATCTAGCAAGTTTCAGTACTTATGAAACTCCCGATGTGGATTTTTGCCCCATGCTCTTATGACCTTGACGACGGTCAACAAATCATAAGTCACATGTCAAGTTCTGCCCGTCATTATCCAGGTTAATTTGAATCCACCCGTATATACCCTTGACGAAGGTCAACAAGGTAATGCGAATGTCCCAAACCAACGCATCTATCTATGCTACATATGAATACCCAATAGCTACCAATCACTATGCCTTGACGAAGGTCAACAAACACAGCTTGAATACTATTGAATATTCATACGAAACGACGGAGGGCTACGAATGGTTTTGGCAAAACCGTGAACGTAGTGAACTTGATTTGGTCGATGGAACGAGATAGCTTTTAAAAGGAGTGGCTCAAGCTCCGCATTTAAAAGTTGGTTTTGAAAAGAACCGAGTGGTTTTTCGAAAGTGTTCCAACGACTTTAACTTGGTTTATTATCTTGCATTAGTTCTTTTAATGCGTGATATTCTTGCATTAGTTCTTTTAATGCGTCCCATCATTTAATCCTACCATTGCAGAAAACAACCAAAATATGACGTACGCTTATGCCATTCGCATTCGCCACGGGGCCCCGTCATTACCCGTTAGGTTACTTAACTAACGACAGAGCGGGGGCTGGGCTAGCGCGTCTGTAAAACATAAGCAACGCCTAAATAATATCATATATAGATATACTGCAATGATAAACATTTCAGATCACAGATGAATACATTGGATATACTAGGAATCTGTAATTTGTACGAGCCTGTAACAAAAGACAGATTACACGGTCGCGGTGAATAGCCAAAACCCCACCCAAGACCCCTACGGGTGCGGCAAACTACCCGCCAAGTACCCGAAGCGTAGCAACCTCCCTCATCTCCATGAGTAGGCCACTCGACACTTCGGCATACCCGGTAGTTTGTGCACCCCCTCTATGGGTCTATCCTAGGAGCAAAAACAGTAAAAAGAAATTATACAATGACGGCTACAACCCCGACCCGGTTGTGCGGCCATACAAATAATTATTACATCAATTTACAAATTTACATGAATTGAAAGAAAAGAAAACTCTCGTCTCACAACCCCCGGCTATTCACCCGCGACAATCCAACATATTCATATACACATTCCAGCACATTACAGATCACAGATTTGTATAACCCCCACTAATCGACATATAGCGATTAGTAGACGTTCAATACAAATATCACATTACAGAAAAACCCGTTAGCTCAAGTCTTTTAGAAGTTCGATAAAAAATACGGATTTTCGGGACCCCAAAATAAAATTTTCGTTCTGGAAAATCTGGGTTGAAAATATATATTCTAAAAATCCCAAAATACCCCAATGACCAAACTGCAGAAAAGAAAACCGTTGAACGAGTCAACTCGGCCGCGCTTCCGCGGCGGGAGCGTGCTCCCACCGCGGAAGCGCGGCGCTTTGATCGTTTCAGTGGCCCAAATTTTTGCAGTATCTTTAAAAAAGCCTGAGTCGATTTTTGGTGTTTTTCAAAAAAGTTTTCGAGCACTTTTAAAATCGACAGAAAGTTTAAAATTCCGGGGTTCGTTTCGGGACTTTTTCGTTGATCGATCTTCTAGTTACTTGCTAACATGTTAGATAGAGTTTAACCTGGCTCTGATACCACTGTAAGTCCATGCTACCTCTCCCGGTACTTTCGGGAATGCGGAATTTGGTAAAAAACGATTTTCTTAAAGATGGTAACATGGACCTAAAACCCGGATCTTGGTTAAACTTCTATCTAACATCCTAACTATGAGTTTTAGCTACTCGGTTAGGGGGTTATACCTTGCTTGTCTTGAACTCCTTCGTCTTCAAAGCTCCGATGGTGGTCCGATGGCTTCTTCTCGTCGTCTCCGTACGCCGAAGATAGATCCACCTGAAAGCTCCAACCTTTAGCTCCTTCTTCGTTCTTTGAAGAAACTAGTTCACTTGGTTTGCTAAACCTAGTGAACTAGAATGAGTAGAGAAGAAATAGAATGGGATTTTATCTATGGTTCTTGATTCTCAACTCATGAGACAAGAGAACCATAGATCAAGAGAGGGAGCAAGAGGTTGAGGGTGAGAGCAAGAGGAGAGCTCAAGAACAAGAGAGAGAATGAGCAAGAAAGAATGAGCAAGTATTTTGTCTCTCACCCTCTCATAATCCAAAGCAATGATAACTCATCATATTAACAAAAGTCTTATGTGATGGTTTGAAGCAACCACAACCATATCATTTCATGCACTCATTTTACACAAATGAGCAAGTAAACAAAAGTCTTTGCCATGAAATGATGGCTATGGTTATCATGATGGTCAACTAGTCAAGCCTAGTCAACCGGTCAACAAGTCAACAAAAGTCAACAAGTCAACAAAGTCAACAAGTCAACAAAAGTCAACAAGTCAACAACCATATCACCATAATACTTAATTAATATAATAGTTAATCACATATCATATTCTCATTAGGGTTGAGCATAAAGTCAAATAGTCAACGGTCAACTGTCAACAACCCTAATGAGAATCCGCTGCCTCTGCCTCCCTGTCAACTGTGCATACACACCCGCATCCGCGTTCCGAGGAACACGAATGCAAACTGGATAAATCCAATCCCATAAGGTACACTAGCATCTGGCTTAAACCAAAGCCCGCTAGTGTAAACTGTCCGGACACTGTACGTGCACAAGTGCACGGATGTGACCGAACCCTGTCGCAAAACCATGCGACCTGTCGCAATACCATGCGACCTCTACTCTTTTGCCTAAAGGCGAAAAGCTTTCTGTGTGGGACTCTAAAGACTCGACACTACGCTGGCAGTGGGTTTAACCACAGACCGCAAGCGGCACTAGCTGTGCGTAACGGTCCCCAGGTAATGCCGACAAGAAGACCGACGAGGCGAAACCCATCTGAACTCCTACTGAGCCTGAGTGTGACATTCTCCGTACAGTCCGGTCTGTTCGTCTGATACATCGCATGGCGGGCCTAGGGGGCGGTAAACGTCAGTCCCCCAATAGCGGTACAAGTCGTGCCGGAGCGAAGCCCAAAACACCCTGAGATAACACTGGAAACCTACCAGTATATCTCGTTTGCCCTGGCCAGGGACTACTCGTGTAATGGCTCTCCTAGACACAGCGCGATGTCAACCCCCAATACCGGGAGAGACGAATCCTGTCTAACCGTCACTGCCTCCAAGTGCTTCGGGACTGCACCCAACCACCACCTGTTTGCACGACTCCTTTGAGCCGTGGTAGGGTAGTGATCAAAGTGCAGTGGGAACACACCCGAGGCGAAGTGACAGTGTCAAGTCAGCGGACTAAGCTGTACTCATGTCACCTGGGAACTGATAACTGACGATAGGTATAATACCAACTAGTCAGTTCCCGACGAGTCCTGTCCAGTGTACCCGTAACCTAACGAGCACCCACATACTATCTCAAGTACGACGTACTGACGGCTGTGGGACAGACCGTCTCCCACACTGGGAAGAGAAGCGCATGCGCTGGTCTACTCCGGAGTATCGATGCCCTGTCTCGATAGTCCTGCGACCAGGGACCTGCATAAGGATGTGCTTATAGATTACCCAGCCCCACTAGTGTGACGGCCATCACATCGCTGGTAATCAAGCAAAGATACTAAGGGCTCTACTAATGTGTATAGGCGATATACAAAAATAAGCACATGTACACATTGAAGTAGAAACAAACCAAGTAGCATACTACTATTTTGAGCAAGATTGTATATACAAGGTGAATATCCCAAGCATCCATTAAGTAATATACAAACTAGTATGATACAGTAATGGCCTCTAGGGCATATACACTAACACAATGGACATAATTATGGTTGGTGGCGCATGCAGATAAAAGAAAATACCAGAAGGATTTGTATCTTCAATTGTTGGGCGAAAAGCCCGAAAAGATATCCAATGAGACGTGAAATCTACTGGATAGGAAAGCCCTGGCGACAATTAGGCTATCGTTGACTCTGCAAGTTATAACGACTTTGATTTTACTGTACGAAATTTTTTAAGTTAATGTACAGAATGGAGTTTGCAAGTTTGAGTACAATTTATAAGTTATTCTTATTTGAGAACAGTAAAAAAGCACTTGTAGCTTACCGGTAAAGTCTTGCAATGTAGTGACATAACTCCTGTGTTCGAACCCGATCAGGCACATTATATTTTCTCCTGATTTTCTTTTAAACTTTATGGAAGCCTAAAAGTTGACACGTGCACAGCACATAAAAAAGAAAAGCCAGAAAAACAAACTTGTGCAAAATATTATGTATACTAAGTAAGACACGTGGCCAAGATCCAATGGGCCCCCTCCATAAGTTGACCAGCGAGATGGCATGTATGGCCGGCGGGAATGGTCAGCTCGTGGGTAAAAGTCTCCAGGCTTTGCACACAAAACCCTTGGCCTACCCCCATCAACCCTGCACTGTTTGATTTTTTAAAAATTAAATAGAGACTTCAATTTCACCTTTAAATCCAATTTTAATTTATTCTTTCAATTCCAAAACCCTAATTCCACACTATAAATACAACCCCATATCTTAGCCCTTCCTCATTCTGAAAATTCTAGCCAAAACTATCATATTTTCTCAAGTACAAGAAAGGTACAAGTAGAGTTAGCCAAAGACCAACTTCCGGCGAAGAATCAAGTTCCGGCGACTCCACGATGCCACGGCGACTACCCCATCTTCTTCTACCTCCCGTTCACACTTCTAACTCTTCCCCTTATTCTCTAAAACTTCTTTTTCATAAAATATGTCAGAAGTGGAGTTAATACCGACATTTTCTTTTTAAACCACTAAAACTACACTCTTTCTTACATTTTTCTTCATGCATATTCTTACACAATATTTATAATTACATAACTAATGTTTATAACAACTTTCACCCTAAAATATCATGAAACATAATCTTAAATTAGCTTTTACGCTAAAATACCATGAACTTCATATATTCATCTTTTAGTTCTTTTGATAGTTATACCTTTAGAAAACTTCATGGGGTAATGACCTACCCCTCACATACACACGTGTTTACATAGCACGATATCCCTTGAGCTTCATTTTGGTACCATATTACATTACATAGCACGATATACCTTTAGAAAACTCTTTGCGATTAAACATCTACAACCCTTTTTAGGGGACCCGCTATTAGATGATGTGGATTATCGCACATCTTTGGGCTAGCAGAGCGAGATGCAGATCTCCTCACGGAGTATTCGGTCTCGAAAGATTTTTAATACGATTTTTAAGAAAAACGAAAATTTCTACTTAATAATAAAATTATTTTTTAATACTTATATAAATATTATTAAACCACATTATTTAAAGATATAATAGAATTTCATGTTTTCTAGAAAATAAAAGAATGACAAGTTTTATCAAAATACTTTTAAGTTATCCAAAAGTCAAGCTTTACAGTAAAATCCTATGAACTTTTCAAGATATGTAACCATCACTAAAATACTTCAAATCTTTAAAAATCACATCCATAAAACCCTAAATACGATAAATAAATATTCGAGTTTTATTTTGAAGTATATAAAATATTTTTCATAAAACCCCCTCGAGTTATATAAAATTACATTTAAAGACTTTAGTAAATATAGGTTTAAGCGGGATCAATTCTCTTGAGTCTCAGGGAGCTGGAGAAAGTGAGTGTTTGCATATTTAAGGTAGAAAAACTTAACGGTATTATTAATGGTAATTGTCTTGGAAAAAGACACAAATCTTGTCGTTCATGTGTAGCAGTTACCGATAACTTCCAAACCTAATTCAGAATCCAAATCAGTTTTAAGCGTATGACTCAAGTCTGAATCTAAATCAAGCTTAAATTCAATCCAAACTCAATACAATTCAAACATGAATTCTGTCGGGACCCGGTTCTTGCTCACGGAGCAAAGTGCCACACGGAACAAAGTGTCACGCCAAGTGTCGTGTTAAGTGGGCGGGGGCCACCTCTTGAATCCGTGGGGGCCACCTCTTGAGTCCGTTGGATCCACTGTAGAACAATGGGGACTCTTCAGAATACATTCCGAAAGTGGGCAGATCCGTACTATAAATGGAATGATACCACTCTTCAATACAGAGGCGCTTTTTAAGTGAACCGGCGCTACATGTAAGTCTACGGTAGAGCACCGGCCGTCTGTACGAGGCCAAAATGCGGAAACGAAAACTTTTTCAAATTAGAAACCGGCGCTATCGTATGCTTAAATCTCGAATCGAACCATTAACCTATTACTAGCTAACTAGAGAAAGGGTAGAGAGGCTATACCGATCGATCCGTGTCCTTCGGTCTTTGGCCACCATCCCAAGCTCCCCGCGGCAACTCCGGTCTTCATCTCCTCGTTGGAAAGGGCACCACATCTACGAGTCTTTTTACGGGCTCCCGCTTCATCCGAAGCAACTCGGGCACGAAGTGTGCTAACCGACGTGTCCAAGGTGTTGTAGAGAATGTTTGTGATCACTTTGTCTCTTGCATCCATGGCTTGGATGGAGGTTGAAGGTGTTGCCATTAATTGATATAATGAGCTAGAGGAAGAAGAAGAAGAGGTTTCTTTTTTTTTTTGTGGTTCTTCTATGATAAAATGAGAGCAAGAGAGAAATAATACAAGACTAAGCTCACCCCAAGGCAGTCCCTCTCTCTTTCTCTTCTTATCATATCAATACCAATCAATCTACTAATGTGACATATTTTAAAAAAAAAGAGATCATGAGTCATAATATATGTCTATATCACATTTAATGCATTTCATGATGAATTCTAGCTCATTATTTCCATAAACAAACATTAATCCAAATGTTTGCAACAATAAAAAGATACGGCAACATCTAAAGTAAACTCGTGACGGATCACAAGGATACCCCTCACCTGTATATACATACCTGTATCCACATTCCGACTGAATGCGAATGCGACGAGACTAAAGTAATCCAACAAATCGAATACTAGGATCCGGCTTAAACCAAAGCCCACTAGTATGATCCATCCGATCAAGATCCGTGCAATACTGCACGTATATGATCGGACCCTGCCATATATCATACGGCCTCTACAACGTTTCACCCGAAACTTGAGAAACTGTCTGTGGGGGACTCTAAAGACTCGTCAATACACTGGCTGTGGATTTAACCACTAGCACGTCAGAGGTATTAGCCGTACGTAACGGGCTACCAGGTATTGACCAAAAGAGAGGTCGATGAGCGAACTCATCCTGACACCCTACTGAGCCTGTCAGTGACAATATCCGTACAGTCCGGTCCGTTCGTCTATGAGCATCGCATGTCGGGCCTAGGGGGTTGGTAAAAGTCAGACCCCCAAAAGCGGTACAAGTCGTGTCGGAGTGTAGCATAGAACACCCTGAGATACTACTGGAATACCTACCAGTAAATCTCCTGCCTTGGCCAAAGACTTTGTGTAATGGCTCTCCTAGATACAGCGCGACCTCACCCCCAATACCGGGAGAGACGAACCCCTGCCGATCCGCTCACTGCCTCCATGTGGCTCGGGACTGTACCCAACTAAAACCTGTTTGCACAACTCTTTTGAGCCGTGGTAGGGTAGTAATTAAAGCACAGTGGGAACTCACACGAGACAAATGACTATCTCAGGTCGATGAACTAACCTGTACACATGTCACCAGGGAACTGCTATCCGACGTCAGGTATAATACCAACTAGCATGTTCCCGGCGAGTCCTGTCCGGTGTACTCATAACCCAATGAGCACCTGTATACATCTTAGGTGAACCAACTGATACCAATGGCTTGTGAGACCAGCCACCGCCCCTCATCGGGGTCTCGACTGTATACACTAGTCTACTAATGGAGTATCGATGCCCAGTCTCGAAACTCCCACGACTAGGGACCTTTTAAGGATGTGCTTGTAGACCCCAGCTCCCACGTATATGATCGCCATCATACTGCTGATAGTCAAGCAAGAATCCTAAGGGCTCTATCAACGTGTAATAGCAACCTGTAAGGTCACCTAAAGCAGTACACGATGATAAAAACAAACCATGGTAGCATACTATTCTCTATCAACGTGTAATAGTGAACCACAATGTCACATAAAACATGTACACGATGATAAAGACAAACCAGATAGTATACAATCATCCTGAGTAAGATTGTCCTACCGGCATAGGTCCTCCCTCAATCATTGCAATCACGTGCCTGCGATCCAATAATTGACTCTGAGGGCACTATATCCAACAATCTCCCACTTGCACTCAAGGCTAATTATTGCGATGTCGAATACTCACAGCCCGTGTGATACCGAACATCCAACTCCTCTACTAATCAGTTTCACAAAGCCCGTTTGCGAAACTATTGCATTCGAGGAATAGCCTCAGTGAGTGGATCCGCCCTGATGTTTCTTTCTATGTCTCTCTTTATCTCAAGTTCGCGGAGAAAGCCATCTCCCGAAATGAGCAATACCTGTCTTAGAATATGTCTGGATATCTGGTTCATAAATGAACTCCAAATCCAAACTTCTTAGACTGTATCGTTAACTGAAACCAATCAGTATCTTGCGCCATACCTCCCTCAGTATCCGCTTGGACCACCTGTCCAAAATACTGCCCCTCGTCAGAGGGAAAACTATAATTCTGACCGCCACTCTGTCATCCAGGTCACCTTGGAAGCCTGGAATGATAACTGTCTCCTAAAAGAGGTTGTTGTTATCATATCCCTAGAATATCCACTTATGATCTAAAACTGCTTCCGAATGTTTCCCCAGGATTGGATCAATATCAACTTATTACATCTACTGCAAAAAGAACATCTGGTGTGGTACTTGATATCTCATGATTGACTCAATTGCCTAAGCAAGTGATCTGCCAATCATGCACATCCCTCTCCTCTTTAGTCTGTAAGACACCTTTAGAGAGGGTGACTCCATCACCTGCAGGTACACTACCATGTCCGGAGTCGTCCATTCTAAATACCTATAGAATGCTGTCTAAGTACCCTAATTGGGAAACTACCCAAATGTAGATCTAAAACCATAGATCCAGTAATCAGAATGTCTGATATAATATCCAAGTCTCATGTGGAGAAACCACTATGTGACAACCAAAGTATAACCGACCGTAGTATAGGAATTTCACTTCCTACTCTGTGTATGTCATCCAAATACCAGGACATCACACCCTACTACCTTCTTAACAGATCCATCTCCTATTCTGATGAAGTCAAACCTATGACTGTCACATCAGAAACAGATGATCTATCTCCGCTACATCTGCTTTAGTCCATAAATAGACATAAGTTACTTGTCCACTATGCTTCCGCTGCTCCCACTGACTACGACAACCCTCCGGCAGAGTCATATACACGTGCACTTCTGAAGCCAGTTCAGAACGACGCTATACTCATCCTCCTGCCGGGTTTCACAGTTTGGAACAACAGCAATGGCAGGTCTGGGTAAACAAGAACCTCCCTGTCACTGTCCTTGAGACTACCGGAGTACCTCTCGGGTGCCTGAGGTTACCCACCATATCTGCGGAGTGGCAAATGGAATATCAAACCAGATTGAATGTTTAGGTTCTTATCAAATTTTCAGTAATCGTTTGCGGTTCTGGAATCATTTTCAGTTCTACCATACTCCCACTACTGTTTTCTGAAAAAATCCATTTTACTAAAACTGTGGCGGGTCAAGAACAATATCACTATTGATCTTCCAGATGGTAGAAAGTCAACCCTCGTCATAGCCCGGGTCAACCCACAAACAGCCATTACAGAAACGTGTCTGGAGTTATCGAGATTCTGGTTTTAAGCATAAGCCGGATAACTCCCCGTACCTTAACAATGTTAAGATATGAACTATTCTATATCCAATATAGAAATAGAGGCACTGATTTAATTGGAATCAGATTCAAATCATGCAGCTGTCTCCAGTGCATGTCAACTAAATGGAGAGAGGCCAATCAGCATTACTCAACTTAGAAATGCTTCCAATTATGAGTAACCTGAAAGAGAAGCAAGTTCTCTTAATCATTACTATTAACCGAATACCATATACAAGTATCTACATCTTCGATCATCTTGAAGAATCCTGATACTTGCAATACCTGGTTCTCTACTTTATTCTTATACCTATAACTTCTCAAAACTTAGACCTTGTATTTCTACGAAACACATGTCTAAGAACTAGAGAAGTCACAAGTAAACAGAATATAGTACGAGTACCAACCCCTCTGTCCTTATGGACACTGGACAAAATACAATACTCTGTATAAGTCCCCTGAGTCTAATCACTCATTCCCTGTGTGTCGTAAGTTGAAAACTATACTTATGGTTAAGAAGAATTACACCGCTGTTTAATATTTCTTACCTAACCATCCACTGATATAGGTAAATATCATAGACATAATTTCAAAAAATTATATCTCACTTTATAAAAATAAGCAGATATATCAATTTGAAATTGGTGCACAACAACGGATATTCAAAACCAAATATTTGCTGTCCGGCAAACAACCCAGGCGATTTCCTCAAATATCACCAATTACAATGAATCCCGATATTATGAGGATGATCACCCAATTCCCAATAACTTACTCCCACTCATCATCTGTAAAACCATACAGATGTGAGAATCAAACCTGGTAAATACATACTCCGGAGTAAGGACTAATTGGGAAATCAGTTTTCTTTTAACAATACATAGTGAAACTGAAACATGTAAATGTTTCGAAAAGGGTATCCTGGTATTCCTAGTAATGCCTCTTCCATTATTAGATTCACAACTGTAACCGTATATTTCTTTGCCATCTCTCCAAATCCCTTTGTATCTCTTTAGTCATTACCTTCTGTACGCCCTCTTAGGCTAAATGGTTTTCTTCCTTCCCTACCGTTCGGCACCAGCGTATGGTTTGGAAGAAGACTATCCAATAAGCATAATGGGTGTATTCTCCTAATCCTAAGAGTACTCGTAACCTGAGAGAAGGTAAAGATAAAAGACAACTGAATAAAACCTTATTTCTATTTCTCCTGAACCAGAATCCATCCCCAAACTGGAACAAGTTCCTTCGAGTTCGTATATAACCATACGATGGAGTATCCAAATAACTGTGGATCTTCGTAGTGATACGGAGTGTCCTGGAGAAATACAAAGGTGAAGTAGGAGTGGCGATGAAATACTTGGTTTGGTCGTGAATAGCAGTCGCAGTTTACTTTGCCCTCTTACTAATCCCTTTATTTGTCTTTACTTAATACCTTCTGTAAACCATCGTTAGTCTAATTGGTTTTTTTCATTCCCCACCGTTCGGCACCTGCCTATGGTTTGGATGAAGACTATCCAATTAGCGTAATAGGTATACTGTCCTAATCCAAGGAGCACTCGCAACCTGAGAGAAGGTAAAAGGAAAAGACAACTGAATAGTCCTATTCGTTTTCTCCAGAACCGGAAACCATTCTCGAATCTGGAACAAGTTCCTTCGAGTTCGTATATAACCATACGATGGTTTTATCCAATGGAAGTGGATGTTCGTAGTAATACGGGGTTTCCTGGAGAAAAGGGTAAAAGTAGGAGTGGCAATGAGGTATGCAACTCAGACAATCCAAAAACCAGTGTTTTAAGAAGGTTCGGTTAACATAGTCACTGAGTCATAGTATAGGGTCGGGTCATGGTCGCTGCCAAAGAGAGAGAGAGAGAGAAAAGAAACACTCAGCGTGCACTCTAACCTAAATCAGAATGGTTATCACTTTATCTAATCAGGAAACCTCCCACTGTAACCTCAAATTCTCCTCCAAACCTGAAAGAAGAATTAGTCGGGATCACCCGAGGAGTAAACCAACTCATCAGTGGGAATCGGGATCCAACTATCATCGCATGATAACGTGATGGAATCCACTGACATTATCACACTCCAGAAGGTATGCGCATATCTGGCAAGTTTCAGTTTCTTTAGAAACTCCCGATGTGATTTTTACCCCATGCTCTCATGACCTTGACGAAAGCCAACATATCATAAGTCACATGTCAAGTTCTATCCGTCATTATCCAGGTTAATTTGAACCCACTCGTACATACCCTTGACGAAGGCCAAAATAGTAGTACGACTATCCCAAACCAACGCATCTATCTATGCTGCAGAAAAGTAACAAATAGCTACCATACACTATGCCTTGATGAAGGCCAACATACATAGCATGAATACTAAGTACTACCTTTCTGAAATGACGGAGGGCTACGAATGGTTTTTGGCAAAAAACCTTTAACGTAATGAACTTGATATTGTTGAAGGAACCGGATAGCTTTTTATAAAAATATAGTGGCGAAAACTTTTGCTAAAAAGGTCACTCCCGGTGAAGGGATCTCGGTTCTTTCCCCGTAGAATGAGGTGCAGGATATTCCAACTGAATACCACGATGCAAAGCAAAAGGCAATCGGCTATAGTGAAGTTATTACCCTGACGCAAACTTCTGTCCAAGGGGTCACTCCCGGTGAAGGGATCTTGGCCTTTGCCTCGTCGACTGAGGTGCTGGATATTCATAACCGAATACCACTGTGCAAAACAAAAGAGAACGTCCTTGCAATAACAGCTTTTTTTTTTGAAAAATGTTCCAACAACATCAAAATAGGTTTGTTTAGTTTGCATTGATCCGAATCAATGCAGTCCCATCAATTAATCACACCACAAAAGAACGAAAATATGATGTACGTATATGCCATCCGTATTCGCCACTGGGTCCCGTCATCACCCGTTAGGTTACTTAACTAACGACAGAGCGGGGACTGGACTAGCGCGGGTGTAAAACATATACAACATCTACTAGTATATATCAATATATAATATTCGCTCATGGCGTGATAAAAATGAAACATCACAGAAATATAATAAGTATCACAGAACAATACAGATAATCTGGGATCCCCGGGTTTCATAGAGCCGCTACTGAAACCCGACGTTCCCCTAGTCGTGTGGATAGCCTGTGCAATGAAAACCTAGACCCCTACGGGCGCGGCAAGTTACCCGCCAAAACCTGAAGCGAGGCAGCCCCCTTCAACAACGTGAATGGACCACCCAGCACTTCACGAAATCCGGTAACTTGAGCACCCCTCCTTGGGTCAACCTGTACTCCCTACGAGTGCGGCGAATAGCCCGCCAATTCTAGAGTGAAGTCCCCTCCGTCTTAAAGCCATGAGATGTGGGCCCGTTGCCCTCTAAAACCCGGCTATCCGTGCACCCCTCCGCGGGATAATCCTAGTACAGAAAGTAAAATATACAACGGGTATATCGACCTCAGCCCGGTCGTGCCCCAAAAGAATAATATACAAACAGGTAGTGACGGCAGTCCACATGTCGGACGCTCGGCCCGCAATATCAAATGTATAAATACAACCAAACTGTACTACCATTGCAACCAGGCTATCCACCACGACAAATCCGCAACATCACAACACAACACAGAACATCCACGTGAATGTCACGTTCGCAAATCCGTCTAAAAGAGCTATAGCAATTAGACAAGATTTACCGATCAAATGACATTCACGGTCACAGATATAATGTAAATACTGTGAACTAACATATTTAAGATTTTCGATCGACTAAATTTCCCGAAGTGGGCCCCAAGCACAATACCCAGTACTCAAATAAATCTAGGCCCAAAATAAAATTACCAGAAACCCCTTTTCCAAGTCAGAGACCAACTGAAGAAATTTGGTGCAGTGTTGCTACAGTACGGCCGCGGAATCGCGGCCAAAACGTGGGTACGGCCGCGGTTCCGCCGCGCTATAGTGCAATCAATGTACCAAATTTTCTTAGAACTCTTAAAAAACCCTGCCTGTTTTTCTGCAGCACACCAAATAATTTTTTGACCACAGGAAAAATTCGACAGAAACTGAACAATTGGAAACGCGGTTTTTGGAAATTTCGTCCGATCGAAATTCTAAACACGCTAGAGCGAGCTAGTAAAGGTTAATGGCGTGGTTCTGATACCATGTAAGTCTACGGCAGCGCCCCGGCCGTTTGTACGAGGCCAAAATGCGGAAACGAAAACTTTTTCAAACTAAAAACCGGCGCTATCGTATGCTTAAATCCCGGATCGAACCATTAACCTACTACTAAAGGGTAGAGAGGCTATACCGATCGATCTGTGTCCTTCAGTCTTTGGCCACCATCCCAAGCTCCCCGCGGCAACTCCGGTCTTCATCTCCTCGTCGGAAAGGGCACCACATCTACGAGTCTTTTTACGGGCTCCCGCTTCATCCGAAGCAACTCGAACACGAAGTGTGCTAGCCGACGTGTCCAAAGTGTTGTAAAGAATGTTTGTGATCACTTTGTCTCTTGCATGCATGGCTTGGATGGAGGTTGAAAGTGTTGCCATTAATGGATATAATGAGCTAGAGGAAGAAGAAGAAGAAGAGGTTTCTTTTCTTTTGTTGTTCTTCTATGATAAAATGAGAGCAAGAGAGAAATAATACAAGACTAAGCTTACCCCAAGGCAGCCCCTCTCTCTCTTCTTATCATATCAATACCAATCAATCCACTAATGTGACATATTTTACAAAAAGAGACCATGAGTCATAATATATATCTATGTCACATTTAATGCATTTCATGATGAATTCTAGCTCATTATTTTCATAAACAAACATTAATCCAAATGTTTGCAACAAAAAAAAGATACGGCAACATCTAAAGTAAACTCGTGACGGATCACAAGGATACCCCTTACCTGTATATACATACATGGATCCGCATTCCGACTGAATGCTAATGCGACGAGACTAAAGTAATCCAACAAATCTAATACTAGGATCCGGCTTAAACCAAAGCCCACTAGTATGATCCGTCCGATCAAGATCCGTGCAATACTGCATGTATATGATCGGACCCTGCCATATATCATACAGCCTCTACAACGTTTCGCCCGAAACTTGAGAAACTGTCTGTGGGGGACTCTAAAGACTCGTCAATACACTGGCTATGGATTTAACCACTAGCATGTCAGAGGTATTAGCCGTACGTAACGGGCAACAAGGTATTGACCAAAAGGGAGGTCGATGAGCGAACTCATCCTGACACCCTACTGAGCCTGTCAGTGACAATATCCGTACAGTTCGGTCCGTTCGTCTATGAGCGTCGCATGTCGGGCCTAGAGGGTTGGTAAAAGTTAGACCCCCAAAAGCGGTACAAGTCGTGTCGGAGTGTAGCCCAGAACACCCTGAGATACTACTGGATTACCTACCAGTAAATCTCCTGCCTTGGCCAAGGACTTCGTGTAATGGCTCTCCTAGACACAGCGCGACCTCACCCCAATACCGGGAGAGACGAACCCCTGCCGATCCGCTCACTGCTTCCATGTGGCTCGGGACTGTACCCAACTAAAACCTATTTGCACAACTCCTTTGAGCCGTGGTAGGGTAGTAATCAAAGCACAGTGGGAACTCACACGAGACAAATGATGATCTCAGGTCGATGAACTAACCTGTACACATGTCACCAGGGAACTGCTATCTGACGTCAGGTATAATACCAACTAGTATTTTCCCGGCGAGTCCTGTCCGGTGTACTCATAACCCAATGAGCATCTGTATACATCTTAGGTGAACCAACTGACACCAATGGCTTGTGAGACCAGCCACTGCCCCTCGTCGGGGTCTCGACTGTATACACTAGTCTACTAATGGAGTATCGATGTCCAGTCTCGAAACTCCCACGACTAAGGACCTTTTAAAGATGTGCTTGTAGACCCCATCTCCCATGTATATGATCGTTATCATACCGCTGGTAGTCAAGCAAGAATCCTAAGGGCTCTATCAACGTGTAATAGCGACCTGTAAGGTCACCTAAAGCAGTACACGATAATCAAGACAAACCATGGTAGCATATTATTCTCTATCAACGTGTAGTAGTGAACCACAATGTCACCTAAAACATGTACACGATGATAAAGACAAATCAGATAGTATACAATCATCCTGAATAAGATTGTCCTACCGGCATAGGTCTTCCCTCAATCATTGCAATCACGTGCCTGCGATCCAATAATTGACTCTGAGGGCACTATATCCAATACTACAGGAGCTTGAGAACTCCGAAGTTAAGCGTGCTCGAGCCAGGGAAGTTCTGGGATGGGTGACCTCCTGGGAAGTGGCCCTTGGCCGGGTCCGGTTCGCCCCAAAGAACAAAACCGTGCGTCTTCGGCCAGAGCGGACAATACTCTCTGTATTGGGGGTGGGGCGTGACAGAATGGTATCAGAGCTGGTCCCTCAATAGTAGGTCTGTGGTTCGAGGACGAACCGTTGTTCAAAGGTAGGGAGAATGTCGGGACCCGGTTCTTTCTCATGGAGCAAAGTGCTACACGGAACAAAGTGCCACGCCAAGTGTCGTGTTAAGTAGGCGGGGCCACCTCTTAAATCCATGGGGGCCACCTCTTGAGTTCGTGGGGCCCACTATAGAACAATGGGGACTCTTCGGAATATATTCCGAAAGCGGGCAGATCTGTACTATAAATGGAATGATACCACTCTTCAATACAGAGGCGCCTTTTAAGTGAACCGGCACTACAGGAGCTTGAGAACTCCGTAGTTTAGCGTGCTCGAGCCAGGGAAGTTCTGGGATGGGTGACCTCCTGGGAAGTGGCCCCTGGCCGGGTCCGGTCCACCCCGAAGGACAAAACCGTGCGGTTTCGGCCGGAGCGGACAATACTCTCTGTATTGGGGGTGGGGCGTGACAAATTCAAACCTTAACATGTATACTTGATTCTGAACCTGAATACCAGAACAAAATCAACATGCAAACATGACTTGACTTGACCGAACCATGGCTATAACTTGACTTGATTACATGACTACTTGTTTACATCCTGAACCTGATTACATGAACAACTTGTATTCATGGCCTCGGCAAGTCTGATAACTATAATTCAATACAATACATTACGGGGTTTTTACGGGGTAGATTGGTTCGGAATGTATTAAAAGTGGCACGATGATGGACACTAAAAGACACCTACCTGAACTTGTGTGCCATTGTCCCATGGTTTTTGACGGGGCCTTATACTTGCCTGTTACCATAGTCTACGGGATAGTTGGACTCCTCTCGTATACACTGATATTTTCTTACCAAGTTACAAACAACTACATTAGCATAACAAACATATACCTGTATAAATTACTAGTTCTTTCTCTTTACTTATTCTATTCCATTTTTACTTTTGGGACTTACCGAGCGCTAGTTCGCTGACGACATTCCTCTTTCTTTCTTTCTTTGGAATGTTCGGCAGGAGGACCAGACTCTCAGGAGATCAAGCCCAGTCAGGACGACTTGGACCGGTTCACAGAGCAGCCAAACTTCTAGCTTTCCTTGTACTTATTTCATTTTGTATGCCATTATTTAGGCATTGCTTTATATCCTTGTACTTTCCTTTTCAAAGTAATGCATTGTAAAGATGAATGTTAATAAAAGTTGCTGTTTATTTTACATCTCTTGTCATTTTTTGTGCATTTTATATATATTGCTTTTTTTACGTTTAACATGTTTATTTCTGAGTAAATACGTCGCGACCTGGCTACGTCCCCTTCTCCGTATGCCGGGAAGCGGGGCGTGACAGGTTTTGTTGGCGGCCCATGCAGGTCAGTTCTGCATGGAATTCTAAGCAATATATCACAAGAATAATAATCATCAGCAACTATACATTTTTTACATTTCAAATTCCTTGAATCTATCCTAACCATTCTTTTTCTATCAAGGTCATGGATTCACCGAACAACATGAGTACTAACGTTAATGGCAACATCCCACCATCTACTCTACCACCACCACCTACCATTGCAGCTCCCATCAACGAGCAAACGGTATTATTTGAGGCGATCAACAATCTCTTAGAGGGTCAGCAGCAGCAGACTGCTATTCTCATGCACTGTCCAGAGGTCGAGGCATCCGGAGTCAAACAATTCCGGACATTGCACCCGAAACATTTCTCTGGAAAAGAGAGCCCACTAGAGGCAGAGGAATGGGCTCAGTCAATAGAAGACGATCTGGCAGCAGCACAAATGCTAGAGATTGCTTAGGTGAGAGTTGCAAAGTTGCAACTAACCGACAACGCCAGAGTCTGGTGGAAAGTTGAAAAAAGCTGACCCGCCTAACCGATTGAATGGAGGACATTTCGCGATATGTTCGACGCGAAATATTTTCCTGAGACTGTCCGATTCGATATGGAACAACAGTTCATCCACTTGCAGCAAGGTTCAATGTGGATCAAATCTGTGGATGAATACAATGCTGAGTTTACCATGCTTAGCAGGTTCGCAGCATACCTGATCCCGACTGCTGAGATCCGGGCACAGAGATTTCAGCAAGGTTTAGACCCGAAAATCCAAGTTGCACTAGCTATAGGGGATTTCTCAACCCATGATCTTGCTCTAATGGCTGCACGACGCTATGAGGCCGTCGTGAAGAAGAAAGGCAGACCTCAGACTGCCGGTTTGAAACGCCTTTCCACCCAGATGGCAGGAGGAGCCTCTTCCATGCCAACTTGTGCACCCAGGAGGTCGGGAGTATCATTTAACTGGCCCAGTCCAGATTTTTGCTTCTACTGAATGAACACCTGACGAAGGACTGCAGACGTGCGAATGGCCTGTGGTTAGTTTGTAACGCGTCCACTCATGCCATTGTAGCTTTTCATTATCGTCTCAACCCAACTCCTACACCCCAACTAGCTATCATTGATCCGTAGAGGCCGGCTATCCAGGCTCCTACACCTCGTCTTGCTCTACCCGCTCCACCTCCATATGGACCTCCTCCACAGCCTCCTCGTCAATTCCATCAGGCACTGAGGAACATGCCCAAAGGACAGAGGAATGTGCCTCCAGCTAAGAGAAATGTATCCCGGCGTCAGGCTTTCACTTTAGCGGCCGTAGAAGCCGAAGGTATAGGTCAAGATAACACTGGTAATCCTCCTTCCATCTTTTTCAACCTTTACAAAACCCTTGCATCCTTTTGTTCTTTCAAACATTTTTCATGCACATTCGATACCATACTAGTAATTCTTTCACCACCACTATAATCAAATTTTCTTAAATCTGTTACAACTTCTTTCTATAAATTTCGAGGACGAAATTTTTATAAAAATGGTAGAATGTAACGACTCTGATTTTACTGTACGAAAATTTTTAAGTTAATGTACAGAATGGAGTTTGAAAACTTGAGTACAGTTTATAAGTTATTCTTATTTAAGAATAGCAAGAAAGCACTTGTAGCTTACTGGTAAAGCCTTGCACTGCTGTGATGTAGCCCATGTGTTCGAACCCAATCAGGCACATTATATTTTTTCCTGATTTTCTTTCAAAATTTTTGGAAGCCCAAAAGTTTACACTTGCACTGCACATAAAAATGAGAAGTCAGAAAAACAAACATGTGAAAATTTTTGTGTATACTGAGTAGGACAGGTGGCCAAGATCCATCAGGCCCCCTCCATAAGATGACCGACGAGATGGCTTGTATGGCCGACAGGGACGGTCAGCCCGTGGGTAAAAGTCCCCGGACTTTGCACACAAAACCCTTGGCCTACCCCCATCACCCCTGCACTGTTTGATTTTTCTGAAATTAAACAGAGACTTCAATTGCACCTTTAAATCCAATTTTAATGCATTTTAATTCATTCTTTCAATTCCAAAACCCTAATTACACACTATAAATACAACTCCATACCCTAACCCTTCATCATTCTGAAAATTCTAGCCAAAACTATCACATTTTCTTAAGTACAAGAAGAGTACAAGTGGAGTTAGCCAAAGACCAACTTCCGACGAAAAATCGAGCAAGTTCCGGCAACTCCGCGACGCCACGGCGACTAACCCATCTTCTTCTACCTCTCCTTCACCCTTCTAACTCGTAAGTCCCTTCTAATCCTTCCCCTTCTCTTCTAAAACTTCTTTTTCATAAAATATATTGGAAGTGGAGTTAACACCGGCATCTTCTTTTTAAACCACTAAAACTACACTCTTTCTTACATTTTTCTTTATGCGTATTCTTACACAATGTTTATAATTACATAACTAATGTTTATAACAACTTTCACCCTAAAATATCATGAAACATAACTTAAATTAACTTTTACGCTAAAATACCATGAACTTCATATATTCATTTTTTAGTTCTTTTGATAGTTATACCTTTAGAAAATATCACGGGGTAATGACCTACCCCTCACATACACACATATTTATATAGCACGATATCCCTTGAGTTTCATTTTGGTACCATATTACATTAAATACCGTGAACTATAAAAACCAGGTTTTCTTTGAATTGTATTATCAAAACACTTTGCGATTAAACCTCTACAACTCTTTTTAGGGGACCCACTATTGGATGGTACGGATTATCACACATCCGTAGGATAGTAGAGCGAGATGCAGACATCCTCACGGAGCATTCAGTCTCGAAAGATTTTTAATATGATTTTTAAGAAAAACAAAATTTTCTACTTAATATTAAAATTAATTTTTAATAATTATATAAATATTATTAAACCACATATTTTCAAGATATAATAGAATTCTATGTTTTTTAGGAAAAAAAAGAATGACAGGTTTCATCAAAATACCTTCAAGTTATCCAAAAGTCAAGATTTACAGTAAAATACCATGAACTTTCCAAGATATGTAACTATCACTAAAATACTTCAAATCTTTAAAACTCACATCCATGAAACCCTAAATACGATTAATAAATACTCGATATTTATTTTGAAAGTATATAAAATATTTTTCATAAAACCCCCTCGAGTTATATAAAATTGCATTTAAAGACTTCAGTAAATATGGGTTTAAGCGGGATCAATTCTCTTGAGCCTCAGGGAGCCGGAGAAAGTGAGTGCTTGCCTATTTAAAATAGATTAACTTAACAGTGTTATCAATGGTAAATGTCTTGTAAAAAGACACAAATCCTGTCGTCCATGTGCAGTAGTTACCGATAACTCTCAAATCTAATTCAGGATCCAAATCAATTCTAAGCGTCTGACTGAAGTCTGGGTTTAAATCAAGCTTGAATTCACTCCAAACTCAATACAACTCAAACATGAATCCAAACCTTAACATGTATACTTGAACCTGAATTTGAATACCAGAACAAGATCAATATGCAAACATGACTTGACTTGACTGAACCATGGTTATAACTTGACTTGATTACATGATTACTTGTTTACATCCTGAACCTGATTACATGAACAACCTGTATCCATGGTCTTGATAAGTCTGATAACTATAATTCAATACAATACATTACGGGGTTTTAACGGGGTAGATTGGTACGGAATTATTAAAAGTGGCACGATGATGGACACTAAAAGATACCTACCTGAACTCTCGTGCCGTTATCCCGTGGTTTTTAACAGGGCCTTGTACTTACCTGTTACCATAGTCCACGGGATAGTTGGACTCCTCTCGTATACACTGATACCTTCTATACCGAGCTACAAACAACTACGTTAGCATAACAAACATATACCTGTATAAATTACCAGTTCTTTCTCTTTACTTGTTCTATTCTATTCTTACTTTTGGGACTTACCGAGCGCTAGTTTGCTGATGATATTCCTGTTTCTTTTTTTCTTTGGAATGTTTATCAGGAGGACCGGACTCTCAGGAGATCGAGCCCAGTCAGGACGACTTGGACTAGTTCACAGAGCAGCCAGACTTCTAGCTTTCCTTGTACTTATTTCATTTTGTATGCCATTGTTTAGGCATTGCTTTATATCCTTTTACTTTCCTTTTCAAAGCAATGTATTATAAAGATGAATGTTAATAAAAGTTGCTGTTTATTTTATATCTCTTGTCATTTCTTGTGCATTTCATAAATATTGCTTATTTTACGCTTAACATGTTTACTTCTGAGAGTAAAAACATCACGGCCTAGCCACGTCCCCTTCTCCGTACGCCGGGAAGCGGGACATGACACAAGTGGCATTTAATATCTCGAAAGAGAAAACAACTATAGGGCTAATGACGACATTAGTAAAGTTGTATGAGAAACCTTCAATATCAAATAAGATATTTCTGATGAAGAACCTTTTCACATGAAGATTGCAGAGAACAGTTCGATGACAACACCTGAACGAATTCAAACAAGTTAACTCGAATCGGTTTCAATCATGTTTGAAAATGAGATTCGAGCCCTTTTATTTCTTTGTTCATTGCTGGAAAGTTGGGAAAACTTCGTGATGACGGTTAGCAAATCAATCTCAGGGACTCTCACATTTAACGATACGGTGCGTTGCATATTAAATGATGTGATGCAAAGAAAGTCTGTGAGTGGGAGTTCAGGAACTTCTGCACTCTCAGTGAAGAATCGCGGCAGGGTGATGGAAAGGGGAAAAGGAAAAAATGGCAAGTCAAAGAGCCGAGAAAAATCAAAAGGGAAGATCTAAAGCGACTGTTGGAAATGCCGAAAGAAGGGTCACAGAAAAAGCGAATGTAGACTCTTAAAGAAAGAATCAGATGGAAAGGCGGATGAAAAGGAAGCTAATGTGGTGTCTACACATGAACAACGGGAACATGGGCTTTGTTTATCGGCGAACGAGAGCACAAATGCGGATACCTGGTTTCTAAATTTAGGGGCATTCTTTCACCGCACTTCAGGTCGACACCATTTTAGCGAGTATATCCAAGCGGATCTTGGGCATGTGACAGTGGGAAACGGTCGGTCGTGCAAAATCGTTGGAAAAGAGACAATCATACTACAGCCGTCGGGATGAAGTTAGATAAAGTTGAAGAACACCAGACATATACCGGATTTGAAGAAAAGCCTGATACCTACAAGTCAGCTGGACAACAAAGGTTACATTACGGTGTTTGGGAATTCTCAATAGAAAATTTCTAAAGGATCGTTGGTGGTCGTAAGGGATAAGTTGAGCGGTTCGTTATATTTCTTCAGTGGGAGCAATGAAGTTTCAATTGCGTTGGTGACGGATTCAGAAGTAGATTCTGAGACTTCGTTGTGGCACAAAAGATTGGAGCATCTCAGCGAAAAAAATAAAGATTCTTCAGGGTACGGGGCTTCTTTCTGGGCTGAAAAGGTAGAGTTGGGACTATGTAAAAGTTGCGTTTGTGGGAAGAAAAGCGCACTCAGATTTCATATTGGAGGCGTAGCAAAGAAGACCAAGAAGTTAGAGATGGTCCATACAGATATATGGGCACTAGCCTCGGTGGAGTCTTATGGAAAAAATCGGCACTTCGTGACATTCATTGATGATGCAAAGTCGGAATACCTGAGTGTATGCAATGAAGAAGTCCAATGTGTTTGGTCTATTTAATCACTGGATTGCACATGTGAAGAACTAAACGGGGACGAAGGTTAAATGCCTCAAGTCCAATAATGGCGAAGAATATTGCACATAAGAATTCGAAGGGTTTTGCTCTCGGAACAGTATTCGTTGGTTAAAGATGATACCAGATACGCCACAACAGAACGACATCGCTGAAAGAAGAAATAAGACGACCCTAGAGCGGGTAAGAAACATGACCTTAGATGCGGATGTGCCAAAATTCCTATGGGCAGCAACTGTCGATACTACTGTGTATCTGATCAATAAAAGCCCGACAAGTGCTCTCAATAGAGGAACTCCGAAAGAAGTTTGGACAAGTAAACCAGTTAATGTAGGGTTAGCTTAGCACCTTGTGAAGGCTTTGGCAAGTATCAATCATGCTACTTTATAAATTTGGGGTGCTAAACAAACCCTAACCAAGATCTTAACCAGAGACTTAGGCTTAAACGTGATATATAAACTCTTTACATCTAAGTGAACAAGGAATACAACCTTTGTAGATCGGTCCTTCACTTCAATAGCTCCATGTAGTAGTCCCTTCGCTGCGATCACGAACTTCTGGACTCTAGAGAGGCTCCTATAAAGAAACGAACAAGCTTACTTCGAAGTCTTCGAGGTCGAAAATGATCTACATCGAGGAGACACTAGCTCATGCTATCTCTTCACTAATTGTGTAGAATAGTGAAGCAAACACCCTAAACTAAATGGCTAATAATAGAGGATGATGAAGTAGGAAGTGGGCTCACTTTAGATTAATTTTTCTCACAAAGGCATCATCACTTAGAAAAAACTAGCAAGCTTTTTCAAGAAAGAAGAAGAAGTGATGAAGAGATCAATGAACTCATGACATTAGAAATACAACCATGGTTTGTGTATGTCATCCACTAACCATTGTAGAGACTTAACCATAGTTATGAGTTAAGGGTTGGGTTGGAAAATATCTTAAGCTAGACAAACAAGTGGACTAAGTCAATATTTTCCACAAGCTTCTCCAAGCTTCCACCATGACTCATTATCCAAGTGTTTGAATTACTTAAAACAAATAAAATCCTAACTTAACCCTTGTATAGTGTGAGTCTTATACATACATGTTGCATGTGTAACCTAGCATGACACAACAATATATATCACATATATATTTTGTGCAAAAAGAAAACAATACATTTAACATATATCACATATATATCAATGTATCATAAAGTGAGAAAAGAAATCTTAAGTGAGCTAGTATTAGCCAATGTAATTTAATATATCAAATATATAATTATATATTAAATTATTAAATCAACTCTTGATTTAATAATCCGGCTATAATACATATAACCGACTAATATCTAATTATCAACTTATCGAATCAACACTTGATCCGATGACCCGGTTATATCTCATATACCCGACCGATATCACATATCGCGAGAATAGAATACGGTATCACATACTCATATTAATCTCGGTCCCGCACATATCACATATGTGCTCCTACTCCGTTTCGCATGAACCAGGAAATTTCTGTGTAGGACTCTAAAGACTCATCAATACGCCGGCAGTAGGTGATGATCATATCAAACACCCACAAGCCGCAAGCGGTCTGCTAAACGTAACGGCCACCCGGGTATTGAGCGATCAGAAGATCAACAAGCAAGTCTGCTATAACTCCTGCGAGTCCAATCAGTAACACTATCGTACAGTCTGGTCTCTTCGTCTGATATGTCGCATATCACAGCCTGGGGGTGGTATAACGTCAGACCCCAATAGATTGATAAGTGATGCCGATGTAAGGTCCATAACGGTTCGAGAAACTACTGATAACACTTACCAGTAAATCTCAGCAACCCTGACCAGGGATTTCCTGTTATGGCCAATCGAGTATAGCGCAACATCAACTCCCAATGCCAGGAGAAACAAAACCCTCCTATCGCTCATTGCCTCCATATGACTCGGGACTGTACCCAAAAACCACGTTTTTGCACGATCTCTTGACCGTGGTATCATGGAAATCAAAGCACAGTGGGTATCATATAAGACTATGACGATCTTGGGTCTACAGACTAACCTGTACCAGTGTCACCAGAGAACTGCTATCTGACGATAGGTATATTACCATCTAGGAGTTCTCGGCGAGTCCGTCCAGTGTACCCAGTCTCCACTGAGCACCTATATGCCTTCTCTGATGTCAAACACCAATGGATATGGGATCATCCATCGCCCATCATATGGGTCAAGAAGCGCATACGCTAGTCTACTCTGGAGTATCGATGCCATGTCTCGATACTCCCACGACTAGGAACATTTGAAGGATGTACTTATCGACTACCCTGCCCCCACTAGTATGATCTGCATCATAATCCTGGTAGTCAAGTAATCATCATAAGGGCTTTATCAACATGTGATCACAAAACAGTATTTGTTAACATGTTAAGATAAAGTGTAACCAGATAGCATACTATTATGTCGAGCAAGAAAGTCCTCCCTATATATGTCCAAGCATCCACTACAATATACATCGCATGTACAGTAATGGCCTCTAGGGCATACATATAACTAACAGTTAATTATTCGCACCTAAATGTATTCAGATGCATTGCTTATTCGTGGATAGATATGACGGAAAGGAGTAAACTTAACTCCAAGTCAAAAAAGTGTGCTTTCATCGGCTATGATGGAGATGCGTTTAGATATCAGCTGTGGGATTACTCAAGCAAGAAGGTAATACGAAACCAGAACGTCTTCTTTAATGAGCAACACTTGTATAAAGAAGTAAAGCAAGCTAAAAAAGGTGCAGTGTCTGAGTTTGTAGAGTTAGATGGAACTCAGGATAACGGTTAGGTGCTTTTAAGTGGAGATCAGAATGTGGAGGAGATGAATACTGCAGTGCAGGATCAGGCTCAAGAATAGGTTGAAGACCAAGTTCAGCAACCAGATGTACCAATTCTGAGAAGAACTACACGAGAAGGGAGGCTACCTGAAAGATTAGTAACCGATTCACATTGTACACAGATTCGGAAGAGCCTGAATCCCTTAGAGAGGCTACGCACGATATTGCTAGCAAGCAGTGGGAGCAAGTTATGAACGAAGAGATGGATTCTTTGAAGAAAAATCGTACCTGGGATCTAGTGAAGCTATCTAAGGGTCGAAAGGCGTTGCTAAATAAGTTGGTATATAGGATCAAAGATGAGGTTGATGGTATGAAGCGGTATAGGGCTCGCTGGTAGTCAAAGAGTATGCACAACAACATGGGATAGACTATCAAGAGATATTTTCGTCGATGGTGAAGATAACTTCAATTCGGATGATACTCAGTATCGTAGCGGTGGAGGATTTGCACTTAGAGCAGTTAGATGTAAAAATGGCATTCCTTCATGGATATTTGGAGGAGGAGAGCTATATGATACAGCCACCGGAATACGAGATGAAGGAGAAAAAGAACATGGTTTGTAGACTGCAAAAGAGCTTGTATGGCCTCAAGCAAGCTCCAAGGCAGTGTTATCTCAAATTCAACAGTTCATATTGGAGACAGAATTTGTGAGATGTGATTCTGATCACCGTGTCTACGTTAAGACTTTTAAGGATGATGACTATATTTTTTTGTCACTTTACGTGGACAATATGTTGGTAGCGCGTTCGAATTTCAAGAAAATTCAAAATTTGAAGAAGTTGATTGCTGAAAATTTCTCTATTAAGGATTTAGGCGCAACCAAGCAAATTCTGGGTATGAAGATCATGAGAGATAGACAACGACAAAAGCTGTGGTTATCGCAAAAGGACTACGTGGAAAATGTTTTGAAGCGGTTCAATATGGGCAAATTAAAGCCATAAGTATGCCTTTAGCGAAGCAATTCAAACTCAGTAAAACGTTATGCTCGACAATTCAAGAGCAGAAGGATGACATGGCAATAGTGCGTTATGCATCTGCAGTGGGGAGTTTGATATATGCAATGGTGAGTACGAGACCAGATATTACACATACAGTGGGAGTTGTAAGCAGCTACATGCAAAACCCGGGGAAGGAGTATTGGAATGCGGTGAAGTGGATATTGAGATACCTCATGGGAACATCCAGTCATTGTTTATGTTTCTGGGGTGACTCTCTCAATGTGTAAAGTTACGTTGATACGGACTACTCAGCAGATCGAAATAGTGGAAAAAGCACAATGGGGTACAAATTCACAGTTGGGGTTGTTCCCTTACGGAAAATAAAGAAATAAATAAAGCAACGGGAAAAAGTACCCAAGTGAAGCATCACGTGCCCACACGTGATAGGCGCTGCGCTTGACAAAACTAAGCCAAAATTGGGCCTCACGTGCAGACACGTGACCGCTATAGACAAGGTATATAGGCGCCTGAATAAAGCAAACAATTGGACAAAAAAACACTCACGTGATAGCACGTGACACATTTTTGTGGGCTTAATTTGTTGGGTTCACGTGCTACACGTGATAGACTCCTATGCTTTCTAAACCGATAGAAGTAAATTCTAATTAAAAGGGACCAAAAGCCTTATTTAGAAAATATTTCCTTGGATCTTTCTAAACAAGAAAGATTACACTCTGTAAAACAGAGCGCCGTTAGATTAAAAATCCAATGGTGATTAAAAATCACCAATCTACAGAAAAATTCTGTGTAAGAAAATATCTTCCTAAACTTGTTAAGAACAACAAAAGAAATATCTTCTGTAAAACAGAAGTCCTTGGATTAAAAATCCAAAGGTAAATAAAATTCACCGAGTAATCTAAAAGATCATGTCGGTTGATTAGAAAATCAATTAAAATCTCTCAATGAGAGATTTTCTAAACAAATTGATTCCCTTCTTTCTCCTATAAATATGAGCCAAGAGATAAAAAAAAAGGAGAGATAGAGAAAAGAGAGAGAGAGAAACCCCCTCGTAAGCTTAGAGAATTTAATTCTCCAGAGAGAAGAAGACCTCTTAAAAGAAAAAAAAGAAACTCTAGGTAAGAGAAGGAACGAAACACAGAGAATATCTCATCTCCTTTTCATTTCCATAAGAGTTTAACTCTTTTAAAAAGAACTTAGTTCTTCCTTTGGTTGAGATTTGCAGAAGCAGATCTCCCCACAAGTTGAGAATTTAATTCTCATCAGGAAGATCCTGCTATGCAGATCCAAAACCTAGGGGAAGATCTAAGTTCAGAAATTCTTCCAAAATGTATATAGGAATTTAATTTCTCTGATAAAACAAGGGTTTAACCCTTCATATAGAACTTATTTCTTCCTTATGGTGAAAGATCTGCAGAAGCAGATCTTCTCACAAGTTGTGAATTTAATTCTTATTGAGGAGATTCTGCCATACAGATCCCAAACCCAAGAGAAAAAACTAAGTCCTAAGAATTTAATTCTTACAAAACAGTGGGCTTGAAAGTCTCAAAACTCAAGATCTCCATACACGTAAAAAGATTACCACCCAATATGATAATGGCTGATCACGTGCTCCCACGTGAGTATCCTTGATGAATAAAAGAGAACAACTAAGATCAGGTCGTGTGATCCCACGTGACCCCACTAAAAGTGCTTAGCACTTCCAAAATAGAAAGGGTATAAACCCCAGAATCAGTTATCAATTTTGTGACGCCTCACGTGATCCCACGTGGCCCTTTAAAAGTGCTTAGCACTTATACAGAAAAGGGAATGAGCCCAAATACAGTGCTTACATTTGGATAATACCTCACGTGTCCGCACGTGACCATTAATGAAACAATTGCTCAGCACTCGTATGGAGAGAAATATATCTAAAAGCAGCGCTCATATCTTGAAGGCGTCTCACGTGTCCACACGTGCGCACCACAGGGAGCTAAGTGTTTAACACTTCATATAAAAGAATACAAGTAATACAAAAAGGAAGAGGGGTGTCAGAACCCAAATCAATGCTCAGGATTGTTGAACAAAAAGGGATTGAGCCCAAACAAATGTTCAACATTTAATTCAAAACTGAGTGGACCGAGCCTAAGTTGGCCTCAAGTCCTTAATTCAGATCAACCAAGCCCATGTGCTTACAATCTTTTTAATTGGTCTTAGTCCCAAACCTGACTACAGATCTCCCAATCAACATTGGTTCAAGAATACATCTCTTCATACCTCTGATACATGTCGTTGTAATTCTTCAACGTCTTCAGAGAGATGGAGGGTCCCAATAACCAATAACTTTTGGCGCATCCCCAAACGATTAAACCAAAACCATACAGACTATGGTGTCTTTAAACCTCACAGACTATGACGTCTTTAAACCAGACTATGATGTCTCTAAACCTTATGGACCGTAATATCCTAAAACTAACAATGGACTGCAATGTCCTAAAACTAATAATAGACCGCAATGTTCTAAAACTAACAACGGACCGCAACGTCCTTAAACTAAAACGATAGAGTCCAAATACTCTTTCGTTGGATCTAAATGATCTTAAAATCTTGTTAAGTGGATTTTAGTCTAAAATTAGACTAACGTATCTTTAACAAGCATTTAAGTTGATCTTAATCACAAATGAGGTTAACGATCTTTAAAACAAACCCAAACCCAAATCTAAGAAAATACGGATTTGGACTAATTCTCGCCCTACGGGCAACAACATAAATTAGTCTCCGTATACAATCCATGGGCAACCAAAAATAAAACAAATACACACGACACGAAGTGACCATCTAGAGAAGGAGAAAGTGGTTACCGTTATGTGGTAGCGTAATTAAATGCAGGGGCTTGCGCCTGCAGGGAAGAGCGTCCCCACAATCAAAAACCCCTCGTACACGAGGGGGAATCTGACGAAGTCTGCTACAACAGCCGCATCTGTCTAAACCTCCGATATACGGTGCCATAAATCAACTTGGCATCTTCGAAGAAGTGGACAGATAAAACCAAATAGCATCTGCCCCCAAATTCAGGCAAGACGTTTGTCTTCCCGGTTTTCGGCGGCGAACAAATTCTGGCACGCTCGGTGGGACTTTTTGCTCTTTCCACTCCACACTTCGTGTGTCGTGTTTTTCCGCGATCAAATAATCGCGGTATATGTGTTTGTGGTTGCCCTTGGGTGATGGGATACTGAAGCCGGCGTTGCGTCTTTTCCGAGAATGGCGTTTGCTTTCACTCATTGCAACTCAGGCTCTGTCACATCTGGCGGAGTCAAGTATGGGCCACTTCTAGTCTCAAATCTCTGCAATCCGGCTCTTCAAGAAATCAACGGGCTTCTTTTTGGGTTGATACTCCTACCTCACACCCTCGGTGCCTCAACGCCGATGGAGGAATCTCAGAGGAAGTCTGTCTTCCACAGTCTGGTTCCCCAAGCAGCAGCTTTGCTGACGGAATCAGTACTCAAACAACTGGCTCCTGCTAAAGACCAAGGATGACACAGGGGGCAGAATATTCAAAATCTCAAAGGAAACAGAGGGCAGGCTCAGCAAAATCCTGAGGCTAATCAAATCCCGGCCGTAAGATGTTAGTGTATATGCCCTAGAGGCCATTACTGTATCATACTAGTTTGTATATTACTTGATGGAAGCTTGGGATATTCACCTTGTATAAACAATCTTGCTCAATATAGTAGTATGCTACTTGGTTTGTTTCTACTTCAATGTGTACTTGTGTTTATTTCAGTATATCACTTATACGCATTAGTGGAGCCCTTAGGATCTTTGCTTGATTACCAGCGTTGTGATGGCAGTCACACTAGTGGGGGCTGGGTAATCTATAGGCACATCCTTATACAGGTCCCTAGTCGTAGGACTATCGAGACAGGGCATCGATACTCCGGAGTAGACTAGCGTATGCGCTTCTCATCCCAGTGTGGGAGATGGTCTGTCCCACAGCCATCAGTACGTCGTACTGGAGATAGTATACGGGTGCTCGTTGGGTTACGAGTACACTGGACAGGACTCGTCGGGAACTGACAGGTTGGTATTATACCTATCGTCAGTTATCAGTTCCCAGGTGACATGAGTACAGCTTAGTCCGCTGACTTGACACTGACACTTCGCCTCGAGTGTGTTCCCACTGCACTTTGATCACTACCCTACCACGGCTCAAAGGAGTCGTGCAAACAGGTGGTGGTTGGGTGCAGTCCCGAAGCATTTGGAGGCAGTGACGGTTAGACAGGATTCGTCTCTCCCGGTATTGGGGGTTGACATCGCGCTGTGTCTAGGAGAGCCATTACACGAGTAGTCCCTGGCCAGGGCAAGCGAGATATACTGGTAGGTTTCCAGTGTTATCTCAGGGTGTTTTGGGCTTCACTCTGACACGACTTGTACCGCTATTGGGGGACTGACGTTTTACCGCCCCCTAGGCCCGCCATGCGATGTATCAGACGAACAGACCGGACTGTACGGAGAATGTCACATTCAGACTCAGTAGGAGTTCAGATGGGGTTTCACCTCGTCAGCCTTCTTGTCGACATCTACCTGGGGACCGTTACGCACAGCTAGTGCCGCTTGCGGTCTGTGGTTAAACCCACTGCCAGCGTAGTGTCGAGTCTTTAGAGTCCCACACAGAGGGTATTCGCCTCTGGGCAAAACAGAGTAGAGGTCGCATGGTTTTGCGACAGGGTTCGTTCTCATCCGCGCACTTGTGCACGTTTGGAGTCCGGACGGATATTACCAGTGGGCTCTGGTTTGAGCCGGATGCTGGTATAGTATTTGGGGTTGCTTTTATCTCTTAGTATTCATATTCCTCGGAACAAGAATGCAGGTGTGTATGCACAGTTATTTGAGGAGGAGGAAGATGACTTTCATTAGGGTTTCGGAACGGGTGCGTATGCACAGTTGACAGTCGTCTTTTTCCAAACCCTAATAGATTTGTATTATATCATTTAATAATATATAATAAAATGAAATTGTGTCATGGTTAGTTTTTGTTGACTTGTTGACCATGGTTGACTTGTTGACCATGGTTGAACATTTGACTACCATCATTACAAATGCAAGATGCTTTTTCATTCTTGCTTTTTCATTTAATGTTTGTAATGATATTAGTCATTCCTAAACTTTCCATCAAACCTTTTTCATTTTGATTATTATTATTATTTGATTATTCTTTTTTCTTTTGTTATGGTTGCAAAAGGAAAAGAGAGGCTCATTCTATCATATTCACTCTCTCTCTTCACTTCATCTTCTTCTTCCTCTAGCCAAGAGAAACCTTCTCATGTGTTGAGAATCCTTCTCTTGAAAAACAAAAGCAACCCTTAGACACTCTCTACTCACTCTAGGATCAAGGGTTTAGCAAGCCGGCGATTCTAGTTTACTCCAAGTACGAGAAAGAGCCCAAAGGTCGAGCCTTCGAGGTGGATCTATCTTCGGCAAGAAGAAGGCGACGAGAAGAGAACCATTCAAGCTTCTACAAAGAACAAGAAAGAAGAACAACAACAAGAAGAGAAGGAGTTCAAGTTTAGGTATAACCATCCTCCATAGTAGCTAACTCTCTTTAGCTTGTTAACTAGTTTTAGTTTAGACAACGATCCCGACATAGTTTAGTCCATGTTGCCTCTTGCGATAAAAATTCGTTTTTTATACCGTTTCCGCCTCCCCGTAAGTACCGGGGGTCGCAATATGGACTTACAGTGGTATCAGAGCCTAACTAAACTTAAACTAGCTTGGTAGTGAAGTGTAACGAAGTTCGGAACCGAAAAATCGCAAAACCGGAAAAACGAAAACCTAACTTTCTGTTGAAATTTTTTCTGCTCAAAATGAAAAACTTTATACTTGTAAAATCGTCTCAGGGTTTTCTAAGAACACACAAGAAAAACGATATCATGATTCCTCCAAACCGCCGCGCTTCCGCGGCCTCACCTACTCATCTGGCCGCGGAACCGCCGCAAGTTGGTGTCATCTTTGCATCGTTTTTCGTGCAGTGTTCTTCTGTATTGGTTTTGGGATTTTTAAGATATATTATATGTACCCAGATTTTCCAGAACTGAAATTCACTTTTGGGGTCCTATAATTCCGTATTTTTTTTTTTCCGAACTTCACTGCACTTTAGCTATGTTGGTTATATCTGTGATGTTTGCATGTATTGAACGTCGGCTAATCGCTATAAGTCGATTAGTCGGGGTTATACATGATCTGTAATGTTCTGGAATGTGTATATGAATGTGTTGGACTGTCGCGGGTGAATAGCCGGGGTGGATGTGAGATGAGCTTTTGTTTTTCTTTCATTCATTGTAAATGTAAATTGATGTAATTATATTATTTGTTTGGCCGCACAACCGGGTCGGGGTTGTAGCCGTCATTGTATAATTCCTTTTACTGTTTTTGCTCCTAGGATAGACCCATGGTGGGGTGCACAAACTACCGGGAACATGGAGGGTAGTTTGCCGCACCCGTAGGGGTCTTGGGTGGGGTATTTGCTATTCACCGCGACCGTGTTATCCGCTTTTCGTTTCAGGCTCGAAAGGAATGCGGATTGCTAGTATATCCAATGTATTCATCTGTGATCTGTAATGTCTATCATTGCTTTCTATTTAGGCGTTGCTTATGTTTTACAGCCGCGCTAGCCCAGCCCCCGCTCTGTCGTTAGTTAAGTAACCTAACGAGTGATGACGGGACCCCGTGGCGAATGCGAATGGCATAAGCGTACGTCATATTTTGGTTGTTTTCTGCAATGGTAGGAATTAAATGATGGGACGCATTAAAAGAACTAATGCAAGAATATCACGCATTAAAAGAACTAATGCAAGATAATAAACCAAGTTTAAGTCGATGGAACACTTTCGAAAAACCACTCGGTTCTTTTCAAAACTAAACTTTTAAATGCGGAGCTTGAGCCACTCCTTCTAAAAGCTATCTCGTTCCATCGATTATATCAAGTTCACTACGTTCACGGTTTCGCCAAAACCATTCGTAGCCCTCCGTCGTTTCACATAAATAGTCAATAGTATTCAAGCTGTGTTTGTTGGCCAAAGTCAAGGCATAGTGATTGGTAGCTATTGGATATTCATGTGCAGCATAGATAGATGCGTTGATTTGGAACAGTCGTACTGCCTTGTTGGCCAAAGTCAAGGGTATGTACGGGTGGATTCAAATTAACCTGGATAACGACGGGAAGAACTTGACATGTGACTTATGATTTGTTGGCCAAAGTCAAGGTCATAAGAGCATGGGGCAAAAATCCACATCGGGAGTTTCATAAGTACTGAAACTTGCTAGATTTGCATACCATTTGGAGTGTGATGATTATGGTAGGATTCCTTCATTTTCGTCACGCGATGATATTTGGATCCCGATCCTACTGTGAGTATATGCTACTCCTCGGGAAATTTCTCACTAAACGATCAATGCTATAAACCTAGTAGGTGCCTAGAAAGGTGTTAGCGGGGCTACGCCCCCAGGGAAAAGAGGTTCTTAAATTAAGGAACTTCGCGAAAGCGTTGGAAAACCTCCCTCGAAGTACCGACACTGGCCTGGCTGAACGGTTAAGCAAGTATTGTACGGTGGGATTGATCCCGGCTAATTCTTCCTTTGTGGTTTGAGGAGGGATTCGAGAGACAGTGGGAGCCATCCTGTTTAGACAAATTAAAAACCATTCTAAACTTGCAAGAGCATCGTGCTAAGTGTTTCTTCTCTCCCCCTGCAGCGACCAAATCGAAATGACTGGACTTAAGTTACTTCTAGATAAAAACATATTGACAGGGCCAAACTACAAAGATTGGCTCAGGAATGTCAAATTGGCAATCTCTTACGACAAGCTGGGGTATCTTCTTACCAGCAAAGCTCCCCCCGTCCCAGGTCCCACCTCCAGCGTCGCGGATAAGGAAATCCGTAAGACTTGGGAGATTGACAGCGCGAAGGCCAGATGCCTCGTACTTGCCTCAATGGACAATGACCATCAGAGGAGGCACGAGAATATGGATTTGGAATCCATATTTCTTCATACAAAAGAACTGTATGGAGAGCAGTCTCGTATCGCAAGATACGAAGTGTCGAAGAAGTTATTTTCGACAAAGTTGGCCGTCGGATCATCGGTAGCGGACCACGTGCTTAAGATGATTGGCTACACTGAGGAGCTCGCGGAACTTGGGACCACGTTGGATAGTGAACTTTACACGGATATAATTCTCCAGTCCCTTCCATCCACTTACGCCCAGTTCATACTGAATTTCAACTTGCAAGAAAAGGAAGTTGAACTTTCAGAACTCCTCAACCTGCTGAGGAGCGCAGAGGGCACCCTACAGAAGGGTAGGGATACATCCACTTTGTTTGTAGGAGGATCTTCTTCTTCTAGGTCCAAGGCGAAAGCCAAGGGAAAGAAGAAGAAAGCCCCCGCCAAACCAAGAGGCGGTGTTAGTAAAGTGGGTGCGAAGGGAAAGGAAAAGGCAACAAAGATAGCGGGGAAGCTTGTTGGTAAAGAGGAATGCTTCTATTGTCACAAGAGTGGACACTGGAAGAAAGATTGCAGGGCTTGGAAAGCCAGGACACAGGAACTGAAGCAGGTTGCGGCTTCAGCTTCAGGTGTGTATGTTATTGAAAACTGTCTTTCTATAAACTCTACTTCCTGGGTATTGGATACCGGATCAGGATCTCATATCTGTAATTCTTTGCAGGCGTTGAGAAACCGTAGGTTTTTGAAGGAAGGTGACATGACCCTCAGAGTTGCGAACGGAGCTAGCATGGATGCTAAAGCCGTGGGGGACTATCACCTAGGAATGTCAGATGGACATGTTTTGGTTTTGCGTAATTGCTTTTTTGTACCCAACGCAACTTGTAATATCATTTCTGTATCTTTGGTTTCTAAAGAAGGTTATGAATTTGCGTTTGTAAGTAATGTTGTTAACATTCACCTTAATCAAGTTCTGATTGGGTCAGGTACATTGAGCAATGGCATATACGTATTAAACCAACCACAGATTTTCAATGTCCAGAATACACACAAAAGAAAGTCACCAGATATTAATCAGACTTTCTTATGGCATTGTAGACTGGGTCACATCAATGAGAGAAGGTTGACTAAGTTACATACAGAAGGATATTTGGATCCGTTCGAATATCAATCATATGCCACTTGTCAATCCTGTCTCAAAGGAAAGATGACAAAGACTCCGTTCACTGGACACGGAGTAAGAGCGAGCGAGCTCTTGGGACTCGTACACAGCGACGTGTGCGGTCCAATGACTACACATGCACGAAGCGGACATTCTTACTTCATTACTTTTACGGATGACTTCTCAAGGTACGGTTATGTCTTCTTAATGAAACATAAGTCCGAGGCCTTTGGAAAATTCCAGGAGTATAAGAATGAAGTAGAGAAACAGACCGGCAAAAGTATTAAGATTCTAAGATCGGATCGAGGTGGAGAATACTTAAGTGCCGAGTTCCTGGACTATTTAAAAGAGAACGGAATTCTCTCTCAGCTTACTCCTCCTTACACCCCGCAACATAACGGTGTATCGGAGAGACGGAACCGCACCCTATTGGATATGGTGCGGTCCATGATGAGTAACGCTGAGTTGCCGCGATCATTCTGGGGGTATGCGCTAGAATCAGCTGCGTACCTTTTGAACCGAGTTCCTACTAAGACTGTGCCTACTACACCATATGAGATGTGGTGTGGGAAGAGACCCCATCTCAGTCACATCAAGACTTGGGGATGTCCAGCTTTTGTTAAAAAGCAGCATGCGGACAAGCTCGAGGCGCGTTCAGTACAGTGTAAGTTCGTGGGATATCCAAAGAACTCCAAGGGATATTTCTTCTACTGTGAAGAGGAACAAAAAGTCCTTGTTTCTCGTCATGCCTACTTCTTGGAAACTGAGTTTTTGGAAAACCAGATAAGTGGGAGCACAGTAGAACTGGAAGAAATTCCAGAACCACGGACTATTACTGAAAGCTTAGTGGAACCAGAAGGTTCAAATGAACAGGACATTCCTATGCCGCTCCGTAGAAGTAGTAGGCAGTCTCATCCGCCCGAGAGATACTACGGTTTTCTCATAGACGGGGATAGAGAGGATTGCATCATAGACTATGATGAGCCTACTAGCTTCCAGCAGGCCGTTCAGAGCATTGACTCGGTAAAATGGCTGGATGCAATGCGGACCGAAATGGAGTCCATGTACACCAACAAAGTATGGACGTTGGACATTGCTCCAGACGGGGTAAAACCCGTAGGATGCAAGTGGATCTTCAAAAGGAAGATTGGTGTAGATGGACAGGTTGAGACCTATAAAGCTAGACTTGTAGCAAAGGGTTTCCGTCAAAGACCTGGCTTGGACTACGACGAAACCTTTTCTCCAGTGGCTATGCTGAAATCCATTCGGATCCTTCTTGCCATTGCTGCCTTCCACGATTATGAGATTTGGCAGATGGACGTAAAAACCGCTTTTCTAAATGGAAATTTAGAGGAGTGTGTCTATATGGATCAGCCGGAGGGTTTCATTCAGAGTGGGAGCAGCGGAAAGGTGTGCAAGTTGCTTAAGTCCATTTATGGACTAAAGCAGGCATCGCGGAGTTGGAACATCTGTTTTGATGAGACGGTCAAGGAATTTGACTTTATCAAAAATCCAGATGAACCGTGCATCTATAGTAGATTTGTAGCGAGAACTGTGGTATTCCTTGTTTTATACGTGGATGACATTCTCTTAATAGGAAATGACATTCCTATGCTACAATCTGTCAAGGGTTTCTTGTCACACAGGTTCTCCATGAAAGACCTGGGTGATGCCTCTTACATCCTGGGGATCCGGATCCATCGTGATAGATCCAAGAGGATATTAGGACTTTCACAGTCCAGGTACATCGACACCGTACTGAAAAGATTCAGTATGGAAGATTCCAAGCGCGGTAACCTACCGGCTTGTCACGGGATCACCCTCTCTAAAGAGATGTCTCCCAAGACTGATTTGGAGAGGGATCGCATGTCTATTATACCCTACGCTTCTGCGGTAGGCTCTATAATGTATGCGATGTTGTGTACCAGACCGGATGTAGCTTATGCACTGAGTGTAGTAAGCCGGTATCAGTCAAACCCTGGGGAGAAACATTGGATAGCGGTAAAGAACATTCTCAAGTACCTGAGGAGGACTAAGGAGATGTTCTTGGTGTATGGCGGAAAAGACCTCCAGATTGAGGCCTTTGCTGACTCCAGCTTCCAGAGTGACAAGGATGATTCCAAGTCCATGTCGGGTTTTGTCTTTACCCTCAATGGAGGGGCGGTGTGTTGGAAGAGTTCCAAACAGGAAACCGTTGCAGACTCGACTATGGATGCGGAATACATCGCTGCATCTGATGCCGCAAAAGAAGCTGTCTGGATAAGGAAGTTCTTAAAAGAACTTCAGGTGGTTCCGTCCATTGTTGACCCAGTACCTCTGTATTGCGACAACAACGGGGCTATAGCTTTAGCAAAGGAACCCAGGTCCCATCAGAGATCCAGGCACATCTTGAGGCGGTATCACCTGATCAGGGAGATCGTGGATCGCAAGGAGATCGAGGTTCGGAGGGTTGCTTCAGAAGAGAACACTGCAGATCCATTCACCAAGGCCCTACCCCAGACTCAGTTCGAGCGGCTGATCGAGATGATAGGTCTTCGATACGCCAGTACATGGCCTTAGTGCAAGTGGGAGATTGTTAGTGTATATGCCCTAGAGGCCATTACTGTATCATACTAGTTTGTATATTACTTGATGGAAGCTTGGGATATTCACTTTGTATAAACAATCTTGCTCAATATAGTAGTATGCTACTTGGTTTGTTTCTACTTCAATGTGTACTTGTGTTTATTTCAGTATATCACTTATACGCATTAGTGGAGCCCTTAGGATCTTTGCTTGATTACCAGCGTTGTGATGGCAGTCACACTAGTGGGGGCTGGGTAATCTATAGGCACATCCTTATACAGGTCCCTAGTCGTAGGACTATCGAGACAGGGCATTGATACTCCGGAGTAGACTAGCGTATGCGCTTCTCATCCCAGTGTGGGAGATGGTCTGTCCCACAGCCATCAGTACGTCGTACTGGAGATAGTATACGGGTGCTCGTTGGGTTACGAGTACACTGGACAGGACTCGTCGGGAACTGACAGGTTGGTATTATACCTATCGTCAGTTATCAGTTCCCAGGTGACATGAGTACAGCTTAGTCCGCTGACTTGACACTGACACTTCGCCTCGAGTGTGTTCCCACTGCACTTTGATCACTACCCTACCACGGCTCAAAGGAGTCGTGCAAACAGGTGGTGGTTGGGTGCAGTCCCGAAGCATTTGGAGGCAGTGACGGTTAGACAGGATTCGTCTCTCCCGGTATTGGGGGTTGACATCGCGCTGTGTCTAGGAGAGCCATTACACGAGTAGTCCCTGGCCAGGGCAAGCGAGATATACTGGTAGGTTTCCAGTGTTATCTCAGGGTGTTTTGGGCTTCACTCCGACACGACTTGTACCGCTATTGGGGGACTGACGTTTTACCGCCCCCTAGGCCCGCCATGCGATGTATCAGACGAACAGACCGGACTGTACGGAGAATGTCACATTCAGACTCAGTAGGAGTTCAGATGGGGTTTCACCTCGTCAGCCTTCTTGTCGACATCTACCTGGGGACCGTTACGCACAGCTAGTGCCGCTTGCGGTCTGTGGTTAAACCCACTGCCAGCGTAGTGTCGAGTCTTTAGAGTCCCACACAGAGGGTATTCGCCTCTGGGCAAAACAGAGTAGAGGTCGCATGGTTTTGCGACAGGGTTCGTTCTCATCCGCGCACTTGTGCACGTTTGGAGTCCGGACGGATATTACCAGTGGGCTCTGGTTTGAGCCGGATGCTGGTATAGTATTTGGGGTTGCTTTTATCTCTTAGTATTCATATTCCTCGGAACAAGAATGCAGGTGTGTATGCACAGTTATTTGAGGAGGAGGAAGATGACTTTCATTAGGGTTTCGGAACGGGTGCGTATGCACAGTTGACAGTCGTCTTTTTCCAAACCATAATGGATTTGTATTATATCATTTAATAATATATAATAAAATGAAATTGTGTCATGGTTAGTTTTTGTTGACTTGTTGACCATGGTTGACTTGTTGACCATGGTTGAACATTTGACTACCATCATTACAAATGCAAGATGCTTTTTCATTCTTGCTTTTTCATTTAATGTTTGTAATGATATTAGTCATTCCTAAACTTTCCATCAAACCTTTTTCATTTTGATTATTATTATTATTTGATTATTCTTTTTTCTTTTGTTATGGTTGCAAAAGGAAAAGAGAGGCTCATTCTATCATATTCACTCTCTCTCTTCACTTCATCTTCTTCTTCCTCTAGCCAAGAGAAACCTTCTCATGTGTTGAGAATCCTTCTCTTGAAAAACAAAAGCAACCCTTAGACACTCTCTACTCACTCTAGGATCAAGGGTTTAGCAAGCCGGCGATTCTAGTTTACTCCAAGTACGAGAAAGAGCCCAAAGGTCGAGCCTTCGAGGTGGATCTATCTTCGGCAAGAAGAAGGCGACGAGAAGAGAACCATTCAAGCTTCTACAAAGAACAAGAAAGAAGAACAACAACAAGAAGAGAAGGAGTTCAAGTTTAGGTATAACCATCCTCCATAGTAGCTAACTCTCTTTAGCTTGTTAACTAGTTTTAGTTTAGACAACGATCCCGACATAGTTTAGTCCATGTTGCCTCTTGCGATAAAAATTCGTTTTTTATACCGTTTCCGCCTCCCCGTAAGTACCGGGGGTCGCAATATGGACTTACATAAGAAACAGTCAACGTCGATATCGGCATAATACAGAATGAGCTAGGGGCAGTTCTCCATATGGTCCTGTTTCAACCCCAGTGGTGAATGTTGTTGTTCCAACCGGAAACGGCTTCAAACTGTTGTGAAAGGCCAAACAAAATTCTCCCACCGCAATATTGGAGGAATCTCCGCAACCCATGGAGATCCCACGAGAGTGGATACCAGTTCACTCCCTAAAACAACTTTCCTCGTCTATATATAAGGTGTGGAAGCAGGTGAATGGAACTCATCCCAAGACGGATCCTGATACAGTGGTTCCTTCCAAAACTAAAGCGGTTTTTCACAAAAAAGAGAGGCTCAATAAAGCTCAAGTTCCCGAAGTAAACTCCAAAGGGCAAAACTCCAAATACCCCAAGCCTGGGGGCGTGGTAGTTCACATAGTATATGTGGTGAATTCCAAAGGCGAAGTTCGAGCTTCTACTAGTCACCGACCTCAAACTCGGTCCCTGACAAAAGTTCAATTGCAATGTGAGAAGCTGTAGGAGATGCACACTCAGGCGACAGCAAACGGTAATCCACCGCCTAAGGAAAATCTCGAGGGCGTACCCGAAGAAAGAATAGAGAAGGAGTCGGATATTGATTTCCTAAAGCGCGCTCTGAAAAAGGGAGATACAAAAGCGGCAGAAATATCCACTAAAATAAACCAGATGGGCCTTCTGATTCAGAATATGGCTGGAATGATGGTTCAATCGGAACCACTGACAAATGAACCGCCGGTAGTCGATCTTAAAGATAAGGATGACATTTCAAATTCTCTGCAAATCTCATCAACGACTGATGAGGAAATGATTCCTAAAAGAAAAGCTGGCCACATATATCGCTCAATGAATCAAAAATCACTATGCCAGTGAAGTATCAAATAGGCCAATCAAGACTGATCGACCGTATATGACGTGCTCCGATCAAATACAGTATCCGCCTGAATACAGACTTCCGACTCCACTTATACAAAGGAACCGGGAATCCTCACCAGCACAACACGTGATTTAAATCCATGTGCGGTAACACTGGAGAGAATGATATACTACTCCTCCGACAGTTCGTCGGCAGTCTGGCGGGCATCACCTTCGTATGGTATGCGAAACTCCTAAATAATTTCGTGAAGAGCTTTGACGAAATGGATACGCTCTTCTGTCAGGGATTCGCTAATAAGAACGAACATACTACCGTGACGGCGCTGGTCAACGAAAGAGTTAGACCGAATGAGACTAAGGTTCAGTATGTTACCCGATGGCGAAATCTCTGGTTAAATACAAGCAACGCATCGATGAAGTTGCATCCATGGGAATGCTCATGGCCACCCTCGACCCAAATTCAAAGGCGTCCTCGTATATGGCCCTCTTCAAGCCGACGACCTTTCAAGAACTCATGGATAAAATGGCTCGATTGGATCAAATGGGTCAAGACACTTTCTCATCCGATGATAACGAGTAAAAAAGCGGAGGCGAGATGGAATTTGTCGCCTACGCTCAACAAAAATAAGCGGCTCTGAAGCAACCTGTCGCCAAAGTAACAACGACATGGATACTCGTTCCCCCCGAGATATACACAGGGGGCATATTTCTCACTGGCGGAAGAATCTCTATGTAGAATGGTCCTTTCTTCTCAAAGGACAGGAAGGATATTAAGAGTCCTACAAACAGGTCCTACAATCTAGTAGAATACTCCGCTAAAAAAAAAGGTACGTCCACAAGCAAAATGGGCACGGTTGAAAACCCGAAAGGGCGCCGTGAGTAAAAACAACGGGACTGTTGGCGAGCTTATGAAAACCCGGAAGGGCGCAATCTCGTTTAAAAAAACGGTACGTCCGCAAGCAAGATGGGCACGGATGAAAAGCCGAAAGGTCGCCGTGAGTAAAAACAGCAGGACTGCCGGCGAGCTTATGAAAACCCAGAAGGGCGCAACCTCGTTAAAATAAATACACATACGAGATCCTCACGACTTGTGAGAAGAATCCCCCTTGTGAGACCCTCATGGCTTATAAGATTCAAAAGCCTTAGGTTACAGGGATCTAGACATGTTCTTAAGCTGTCATATCTCTCAAATTACCCTATCGGCGGTCCATATTAACCCTTGTATACAATCTATGGGCACGAATAAATACTTCATTGCCAAGTTCTATAAATGACAAGAAATGTCCCCATATGGTGAATAACACTTGTAGGTCCTCTCGACTTATAAGGAGAAAACACTCTTGGAAGATCTTTACGACTTACAAGAGAATACATCACTTAGGAATCCCCACGATTCTTAAGGAGAAAATACGCCTACGAGATCCTCACGACTCGTAGGGAGAAAACCCTTTATGAGACCCTTACGGCTCATCAAGTCAAAAGTCTTAGTCGACAGAGCCCTAACCCTGTCTACTAAGCCACCTTTGTCCGAATCGGCAGGGGCAAATGATGATTCGCTCCTGGCACTATTTCAGTTGTAACGATGCTAATACTTAAATCGGTATCAAATTCCAAGTCCTCTCAAGGAAAATAATGAGTCGCTCCTGGCAATATCCCAGTTGTAGCGATACAGATGCCTAAACAGGTGTCAAACTCCAATTCAACCTCTCCGGAAAATGCCGCCCCTACAGCCACCTGATGAAGAAGGGAACCCCTTTCGTCTGGGATCGTAAATGCCAGAACGCGCTAGACGAAATCAAGCAATACCTCTAGAATCCGCCGGTGCTGACCGCTCCAGTCAAAGGAAAGTCCCTCATCCTTTACACAACGGCCCTTGAAGGTTCTTTAGGCGTGCTATGGGCATAGAAAAATGATCAAGGGAAAGAGAGAGCCCTCTACTATTTGAGTTAAGTTCTCTTGGGGGCAGAAAACAACTACTCCCCCATCGAAAAACACTGCCTGGCGTTAATCTTCACGATAACGAAGCTCAGACACTATGCGTTGGCGCATGAGGTCCATCTCATATCGAAAGTGGACCCTCTCAAATATTTGGTGTCAAGAGCCATACTAACGGGACGGCTCGCTAAATGGGCCCTACTCTTAATGGAATTCTCGAATAACATACCGACCTCTCAAGGCAGTGAAAGGCCAGGCCATCGCCGACTTCCTCGCTGAGCATCCGATACCTGCCGATTCACCCCTAAATTGTGAATTGCCGGACTAGCATGCGTTTGACACGATTGACGGAGAGAAAGGAGGGAGTGATACCCGATGGGAACTCTATTTCGATGGAGCATCTTCCATGAAGAAGAGAAAGCACACCACCTCTATAATCAAATCGGGGGTAGGCCTTATCTTCGTGACTCCACAAGGAGGGATAATACGCTTTGCCTTTTACTTGACAGAGCCGAGGACAAACAATGAAGCAGAATATGAGGCTTTGATAGCAGGTCTTGAGATCGTTGTCGACATGGGAATCGAAGACCTCCTCATATACGGAGACTCCCAGTTGGTCGTTAGTCAAGTAAACAATGACTATCAAATGTGCAAACCAGAGTTGGTGAAATACGGCGAGAGAGTGCAGCAACTGCTGACTCAAATCCCCTCCTACATTCTGGAAAGCATACCGCGTACAGAAAATAGCAAGGCGGATGCATTAGCCAAACTTGCCAAAGAACTAGCCGACGAAAACCTCGATGACGTAAGGATTGTTGTACAAAGCCGTCGGGTTCTTGCACCAGCGGAAATATCTCCAGAGTTGTCTGAAGAAAAGGAAGTGACCAAGCAAACAGCTCTACAAATAGAGGGCCAAGAAAAGGTTGAGAATTGGAGAGAAGTCTTTATAGACTACTTCAAATCCCATCGAACACCTGAAGATGCATCTTCAAGACATCAGCTCATGAAACGAGCTCTTTCTTTCGCCTTCGTCATTGATACTCTATATAAGAGATCGTTCGACTCTCTGTGGCTGAGATGCCTGGGACCGGAAGAAGTAAGGAGAGTCGTCCAAGAAACCCATGACGGACTTTGCGGTTCTCATCAAGCCGGGCCGAAGATGAAGCTAAAGATAAAAAGATGGGCTACTATTGGCCCACGATGATTCAGGACTGCCTCGAGTACGCAAAGCGGTGTCACTCGTGCCAAATTCACGGAGACTTCATCCATCAGCATCCAAACCTACTACATCCAACAGTGGCTAGTTGGTCATTCAAAATGTGGGGAACCGACATAATTGGGCCCATCGAACCAGCGTCATCCGGAGGGCATCGGTTCATATTGGCAACAACCGATTATTTCTCCAAGTAGGCAGAAGCGGTACCGTTAAGAGAAGTAAAGACGGAGAATATCCTCCATTTCTTCAAGACACACGTCATTTATCGGTTCGGAACTCTGCAACGGATTATCTCCGATAATGGACCGGCCTACAGAAGTCATAGAATCAGCCACTTCACACAGCAGCATAATATAGACTGGAGATACTCTTCGGTCTACAATCCACGAGCTAACGGTCTAGCAGAGGCTTTCAACAAAAGCTTGACGAAGATCATAAAATAGACGGTGTCCAAAAATAAGAAGGATTGGCATAAAAGACTGCATGAAGCTCTCTAGGCATATCGGACCACGTTTAAGACGGCCACGAACACGACGCCATTCGCGTTGGTGTTCGGCGCAGAAGCGGTACTCCCCCTCGAGATAGAGCTACCCTCTCTACGAGTGGCGGTTCATTGTGAGCTAACAGACGAAGAGAATGCTCATCTTCGGCTTGAGGAGCTCGACGCCCTCGATGAAACTCGTCTCATGGCACAGCAAAACTTGGAGGCTTACAAAGTAAGGATGACGCGTTCATACGAAAGATTGAATAGGACGAGGACATTCCGCCAAGGCGAACTCTTACTAGTTGTCAAAAGACCTATGATTCCCAATCGTGCCAAACGAGGAAAGTTTGAGCCGAACTACGAGGGCCCGTACATCATAGACAAAGTCTACCAAGGTGGGACTTACTTGCTCATGGATATGCATGGCGAAAGACCCTTCAGGCCAATAAACGGCCGGTTCCTGAAAAAATACTACGCCTAACGAGTCACGACCTATGTTAACGATAGATGACGACACCCATGTCCGCTCGCTATCTTCCCAAGCCCAAACTCTGTAAGTGGTATCCAGCAAAACCGTTTTCTCAAAATGGCAACAACGGACCGAAATGTACCTAAACTAACAACGGACCGAAACGTCCCTAAACTAACAACGGACCGAATCGTCCTAAAACTAATAACGGACCGAAACGTCCCTAAACTAACAATGGACCGCAATGTCCTTAAACTATCTACGGACCGAAACGTCCTTAAACTACTATAAACCACGGCATCCTCAGGCTGACGTAAAAAAAACGGTACGTCCATAAGAGAAATGGACATGGATGAAAATCCGAAAGAGCTCCATGAGTAAAACAGCAAGCCTATCGGCGAGTTTGTGAAAATCCGAAAGGGCGCAGACTTAAAAAAAAAAAGGGTACGTCTACAAGCGAAATGGGCACGGATGAAAACCCGAAAGGGCTCCATGAGTAAAACCAGCAGGGCTACCGGCGAATTTATGAAAACCTGAAAGGATGCAGACTCGTAAAAAAAATTCGTTCATGTACACTTGCAGGGCCCTCTCGATCTTGTAAGAAGAAAATACCTGCGTGAGATCCTTATGACTCACCAGGGAGCAACACACTTATGGATCCCTACGATTCCTAAGAAGAAATTACACTTACGAGATACTCACGACTCGTAAGGAAAACCCTCTTATGAGACCCTCACGGCCTATAAGATTCAAAAGCCTTAAGCTATAGGGATCTGAACCTGTTCTTAAGCCATCATATTTCCCAGACTGCCCTACAAGCGGTTCAATATCGACCCTTGTATACAATCCATGGGCACAAATAAACGTTCCCCTACCCAGTTCCACCAATGGCACGGGATGTCCTCATGTGGTGAAAGAAGCTTGTAAGTCCTCTCGACTTATAAGGAGAAAACACATTTGTAAGATCCTTACGACTTATAAGAGAACACACACTTAGGAATCCTCACGATTCTTAAGGAGAAAATGCACTTACAAGATCCTCACGACTCTTAGGGAGAAACACCTTCATGAGACCCTTACGGCTCATGAACTCAAAAGCCTTAGTCGACAGGGTTCTAACCTTGTTTGCTAAGCCGCCTTTGTTTAAATCGACAAAGGCAAATGATGATTCGCTCCTGGAAATATCCCAGTTGTAGCGATGCTGATGCTTAAATCGGTAACAAATTCCATGTCCTTTCAAGGCAAATGATGATTCTCTCCTGGCAATATTCTAGTCGCAGCGATGCTGATGCTAAGATTGGTATCAGGTTTTGAGTACCATACTCGCAACAAAATCGGCGAGCCAAAAATGCATATGAAATAGCCGAAATGATGGGGCAACTCGCAAAAAAATCGGCAAGTAAAATATATGCATATAAAAATAGCCGAAATGTTTAGGCAACTCGCAATAAAAAGCAGCGAGTAAAAAGAAAAAATAGCCGAAATGATTGGGCAATCACGACTTTCGCGATATAAAAAGCTGAAATGATAGAGCATCGCGGAAGGAAATAAAAAAATGATGAAACTTTTGCCCTACAGGCGAGTCCATACTGACCCCTGCATACAATCCATGGGCATAAACGAAAAGGAAACCACATGTCCCCCACCAGACCCTGTCAAAAGGGAAAGTCAGAGCTCGACAGCAATATCTGCATACCAGAAGACCAACAACGGTGTTCCTCCTCATGCCAGCAGGGCACGGACGCGACACCACCAATCATAGCTACGGCACAATTCCTAGTTCTAAGACTCCGCGGTTCATAGACAATCTAAAGTCATCCCGACACCGTAGAAAGTGGGGTACGTCAGCAAATGACCCCATCACGGATACATGTCATCCCTTGACCTCCCTGTCGTCAAGCAACGCTTCGACTCGGATACATGTCAAACCCGGACCTCCCTGTCGTAAAGCAATGCTTCGACTCGGATACATGTCAACCCCTGACCTCCCTGTCGTAAAGCAATGCTTCGACTCGGATACATGTCAACCCCTAACCTCCCTGTCGTAAAGCAATGCTTTGACTCGGATACATGTCAACCCCTGACCTTCCTGTCGTAAAGCAACGCTTAGACTCGGATACATGTCAAACCCTGACCTCCCTGTCGTAAAGCAATGCTTCGACTCGGATACATGTCAAACCCTGACCTCCCTATCGTAAAGCAACGCTTCGACTTGGATACGTGTCAAACCGTGACCTCCCTGTCGTAAAGCAACGCTTCGACTCAGATACATGTCAACCCCTGACCTCCCTGTCGTAAAGCAATGCTTCGACGCGGATACATATCAACCCCTGACCTCCCTGTCGTAAAGCAACGCTGACCTCCCTATCGTAAAGCAACGTTTCGACTCGGATACATGTCAAACCCTGACCTCCCTGTCGTAAAGCAATGCTTCGACTCGGATACATGTCAACCCCTGACCTCCCTGTCGTACATGTCAACCCCTAACCACCCTATCGTAAAGCAATGCTTCGACTCGGATACATGTCAAACCCTGACCTCCCTGTCGTAAAGCAATGCTTCGACTCGGATACATGTCAAACCCTGACCTCCCTGTCGTAAAGCAATGCTTCGACTCGGATACATGTCAAACCCTGACCTCCCTGTCGTAAAGCAACGCTTCGACTCGGATACATGTCAACCTCAGACCTCCCTGTCGTAAAGCAATACTTCGACTCGGATACATGTCAATCCCTGACCTCCCTGTCATAAAGCAACGCTTCGACTTGGATACATGTCAAACCCTGACCTCCCTGTCGTCAAGCAATGCTTCGACTTGGATACATGTCAACCCCTGACCTTCCTGTCGTAAAGCAATACTTCGACTCGGAGACATGTCAAACCCTGACCTCCCTTTCGTAAAGTAATGCTTCGACTAGGATACATGTTAACCCCTGACCTCCATGTCGTACAACAACGTTTCGACTCGGATACATGTCAAACCCTGACCTCCCTGTCATAAAGCAATACTTCAACTCAGATACATGTCAACCCCAGACCTCCCTGTCATAAAGCAACGCATTGACTCGGATACATGTCAAACCCTGACCTCCCTGTCGTAAAGCAATGCTTCGACTCGGAAACATGTCATCCCCTACCCCCCCCCCGCCGGAGCAATGCTCCGTCTCGGAAATACATCAATCCATGATCTCCCTGTCGTAAAGCAGTGCTTCAACTCGGAAATAAGTCAACACACGAACCTATAAAAAGAAAGTTGTAACATTTCAGAAAAAATAAAATATTATTTTTGGGAATTTTTATAATTAAATAATAAAATATTGAATAGGTATAATTAAATACCGATAAATTGGGAAAAAATTTGGAAAATTATGGAAATTACTAAAAAGAGGGTATTTTATGTGATTTAAGCAAATTATGAGAGTTTATGATTTATTTGACACTAATTTTGTGCTAATCGCGATTAAAAATCGCTAATCGGACTTTAAGCGTGTTTTGTGCACTTGTCATTTTTTTAACACTTGTTACATTTTTCCTACATGTTTTGGGTGTATGATTATTGTTTTGGGTTTACTATTGCAAGGAGAAGAGAAGAAAAGAAAAGAAAAGAAATATGATTAAAGAATGGAGGGATGAGCATGAGAGAGAGTGAGAGGGTAAGGGGTCAAACCAAGGACCAAGCTCCCATTCCCACTTCACTCTTCACCATTTTCTCTCCTCTCCTCACTCACTTGGTGCTGCTGCCTCCTCTCTCCCCTTGTCTCTCTACCTCCTCAAATCATCACAATAAACCCATTAAAACCCCATCCCATTTTCATGAATTTTGTGCACAAGCTCACAAGCTACACTTTGGACCAAGAAACTTGCATTTTGGACACTTGGGGGCAACTCAAGAAAATTCTTGAATTGCCAAATAAGGTATTCTCTTAACCATTAGCCTAGTATTTCCATTGTTTTTACATCCATATTAAATTAGAACCGATATTGTGTGGTTTTGGGAAGTTTAAAAACTTGAGTTGAGAATTAGGGTTTTAGTTGAACCCAAAAGCGAAATTAAGGCTAGTAGAGGATACACAACCCCTGCGGTGATTAATTGGAGACCTAAACCAGAGACTAGAACCCATTTTAGAGGACTTAGAAAACCCGATATCGGAAGAATTTTGGATTCTGTGAGTGTATTATGAAATCTGCCAACACCCGGAGCCTCTGAAAATTCTTTAGCAAACACAGAGTGATGTGCAGGCAACCTGGAGTGTACCACCAAAGCCCTAGCCCCTAACCATCAACCCTGGCCGCAAATTAAATCTTTCTGTCCGCAATTTGCGGCCAGAGCAGTGAGGAAGTGGTTCGTTTTTATTTCAGGGCCTTATCTCCAGTAAATTAGACCCTTGGCATATGCAAAATTGTCTAATTTGACCTAGGGTAAAATCTGGGATCATTTTCTTGTGTTGGTGCATTGTTTTACAACTTGTTTTAACATGGATTTTGGTATTTGATATTTCGTTTCCGTCGTGTGGCGTTTGAACGTCAACGACTAGGGTTATTGTTCGTGTTTGCATACGAGGCTATAGGTTTTTACCTATGAGCGTAGCGTGTGCCGTTTTTGGTTTTCCGATGTGATTTTAATGCGCATTTAAGATTGTGTATATGTGTAGGTACCCTACGTGATGTCGAGACGTTGAAGATGAAGATGGCGACATTGGCATCGGCACATAAGAAGCAAGGTGAGTAGATTTATATCTACGGGGAGAAGTCGGGTGGATGGCGTATAGCACCCCCGCAAAGTTGTAAGAAATTATATGATGGGATACGATATATATACCTATATATGTTAGGATGTGATATGAGCCTTAGCAAGAAAGCTTTAGGAGGTTAGGGGTTAGTGTTAGCGAGTATGGATGAAAGGACTCTAGTCGATTTCTTAGTCCCGAAACCCTTGGGTAAAGATTTGCATACATGCACATACACATACTCGGATACTTTGACTTCCTTGTGTGTATTGGGGACATATTTATATTTGTATTCCTATACTTGGATGACGAGAATGTTATATGATATTTGGGAATGAGTCGATCTGATCGGGCATAATGCCGTGAGATATTTAGTGCGCGACCGAGATATGTCATGATGTTATAGCGGGTCGTTGGACGAAGATACTATGTTGATGATATACTATGATAGTTGACGAGTTATATATCGAGATATGAGATATGATATATTAAGATATTATAATGGATCGCTTGGGCGATGTATACTCCTATATGATGATAAGTATGGATGACACCGGATTGTATGAGGCTGTAGATCAGTAGCCAGATCATGATTAGTGTCGATGATATTAGTAGTGTGCTAGACTTAGATCAGTACCCCCTGTTCATGATTTGTGATGATGTGGATATCAGATGAATAATAAGATAAATATGATATTTGACCCGTACCCAGATTTGGGATGCCGTACGATAGATTTACCGTACGAGAGATAGTTATGAGAATAGATCCGCACTCTTGACTCGATGATGTCATATTATTTATTGTATCGTATGTGATACTGTTGAGGCGGGATCACCGACTACTAAGTATGTATGTATAGATCAACTCAGACTTAGGCGGATTCGCTTACCCTTTTGACTGGGCTCGAGTCATACTCTTTTTCAAAAGTGGAAAATCGTGAGTATGTTTATATATCAAACTGCATGACTCGGATATTAGGAAGGTATATTTTCAGTGTTGCTGTTATCACATCACTTCCTATGTATTCATGATGTTTCATCGCACCGCATGCTTATATTGTGTTTTCATATGCCATTATTGAGATCATGCTGTCAGGACACCAGCACCATTACAGATGATGCGTATGTTCCATATACACTTACTTGCCGGCTCACACACATCATTATCGATAATTGCCATGTCACATACACTTTAGAGAAATTACTCATTGACATAGCTTGTTAACTGATAGTTCGACATGGTATTAGCGTACTCGTCTTTATATGCTAGATTAGACGTTGCAGTTATTACTTGCTACTGCATGCATATTATTATTCACTGTTTACTTGCTATTGATGTTTGGATTTCGGATTTCCATGAGATTTTCTGGATTTGGAAACCGCATGTGAAAATTTTATAAACTGATGTGTTATTTTAAAGAGAGAAAAATACGGTCTTCCTTGATATGATGTTTTCTCGGTTATGAGATAGATTTCGATACCCGATTCGAGGTGACGTAGGAACCATCTCGGGTACGTGGTGGACCCGGTATGGTACCCCGGGGCGAGATTGTTTATTCATGGTGGATGATGAGCCTGGCAGGGGCAGACTGCCTACCGGTGATTGCATTTGGACCTGGAGGTTATCCGGAGGATACCGACCAGAGTTACGAGATGCATATAGGCTGACCCGTACTGCCGGAGCCCGCGGGCCGATCCCGCAGATGATACGGAGCCTGAGATTTATGAGGATTTACGTGCCGATGCTAGCCACAGATTTATTTTTTGTGTCGATACTTGACACTGACTTCTTGTAATACCCTAGTTCATTTATACCAATTCCAGTTCCCTTATTTCCTTATTTGTGGTATTTTCTTGATTTATTGTATTTTGGGTGCGAATGGTATTTTTCATTTTACATTGCATTCGACTCGACCCGCTTGCTGGAAACCTGTTTGAATCATATTTATGAACCATCCTGACTTGTTGCATAGACACGTGTATTTTCATGTTTAGTGCAAACTGGCATTTTATTTGGCATTGCATCTTTACCATATAACATTTTAAGTCACAGAAAATAATTTAAAAATACATAGCATGGCCTGCTCGATACCCCTAACCCCGTAGTAGCATCCGTGCATCTTGTTCTAGTCCCGTTCAGTGAAACGGGCGTGTTTGGATGACTACGCGCATGTATGTGCATCCAATCTTGGGGGTATGCATTTTCGTTACCCGAGCATTCATTTTGAAATTTGGACGTCGCATATATTTTTCATATTTTAAAACTGAAATTTTAGACCCGACCTGGACGTGTTTGAAATATTTTGTATATCGCCTAAATTCAAATTTATTTAATATTTATTTTAAATTTTACATTAAAATTTCGTTAACAGATTTTATTTTAACTAACAAACTAAAACCTAAATAATCTTAACAAATAACTCTCTCTCTCCCTCTCTTCCTTTCTCTCTCTCTTTCTCTCTCTCCCCGCTGAACGCCAAGATCCTCTCTCCTCTCGTGCTTCTCTCTTCACTCGCGATCGCTGTAGCGATCTTGATGTGGTCACCTCCCTTCACGCTTACGGTCACCTCCCTTATTCCCTCAACTAATTCCCTAATAATAATCGTCGTCCTCTTCTTTATAAACCTAGAGCTTCCTCCATTGACCCATCATCAATTCTCAAACCCTAACCCTAAAGCTCATCACCTCAACTCCCTCAATCGAGCCTCCTCCTCCTCGTCACCTCCTCTTCACCAACTCAGCCACCTTCCTCCCTCTCCCCGAAGCACCCTGCACCCGAGAGCCCATAAAAACCCTGCACCACCTCACCTCGCCGACGACCCCTCCACTTCTCATCCCGTCGCCATCTCCATTCTTCCATCTCTTCTCTCCCTCTCCTCTATTCTCTTCTCCCTCATCAAACCAACACCAAACCCTAGCAATCAAACCTCATCGCCGGAGCTCCGTTCATCGCCGTTGACACCTTCACACCTCCCCTCTGCAACCACAAAACGCAACCACAGTGAGCATCACTCCCTATCCCTTCTTCTTCCTCCTATTCTTCCTTTCTCTTCTTTCTTTTCTTTTCTTTGATTCTTGTGATCTGTTTTCCGTAGTTCGCCGGAGCCGGGATCGACGCTGACGATCCAGACGACGTATCTAGACTGCGTGATCACCCTCGTGCGTTATTTGGACCCGTTCCGTGTACCGTGCGTGCGTTGCGACATTTTGCCGACGTCGGACGTATCGTACATATCTGTTTCTTGATCCGTCTAGGCAAGTTTATCTTGCTACATGCTACATTACTTTACATACATCTAATTTAATAAATATAATACTGGTATTTCAAATTATGCACCCCATGTTTTACTTTTACAGTTTTTTCGACATCCGTCTGCATCCGTACGTGTTACTTTACATCTAGCGCATGCAAACCTATCTCATTACATACTATATTACAATATACTGTACCCAATGGAATATTTACATCTCATATTGCTTAGTTGTACTTCCCACATTACCCTTTTATAGTTTTACTGTTTTCAGGATACCCGTTTGCATCCATCTCATTTAAAATATATACAACTGCATTTATAGATCACATTAATTCATATTATTATTGTATTAACACCCCATGTTTAATAAGTGCATCCTAATTATTATCGGAACTATAAGTGTAACCCTAATCGATAATTGTGCATCCATATCATTGATTTTATATCAATTTGCATACCATGTCACATTATATCATTTTATTGTTATATTAGTACTCCATACTTGATTTTGTGCACCCATACTTATTACAGTTTGATCATGAGCACCCACTTGATACATGTATACTACTTGCCATGATCTGATACACCATTACTTGACCTGACTTGATACTTGTACACTACTTGACATGACCTGATATGTTACTACTTGACTTGTTACCTGATCCCGTTTCTAATGCCGACAATCCTGACCTGTTGTCCCGATGGACATATCCTGCTGTTTGTATCAACAAACCTGTTCCTGCTTGATTCCTGTGTTGGCATTAGTCTCAGATTTATCAATACATGACTTGAACACATAACTTGGGGGTATGGGGAAATCAATGATGAAACCTGACTTGTAACTCGACAGTTCGATACCTTTACTAATCAGTTTACGGGCTAGGACAGCCCCGGGATGATGATGCTGACATCATTCGTCTTTACATACTACCTTTTACTGCCTAACGACACGTCTCGGATTCAGCCCGAGAGTCTTTGATCGTGGTCCCGGGCATGCACGGGATACTATTGAGTTACATCGATGATTCATTAAATTGATTTCAAGAACTTGAGAGTAGTTAACCCAGTAGACCAGTTTAGATTACTCACTGCACATCACCAGTGCCTTTATCCTTCACTGCCCTTATTTATGTTACTGTTATACCTTATTTACCGTTCATACTCGTACCTGCATGTCTTGCTACTCCTTGATTTTATTATTGTTTGATATTATGACGCACTGACGTCTGGGTTTTGCATGGCCCAGATCCTTTACCTTTGCTGCAGGCCGAGCAGGAGTATTTCAGTGAACAGGCCGAGCAGTGAGGACCTGTATTAGTTTAGTTCAGTTCTTTTCAGTATTATTTTATTCCTGATGTGATCCCGTATTTTGGGACGTACATTCCAGATTATTATTCTTTATTTGATCTTTTGCTTCCGCATTATTTTATTCTTGACTCGTTATTCCGGCTCATGGACATGTATTAGATAGTTGTTCATTATTTCTACTGTTCTTGATATCTCTAAACAGCCGTAATGTGACTGTGGAAGGATCTTTCCTATCCACAGGTAGTATGGTTGGCACTGTCACATGCCTATCTTAGCGCACTCTGGGAAGCGGGGCGTGACACTTCTCTATTGATTTCATGATGTATTCTGATTCCATTCATCATGCATTCATACATCATATATATGATATGTTGCTATCTGAGGTACTGACACGAGCATGTAGTATTACACTTATACATAGATGGACCAAGATGTTTATTTGAGGACATTACTTGATATGACCAAAGATAGCGTCATGCATGCGATTTCTACTCGTAGATGTTTTCTACTTACGAGTTAGCAACTCACTCCCGTTGTGCCACAGTTTCTTGCAGGCTTTGCCGTACAGGTTTCATTACGGTTTTGCTGGCACACTGCTTCCATTCCGGGTGATTTGCTTTGGTAGGTGTTTCGCCCAATCAGAGCAAAGATCTGTTGAAATTCAAAATTCAAAATTTTGAAGCAACGCTTCAAATCTTGGGCGCAACGCGCCACATGTCAGGCGCTGATACGTCAGCGCAGCGCCCAAGAAGGCGCGCCCAATCAGAGCAAAGCTCTATTTTAAGCAAAATTAATGGAAGCAACGCTTCAGTTGCGCAAGCACTGCGCAGCGCGACACGTGTCAGCGCAGATGCGCTAGCGCAGTTGCGCTGCGCTGTGCGCTGCGCGACACGTGTCAGCGCAGATGCGCTAGCGCAGTTGCGCTGCGCTGTGCGCTGCGCGACACGTGTCAGCGCAGATGCGCTGCGCTGTGCTCTGCGTGACACGTGTCACGCGCTGGGGCATTTGCACCAAACGGAATTAAGATTTTAAAGAAATCTTTCTGTTCTTGTTAAAACAAGAAGATTCCCTTCTGTAAAACAGAAGCCCTTGGATCAAAGATCCAACGATGGGGAAAATTCCCCAAATCACTCAGAGAAAGATCTCTTTAACAAATTTAACTAATTTATGGGCACTATAAAAAGGACCCTAAGCCTCAATTCAAAGGCATCAATATTTTCTGAAAAAAAAAGAGAGAACTCTGAAGAAATTCCTCAAGAACAAAAAGGTAAAAACCTTTAGAAAAAAAAGAGAAAGTTCTCTCATGAACAGATCATAGATCTAAAAAACAAGATCAATGATCTTTAATAAAAAATAAATAAAAAAATAGTGCTTTGCACTTTTATGAACCTTTGGTTCTTTGAGATAAGAAAAACAAGAAAAACTTATCTTTTCTTTGATCTAAATTAGATCAAGAAATCAAATAGTGCTTTGCACTTCTGTTCTTGAATCTAAAAGATTCTTAAATCATAGTGCCTTGCACTTGCAAACTGTGCTGTTGCGCTCCTGGATTGGCGCAAGCCACCAGAGCGCGCCACGTGTCAGCAGCGCAGGCGCAGCGCATTAGCGCAGCGCACTGCGCGACACGTGTCAACACTACAAGCGCTTGCGCTCTCTGATTGGCGCAAAGCGCCTGACAAATGCAAGGCATTTCTTAAAGGGCCAGGCCCAAATCAAAAAGACCTAGCAGGCCAAAATAAATTGCAAAGCAATAAAAAGGGGCAGAGCCCAAGTGAAATTGATGCTCTGCATCTTTTATGGGCAGAGCCCAAACAAAAAAAAATAGAAGTAATGCAATGCATTATTTAAGTGTGGGCAAAGCCCTAGCACAGGTCTAATAGACCAAAAATAAATAAGGGTGTTGAACATTTTCAATTGGACTTAGCCTAATTTTGGCCGTAAGTCCTCAAATTAAATTGACTGAGCACAGCTGTTCTCTTAAATTAATTTATATCCGGTTCGAGGGTACATCTCCGAACTCCTCTGACACCCATCGTTGTAATCCTTCAACGACGTCAGAGAGGTGACGGGTCCCGACGACCACACATCAATACGGACTGCGGGGTCCTTAAACTCGTGGACCGGAACGTCCTTAAACTAATGTTGGACCGAAACGTCCTTAAACTAATGTCGGACCACCACGTCCCTAAACTGGAACATGGACCACCACGTCCCTAAACTGGAGCATGGACCGCAACGTCCCTAAACTACCTATGGACCACTACGTCCCTAAACTGGAACAATAGAGCCTCCAAATGCTCTTTTGCCGGATCTAAACGATCTCATTTAAGTTGATCTTAGCCCCCAAACACGGCTAACGTATCCTTAAACATTCAAACGGACTATAAAACTCCAAATCAACCTTGGTTCAAGGGTACATCTCTGAACTCCTCTGACATCTGCCGTTGTAATCCTTCAACGACGTTAGAGAGGTGACGAGTCCCGATGGCCAGATATTAAATGGATTATCACGTTAAGTTGATCTTAGTCTCAAACAGGACTATCGTATCCTTAACGAACGTTTAAGTTGATCTTAGTCGCAACGCGACTAATGCATCCTTAAACTAAAAACATCAAGCCCAAATCTAAGTAAATACGGAATTGGACTAATCCACGTCCTACGGGCGACGGCATTACTCAGTCTCCGTATACAATCCACGGGCAACCACAAACAAAACAAACACACACGACACGAAGTGAATTCTGGAGAAGGAGAAAGTTTTTACCGCGATGCGGTAGCGTAATTAACTGCAGGGGCTTGCGCCTGTAGGGAAGAGTGTCCACACAATCAAAAACCCCTCAAGCGAGGGGGAATCTGACGAAGTCTGCTACATCGGCCGCATCCGTCTAAACCTCCGATACACGGTGCCATAAATCAACTTGGCATCTTCGGAGAGGTGGACGAATAAAACCAAATAGCATCTGCCCCGAATCTCAGCGTCAGGACACCGCGGTCTTGTGCGCCGTCTTTTGGAGGGGAACAGATTCTGGCACGCCCGGTGGGACCTTTTCCTCTTTCCACTCCACACTTCGTGTCTCGTCTTCGCGAACCAATCGCGGTTTGTTAATGGTTGCCTTTGGATTTCAAGTTACTAAGATTTGGTCTTTTGCCTGGCGCAGAACTCAAGATTCAATAGCCTCTAATTGCACCAACTGCTCGAAGTGCCACTGCAACAGACGCTCCACCTCACCAGGAGGTGTGGTATATGGGCCCCAAGCGGCTTCCTTCCTCGCTCTGCCGATAGACCAGGTGACCCAAGACACCACTGGCCTGTTCTTCGGGACCATGATCCCACCTACAAGCTTCTCTGCACCAATACCTGCACCAGAAGTGAACAAGAAGTCGGTCTTCGACCGGCTCACTGCTACGACGACCCCTGTCAACGGGTCGCCCACTACCAAACCGACAGCCTCTGTTTTCAACAGGCTAAATCAGAACTCTAAATTGGCTGTCCCAAGGAAGGCAATAACTTCTGCTCCAGAAGTCGTCAAGGCGGCTTCCCTTGTCAGAGAGTCAGTCTTTCCAAGACTGACGGTTCCTGCCCCTGCCCGAGGATCTGTCTTCGACAGGTTAAATATCACCCCTCAAAAGACAACCTCAGTCTTTAAGAAGTTAACACCGGCGGCGCCTCATTCGGGCAGGGGGCAAAAAGAAGATGTCTCAATCCCCAAGCCAGTCCCAACGTCTCGTCATGCTCGACGTCGCCATTGGCAGCGAGTGAGGAAGGCAGGGGGCAATTCCCCCTCAGGGCTAACTCCACCGGCTCTAGTGGTGGAAGTCAACGCTGCTGTTCCAACTGGGAACAGCTTTGAACTGCTGAGGAAGGTACGGAAGAATTCTCCAACCGCTACACTGAAAAGATCTCCTCCGCCTGCGGAGAGAGAGTCCCAGAAACAAAGCAAGAACAGCCCCCTCAACGGCTGTCCTCAAGAATTTATAAAGTTTGGAGGAGGGTTCAAGACTCCGTGATCGACACGGATCACTCCCGTCAACGAAAGAAGATGAAGGTGCAAAAAGAAAAAGACCGTCCTATTAAACAGCAGAGGACAACGATCACCAAGATGCCCACTGCAACGGCCCCTTCAACTTCAACGGCCCACAAAAGAAGAAGGCCGGAGAAAACCCCCGCGCCCGCGGCAAATGCCAGAGGTGGTGAGTCTAAACGCCCTAAGTCCGGGGGCATGATAGTTCATACAGTTTATGTGGCATCGGGAAAGGAGGATAGCCGCATATCAACAGGTCATAGACCGCACACGAGTTCAGTGACCAAGGCTCAGGAGCAGCAGCAGAAGCTCCAAGAAATGATGAACGCTATGGCCGCACTTACAGGGCCAAAAGAAAACCCTGTAACGTCCTCGGATGAACGTCAGGAGGAAGAAATCGACGCTGAATTCCTTCGTCGGATATTGGAGAAGAAGGACAAAGAGGCTGCTGAACAAGCAGCCAACATACAGCGTATGGGCCTCCTCTTCCAAGACATGATAGGGATGATGATACAGCAAGATCCTCCGACCGAAGCGCCTCCGATCGTCCTTGGAGATGATAGGGAGAGACATCAAATCCTCCGCCAGCCCTATCAACAGCTAAGGAGGATACAATCTCTAAAGCTGATTTGGACGAGTACATAGCCCAACAAATACGGGTTCATCATGCGACCGAAGCAGCCGGCCAGGTCGTAAAAACGGTGCGGCCATATCCAAGTTGGTACGACCAAATCAAGTACCCGCCAGGTTACACAATTCCCAAGTTCCATGTTTACAAGGGGACGGACAATCCTCACCAGCACGTTGCCCAGTTCAGGGTGCTCTGCGGCAACACTGGTGGTGATGACAAGCTGTTGCTTCGCCAGTTTGTTGGAAGTTTATCGGATACGGCGTTCGAGTGGTACTCTGAGCTCCCGAACGACTCTATCAAAACCTTTGCGGAAATGGAGCTATTGTTTACTCAGCGTTTTGCAAATGCCTGTGAACGTACCCCGATGACAGCACTGATTAACGCCAGGGTAAAGCCAGGCGAGACGTGGGTTCAGTACGCTATACGATGGCGGAACTTATGGTCAAAGTGTGAGCAGCGCATTGAAGAAGCTCCCGCGGTGGGTATGTTTGTGGGAACCCTTGATCTGCAAGCAACCATCTCACAATTTATGATGTTTTTCAAGCCAACTACCTTCCAGGCCTTGATTGACAAACTAGCGCAAATGGATCAAATGGGCCATAAACCCCCTCTTCCAAGGCCGGACTCCCGAAAAGACAAAGGGAAGGGAAAAGCGATCATCGTCGCTAATGCTCAACAACAACCGAACAACTCGAAGCCGGTCGTGCGTCAAAATAATACGCGCCCGTACGTAGACCTTGAGGAAAGACTAGGACGTCCTTATTCCTTTCCCCGCGATAAAACGAGGAGGTTATTCGAGCCGGCGTTGCGCAACAGACTCATAATTCTGCCGGATCAAAAACGTCCGTTGCAACCAAGTGACGTCAACGAGCCCAACTACTGTCCTTATCATCGAGTACTAGGCAATCCGATCGAAGATTGCTACGTTTTCAAGAATTGGCTTGAAAACCAGTACCGACAGGGCAAGTTCACGTTATCTGACATATGGAAGGTGAATCCCCCGCAGCCCCACACCTCTAAGGGGATGAATACGCCGGGGGCAACATGCTCCGTCATTGAAGAAGCTCCTTGGGAGGTTGTATTATCAGCCAAGACAAAGAGGATGCTAAACGATCTTCAGACATGTCCAGCGATCAAGTGGAAGAACCCGTTAGAACCGCAGGTCATTGAAGGGATGTTGAAGCCACGTCCAACTCTAAAGACCGATGGTGGTGGTTCAAGCACTTGCAGCCAGCCGTCAAAATCTTCGAAAAAGAAGAAGAAGAAATCTAAGAAGCCCGTGAAGCCTGGCGACAAGCACACGGACTTACAAAAGCAAATTGACGCGCTGGATGAATACAACCAAAAGGCATGGACTCCCATTACGCTCCAAGAGTTCCTCAATCACGTCTTTCAAGAAGAAGATGAGGGAGAAAGTTCATCAGATGAATCCGAGGAATATGTGGCGAGTTATCATATTATTTCCCATTCGATCACGAACGATGAAGAGACTCCTTGTACCGAAAAGCTGGGGGCAGATCCTGAACCAAAAGTTTTGGGGCCATCAGATGAATGAATTGACGCATTCCTTAATGAAGCTCGGTTGAAAAGTAAAGCTGATCGGGAGCGCAAGGTGGCTATATTTGAAAGGGCCAAGCGCCAGCGACTTGATGAAGGAGCTGAGATGATCCCGTTGGAGCTAAACACCTTCGCTACCGACAAAAGCCAATTCAAGATGAGGAAAAAGTTTGCTAAGGCCATATCAATGGGCATGAAACTACCATCCTCTGAAGGAAACATCACTGGTGAAATGGAAACGCACCCCTCCTATTGCTTATATCATCAAAAGATTTCGCACCCCACTCAAGGGTGCAAAGCTTTCGATAGATGGTGGCAAGGATATGTTGCTCATAGACAACGCTTCAAGCGGGAGAAACGCAAAACTCGTCGGGAGCAAAGAAATACGACCGAAGGGCTTAAAAGAACTGCTGGCGATTGTTGCACGGTTAACACCGATAGATCACAAGTGCCTACATTCGGGAGTGATTCTGATGGAGAGCTAGAACTTGCCCCTCTCTTTAAAGAGTCCGCTTCGAGAAAAGAAGAAGAACCGAAGGTTTGCAAAAATATCCGGCTACGTAATCGCACGCTGCCCGAAAAGAACCTCGGACCCTCGAACAGAAAAGATAAAGGGAAATAAAAGGCCCCTGAAGATATCGTCTTAGATGACCAAGTGGTGGAGGAGCTAGCTGCCAAAGACCCGCCAAAGAAGGATAAGGTGGATTACAACGTCTTAGCGCATCTGAGGAAGCTACTCTCGCAGCTCAGCATTCTTGACGCCCTTTTGCTATCAAAAGAGGCGAGAGATTCGTTGATTAAGGCGCTTCAAGACCCAGAACAATTCCAAGCATGCCTGGCCGAGGAAAAGATGAAGGATGAATTGGAAGAAGTGCACACGGCCGATGTTACTTTTGGCGATGAAGACCTTCTACTTGGGACGTGCGAACACAATCGCCCTCTCTATGTCTCGGGATACTGCCATGATATAAAGATAGGCAAAATCCCGATCGATAACGGGTCGTCTGTTAACCTACTCAACGTGCGGGTGTTGAAGGAAATCTGCATGAGCGTCCAGCACCTTGCTCGGGACAAGATCACCAACTCCGGGTTCGACTCCCAATCGTCAAAGACTCTTGGATCTGTGATACTGACGCTACGCTTCGGGCTACTCGTCATGGACATTAAGTTCCACATCATAGACGCTAAGACATGCTACAACGCTTTGCTCGGCCGTCCATGGTTACACGAGTACAACATCATCCCTTCTACACAACATCAGTATATGAAGTATTTTAAGGATAGTTTCGAGTATACCGTGACGAGAGAACTGAACCCGTTCTCTGTGAACGAGGTCCGCAAATATGAAGACGCCAAATACTTCTTACCGGATTTCGAAGACACAGAGAAGTGTCACAAGCCGGAGAATAAAACTAACGCTACCATCCCTATCTTCGGCAGTGATACTGAGGAGGAAGAGGAGATAGTTTATTCGGGTCCGCCCCAACACAACAAGCCGGAACCATCGGCTCCTACATTGATCTTTGGTAGTGACTCGGAAGATGAAGTCCATGCTGTATTCTCTGCTCGACCTTCAATACAAACGTCCGCTGACGAAGAGCAAAGTCTACAAGTCGCCATAGTGCCGCTTAAACACCATAAAAAACTGGATGCACTTAATATCTACAGTGTAGAAGAGTTGCGGACATTCTATATCCCTCCCAGGCGAGAGAGCGAGAAAGAAATTCTGTTTTACCGCTCTGAAGAAACCAAGGTAGAAAAAGAAATATGGCGTGGCGCGGATTCTACGCCCGACAGGCTTCAGCCTATCCGTCTCCCCAGATATTATACGGAAGGTTTGAAAAAGCTGCTGAAACGCCAGGGGATACCCTTCAAACAGACCGTTAGAAAGGCCAAATTCTATGACAGGATCTGGAACGTCCCCGGGACTCAACGCAAACTGCCTAACGGGAGAATGGAAACAAAAGGGCTTAGATACATCCGGTCGAAGAAACGAGAGTTACTACCCGGCTGCTACGTCGTGCACGACTTCAATGAAGAAGCAGATGCTCAATGGAACAACGCTGATCCTGAGACAGTAAAAGTTCCTGATGCAAAAGTGCCCAGTCCGTCGTTTGAAGAACAAATGGACAAGCTTATAAGGGAAGCAGGTCAAAAAGTCCGGGACGACCATAACTGCGAAATGGCCATCTACGAGAAAGCCAGAACGCAACGCCTCCTTCAACAGGCCGTGAAAGATGAAAATGCCGCTCCTTGTCAACCCGTTATAAAGAAGGCTCGGCGCAAAAGCAGAAATAAGTCGAAAGGCCAAAAAGGCGCTCAACAGCAACAAAGCAGGGCTAAGAAGCCACGCAAACGAGAGTCGAGCGTTATTGATCTAGCCCTCATGAAGAAAATGAATCGAGCATACTCATTTCCTCGGGACAAGACGAAGAAGATACTTGATCTTGCTCTAAAACATCAAATGCTTACACTGCCGGAGTCTAAAAACCCCGAACAAGCAGGCGAAGTCTCTCACCTGGACTATTGCCCTTATCACCGAGTGATAGGGCACCCTCTCGAGGACTGCTTCACCTTCAAGAATTGGGTCGCAGATTAGTATCAGCTTGGCAAATTCACTCTGTCTGACAACTGGAGGGTAGCGCCGCCACAGAAGCACGAGCCCAAGGCCACGAAAGAAGAACCGGTTCCACATTGGGATTGGAAGCAAATTCGCACCTGTCACATGATTACAATATTAAAAAAAGAGCCCGAGGACATAGATGAGCTCCCTTTGTGTTTTGAAAACAGCAGCGACGAGGTAATCTCAGAGTTCCCACCAGCGCCGAAAGAGCTGGAAGATGGAATCCATACCACTGCAGATAACCTTAAGAAAATTGAGTTGGGATCGACAGACGATCCGCGACCGACATTCATCAGCGAGCTGCTATCTGAAGAAAGGGTAGCTGCGTTAAAAGACGTGCTTCTACAGCATAGAGATTGCTTCGCGTGGAACTATTCCGAAATGCCGGGATTAGATCCAGAAATCGCTGTGCATAGATTGGCGATATCCCCGGACATCAAGCCAGTCAAACAGGCGCCGAGGAGAATGCGGCTCGAGCTTGAGATGAGCAGCAATGCTGAGGTCAAGAAGCTGATCGACTCTGGCTTCATCCAGGAAGTTCAATACCCTGAATGGATCGCTAACATCGTCCCGGTGATGAAGAAAAATGGGACGGTGCGCATATGCGTGGACTTTCGGGATCTCAATAAAGCTTGCCCGAAGGATGATTTCCCAGTGCCAGTCACCGAACTGATGATAGACAATACATCCACTCATGAGGTTTTCTCCTTCATGGATGGCTCATCAGGGTATAATCAGATAAAGATGCATCCCGAAGACCAGAAGCACACCGCCTTCAGGACCCCTCTAGGTATATTCTGTTATAAAGTGATGCCCTTCGGTTTAAAGAATACCGGTGCCACTTATCAGAGGGCCATGACCAAGATCTTCGATGACCTTATACATGAAACTGTCGAATGCTATATCGACGACCTCGTTGTTAAAAGCAAATCATATGAGGAGCATCTCGAGCATCTGAAGACCGTATTTCAACGCCTTCGGCAATACAACTTGAAGATGAACCCGCTCAAGTGTGCATTCGGAGTTTCCTCAGGCAAATTCCTGGGATTCATCGTCCGACATCGGGGTATTGAAATAGATCCGTCAAAGATCAAAGCGATCATGGAAATGCCTCCACTGAGAACTCTCAAACAGTTGCGATCTCTCCAAGGTAAGCTCGCATACATACGGCGATTTATACCCAATCTTTCAGGCAAGTGCCGTCCCTATAGCCACCTGATGAAGAAGGGAACCCCATTTGTCTGGGATCACAAATGCCAAGGCGCACTGGACGAGATCAAGCAGTACCTGCAGAACCCTCCAGTGTTGGCTGCTCCAGTTAAGGGAAAGCCTCTCATTCTTTACACGACCGCCCTCGAAGGTTCTTTAGGCGCATTATGGGCCCAAGAGAACGACCAAGGGAAGGAAAGAGCACTTTACTACTTAAGTCAAGTTTTGCTGGGGGCAGAAAGCAATTACTCTCCTATTGAGAAGCACTGCCTGGCGTTAATCTTTGCGATAACAAAGCTCAGACATTACGCATTAGCACATGAAGTCCGTCTCATTTCGAAGGTGGACCCTCTCAAATATCTAATGTCAAAGGCCATATTGACAGGTTGACTCGCTAAATGGGCTCTGCTCTTGATGGAGTTCTCGATAACATATCAACCTCTCAAGGCAGTGAAAGGCCAGGCCATCGCCGATTTCCTCGCTGAGCATCCGATACCGGCTGATTCTCCTCTGAATTGCGATTTGCCAGACGAACATGCGTTTGACGCGATCGACGGTGGTGATACCCAATGGGAACTTTATTTCGATGGAGCATCTCCCATGAAAAAGCGCAAACAAAGTGCCCCTATAATCAACTCGGGGGTAGGACTCATCTTTATAACTCCACAAGGTGGGATAATGCGTTTTGCCTTCTGCCTAACAGAGCCGAGGACAAATAACGAAGCCGAATACGAAGCTTTGATAGCAGGCCTCGAGATCGCCATTGACATGGGAATTGAAGACCTCCTCATATACGGGGATTCTCAGCTGGTCGTTAGTCAAGTAAACGGCGACTACCAAACGTGCAAGTCAGAACTGGTGAAGTACGGCGAAAAAGTGCAACAACTGTTGACCCAAATTCCCTCCTATAGTTTAGAGAACATACCGCGTGCGGAAAACAGCAAAGCGGACGCATTGGCCAAACTTGCTAAAGAACTGGCCGACGAGAACCTCGATGACGTCAGAATCATGGTACAAAGCCGTCGGGTGCTTGCCCCAGCAGAAATATCTTCGGAATCATCCGAAGAAAAAGGAGCGAGAGAGCAGACGACCCTGCAAGTAAAAGATTGGGAAAATACCGAGGATTGGAGAGAAGTCTTCATAGATTACTTCAAGTCCCACCGAATGCCTGAAGAAGCGCCCACAAGATATCAGCTCATGAAACGAGTTCTGTCTTTCGCCTTCATCAATGATACTCTGTACAAGAGATCGTTTGATTCTCTGTGGTTGAGATGCCTGGGACCTGACGAAGAGAAAAGAGTCGTTCAGGAAGTTCACAACGGACTCTGCAGTTCTCACCAAGTGGGCCCAAAGATGAAGTTGAAGATAAAACGGATGGGCTACTACTGGCCCACGATGATCCAGGACTGCCTCGAATATGCGAAGCAATGCCATTCATGCCAAATCCATGGGGACTTCATCCACCAGCATCCAAATCCACTACATCCGATGGTGGCTAGCTGGCCATTTGAAATGCGGGGGACTGACATAATCGGCCCCATCGAACCAGCATCGTCTAGAGGACATCAGTTCATCCTGGCGACGACTGACTACTTCTCCAAATGGGCAGAAGCAGTACCACTGAGGGAAGTTAAGACGGAGAATATCCTCCATTTCTTCAAGACGCATGTCATATATCGGTTTGGAAGTCCGCGACGGATCATCTCCGATAACGGGCCAGCTTACAGAAGCCACAATATCAGTCGCTTTGCACAGCGGCACGATATAGACTGGAGATATTCCTCGGTTTATAATCCGCGAGCTAACGGTCTAGCTGAGGCCTTCAACAAGACCTTGACGAAGATCATAAAGAAAACGGTGTCCCGAAATAAGAGAGACTGGCACGAGAGACTGCAAGAGGCTCTTTGGGCGTATCGAACTACGTTCAAGACGGCCACGAACACAACGCCGTACGCGTTGGTATTTGGGACAGAAGCAGTGCTCCCCCTCGAGATAGAGTTACCCTCTCTACGAGTGGCAGTCCACTACGAGCTAACGGACGAAGAAAATGCTCACCTTCGGCTTGAGGAGCTTGACGCCCTCGATGAAATCCGGCTCATAGCGCAACAAAATCTGGAAGCTTATAAAGTAAAGATGGCGCGCTCATACGAAAGGTTGACCCGACCGAGGACATTCCGCCAAGACGAACTCGTGCTAATGGTCAAAAGGCCTATGATCCCCAATCGCGCCAAGCGGGGAAAATTCGAGCCAAACTTTGAAGGCCCGTACATCATAGATAAGGTCTACCAGGGTGGGGCCTATCTACTCATGGACATGCACGGTGGAAGGCCTTTCAGGCCGATAAACGGTCGCTTCCTAAAGAAATACTACGCTTAATGAGCCACAGCCTAGGTCAATGATAGGTGGCGACGACCATGCCCGCCCGTTATCTTCCTAAGCTCAAGTTTTATAAGCAGTAGCCAGCCTTTCAATGTCGGACCGAAATGTCCTTAAACTAATAGCGGACCGAAACGTCCTTAAACTAATACCGCAGCATCCTTAGGCTGACGAGATGAATAAAAAAATATATAAAAAAAATATAATAAATAAAAACGGTATGTCCATAAGAAAAAAGGGCACGGATGAAAACCCGAAAGGGCTCCGTGAGTAAAAACATCAGGACTACAGACGAGTGTTCGTAAAAACCCGAAAGGAAAGAGAAAAAGAATATAAAAAGAATTAAAAAAAACGGTATGTCCATAAGCAAAATGGGCACGGATGAAAACCCGAAAGGGCTCCGTGAGTAAAAATTGCAGGACTACCGACGAGTGTTTGTGAAAACCTGAAAGGGCGCAACCTCGTTAAAGGACACTTATAGGGTCCTCTCGACCTTGTAAGGAGAAACCACCTGCGTGAGATCCTTACGACTCACAAAAGAACAACACACTTAGGGATCCCCACGATTCCTAAGGAGAAAATACACTTGCGAGATCCTTACGACTCGTAAGGAGAACTCTCTTATGGGACCCTCACGGCTCATAGGATTTGAAAGTCTTAAGTTACAGAGACCTAAGCCTGTGCTTAAGCAAACCCCCACAAACCTTCGATATTGCCCTACAAGTGGTTCAATACTGACCCTTGTATACAATCCACGTGCGCGAATAAACATTTCCCTAACCAAGTCTCATCCGTGACTGGGGATATGTTCGTATGGTGAGCGACCCTTGTAAGTCCTCTCGATTTACAAGGAGAAAACCCTCCTGTAGGATCCTTACGACTTACAGAGGAACATGCACTTAGGAATCCTCACGATTCCTAAGGAGAAAATACGCCTACAAGATCCTCACGACTTGTAGGGAGAAATACCTTTGTGAGACCCTTACGGCTCATGAAGTTAAAAGCCTTAGTCGACAGCGCCTTAACCCTGTTCGCTAAGCCACCTTTGTTCGACATCGACGGAGGAAAATGATGATTCGCTCCTGGCAATATCCCAGTTGTAGCGGTGCTGATGCCGAAATCGGTGTCTAATTCCAGGTTTACGGCGGAAAGCCAGTAGGCCACACATGCATACGGAATAGCCGAAATGATTGGGCAACTTGCAATAAAAAGCTGCAAATAAAAATGTATGCATGCAAAATAGCCGAAATGATTGGGCAACTCGCAATAAATAGCAGCGAGTAAAAATAAAATAAATAGCCGAAATGATTGGGCATCGCGAAAAATAGCCGAAATGATTGGGCAATCGCGACCTTCGCGATATAAAAGCTGAAATGATAGAGCATCGCGGAGATAAAACAAAAAAAATGATGATAAAACTTTGGCCCTACAGTTAAGATCACATCGATCCCTGTATACAATCCAAGGGCGTAAACAAAGAGGGAACCATACTTTCCCAACAGGATCCGCCAGAAAACGAAGCCAAATTCCGACGGTTCATCCCAACGCTTGGGAAACAAATAATCCCTAGCAAACTCCTCGACTCACGGATACAAACACTCCTTGACGAGAGCCTCCTGATCCGCGTCGACTCGCAGAGCCACCAGTGCCTCCGTGGAAAATCCTCAACTCGTTTCAAACCCCAAGGAAATAAATAATCCTTGGCGCTTGGGAAACAAATAATCCCTAGCAAACTCCTCGACTCACGGATACAAACGCTCCTTGACGAGAGCCTCCTGATCCGCGTCGACTCGCAGAGCCACCAGTGCCTCCGTGGGAAATCCTCGACTCGTTTCAAACCCCAAGGAAACAAATAATCCCTGGCGCGTGGGAAACAAATAATCCCTAGCAAACTCCTCGACTCACGGATACAAACACTCCTTGACGAGAGCCTCATGATTCGCGTCGGCTCGCAGAGAAACCAGTGTCTCCGCGGGAAATTCCCGATTCGTCTCAACTTGCAAATGAAGCCTCAGGCAGCAGGGACTAAAAAACTTGCTTCCTGAACAATGAGACCCTGCAAGTCGATCCAAAAAGGTCTCTTGCATACTATTCACGGGTCTCACTCTCCAAAGTCAAATCTCGACAAGGAGGGAAACAACCGCTTACGAGCCCTCTCGACTCGTAAGAGGGAAAAATTCTCTTATAGGATCCTTACGACTTATAAGAGAAAATCACACTTAGGAATCCTCACGATTCCTAAGAAGAAAAACCCACCTACGAGATCCTCTCGATCCGTAGGGAGAAAAATCTCTACGAGACCCTCACGGCTCATAGAGTTGAAAAGTCTTAAGCAGCAGATCTGAACCTGCGGCCTAAGCCATTGCTATTCCTTAAGAAAGTTAAGACGCGTGCTCTATTATCTGTTGACCATGTTTACTCAGGTGGCGTGCTGATAATAAAAGAAAGAAAAGGTAGAGAAATGACACAAGACATTACAGAAAATGTGTATCTTTTATTCATAAACTTGATTGAGTACAGGATACATTGTGCTAAAGGATGAAAAATATATATATACATTTTTTATTTATAAAGTACAAACGATACACGGAGAGTTACTGAGAAGGAAGCGTCCTGCATAGCTCTAGCAATTGTTTGCGCACTTCCTTCCCCACTTTCTCCTGATTGGCCACCACTGCCAACTCCGCCTCCGCTTGGGCTCGTTACTGCGCGACAGATGCAAGCTGATCCCTGACGGCCTGATGAGCAGCTTCACGGCCTGGAGCGTCATGCTCAGCGACATCAAGTGCCCGCTTCAGTCTCAACCCATTTGAGATGCGCTCCAGAAGGCCCTCGAAGACAGCCTTTACCTCAGCGGCGTTCGCCTCAACTTCAGCACGCAGGCGAGCAGTTTCGCTTGAAGATTCTTGGCACTCCTTCAGCCTCAAAGCTACTTCTTGTTCCAAATGACGAAAATGAGAAGTGCTTTGCTAGAGCCATGCTCCCCGTTGAGTGCTCACGGTCAAAGTCTTGGGGGATAGGCGCATCGACTCCAGCTGATGAAGGCGAGCCTCAATCTCCCGACAATGGTTAACCCAAGAGGCGACAATGCCCTCGTCATGGAAGGTGGAAAATATCACCAACATCGGGTTAACCGTCGTAGCGAAGTCCTCAGCAGATGTAGGAGCCTCGACGTCGAGTTCTTCGATGTAGTCGCTCAACATGCGCAGATTATTCGCCGCACCTTTTGAGGACGGACGTCTCTGGGAAGGGCCGCCCGGTATTGTAATACGAGACTCAAAAGGCACCGGGACTGGAACGACAGCTGAAAAAGACAAAATGCGATTAGATGATGATTCAATAGATATGGAGAAAGTCGTTGATAAGATAGTTTACTATACCGGTTGAAGCAGGTGGCAAGGCCGGAAGGGCCGGTGGCGCAACCGATCTTTCTTCTCCCCCTTCGATTTGTAACACTGCAGTCAGGACAAGAGAGAGTTAGAAATAATTCTACCACTGAAAAACAAAGATATCAATCGGGAACGGTACTCACCTGCGCCACCAGAGGGAGAGGCGAATTCATATGGGAAGGAGAAGTGTGGGAGCAACACTTGATAGAGATGGTCAAAAAGCACTCCTGAAAGACACAACAGTGTAACTTTAGTACACAAATTATGCGTCTGGAAGATAAGATTAATAAATTGCAAACCCATACCTTCCAACATCATAGATGGTATGAGAGAGGGTTGAGAGGTGACTACCGCCAAGGCAGTCGTTGAAGGCGCTCTCTCGAGCAGTGGGGCATCAGCGCTGGCTGCACCTGCGTTACAAAAAAGGTAAATTTGTCAGAAAGATTGTAAGGCAAAGAAAGAACACTAACTTGGGATTTACCTGACGAGCTGCCGGCTGAAACGGAGGCGTCTCCCTCCTCTATCGACATGAGACCACCGCCCGTGGCCTCATCGCCCGACTCAATGGGGGCCGTCGTCGTGCTCGTGCGACCAGGAGACGGCAGGAGGTCGTAGGCAGGGAGGGCAATGGTTGGAGCGTTGCCGGATTCTTGGAAGGAAGCGGCCGACTCTTCCCCAAGAGTCGTGCCCATCTCATCCGCTACTTCTTTGGGCTCCGCCGTCTCCATCGGCTCATCCACCCCACGAGGTCGCCGGCCTCAAGCGCCTCGTCCGCCACTACCCTGGGCTCAGTTACGACGATCATTTCATCTGCCGCCGTTTCAGGCTCGGCATCAATGACCTTCTCGGCTATAGACCCCTCCACCTCCATCTCAGGCTCCGAAGCCTCAGCGACGTTGCCCACCGTCGGCTCAGGTCCGACAGGTGCCGCCCCCTCTGTTTCTTTGGGTCCAACGGTCTCTACCTCCCCCTCGGTCGGATTTGGCCCTGCAAGATAGAATATATAAGAACCGACAGCTTTATGAGTCTAGCAACGAAATTCTGAAGGAAGTATTACCTGAGGTAGACTTGTCGTTAGCCTCTCTATTGGCGCGGATCGCCTGTCTATGAGCTGTAAACAGAGCGACCGGGGCCTCTTCGGATGGAGTATCAGCACGAGGGACGATACTGGGGCCCGCTCCCATAGCCAAGGCAGCCCTGCGTGCCTTTGCTTCGCGCCTCGATCGCTTCCGTTCCTCCCGGGCTGTCGCAATGGACCTCTGTGACGCTTCCTTCAAGGCGTTGTCATCCTCGTTCAGAGATGCCTCCAGAGCCTTTAAGGCATCTCTCATCGTGTCACGCCCCGCTTCCCAGAGTACGCAAGATTGGGCACGTGACATAGCCAACCATGCTACCTGTGGGTAGGAAGTATCCATCCACAGTCACATTACGGTTGTAAGGATATCAAGAACAAGATAATAAACTAATCTAATACATGTCCAAGTCCATAATAACAAGAGTCAATGATAAATAAGTGCGGAAGCAAATGATCCAATGCAGTAATAGAAAGGTACGTCCCGTAATGCGGGATCACACCTGGAAATAAAATGCAATAAATGAACTAACCACTACAGAACTCACAAATCAGCCTGCTGGCTGAAGTACTCCTGCTCAGTCGTCGACAGTGGTAAAGAATCTGGGCCATGCAAAACCCAGACGTCAGCGCGTCATGTCAACCAATAATATAATATGAACATGGTAATAAGCAATGCAGGGATAAACATGAATAAAGCAATAATATGAAACAACAGTGCAGGACAATGTGCAGTGGGTAACTAAACTGTTCTAACAGGTTTTCTATTCTAAAGTCTTTGAAACCAATTGATGAATCGTCGATGTAACTCAATAGTATCCCGTGCGTGCCCGGGACCACGGTCATGACCCTCGGGGCTGGATCCGAGACGTGCCGCTAAGCAGTAAAAGTAGGTAGTAGGATGGACGAGTGATGTCAGCATCATCACTCCCGGACTGGCCAAGCCCGTAAGACTGATCAGAACAATGTATCGAACTGTTGAGTTACAAGTCGGTTTCACCTTTGATTTCCCCATACCCCCAAACTATGTATGTCAGGTCAGGTGTTCAGTAGTCAAGGACTAATGCCAACACAAGTCAAGTAAAAGTAGGTCTGTCTGGATCGACAGCAGGAATGGTTAGGTTTGTCGGCATTAGGCATGAAATCAGGTAACAGGTCAGGTAATGTATAAAGGTGTCATGTCATGTCAAGAGTGTACGGTACCATATCATGTCAAGTAGGAAGTGTAACAGGTCATATCAGGAAGCACAAGATGTCATGTGGATGCTCATAATCAAACTAACATAAGCATATGTATAAACAAGCATGAGTACTATCAGAACAATAAACTGGAACATGTAATATGATATGTAAATAAATATAATTTCAAGGATATGGATGCACAGTTATCGATTAGGGTTACATTTATAGTTCCAATATTAATTAGGATGCAATTTATTAAACATGGAGTGTTAATATCACATTATTATGTAGTAGTGTGATCTATGCTTGCAATTATATGTATCTTAAATGCGATAGATGCAAACGGGTATCCGAAAAATTATAAAACTGTAAAATGGTAGTGTGGGATGTACAACTAAGCAATATGTGATATAAATATTTATATAATAATATTAATATGGATAGCATATTCAAAGCGATTAGTAACTATAAAAGATGTATTGATTAACCATGCACAAGAAGGTTCCGTTCAGAAATTCAGCGTCACCCTAATTTGTAAAATAGCTTAAAAATAACAAACGTTCTCCAAAAGAGACGTATCTTATACCAAAACAAAGATAATTCAATAAGGTTTTCAGTTTTATAAGTATAAGCATCTCAGGTTATCCCTACAAAAAGTTATGAATATTCAAAGTTGAAAGTTTGCTGCTGGAATTTCCCTGGACAGCAGTTTAAAGGCATTTTCATTTGCATTTTACGTTATTTAAACAATTTATTTTGCAAGTAAATATTCCATAAATTTATAGTATTCTGAATTAGCTTCGTAACGAACTAAAGAACGTATACTAATGATTTTTCTATGATTTATAATGAATTTTATAAGATAAGGTGTACAGTAAATTTCAGATTTGTCATATCCGATTTTTCAACGACATTTCATATGTAAACTATAAGATTTTCAAATGTATAACATTATAAAATGAAGATTATAAAAGTATATAGCATGTAGCAAGATTAACTTGCCTCGATGGGTCGCGAATCGGGAAAACGGAACTTTAACCGTCGACGGGGAAAACTCGCGACGGCGCACGGTTCACGGAATGAACCCAAACGACGAACAAAGGAACCACACGGGTCGGGGTATCTCGCTGGAACGTCGAGAAACGTCACCGGCACGACGGAATTCCGGTAACAAAAGAACAGTTAAAAGAAATGAGAAACGAGACATGAAGCAAGAAGAGAAAAATGATAAAGAGAAGTACGAGAGAATATATAAGGGGTAGAGAGAGAGAGAAAGTGGAGAGAGAGAGAAGAAGGAGAGAGAGAAAGTGGGGACCACGGGGTTAAAGGGGAGGTTGCGATTGGCTGAGAGAATAAATTGAGAAGGATATAAAAGATTGTAAAAAATATTATATGGTTAACTTAAAGATTTAAAAGATAGGTAATGAACAGTAAGATATCAGATTAGTTAGAAAAATATATGCGAAGGTTTTAATAATATTAAAAATTTGGGATTTTGGCGCCAAATGAGACATTTCCAAATTGCGCCCGGGTTGGGTCCAAAAATTCGAAATTCAAATAATAGGATTTTAAGCGGGTTCCAAATTTTAAAATGAAATGTTTTATGATTAAAAAAAGCATACTCTCAAAACGGACACACGTGCGTGCACGTAGCCATCCAAACTTGCCCGTTTTACTGAACGGGACGAGAACACAATGCACGGACGCTACCACGAGGCTAGGGGTGTCAAGTAGGCCAAGATGTATATTTTCAATTTTATTTTAGATGCAAAAATTTGTTATATGCAGAATGACTTAGCCAGATAAAATTTTACAGTAAGACCCAAATAAGCAAGATAAATGAAATGAGTAATATCTGATGCTCAACCAATAACAGAAAATAGTAGCATTGCGCTCGGGTGTTACACATCGGCTCTTCAAGACGAACCTCCTGCGGTGGCCCAGAGGAAGCGGGAACATCGGCGGATGGCAGAACAATTGCGTCGCTTGGTGGGAACGGCATTGAGGTTTCTGCAATAAAAAGGGAGAGGTTAGATCGACCATAACACAAGGGAGATGGAGACTTGATGAATTAAAACTTACTAAGGCCCATAGACGCTCTAAGACGTTCCTCCTCCTGGAAAGTCTTCAAAGAAGCGGCAATGGCTTCTTCATCAGTGATGCCTGTTGGAAGAAAGGAAAGAAAAGCGTTAATCAAGGGCAATGAGGAAGATATGTTGCAATAAAGAAAATGTGACTAGTAACTACCTGATTGCGCAAGCTTAGCTAGCCATGCATCGCGCCGTGCTAACCACGCTGAAGTTTCGAGGGCGGCCTCCAAGTCTGTATCATCCGGGGGTGGCAAGATTAATCCCTCGTTAGTCCCATATTCACTCAGAGGCCCTTGGCATAGGGAGCGTGGGGTTCCTAACCAAATACGACATCTGCAGCAAAGAGCGATTTCTTTTTCTTTTGCCCGCCAACCCTAGGTGCACGCGGGATCGATTTACGTTTAGCAGCCACCTTGGGACGACGGGTCCCGATGTCCGCACCCACGTCAGACTCCGGGGAGGATACAACCACTGTCTCTACTGGAGCACAGGGCGCTGCAGGTGCATCGGTGACATCAGGGAGCGACAACCCACGTGGAGGAATTTGCGCACGCGGTGGCCCGGTTCTAACCTCTTTTAGAGGAGCGACTACTGGAGTCCTAGGAACCAAAGGAGCGTTGCGATCGGTACCAGTAGGCACACCCTTACGATCGACCAACAGCCGCCTTTGCTCCTTTATAACTGCTCCTGTTGCATGATTGTACCAGTCTTTGTACACATTGAGGAGTCTCGGAGCGTAAGCCGGCGCATTGATAAAAAAATGAGAGCTCGTATTCAGGCGCATGAAATGGTGCAGCGCGTTCTCCATCCCTTCTTCAGTGGCAGCGGGTTCCAGCAAGAAGGCTTCCAAGGGGACCCCTTGATCGTAGCCCAGTTGTTGAGCGAAACGATGCGGGTTGTACCTCATAAAAATTGCCACACCATTCTGCCTAAAAACTAGGAAACCAGGTCTAATGGAATATAAGTGAAGGGTCTCCCGAGCCGTCAAAACTGAGGCTCCATCCTTAAAGACATCCTGTAATGGCCGCGTCGCAGTGGTAGACACCTTTCCAATGGTCAATACCTTATCGACAAAGGACATCCCAGCTCCAACGGTATGAGGGCGAAGGAGTAAGCCCCTGGCGTTCCACGGTGATGGGTTTACAATTGATGCGCCGATTAGCTATATAATGCGAGGAAAACCGCACTTGTCAAAGAACGAGGGCCTTTTATGCATGCCGAAGACACCCGCCGTGTGTAGCTCGAGCCACGATGCAAAGTAATGCATTGGGAAGACCACGTGCAGTACCCCGGGCTCATTAGCATCCGCTGCTCGACTGAGGCCATGGTATAAGTGCGCCAAGCCGGCGATCCCCACAGCCACCTTTACCCCGATGGCCATCCGGTGGGCTGGGTAAAAAACAGAAGGCCGCATACGATGAGAGTGCATTGGGATCGCAAACTAACTCAGCCACAATCCGAGAAATCCTAGGAAAAAGGCCTGCTCGTCCATCCCGGGGGCCGCAATTTCTGCAAAAGATATAGTCGGGAAGTCCGGAAGAAAAAAACCCTTTTGGTCTATCTCCTTCACCGGCAGGTTATCCAAACCTAGACCGAAAGGGTCATCCAGGGTGGCAAACTTGGCAGCTTCTGATGAGATGACGCTTGGGCAAAGGAAACGAGCGATGAAATCCTCAAAATTAACTCCTCGACTCCCATGCTCGATAAAAAGAGACTCGTAGATGTTCAACATCTTGATCAGGCTTGAGAATTGGTGTTGAACAGTGTTTTCCGGCGTGATCCCCCTTACCACCGGCTTAGCACCGAAGACGTACTCATCTGTCAGGAGTAGCTCTTTATAGTGTTCCCCCATGACTGGTAAGCCGGATACCTCCGTGAACTCCTCCAAAGAGATGGACACTTCCCGATCCATGGCAAGGAAAGTGTGGGTAGGAATATTCCACTGCTCCAGGAAAGCCTTGAACCACCAGGTGGGGAGCGTGGGATACTGGAAGAGAGAGACGTAGACCGCGGTGTACAGTCCTAATCTTATCAACTGCGACTTCTTCGTCGACAGGATGTACCGGGCCCACGGCAGATAGCCAATCGGGTGGCGGGGGTTCAGACCAAGGTTATATGATCGCCCCCAGGGTCGTGCTTCACCTTGACAAATACGACGTCTTAGGATGTACAAAACCATGAGACGCTGAACCGGTATCGCATCTATGGCGGGATGTAGAAAGCCCTTCGATGTCCAATCTACCAACTCCACAGCATACTGCACCGAGGGTGGGGTAGCATAGTGAATCGTCGTGATGGGCTCGGACGGCACTGCGCATGTGAAGCTGCATCGACCCATAATGATCTGGTTATACCAAGACCCCCAAAGATGGAGATTCTTGTACTCCGGGTCGCATTCTCTAATCATAGCCAAGACTTCACGGTCTGAGGGCGCTTCGGGAAATCCCTCCTCTGAACGAGCAAACGGGAATGAGGTGTTGAGAGACATGATCGCTGCAAAAGAACAATCTAGCCGTTAGTGTTGTAATTCCAACGCTTGGCGTTTAAAAAGAAAAATACGTTAATCGATTAATTAAATTTAATTAATTACACCACACAGCAGTGCGGCGGGTAGAAGACCGAAGGGGGACCCACAAAATCTGGATGACAATATGTCAGTTAATAAGACAAGCTCATCATTGAATGAGATTGTCAGTTGGTCCCCAAGAAGACATTCCCACTAATAATAATAATAAAAGAATCCCCAGAGACAAGGAGAAAATCTCCTCTTTCAGAGCAAAGCTCTGTCACAGAATGACACTTGTCAAATTCTGGTCTCAAAAGAATAAAATTCCTTAAAAAGAGCATAGCTCTATGGTAATAGTGGAAAGGTCCATCAGAAAATGTTTATACCCAGAAGAATTAAAAATTTTGGAATTTTTTTTTTAAAAAAAAAATCCATGAAAAACTTATGAATTTTTTTTTCATTTTTCAGATCTAAAAGATCTACAGATAATTCAAAGAGCAAAGCTCTGTCCATGGGTTAGAACCCATGAACAAGATCTCTGTAGATCTATAAGTTTTTTAGAGCAAACCTCTGTTTATGAAATCCCAATGGGGATCTCTTTAGATCAAAAGATCTGTAAGTGCAAAACTCTATTGGTTAATTAAAATATTTAACTTAAAATTAATTTTACCTAAAATTATCTAACTTGGAAAATGAGAGCAAAGCTCTGGAGTTCTAAGCAAGAGCAAAGCTCTGGAAATTAAAATCTAGAAAATGGTGAGATTTTTCTAAGGGCCAGAGGTCCTATTTATAAGGCGCTTGCGCCCCTTGAGCTCACCCCTTGATCCGACGATCAGGAGTTTGCCACCGCTGCACTCACGTGTGCGCCACGTGAGCGCAACGGTGGGGGGCATTTGTTTCGCCCAATCAGAGTAAAGCTCTGTTGAAATTCAAAATTCAAAATTTTGAAACAACGCTTCAAATTTTGGGCGCAACGCGCCACATGTCAGGCGCTGATACGTCAGCGCAACGCCCAAGAAGGCGCGCCCAATAAGAGCAAAGCTCTATTTTAAGCAAAATTAAAAGAAGCAACGCTTCAGTTGCGCAAGCACTGCGCTGCGCGACACGTGTCAGCGCAGATGCGCAGCGCGCAGTTGCGCTGCGCTGTGCGACACGTGTCAGCGCAGATACGCTAGCGCAGTTGCGCTGCGCTGTGCGCTGCGCGACACGTATCACGCGTTGGGGCATTTGCGCCAAACGGAATTAAGATTTTAAAGAAATCTTTCTGTTCTTGTTAAAACAAGAAGATTCCCTTCTGTAAAACAGAAGCCCTTGGATCAAAGATCCAACGATGGGGAAAATTCCCCAAATCACTCAGAGAAATATCTCTTTAACAAATTTAACTAATTTATGGGCACTATAAAAATGACCCTAAGCCTCAATTCAAAGGCATCAACATTTTCTAAAAAAAAAGAAGAGAGAACTCTGAAGAAATTCCTCAAGAACAAAAAAGTAAAAACCTTTAGAAAAAAAAAGAGAAAGTTCTCTCATGAACAGATCATAGATCTAAAAAACAAGATCAATGATCTTTAATAAAAAAATAATAATAAAATAGTGCTTTGCACTTTTATGAACCTTTGGTTCTTTGAGATAAGAAAAACAAGAAAAACTTATCTTTTCTTTGATCTAAATTAGATCAAGAAATCAAATAGTACTTTGCACTTCTGTTCTTGAATCTAAAAGATTCTTAAATCATAGTGCCTTGCACTTGCAAACTGCGCTGTTGCGCTCCTGGATTGGTGCAAGCCACCAGAGCGCGCCACGTGTCAGCAGCGCAGGCGCAGCGCATTAGCGCAGCGCACTGCGCGACACGTGTCAACACTACAAGCGCTTGCGCTCTCTGATTGGCGCAAAGCGCCTGACAAATGCAAGGCATTTCTTAAAGGGCCAGGCCCAAATCAAAAAGACCTAGCAGGCCAAAATAAATTGCAAAGCAATAAAAAGGGGCAGAGCCCAAGTGAAATTGATGCTCTGCATCTTTTATGGGCAGAGCCCAAACAAAAAAAAAATAGAAGTAATGCAATGCATTATTTAAGTGTGGGCAAAGCCCTAGCACAGGTCTAATAGACCAAAAATAAATAAGGGTGTTAGAACATTTTCAACTGGACTTATCCCAATTTTGGCCGTAAGTCCTCAAATTAAATTGACTGAGCACAGCTGTTCTCTTAAATTAATTTATATCCGGTTCGAGGGTACATCTTCGAACTCCTCTGACACCCATCGTTGTAATCCTTCAACGACGTCAGAGAGGTGACGGGTCCCGACGACCACACATCAATACAGACTGCGGGGTCCTTAAACTCGTGGACCGGAACGTCCTTAAACTAATGTTGGACCGAAACATCCTTAAACTAATGTCGGACCACCACGTCCCTAAACTGGAACATGGACCACCACGTCCCTAAACTGGAGCATGGACCGCAACGTCCCTAAACTACCTATGGACCACTACGTCCCTAAACTGCAACAATAGAGCCTCCAAATGCTCTTTTGCCGTATCTAAACGATCCCGTTTAAGTTGATCTTAGCCCTCAAACACGGCTAACGTATCCTTAAACATTCAAACGGACTATAAAACTCCAAATCAACCTTGGTTCAAGGGTACATCTCTGAACTCCTCTGACATCTGCCGTTGTAATCCTTCAACGACGTTAGAGAGGTGACGAGTCCCGATGGCCAGATATTAAATGGATTATCACGTTAAGTTGATCTTAGTCTCAAACAGGACTATCGTATCCTTAACGAACGTTTAAGTTGATCTTAGTCGCAACGCGACTAATGCATCCTTAAACTAAAAACACCAAGCCCAAATCTAAGTAAATACGGATTTGAACTAATCCACGTCCTACGGGCGACGGCATTACTCAGTCTCTGTATACAATCCACGGGAAACCACAAACAAAACAAACACACACGATACGAAGTGAAATTCTGGAGAAGGAGAAAGTTGTTACCGCGATGCGGTAGCGTAATTAACTGCAGGGGCTTGCGCCTGTAGGGAAGAGCATCCCCACAATCAAAAACCGCTCAAGCGAGGGGGAATCTGACGAAGTCTGCTACATCGGCCGCATCCGTCTAAACCTCCGATACACGGTGCCATAAATCAACTTGGCATCTTCGGAGAGGTGGACGGATAAAACCAAATAGCATCTGCCCCGAATCTCAGCGTCAAGACACCGCGGTCTTGTGCGCCGTCTTTCGGAGGGGAACAGTAGGTGAGTTCACTTGCATCGTAGCCACCATTATACCTTGTATATTAATTATTTCAGCTGTATCTAGTAAAACTCTATCAACCAGACATGTATATTTTATTGACTTAGCAGACCAGTGATGTTTATTCTTTCGACCTTAGAGTCGTGCGTTGTATTATTATGGATTTCTTGTTGTTTAGAGTTTCCCTTTCAGTTTTGATTCTCGCCCTTCGGCGTTATATATTATATTGCTTGCGTGGTTATGGCCGTCGATTGACGAAGAGCTAGCTCCCGCTTGGGGATGCCTTTTATCATTGATGCATATATTTATCATGTTGTACCCCGTTCGGGGCCAGTATTTACAAAGGAAACTCTGCCGAAATTTCCAGAAAAGACTTGTGATTTTAAAAATACATATTTCGGCTTATGTTGCTAACTACTTGATTTAAATTGGTTTTTCCTTCACTCTACTGCTTTACTTGGTTTGGATTTCTGGGTTTTGGCTTACTTAGATTACGTACGCCTCGAGACGTTTTGTAGTTTAAGTGCCGGTCATGTTCCGTACTTTTCGGGTCGTGACAAAGTTGGTATCAGAGCATTAGGTTTTACCTTCGGAGTATAGGATGACCCTTGGTTGATAGAGTAGGTAGCTTGAGTAGAATGACGTACCGTACATATGTTCCACGGCATACTTACGATACGCTACTCCGCTTAAGAAGCCTTAGGATGTACATTTCTTTGCATAGTATTATATTCCTTGCTATGATCTAGCCTCATCGGTACCTGTTATGGTTTTGTTACCACGGTTGTACGGGCACAGAGAGATACGGCTAGAGTTGCGGTCAGCACGAGCTCGTCACGAATGAGGACAGACCACGGCGTGATTCCAGGGACATACGATTTGCATAGATGCGCCGTATTATTGTGTTTTCGCGCTATGAGCGTTTGATGGATTGATGTGATGAGATTTCTCGGGAGTGCAGAATTACACCAGATGATTGAGCCACGGATAGAGGCTAGCCAGAATATGATGACCATTGATGTATCGCTTATTCATGATGATTGAAGCAATGTTCAGCGTGCAAATGAATGAGCCAGTTGTTGCTGCGAACGACGAGATATTGCCCTAGATGTTGGAGCGATTGCAGTATGAGTTGTACTTAGAGATATGATGGAAAGTCGCTAGTCACCCGAGGATGAATGACTAGGACATGTGGTTCGTTCACTTACCCCGATGCGAGGTCATCAGATAGATGGATTCCAGCTAGAGACGATTTCACGTAGGTACGCTAAGAGTCGATTGAGGCGATTGAATGTCAGAAACCCATATTCCCAGTTTAAAGTATTCGGAAAGACATGCAAGCTATTCTTTGGACCCTCTAGAAGAATGAAACCCTAACTCGACATAATGACTGTGTGAAAGCCTTTGAACCTTAGGGTTTGCGGCAGTTCCGCGGTGCCATTAGTGAGGCTTGGGTTTGCCTTTCTACGGCTGGTCCACCGGTGCTGTGGTATGTACTCGATACTATTAAACTGTACCTAAGATGTTAAGCTCTTGGGGGATTATGAGGTTTTGACGAATCAATCGAATGGTTCGACTTCATTCGTATGCTATGTGGTGAGATGCAATTCTTGGAAGACTCCAGATATGAGTATAGCCGTTGGAGCATAGTCCATGCAGCCACGAAGAGACGAGTCCGGAGCAATCGACATTAGATAAAAGTGGAGTAAGAGGTTCGTACGAGATCTTGATGAGATGACGTTCCACTCCGTCGACATCAGAGATGTGATACGCATGCAGAGGCGTTGTATATGGATATATTTTCCAGAAGGAGTCGCGATGAGTATACAGCCGTTCCGGAATAAGAAATAGATTTAGTGAAGGGTGATAACTTCCGGACAGTTCGGCAGAGACGAGATTTGGGAGAGATCTCGACAGGACCTTTTTGGAATAAATTACGAGAAGATTTGGACCCAGGAGTGGTCATTTTACGCACACCCAGCAGGCCAGAGTTCGGCATCGTCGACGAGACATGTTACGAATGACCATAACAGTTGGCCAGAGATTCTTAGAGGATGTGCTTGAGCGGGACTATTCCTCCATACTTGATTTCGGTATTTTGGACGATCTATTCGCATGATTGAGTTTTGATGACTGAGTTTCATGATATTTGTTTTGTGCCTTGGCTGCACATGTTTATGATTTCATGGGTTTCATACAGTTGAGTTGATTTTGTGCATATGGTACGCACACGATTTGGTTTTTGCACTCGGTAAAGTTCACATATGCTTGCAGTGCATTGATACGTACTTGGTGCACCATAGTTACACCTGACTTCAATTTGATGTCATTTGAGATATGGATTTTGATTGTGATACACGATATTTGTTTTGTGCACTTTGTGCACCTGATTGGATTCTTGTGCATATTTGACACGCTTGGATTGGATTTTTGCGCATGTTCGGCACTTGATATTGGATTTCATGATTTCGTGCATGTTGGATGCACACGATTTAGATTTTATTCGTGCATGATGGATGCACCTGATTTGGATTTTCGCGCATGTTGGGCGCATGCTATAAGATGCGATTTTGGTGCAGACCAGATGCACTAAATCGAGATTCTTCGTGCATGTCAGATGTACCTGATTTTGCTGTCAGGCACACACGTTGCCACTGACAGGCATCTCGTGCACACCCATTGCACTTAGATATTATTTTTGTGTACATGTATGGCACACATATGGATTTTGATTTCCGTGCGCACCAGACGCACGTAGCATTCATATGCACATTTTGGGATTGATTTCTTATGGAGCCATACGTTTTTATGATATTTACTGTTGTTTTCGTACTGAGCAGGATTAGTCAGAGGACAGTACCTGGATATATTTTTGCATGCATTGATAGACATCGAAGGGATTTCCAAATAAAGAGCTATAGTCTCAGTATTTACCTAAGTGTCTGAGATGACACGAAACGTTTAAAAACAAGGAAACCCTTCTAAATTGTTTTCAAAACGGCGGTACGTGGATGTAAACAAATGATATATATAGAGAGTTATTTTCTTACTAGAGACGTCCGCCACTGTGCAGTGTTATGCGTGTTAGTTATATGTATGCCCTAGAGGCCATTACTGTACATACGATGTATATTGTAATGGATGCTTGGACATATATAGGGAGGACTTTCTTACTCGACATGATAGTATGCTATCTGGCTGTACTTTATCTTAACATGTACTCTGATTGTCTCTATGTTACATGTTGATAAAGCCCTTAGGATATGTACTCGACTACTGGGACTATGATGAGATCATACTAGTGGTGCCACGGTAGTCGACGAGTACATCCTATAACTGTTCCTAATCGAGGGTGTATCGAGACAGGGTATCGATACACCAGAGTAGACTAGCGTATACGCATCTTGACCCATATGATGGGCGATGGATGATCCCATATCCATCGGTGTTTGACATCAAGGATGGTGTACGGGTGCTCAGTGGAGACTGGGTGCACTGGACGGACTCGCCGAGAACTCACAGATGGTATTATACCTCACGTCAGATGGCAGTTCTCCGGTGACACTGGTACAGAGTAGTCTGTTGACTCGAGATCGTCATAGAGTCTTGTGTGATTCCCACTGTGCTTTGATTTCCATCATATCACGTCCAAGAGGGCATGCAAAAAGGTGGCTTTTGGGTACCCGAATCACATGGAGGCAATGAGCGATAGGAGGGGATTCGTCTCTCCCGGTATAGGGAGTTGATGTTGTGCTGTGTTCGATTGGCTATAACTGGAAATCCATGGCCAGGGTTGCTGAGATTTACTGGTAAGTGTTATCAGTAGTTTCTCGAACTGTTATAGACCTCAAATCGACACGACTTATCAAGCTACTGGGGTCTGACGTTTACCACCCCTAGGCGAGATATGCGACATATCAGACGACGAGACCGGACTGTACGGGAGTGTTACTGATTGGATTCGCAGGAGAATGTACAGGCTTGCTTGTTGATCTTCTGATCGCTCAATACCTGGGTGGCTGTTACGTTTAGCTGACCGCTTGCAGCTTGTGGGTGTTTGATATGATCATCACCGACTGCCGGAGTATTGACAATTCTTTAGAGTCCTACACAGAGGTTTCTTGACACAGGCAAAACGGAGTAGGGGCACATATGAGATATGTGCGGGACCGAGGATAATGCGATAGGAGATACCGTATTCTATTCTCGCGATATTTGATATCAGCCGGGTCATCGGATCAAGTATTGATTCGATGAATCGGTAAATGATATATTAGTCGGTTATATGCGATATAGCCGGATTGTCGGATCAAGTGTTGATTCGATAATTTAATGTATAATAATATATATGATATATTAAATTACATTAACTAATATTAGCTCACTAAAAGATTCTTTTTCTCACTCGGGTAATAATTGATATATATGCGATATATGTTAATTGTATTATTTTATTTTGGTACAATAAATATTATATATGTGATATATAATATTGGAACATGATATGATAACTAATGCAACATGTTTAGTGGAGATTAAATAAGATTAGGGTTTGATTTGGGTTAGTGCATTCATGAACCTTCTAGAAGGTTTCTTTTTGTTTTGAGTTATGATATTTTTAAGTGACTCATTCTTAACCCAACCCAAACCCTTACCCTTGGTTAAGTCTCTACAAGGGTTAGCCTAGTCATGGTTAACCATGGTTGCATTATTAATCATTATCTTCTTTTCATTATTCATCATAAATGATTATTCATCTTCTTCTTCCTTCTTTCTTCATGGAAAATGTTTTCTAGCTTTTTCTAAGTGATGATTATGTGTGAGAAAAAGATTGTAAATGAGAGCAAAAATCCTACTTCACCATCCTCATCTATCCTTACCCTTTAGATGAGAGTGTTCACTTCATTTAGTGAGTGAGAGCTTGTGTTAATGAAACTTCAAGGTAGATCATCTTTGTTATCGAAGATCGGAAGCAAGCTTGCATCTTTCTCTTCGTGGAGCCTCTCGAGAGTCCGGAACACGATGATCGCAGCGAAGGGACTTCAACACGGAGCTTAAGAAGTGAAGGACCGGATCAAAAAAGGTTGTAATCCCTCTCACTTAGTGTTAAAATGTTTAACATGCTTGTTTTCGCCTAATCTCTAGTTTAAAGATCCGGCTTTGGGTTTTTCGGCATGGCTAAATTTTAAATCGGGCATGGTTGATGCCTCGTAGACCCTTGTGCGTGTGCCTAGCAACCCTACAGTGGTATCAGAGCCAAGCTAGAGGTTTAGGCGAAGTCTGGGCGAAGTTTAAAGTCCGATCGAACTCAGAAAACCCAATATACCCTAGTTTCTGGAAAAAATTTCAAAATGTGATTTTTTGTGAATTAAAAATACTTTAAAAAATCAGCAGGGAATTCTATGGAGACATGTGAAAAACGACACCCTAACTCCACTATTGAGCCGTGGAACCGCGGCCAAACTGGGGTATTGGCGGCGGTTCCACGGCAAGAATTGAGAGTTAGAGTTTCAGTTTTCTACAGTGACGTCCATATGTGTTTCCTGATGCTTCTGGGTATTTTTAATTATACTCAAGTGTTGAGTTTTCTGGGTTGTATTGGGGACTCGTTGATTCGATCGGATAATTTAATTTCGTTTAAGTTTTTTCCGGATAATTTTAGAAACTGTTAAAAAGTTCGAACGGATGTCAATAACTCACTTTTTCCCCTGTCGGAAAATTTTTCAAAAGTTGGATTTTTTTCTCGAGTTTGAAACTTCCGGAAAATCATACAAGTAACGCGGTGGACCCTCTAGAAGAACACAAACCTTAACTCGATTATGTGACCGTCTTGAACTGCCTCTAAAGCTTAGGGTTTGGGGCAGTACGGCGTTGCCACATGTGAGGCGTTGCTTGACCCTTCTACGGCTGGACCATTGGTACTGTGGCATGTGATGGATACTTTTTGAACTCCGCTCAAGTGTTGAGTTATTTGGGAAATCTTGGGTGTTTGATTATTCGATCGGAAAGTTTAACATTGTCTATTTATCTGGAATGTGATACAATATTTGGAATCCACAAGTAGTTATAAGATAATTGATTTGAATGTTATAAATCTAGCAGTTCAGTCTTAGATGATCGGTTGCCACGGAATTTTGATGTGATCAAAAGTCCGTCGCAATCACGTAGCGTACGCGGATACTCGCCGGGTAAACTTAATAGATAGCCACGCCCCATAGCCCCGACCAAGAGACTGTAGGAGAACCTCGTCGCCAAAAGCATCCGTTCGGGTGCTTGCGGCAGCGGTGTTCCGCCTTAGTGCACTTCGTCGACGGCATCCGGGGGTGCGGCCGTCTACTAAAATTTGCGACGAGCATTCGATCAGATTGTCGGGAATCTTGTTGAATTGCCCGACTTGATATTGAAAAGAGTTTTCGATAATGAAACTAAAATGCGGGGTTTATAATTGTTAGGCATGCGATGTCTAAGGAATTCATTTGGTTAGGCATGCGATGTCTAAGGAGGTTGCGGATTCCAACTGTTGTAGTTTTACACTTTCTTTTCTGTGACCGTAAGCGTAGTATGTGGTGTATCGCCGGCTTCGTTGCTATACATCAACGACAATCGGGATACGCATACTTGCTTACGTTGATGATATGAGATATTATGTGTTGCTGGGATATGTTATATTGGATCGTCGCGTTCTGAATAGCCGGGGGTTTTATGTGAGATGGGAGTTTTTTCTTTTTCATTCATGTAAAATTCAATTGTATGTAATATTCTTTTATTGGGGCACTTCCGGGCTGAGGATGATGTCACCATTGTATATTATTTACTTTTCCGCATTAGGTAGACCCAAGGCGGGGAGCACAAGTGACCGGGTTCTAAGGTCCAGTGGGAGACCATCTCGAGGAGTCGAGACCGGGTCTCCTAACCCTAGAATTGGCAGCGTTGCTTGACGCTCTCGTAGGGGTCTAGGGATGTGGGTTTGGCTATTCATCGCGACCGTGGAATCCGTGTTTTATACAGGCTCGTTTTGAAAACACGGGCGTCCTAGTATATCCAATATTTCATATATGTTCTTCTGCTGCAATGTTCTGTGATGAGATCATATTACTGCTTGAGACGAATGTTTATATTATATATATGAGATATATGTTATATTGCAGATTTCGTTTCAAATGAGATGCTTGTGAAGCATAATAAAATGGGACTTCATTAATGAGATTAATGAAATAAAAGAAATCTAAAGATGTTGTAGAAACTTGTTTAAAAACTGGTAGTTCTAGTTCTTGCTTTGCATAGCGGTGTTCCTTGTAGAACATCCAGCACCTTATTCGATAAGGAAAGAGCCGAGATCCCTTCACCGGGAGTGACCTCTTTAGTGAAACTAGCAGATGCTACAAACTCGGTTTGTCTTTTGATTGCTTCTATAGTTCTTACTTTGCATAGTGGTATATATGATATACCCTGCACCTTATTCGATGAGGAAAGAGCCGACGATCCCTTCACCGGGAGTGACCTCTTTAGCAATACTAGAAAAGCCTCAAAAACACTCCATTTGAAATATTCTACAACGATATCAAGTTTATTACGTAAAGGGTTTTCTTAAAAACCTGTCGTAGCCCTCCGTCATTTCAGATAATTACTACTTAGTATTCGTGCTGCGGTAGTTTGGCATGCGTCAAGGCGTAGTGTACGGTAGCTAACTAGTGCTTATCTGCTAGCATACGATGCGATTAGATTAGGGTATTCGTACGGTGTTGTTTGGCATGCGTCAAGGGTCGTACGGGTAGGTTTAATTCAATCAAGAAATGTACGGGTTGAACTTGACTAGCTGACTTTGGATTGTCTGGCATGCGTCAAGGTCATAGCACGCTAGGGGTAAAATATTATTGGGAATTTCAAGTGTTGAAATTTGCAATGAGATTGCATACCTTCTATGAGATAGTTGGATCCCGATACCCACTGCGAGTAAGAGTTACTCCTGGGAGAGTTTTACACATTACAATTAGCCGATCAAGTAGGTGTCTAGAAAGGTGTTAACGGGGTTACGCCCCTGGGAAAACGAGATTTACTTTAATTAGGTCCGTGCGAAAGCACGGGGAACCTCCCTCAAAGTACCGGTACTGACCTGGCTGAAAGATTGGCGAACTTGTAGGGTGTAATTAATCCCGGCTAGTCTTTCCTTTTAGGGTTTGAAGGAAGATTTGACTAAAACAGCGGGAGACATCCTGATTAGATAAATTGATAACCAATCTAATCTTGTAAAAGCGCACGCTGAGTGTTTTCTTCTCTCTCTCTCCTGTTTACGACTATGTCACGCCTTAATCAAGATAATAATACGGATGTATTGACCGAACCCGCTTATTATACTGCGCTAGGGAACGTTGGTCCCGCTCCAACTTATAATTGTTATAAGACAGAGCAGGAAATTGGGGAATATCAGATTTCCCATGCCGCCCAAACGAAGAAAGTGCATGTTGATGCATCATCTTCGGGTGTGTTCATTACAGAGAACTGTTTCTCAGTATCCTTTACATCCTGGGTATGAGATACCGGATCAGGATCCCACATATGTAATTTGTTACATGGGCTACAGAGAGGTAGAGAACTGAAAACGGGTGATAAGTTTCATGAGATAGAAACGGTGCAAGTGTTGCAGCCAAGTCTGTTGGTCACTGTCACCCTGTATTACCAGAATACATTGATTCTGAACGAATGTTATTAGATACCGAACCTGATATACAATATCATATCAGTCTCTTTATTAGTAAAGAAAGGATATAATTTTGTATTGTTGGATAATGTTTTGAACATTTCCTATATCAAGAGTTGATCGGTTCAGGTACGTTATCTAAAAGCATAGACGTTCTAAATCAAACTACAGTTCTTAGTGTACATAACACACACAAGAGGAAAAGTTCAGAAATGAACGAATCCTTCTTAAGGCATTGTAGACTAGGTCATATCAATGCGACCCGACTAGCTGAAGTTACACATAGATGCATATTTAAATTAGTTTAAATTTACATCTTGTGAAACTTTCCAGTCATGTCACAGAAATAAGATGACCACAGCTCCATTTATTGGAAACAGAGAAAGAGTTAGTAAACTCTTGGGATTGATACTTGCTGATATATGAAGGTCCCCTGTCTACACATGCCAAGACCGGTTCTTTATACTTCATTACATTCACTGATTATCTCTCAAGATCCGGACATATGTTCCTGTTGAAACACAAGTCCGAAACTTTTGAGATAATCACAGAATATAAGTTAGAAGTAGAGAACCAAAAACGGGTATAAGTATTATGTCCTTTGATGAGATCAAGGAGGAGAATACTTGAGCACGGGATTCCTGGACTATTCTAAAGGAGAATGAGATTCTCTCTCTGCATTACTCCTCCGTATACACCACAGCACGTCGGTGTATCAGGGCGGAGCAATCACACCCTATGTGATATGGTGCGCTCTATGACGAGTACTACTGAGTTTCCTATTTCCTTTTGGGAGTTATGCACTTGAGAAGCTGCATACCTATTGAATGTGGATTCAATAGTTTCCAACGAACCTCAGCCTCTCCGCCGATCTAGTAGGGTTCCTCACCCACCTGAGAGATACTTCGGTTTCTCTATGACAGTGGGAGCGAGGATTGCATCATGAGATGATGACCCAACTAGTTTCGAGCTGGCCATCAGGAGTGGGACTCTGTAAGAATGGCTGGATGCTTAGCGATCTAAGATGGAATCCTTATACACCAACAAAGTATGGACTTTGGTTGCTTTATCTGAAGGGTTAAATCCCCATCAGGAGCAAGTATATCTTGAGAAGATTACTTGGTGTACATGAAAAAGTTGAGACTTTCAAAACTATGCTTAAGTCCATCCAGATCCTACTTGCCACGGCTACATACCATGACTACGATATCTGGTGGTTGGGTGTCATGACTGCTTTTCTAAATGATATTTTAGAAGAGAGCGTCTATAAGTACACAGCCAGAGGGCTTCGTAGACAGTGGGAGCAGCGAAAACGTGTGCAAGATGTTTTATGTGATAAATCAGGCATCGCGGAGTTGGAATGTCTGTTTTGATGGTGTAGTCAAAGAGTTTGACTTCATCAAAATGGTAGATGAACCTTGTATATACAAAAAGGTAGTAGGGAGTATGGTGATGATCCTCATAGAGTACGTGGATGACATACTCTTGTTAGGGAAGGAGTTTCCTATGCTACGCTCGGTCAATCTCCGCTTATCACAAGGATTCTCCATATAGGATCAAAGTGATAGCTCCTAAATCCTGGGTTTTGGATCTATGAGATAGATCTAATTGGATGTTAGGATACTCACTAGTTGTAGTGAGATGGTATCAATCAATCCTGGGGAGAATCACTGGAAAGGTTTCAGGGTGATAAGGACGACTGAATGTCAGTCGTAGGCATTGTCTTTACCCTCAGTGAAGGGACGGTCTGTTGGAAGAGTTCCAAGCTAGATACCGTGACTTACTAGTCGATTAAAGGCAAGATACATCGTTACCAAGGATGCTACCAAAGAGGCAGTCTAGATATATATAAGTTCATGAGATGAACTTCGTTCCTACCATTGTGTGACAATGGAGTTGTGGCTTTAGCCAAGGAACTACCGTCCCATCAGAAATCCAGATATAATTCTTAGGCAGTATCACCTGATCATGGAGATGGTTGATCTCCAGGGAGATCGAGATTAGGAGGGTAGACACAGAGGACAACAGCGCGGATCCACTCACAAAGACCTTTTTCCCAGTAGAGACTTTTATGGGATGGTTGAGTATGAGATACTTCAACCACAGCTAATTGTTGGGTATGTGATACCACAACAGATGGCCCTAGTGCAGGTGGGAGATTGTTAGTTATATGTATGCCCTAGAGGCCATTACTGTACATACGATGTATATTGTAATGGATGCTTGGACATATATAGAGAGGACTTTCTTGCTCGACATGATAGTATGCTATCTGGCTGTACTTTATCTTAACATGTACTCTGATTGTCTCTATGTTACATGTTGATAAAGCCCTTAGGATATGTACTCGACTACTGGGACTATGATGAGATCATACTAGTGGGGCCACGGTAGTCGACGAGTGTATCAAGACAGAGCATCGATACACCAGAGTAGACTAGCGTATACGCATCTTGACCCATATGATGGGCGATGGATGATCCCATATCCATCGGTGTTTGACATCAAGGATGGTGTACGGGTGCTCAGTGGAGACTGGGTGCACTGGACGGACTCCCCGAGAACTCTCAGATGGTATTATACCTCACGTCAGATGGCGGTTCTCCGGTGACACTGGTACAGAGTAGTCTGTTGACCTGAGATCGTCATAGAGTCTTGTGTGATTCCCACTGTGCTTTGATTTCCATCATACCACGTCCAAGAGGGCATGCAAAAAGGTGGCTTTTGGGTACAGTCCCGAATCACATGGAGGCAATGAGCGATACGAGGGGATTCGTCTCTCCCGGTATAGGGAGTTGATGTTGTGCTGTGTTCGATTGGCTATAACTGGAAATCCCTGGCCAGGGTTGCTGAGATTTACTGGTAAGTGTTATCAGTAGTTTCTCTGACTGTTATAGACCTCAAATCGACACGACTTATCAAGCTACTGGGGTCTGACGTTTACCACCCCTAGGTGAGATATGCGACATATCAGACGACGAGACCGGACTGTACGGGAGTGTTACTGATTGGATTCGCAGGAGAATGTACAGGCTTACTTGTTGATCTTCTGATTGCTCAATACCTGGGTGGCTGTTACGTTTAGCTGACCGCTTGCAGCTTGTGGGTGTTTGATATGATCATCACCTACTGTCGGCGTATTGACGATTCTTTAGAGTCCTACACAGAGGTTTTTTGACACAGGCAAAATGGAGTAGGGGCGCATATGAGATATATGCGGGACCGAGGATAATGCGATATGAGATACCGTATTCTATTCCCGCGATATTTGATATCAGCCGGGTCATCGGATCAAGTGTTGATTCGATGAATCGGTAAATGATATATTAGTCGGTTATATGCGATATAGCTGGATTGTCGGATCAAGTGTTGATTCGATAATTTAATGTATAATAATATATATGATATATTAAATTACATTAACTAATATTAGCTCACTAAAAGACTCTTTTTCTCACTCGGGTAATACATTGATATATATGCGATATATGTTAATTGTATTATTTTATTTTGGTACAATAAATATTATATATGTGATATATAATATTGTAACATGATATGATAACTAATGCAACATATTTAGTGGAGATTAAATAAGGTTAGGGTTTAATTTGGGTTAGTGCATTCATGAACCTTCTAGAAGGTTTCTTTTTGTTTTGAGTTATGATATTTTCAAGTGACTCATTCTTAACCCAACCCAAACCCTTACCCTTGGTTAAGTCTCTACAAGGGTTAGCCTAGCCATGGTTAACTATGGTTGCATTATTAATCATTATCTTCTTTTCATTATTCATCACAAATGATTATTCATCTTCTTCTTCCTTCTTTCTTCATGGAAAAGGTTTTCTAGTTTTTTCTAAGTGATGATTATGTGTGAAAAAAAGATTGTAAATGAGAGAAAAAAATCCTACTTCATTATCCTCATCTATCCTTGTCCTTTAGATGAGAGTGTTCACTTCATTTAGTGAGTAAGAGCCTGTGTTAATGAAACTTCAAGGTAGATCATCTTTGTTATCGAAGATCGAAAGCAAGCTTGCATTTTTCTCTTCGTGGAGCCTCTCGAGAGTCCGGAACATGATGATCGCAGCGAAGGGACTTCAACACGGAGCTTAAGAAGTGAAGGACCGGATCCACAAAGGTTGTAATCTCTCTCACTTAGTGTTAAAATGTTTAACACGCTTGTTTTCGCCTAATCTCTAGTTTAAAGATTCGGCTTTGGGTTGTTCGGCACGGCTAAATTTTAAATCGGGCATGGTTGATGCCTCGTAGACCCTTGTGCATGTGCCTAGCAACCCTACAATGCGCATTGCACAGCGACTTAAAAAGGTTTGGCATGCATTTCCTTCAGATGTTTACATATATAGTGTTGGAGTATATCATATTGGTTTTCGTATTAGATTTAGACATTAATGTCTTCCCCATGACTCCAATGATTGCGGGATGCTTGACGGAGTTTTTTTTTTTTAGTTATCTGCTCATTTTTCATTCGCATGCATTGCGCTATGATGCGTTTTATGTATTTATGATTTCGGGACCCCGACGGCTTAGACTTTTTACTGAAATGTTTTAGTATTCGAGGGGTTTAAATTTAAATTTGGGGACTGAATTTCTTTAAGGGGGGAAGACTGTAACATTTCAGAAAAAATAAAATATTATTTTTGGGAATTTTTATAATAAAATATTGAATATTTTCATAAGGCGGTATAATTAAATACCGATAAATTGGGAAAAATTTTAGAAAATAATGGAAATTACTAAAAAGAGGGTATTTTATCTGATTTAATCAAATTATGAGAGTTTATGATTTATTTGACACTAATTTTGTGCAAATCGCGATTAAAAATAGCTAATCGGATTTTAAGCGTGTTTTGTGCACATGTCATTTTTTTAACACTTGTTACATTTTTCCTACATGTTTTGGGTGCTTTGGGTTTACTATTGCAAGGAGAAGAAAAGAAAAGAAATATGATTAAAGAATGGAGGGATGGGCATGAGAGAGAGTGAAAGGGTAAGGGGTCAAACCAAGGACCAAGCTCCCATTCCCACTTCACTCTTCACCATTTTCTCTCCTCTCCTCACTCACTTGCTGCTGCTGCCGCCTCCTCTCTCCCCTTGCCTCTCTACCTCCTCAAATCATCACTATAAACCCATTAAAACCCCATCCCACTTTCATGAATTTTGTGCACAAGCTCACAAGCTACACTTTGGACCAAGAAGCTTGCATTTTGGACACTTAGGGGCAACTCAAGAAAATTCTTGAGTTGCCAAATGAGGTATTCTCTTAACCATTAGCCTAGTATTTCCATTGTTTTTACATCCATGTTAAATTAGAACCGATATTGTGTGGTTTTGGGAAGTTTGAAACTTGAGTTGAGGATTAGGGTTTTAGTTGAACCCAAAGGTGAAATTAAGGCTAGTAGAGGATACACAACCCCTGTGGTGATTGATTGGAGACCTAAACCAGAGACTAGAACCTATTTTAGCGGACTTAGAAACCCGATATCGGAAGAATTTTGGATTCTGTGAGTGTATTATGAAATCTGCTAACACCCGGAGCCTTTGACAATTTTTTAGCAAACACAGAGTGATGTGCAGGCAACCTGGAGTGTACCACCAAAACCCTAGCCCCTAACCATCAACCCTGGCTGCAAATTAAATCTTTCTGTCCGCAATTTGCGGCCAGAGCAGTGAGGAAGTGGTTCGTTTTTGTTTCAGGGCCTTATCTCCAGTAAATTAGACCCTTGACATATGCAAAATTGTCTGATTTGACCTAGGCTAAAATCTGGGATCTTTTTCTTGTGTTGGCGCATTGTTTTACGACTTGTTTTAACATGGATTTTGGTATTTGATATTTCGTTTCCGTCGTGTGGCGTTTGAACGTCAACGACTAGGGTTATTGTTCGTGTTTGCATGCGAGGCTATAGGTTTTTACCTATGAGTGTAGCGTGTGCCGTTTTTGGTTTTCCGATGTGATTTTAATGCGCATTTGCGATTGTGTATATGTGTAGGTACCCCACGTGATGTCGAGACGTTGAAGATGAAAATGGCGACATTGGCATCGGCACACAAGAAGCAAGGTGAGTAGATTTATATCTACGGGGAGAAGTCGGGTGGATGGCGTCTAGCACCCCGCAAATTTGTAAGGAATTATATGATGGGATACGATATATATACCTTTATATGTTAGGATGTGATATGAGCCTTAGCAAGAAAGCTTTAAGAGGTTAGGGGTTAGTGTTAGCGAGTATGGATGAAAGGACTCTAGTCGATTTCTTAGTCCCGAAACCCAAAGGTAAAGATTTGCATACTTGCACATACACATACTCGCATACTTTGACTTCCTTGTGTGTATTGGGGACATATTTATATTTGTATTCCTATGCTTGGATGATGAGAATATTATATGATATTTGGGAACGAGCCGATCTGATCGGGCATAATGCCATGAGATATTTAGTGTGCGACCGAGATATGTCATGATGTTATAGCGGGTCATTGGACGAAGATACTATGTTGATGATTTACTATGATAGTTGACGAGTTATATATCGAGATATGAGATATGATATGTTAAGATATTATAATGGATCGCTTGGGCAATGTATACTCCTATATTATGATAAGTATGGATGACACCGGATTGTATGAGGCTGTAGATCAGTAGCCTGATCATGATTAGTGTCGATGATATTAGTAGTGTGCTAGACTTAGATCAGTACCCCCTGTTCATGATTTGTGATGATGTGGATATCAGATGAATAATGAGATAAATATGATATTTGACCCGTACCCAGATTTGGGATGCCGTACGATAGATTTACCATACGAGAGATAGTTATGAGAATAGATCCACACTCTTGACTCGATGATGTTATATTATTTATTGTATCGTACGTGATACTGTTGAGGCAGGATCACCGACTACTAGGTATGTATGTATAGATCGACTCAGACTTAGGCGGATTCCCTTACCCTTTTGACTGGGCTCGAGTCATACAATTTTTCAAAAGTGGGAAATCGTGAGTATGTTTATATATCAAGCTGCATGACTCAGATATTGGGTAGGTATATTTTCAGTGTTGCTGTTATCACATCACTTTCTATGTATTCATGATGTTTCATCGCACCGCATGCTTATATTGTGTTTTCATATGCCATTATTGAGATCATGCTGTCAGGACACTAGCACCATTACCAATGATGCGTATGTTCCACATACACTTACTTGCCGGCTCACACACATCATCATCGGTAATTGTCATGTCATGTACATTTTAGAGAATATTACTCATTGACATAGCTTGTTAACTGATAGTTCGACATGGTATTAGCGTACTCGTCTTTATATGCTAGATTAGACGTTGCAGTTATTACTTGCTACTGCATGCATATTATTATTCATTATTTACTTGCTATTGATGATTGGATTTCGGATTTCCATGAGATTTTCTGGATTTGGAAACCGCATGTGAAAGTTTTATAAACTGATGTGTTATTTTAAAGAGAAAAAAATGCGGTCTTCCTTGATATGATGTTTTCTCGGTTATGAGATGGATTTCGATACCCGATTCGAGGTGACGTAGGAACCGTCTCGGGTACGTGGTGGACCCGGTATGGTACCCCGGGACGAGATTGTTTATTCATGGTGGATGATGAGCCTGGAAGGGGCAGACTGCCTACCGGTGATTGCATTTGGACCTGGCGGTTATCCGGAGGATACCAACCAGAGTCACGAGATGCATATAGGCTGACCCGTACTGCCGGAGCGCGCGGGCCGATCCTGCAGATGATACGGAGTCTGAAATTTATGAGGATTTACGTGCCGATGCTGGGTACAGATTTATGTTTTGTGTCGATGCTTGACACTGATTTCTCTATTGATTTCATGATGTATTCTGATTCCATTCGTCATGCATTCATACATCATATATCTGATATGTTACTATCTGAGGTACTGACACGAGCATGTAGTATTACACTTATACATAGATGGACCAGGATGTTTATTTGAGGATATTACTTGATATGACCTAGGATAGCGTCATGCATGCGATTTCTACTCATAGATGTTTTCTACTCACGAGTTGGCAACTCACCCCCGTTGTGCCACAGTTTCTTGCAGGTTTTGCCGTACGGGTTTCGTTACGGCTTTACTGGCACACTGCTTCCATTCCGGGTGATTTGCTTTGGTAGGTGGGTTCACTTGTATCGTGACCACCATTATACCTTGTACATTAATTATTTCAGTTGTATCTAGTAAAACTCCATCAACCAGACATGTATATTTTATTGACTTAGCAGACCAGTGATGTTTATTCTTTCGACTTTAGAATCACGCGTTGTATTATTATGGATTTCTTATTATTTAGAGTTTCCCTTTCAGTTTTGATTCTCGCCCTTCGGCGTTGTATATTATATTGCTTGCGTGGTTGTGGCCGTCGATTGACGAAGAGCTAGCTCCCGCTTGGGATGCCTTTTATCATTGATGTATATATTTATCATGTTGTACCCCGTTCGGGGCCAGTATTTACAAAGGAAACTCTGCCGAAATTTTCAGAAAAGATTTGTGATTTTAAAAATACATATTTCGGCTTATGTTGCTAACTACTTGATTTAAATTGGTTTTTCCTTCACTCTACTGCTTTACTTGGTTTGGATTTCTGGGTTTTGGCTTAGATTACGTACGCTTCGAGACGTTTCATAGTTTAAGTGTCAGTCAAGTTCCGTACTTTTCGGGTCGTGACAAAAGTTCTCTTGTGAGATCCTTACGACTCTCAAATAGAAATTGCACCTACGAGATCCTCTCGACTCGTAGGGAGAAAAGTCTTTATGTGACCCCCACAGCTCATAAAGTTGAAAAGTCTTAGGCGACAGATCTGAACCTGTTTCCGAAGCCATCGCTGCCCTGTAAGAAAACCAAGATAAACTACATATGGACCACATCCACCAAAGCTACATGCAAGCATGAGATAAAAAAATATATATGTCTTTTATTCATGAATTCAAAATGAATACAAGATACATCTGATAAAAGAATCAAAATGAATACAAAATATTTCTATTCATAAGTGGATTAAAAATTATAATAAAGAAAATACAATGATGAAAAAAGCCTTTAAACCGGCGGGTGACACAATAAGCTCCTTAATTCATCGCTCTTCCGCTGGGCCTCGGCTTCAAGCTTGGTTATTGCCACAAGACGGGTCTCCGCCTGAGAATGTTGGGTCTGATACGAGACGAACCGGCTCTCGAGCTCCCTTTCAGTTGCCTTATGAGCTTCAACCATCTCACGGATAAAGATGACGGCTTTGTCGAGAGTGACCACTTCAGTGATAGCTTCTTGAAGTACTCGCCAGATTTCATATGCATGGGTGGTCTTGGTAGTGAACTGAGCTTGAAGTTCCCCCAAAGCATTCGAAGCTAACTCCCTCCCCGAAAACTTCCGATTGAGCCTCTTCTCACATGCCTGCAGATTGGCTGCGCACCGTTCGATCCACCCCCGCAGACTCGATTTTGAGGTTAAGATGTCAGAGGGAAAGCGGATGCATTCAAGCCCATGTAGGCAGGCCTCCACTCGACAACAATACTCGATCCAAAATACGCACGAACCATGTGCTATGAAAGGCAACAAGGAAAGTCTTCAATATGTACCCCATTAAGCATGCACTCGCGACTATATGCCTGCTTAAATGAAAATGGTGTCCAAAACGTGCTGATTATGTACGACACTAGCGCTCGCACTTAAAAGAAAATTCCCAGGGGTGAAGTATGAAGCCCATATACAGAGAGGGGATTCCTGTACGAATATATGATGAAAGGAAAACATTCAGCAGAAAACATCCAACACTCAATAATAAGGGAAGTACATTGATTTAAATATACTACTCTACGGGGAAAATATTGCCAAATATGGGACCATAGATACAGGGGTTAACAAAACAAAATACAAAATTCTCCAATTCCCTCTCCGCCCTCTCCACCATGTCAAAGCGACGGTCTTCGCGAGGAGTTGCTCCCCACCGATTAGCACCATGCTCATCAGCGAAAGCGGACATGATGGCCCGCCAGGCTATTATCTGACTCACTAGATGAACTGAACAATCTTTCAGAGCCTGAGTAATTAAGTGTGCCTCATGGAAACACTCAATTTTTTCCTCCGCTGCATCGAGAATCGCCGGAGTCATTTCTGCCGGATGAGGAGGGATGTCGGTAAGCACGGATAGAAAGATCGTCCGAAGCCAAATGGTGCCCACAGGAAGAGGGGAGCCCTTACGAGCCAGGAGCTCGTACAATACCGCATCATATTGGTCATCAGTGAGAAGAGGATCCACTAACCCCACGGCAAAACGAAGAATAATCTTCTCAACAGGCACCTCCCAGGGTTGTCGACGAGCATGGGAACGGTTACAAGCCATGACTCTTGGTTCATTTCTAAAAAATGACGATCGCCTTAAGGTCGGAATGGTTTTCTCTTTGAAGAGAGGAAGAAAGGCACGGCTTCAAACTATAAAGGGAAGCATTCAATACTATATACAGAAAATGTTGTGCATGGTAGAACTATTCCTAAGGCCCAGAAAAAGGGAAGAGCATGGAAAATGAAAAAGGTGGCTCATTGGAATCAGAATAGGGAGACGAAACGACCCCATCAGTAGAGCCCCACGTGCATAGTACGTGGGCATCAGCCTTGATCCTTATTGGAAATTAAAATGGCACCGCACATGCATAACACATGAACAGGCTCTAATGTAGGATTGAAATCCCTAGCAGTGCCTCATGCGCAAAACACGTGAACACCAACAACAGTATGACAAAGCTTCATACAGAACACATGTAAACGTTAAAAGGGGGGAAGGAAAGTTTTGTTATTCATACTCCAAAAATTCATACAAAAATAAAAGAAAATGTTTACAACGGTAAAACATTAAATCCAGGAGACGGATTAAGAAATTCGGAAGTAAGGCCGTCTAAAATGTTTCTGGCCTCTCTGACCATTCTCGTGTGCATCCTCTGACGAATGCAAGCATCAAGATCCTCGCTAATGCCCTCCGCCCTCTGATAAGCAGCGATTATCGTCGTCTGTTGGAAAATTTGATGCAAGATTATCTTGCCGTTTCTTCGAGTTCAGGCCCATCAGATATACTGAGTGCACCTTGTCTTCAGTATCGTCCAGTGCCTTAAGCGGCATGGCTTCGTAAAATCCAGGAAGTGCATTCCAAATCGCTCCCACGACAAGCTTCAAAAGATCGGAGCGACGAGGAAGTAGTCGACCGTTGTATTCATTAAAGCGACTCATAATCTCAGCGTATTGGGCATTTATAAACTCCAAGTTTTGATAATGGCCTTGAGTGCGAATGTCTTCATAAGAAATAATTTCGTTAAGGTCGTATAGATGAGCGGCCATAGTATCTGAAAGAGGCATCAGTGAAAGTTTAGTGATCAAGAAGACCCTCATTAAACAGACATTGGAATTCAAAAAAATTCTTGGGAAAACAAGTTCTGTTAAGTTACCAACAAATTCAAATTTGTGCGAATAAGGGTAAAACCCTATGAAAAGATTTTCAAGAACACCAGGGAATAAAACTCCCAAAGAGTCCTCCCGATCTTTCAGAGCTAACCTCTTCGCTTTAGGAATTAAATTCCTTTTATATGATGGAATTAAATTCCAGAAACTCACAAAAACATATATGAGAAATAAAATCCCATGAATCCTCAAAAATAGAGGTGAATGTTCGAGATATGGAAGTTTACTACTCAAAGATCACACCTTTGGATCTCTAAGAGATGGGTTTCAGAGGAGAGCAAAGCTCTCATGATGGATTTAAAATCCAGAAATTTTTTGTTCAAAAAGGAAAGTTTTCTGATGTACAAAAGCTTTACCTAAAAAGAGTTTCTTTTGACAGAGTTTAACTTTGAAATTACAATGGCAGAGAACTAAGTTCTGAGGAAGAGAATTAAATTCTCAAAGAAAACGAAGAAGGAAGAAGATGAAGGAAACAGTGGCTGCGTAAGAAACTAAACACTTGCATTTATAAGACACGACAGGGGTGGTTCATCTCCTCGTTCCCCTAGGCAATCCAACGGTTATAAAAGTGACAACGTTGCACCCACGTACAAATCACGTGAGAACAACGCTGTGGGGGCATTTGTTCCCTTAAGGAAAATAAAGAAATGAATAAAGCAACGAGAAAGAGTCCCCAAGTGAAGTATCACGTGCCCACACGTGATAGGCGCAGCGCTTGATAAAACTAAGCCAAAATTGGGCCTCACGTGCAAACACATGACCGCTATAGACAAAGTATATAGGCGCCTGAATAAAGCAAACAATTGGACAAAAAAACACTCACGTGATAGCACGTGGCACATTTTTGTGGGCTTAATTTGGTGGGGTCACGTGCTATACGTGATAGACTCCTATGCCTTCTGAACTGATAGAAATAAATTCTAATTAAAAGGGACCAAAAGCCTTATTTGGAAAATACTTTCTTGGATCTTTCTAAATAAGAAAGATTACGCTCTGTAAAACAGAGAGCCGTTGGATTAAAGATCCAATGGTGATTAAAAATCACCAATCTACAGAAAAATTCTGTGTAAGGAAATATCTTTCTAAACTTGTTAAGAACAACAAAAGAAATATCTTCTGTAAAACAGAAGTCCTTAGATTAAAAATCCAACGGTAAATAAAATGCACCGAGTAATGTAAAAGATCATGTTGGTTAATTAGAAAATCAATCAAAATCTCTCAATGAGAGATTTTCTAAACAAATTGATTCTCTTCTTTCTCCTATAAATAGGAGCCAAGAGACAAAAAAAATGGAGAGAAAGAGAAAAAAGAGATAGAGAAAAGAGAGAGAGAGAAACCCTCTCGTAAGCTTAGAGAATTTAATTCTTCAGAGAGAAGAAGGCCTCTTAAAAGAAAAAAAACGAAACTCTTGGTAAGAGAAGGAACGAAACACAGAGAATATCTCATCTCCTTTTCACTTCCATAAGAGTTTAACTCTTCTAAAAAGAACTTTGTTCTTCCTTTGGTTGAGATTTGCAGAAGCAGATCTCCCCACAGGTTGAGAATTTAATTCTCATCGGGGAGATCCTGCCATGCAAATCCAAAACCTAGGGGAAGATCTAAATGCAGAGAATTTAATTCTTCCAAAAAGTATATAGGAATTTAATTTCTCTGATAAAACAAGGGTTTAACCCTTCATATAGAACTTAGTTCTTCCTTATGGTGAAAAATCTGTAGAAGCAGATCTCCTCACAAGTTGTGAATTTAATTCTCATCGAGAAGATTCTGCCATACAGATCCCAAACTCAAGAGAAAAACTAAGTCCTATGAATTTAATTCTTACAAAACAGTGGGCTTGAAAGTCTCAAAACTCAAGATCTCCATGCACGTAAAAAGATTACCACCCAACATGATAATGGCCGATCACGTGCTCCCACGTAAGCACCCTTAATGAATGAAAGAGAACAACTAAGATCAGGTCGTGTGATCCCACGTGACCCCACTAAAAGTGCTTAGCACTTCCAAAAGAGAAAGGGTATAAACCCCAGAATCAGTTATCACTTTTGTGACGCCTCACGTGATCCCACATGGCCCTCTAAAAGTGCTTAGCACTTATACAGAAAAAGGAATGAGCCCAAATACAGCGTTTACATTTGGATAATACCTCACGTGTCCGCACGTGACCATTTAAAGAAACAATTGCTCAGCACTCGTATGGAGAGAAATATATCCAAAAGCAGCGCTCATATCTTGAAGGCGCCTCACGTGTCCACACGTGAGCACCACAGGGAGCTAAGTGTTTAGCACTTCATATAAAAGAAAACAAGTAAAACAAAAAGGAAGAGGGGTGTCAGAACCCAAATCAATGCTCAGCATTGTTGAACAAAAAGAGACTGAGCAAACAAATGTTCAACATTTTATTCAAACCTGAGTGGACTGAGCCTAAGTTGGCCTCAAGTCCTTAATTCAGATCAACCAAGCCCATGTGCTCACAATTTTTTTAATTGGTCTTAGTCCCAAATCTTACTACAGATCTCCTAATCAACATTGGTTCAAGGGTACATCTCTTCATACCTCTGATACATGTTGTTGTAATTCTTCAACGTCTTCAGAGAGATGGATGGTCCCAATAACCAATAACTTTTGGCGCATCCCCAAACGGTTAAACCAAAACCATACAGACTATGATGTCCTCACAGACTATGGCGTCTTTAAACCAGACTATGATGTCTCTAAACCTTATGGACCGCAATGTCCTAAAACTAACAATGGACTGCAATGTCCTAAAACTAACAACGGACCGCAACGTCCTTAAACTAAAACGATAGAGTCCAAATACTCTTTCGTTGAATCTAAATGATCTCAAAATCTTGTTAAGTAGATCTTAGTCTAAAATTAGAGTAACGTATCCTTAACAAGCATTTAAGTTGATCTTAATCTTAAATGAGGTTAACGATCCTTAAAACAAATCCAAACCCAAATCTAAGAAAATACGGATTTGGACTAATCCATGCCCTACGGGCGACAACTTAAATTAGTCTCCGTATACAATCCATGGGCAACAAAGAATAAAACAAACACACACGACATGAAGTGACCATCTGGAAAAGGAGAAAGTGGTTAACGTTATGCAGTAGCGTAATTAACTGCAGGGGCTTGCGCCTGCAGGGAAGAGCGTCCCCACAATCAAAAACCCCTCGTACACGAGGGGGAATCTGACGAAATCTGCTACAACGGTCGCATCTGTCTAAACCTCCGATATACGGTGCCATAAATCAACTTGGTATTTTCGGAGAGGTGGACAGATAAAACCAAATAGTATATGCCCCCAAATTCAGGCAAGACGTTTGTCTTCCCGGTTTTCGGTGGCGAATAAGGGTGACAACAGTCATTTGGGTCTCTAAGTTGCAAAAGGTTATAGTATTGTCAACGACGGAGGCCGAATATGTGCCCATTACGGAAGCCGGCAAAGAGATGATTGTGATATTTCAGAAGATGTAAAATAATATTTTTGGAATTTAAATAATAAAATAATAAATTTTAACAATATTATGTAAATATGGAAATGAGTTTTAGTGGAATGGTATAATTATATACCTATATTTTGTAAAATATGTGGAAATTAATATGAATTATTAATTATGACTGCATTTATTAGATTTGGACATTTTATAAATTATTATACAATTATTTACATACAAGTTTATGTTAAACCTGATTAGTATATTACTAATTATGCATTAAACCAAATCCATTTTTGGTAACCATGTTTAATGTACCATGACACATTTCATTTGTTGTATGTTTGGTTTCATTTTTGTTGTTGATATTTTTTTTAAAGAAAAGAAAAAAAATTAAAAGATAATTGGTGGAGATATGATAGGACTAGAAATAATGAGGAGTGAGAGTGAGAAAGAGAAAGAGAGAGAGGGCCATCCTTTTCCCCATTCTTCATTTCCTTCATCTCTTTCTTCATCTCCTTCTTCCTTCGCCTCCACCTCCATCAACACCATGCACCACCCACAAAAACTTCATCTAAACCTCATACTACCTTCATAAAACTTACTCATAAGATCATCCTACATCCCATGGCGGAAGCAAGTGGATGTTTTGAGCACTTTGCATCACCAAAGAATTTTCTTAAGTTGCTTCATGAGGTAAAATCTTCATCTTCCTTCAAGTTTTAAGTTTCCTAAGCTTAAGTGTTAGTTTAGAGTTAAAAAGGTCTAGCTTTGTGATCTTGGAAAATTCTAGAATGAGGGTTAGTGGATGAAACTTGCAGTAGAGGTTAGTGGAGGTGTAGTGAGTGTCTCATGGCCTAGTCATGATGGTAGCCTTGTCTAAAATGAGCTTTGAGGTCCCAAACACGAACATAGGATTTTCCGATATCGGATTTTTGACGAATTGTGGCGATCAATTAGAATCTGCAATGACTCGAGGACTCTGAAAAATATTTTGCATATACAGAAAGATGTGCAGGCTATTAGGAATATACCTTAGAAACCCGAACCCCTAACTTCCATACTTGGCCGCCAAAATAATCTATATGGCCGCAAATTGCGGCTTGATCATGGAATTTGGGTTTGGTTCTTGGTCCATAACTCAATCCTCTGATAACCGGGTCTATCCAATGTGCAGAATATTCTAATTTCACTTTAGATAAAATCTGGGAGTGTTTTACTAAGTTTCAGATTTTGTTTTGCGACTTTTGAAAACTTGAGTTTTGATATTTGAGTTTTAACTCGGTCGTTTGACGTTTGTACGTCAATGCCAGGAGTTTTTGGTTGTTCTTCCATACATGGACTATAGGTTCTAACCTATGTACGTTTCACTTATCGTATCGGTTTTCGGATTTGATTTTGATTTCATTACGATATGCATTGATTTGTAGGTGTTAGTTGTATGTATGCCCTAGAGGCCATTATTGTACATATGATGTATATTATAGTGGATGCTTGGACATATATTAGGAGGACTTTCTTGCTCGACATGATAGTATGCTATCTGATTACTCTTTATCTTAACATGTACACTTATTGTCTCTCTGTTACATATTATAAAGCCCTTAGGATTTGTACTTGACTACGAGAATTATGATGCAGATCATACTACTGGGGCCAGGGTAGTCTATAAGTACATCCTTCAATTGTTCCTAGTCGTGAGAGTATCGAGATGGGGCATTGATATTTCAGAGTAGACTAGCGTATACGTTTCTTGACTCATATGATGGGCGATGGATGATCCCACATCCATTGGTGTTTGACATTAAAAATTGTATACGGGTGCTCAATGGAGACTGGGTACACTGAACATGACTCGCCGAGAACTCCTAGATGGTATTATATCACACGTCAGATAGCAGTTCTCTGGTGACACTGGTACAGGTTAGTCTGTAGACCCGAGATCATCGTAGAGTCTTGTGTTATTCCCACTGTGTTTTGATTTCCACCTTACCACGTTCAAGAGAACATGAAAAATGGTGGTTTTTGGGTACAGTCCAGAGTCATATGGAGGCAATGAGCGATAAGAGGGGATTTCGTCTCTCCCAGTATTGGGGGTTGATATTGCGTTGTGCTCGATTGGCCATAACAGGAAATTCCTGGCCAGGGTTGCTGAGATTTACTGGCAAGTGTTATCAGTAGTTTCTCGAATCGTTATAGGCCTCGCATCGGCATGACTTATCAAGCTATTGAGGTCTGACGTTTACCACCCCCAGGTTGGATATGCGACATATCATACGAAGAGACCGGACTGTACGGTAGTGTTACTTATTGGATTCACAGGAGTATGAGCAGATTTGCTTGTTGATCTTCTGATCACTCAATACCCGGGTAGCCGTTACGTCCAGCTAGTACTGCTGACAGCTTGTAGGTGACTAATATGATCATCAGCTATTGCCGGCGTACTGATGAGTCTTTAGAGTCCTACACAGAGGTTTTCTGGCTCAGGCGAAACGAAGTAGGAGCACATATGTGATATGTGCGGGACCGAGATTAATACGCGTATGTGATACCGTATTCTAATCTCGCGATATGTGATATCGGTCGGTTATATGTGATATAGCCTGGTCATCAAATCAAGTGTTGATTCGATAAGTTGATACAAATGATATTAGTCGGTTATATGTGATATGGCCGGATTATTAAATCAAGTGTTGATTTAATAATTTAATGTATGGTTATATATTTGATATATTAATTTTACATTAACTAATATTAGCTCACTTAAGCATTTATTTATCTCACTTATACATTTAATATATATGTGATATATATTAATGTATTGTTTTTTTTGTATCATGCTTGATGATAAATTGTACATAGGTGTATGAGACTCATACCATACTTTAGATAATTAGGGTTTTATTTATTTAAGGTAAATACAAAATTAGATGGAAATTAGTCATGGTTGATGCTTAGTGGAAGCTTGTAGAAACTATTTACTTAGTCCACTAATTTTATTTTACATTAGATATTTATTAACCCAACCATGATCTTTAGCCATGGTTAAGTCTCTACATGATAGAATATATGATATTATCTCACCCATGGTTGTTTGGACTCTCTCATTCATTCTACACTTCATCTTCTCCTTCATCTCAAGAAAGCTCCCTAGGTTTTCAAGAGTTAAAGAAAATTAGTGAGAAAAATAATTCTAAAGTGAGAAAAAAAATCCTACTTCATCAACATACACTAGATTTGCCATTTAGTTTAGCTTGTTTGCTTCACTAATTCCCAATTAGTGAAGAGGTAGTTTGAGTTGGAGATTTCTCGACGTAGATCATCTTCGGACTCGAAAATTTCAAGCAAGTTTGTTCCTTTCGTCTTGTGAACCCTTACTAGAGTCCGGGAGATCACTACTTAGAGTCAAGGGACTACTACATGGATGTTTAGAAGTGAAGGACCGGTCTACAAAAGTTGTAATCCTCATTCACTTAGTCTAATATTTGATTACATGCTTGCTTACTCCTAATCCTCTGGTTAAATCCTTGGTTTGGGTTACTTAGCTCACTAGAATTTTTAAATTTGCATACTTGATGCCCTAGATAATATAGTGAGGATGCTAAGGAACTCAGTAGTGGTATCAGAGCCAAGCTAGAGAATTAGATGATGTTAGTTGAATTACGAAACCGAAACAACTCCGAAATAGTCGAAACAAAACCCTAGTTTCTGTCGAATTTTTCTGAGCCTCTAAAATTATTTTAAACAGTTGCAGAATGTTACATGTGATGTAACATGAACACCAGAGCAAAAGGAGCCAATTCCACCAGATTTGACCCGGCGAAACTTGCCAAAAAACCGGCCCTACCGGTTTTTTTAATGATGTTTTGGCCTCGTTTTACTTTGGTGTTCCAGTCTCTGGGTTTTGGTGTTTCAAGTGTTGTTTGTTTTTACTAAGATTGCATGTGATGTTATATTTCTATAAAGGCAATTCAGAATGTTTCGTATTCGTAATTTTAACATCGTTTCGGGTAACATAGACGACGTTAAAAAGTTCGAACGAACATCAAACACCACCTCAAGATTACTCTCTGGAAATTTTTCAAAAGTTGAAATTTTTGGATTTAAAGATGTTCAGAAAATTGTGCAAAGTATTGTGTGGACCCCCAAGAAAAATGAACCCCTAATTCGACCTAACGACCGCGGAACCGCGGCCAAAAGGTGCTTTTGGCGATGGTTCCGCGGCGCCGTTGATGAGGCTTAGGACGTGCTCTCTTGTGCTGATCCGTATGTGCTTGTGGCACTGTTTGAGAATTTTTGAATCTAACTCAAGTGTTGAGTCCTCTGAGAATTTTGGGTGGTTGATCGATCGATCGAAAAGTTTAACATCGCCTAGTTTTTATGAATGTGATACAATATTTGGAATCCACAATAATTAGTTTTGTGAAAATGAGTTTGGATTTTGTAAAACTAGTAATTTAGTCTTATTTGATCGGTTGCTACGGGGTTTTGATATGGATCAAAACTCTGTCGCAATCATGTAGTGTACGCAGATACTCGCCGGGTAACATTACTAGATAGCCACGCCCTATAGTCCCGACCAAGCGACTGTAGGAGAACCTCGTTACCAAAAGCATCCTCTCGGGTGCTCGCGGCCGCGGTGTTCCTCCTAAGTGCACTTCGTCGACGGCATCGGGGGTGCGACTGTCTACTGAAGTTTTTGACGAGCATTCGATCAAGTTGTCGGGAATCTTGTTGAATTACCCGACTGGTTATTGAAAAGTGTTTTCAATATTGAGACTAAAATACGGGGTTTATAAGGTTAGGCATGAAATTCGGAATATGAGATATTCCGGGTTTATGATGTCTAAGGAATTCATATTGTTAGGCATGAAATCTGAAGTATGTGATATTTCGGGTTTATGATGTCTAAGGTGGTTGCGGATTTCAATTGTTGTAGTTTTCACTTTCTTTTCTGGGACCGTAAGTGTAATATGTGGTGTATCGCCGGTTTCGTTGCTATATGTCAATGATAATTGGGATACGTATATTTACTTACGTTGATGACATGCGATGTTATGTGTTGCTGTGATATGTTATATTGGATCGTCGAGTTTGAATAGCCGGGGGGTTTTGCGTGAGATGGGAGTTTTTCGTTTTCATTCATGTAAAAACTTGTATATAATATTCTTTTATTGGGGCACTTCCGGGTTGAGGATGATGTCACCATTGATGTATATTATTTACTTTTCTGCCTTAGGATAGACCCAAGGTGGGGAGCACAAGTAACCGAGTTCTAGAGTCCAGTGGGAGACCATCTCGAGGAGTCAAGACCGGGTCTCCTAACTCTAGAATTGGTTGGGTTGCTTGCCGCTCTCGTAGGGGTTTAGGGATATGGGTTTGGCTATTCATCACGACCGTGGAATCCGTGTTTTTTACTGGCTTAATTTAAAACACGGAATTCCTGGTATATCCAATATTTCATATGTGGACTTCTGCTGCTGATATTCTGTGATGTGATCATTTTATATGATGAGACGAATGTTGTTATTATATATATGATATATAATAAACGTTGCTTATATTTTGCACCCGCGCTAGTCCCGTCCCGCTATGCCGTTAGTTAAGTAACCTAACGGTGCATAACGGGACACTGTGGTGAATGCGGATGGCATAAGCATACGTTCTATTCTCGTTTCTTTATCTTTGATGCTTATAAAGTATAAATGATGGGACTTCATTAATGAGATTAATGAAAGGAAAGAAACCTAATGATGTTGTGGAATCAAATTTTCAAAATGGGTAGCACTAGTTGTAAGTGCACGGCGGCGTCCCGGTCGTCAATCCGACGGCCAAATGCGGAAGCGGTGATAAACTTTAATTTTGCGAACTTAGCAAACCGGCACCACCGCGCACTAAACCCCGGATCGGGCCATTAAACTAGATCTAGCAAAGTAACAAGATAGGGAAGAGATATACCGAGTGATCCGAGTCCTCCGGTCTTCTCGTCATCGTCCCGATCTCCCGCGGAAACTCCGGTCGTCGCCTCCTTGCCGGAAGGGCACCACAGCGTCTGTATCTTTTACGGGCTCCCACCTCAATGCCGAGGCAACTCGGGCATGAAGCTGGCAAGTCGACGTGCCCAAGATGTGCTGTATAATGTAGTGTAGATGATGCTTGTCTCTTTGGGGTTATGTTGCCTTGATGGAGGAATGGATTGGAACTTTCAAGTGGAACTCTCATTTGTCAAGCATGGAATGAGATGATGAATTTTCCTCACCAAAAATGAAACCTCTCATTTTCTCTCCTCTCCAAAATTGTGGTCGGCCTATTCAAATGTGAGAATGGTGGAGGGATAAACAAAACTCATGAAGGGAGGTGAGTGTAGGAGAAAAGAAAAAGTGACCACATCATAAAGCAAAGAAAACATCAACCATGCTTATCACTTCTATTCACATCAAATCTCATTAATGCAAAAACCATCATGAAAAAGCAAGGAATCTTATCCTATCATAATGAATACATTTGCAAGAAACCCCCTCCACAAATGTTATTTGCACAATTGCAAATAACCCCCTCCATCAGAAAAGTCCAACCGGGAAAGAACAAAGGAAAACCGGCCGGAACGGAATGCAAACTGGCAACTCCAGAAAACTGGTCCCGTAATAAATTACAGGAAAACCCCATACTGTGCATACACACCCGCATCTGTATTCCGTCCGGATACAAATGCAATGAGATAAATCTACACTGTACTATACTAGGATCCGGCTTAAACCAAAGCCGGCCAGTAAAAACCGTCCGATCCTGATCCGTGCAATACCGCACGTATCTGATCGAACCCTGCCATATATCCATACGGCCTCTAGTACAAACCGTCCGATCCTGATCCGTGCAATACCGCACGTATCTGATCGGACCCTGCCATATCTCCATACGGCCTCTACAGCGTTTCGCCCGAAAGCTTGAGTAACTGAAAGTGTGGTGGACTCTAAAGACTCGTCAATACTATGGCTGTGGATTTAACCACTAGCACGTCAGAGGTATAAGCCAATACGTAACGGGCCACCAGCTATTGACCAAAAGGGACGTCGATGAGCGAACTCATCCTGACACCCTACTGAGCCTGTCAGTGACAATATCCGTACAGTCCGGTCCGATCGTCTACGAGCATCGCATGGCGGGCCTAGGGGGTTGGTAAAAGTCAGACCCCCAAAAGCGGTACAACTCGTGTCGGAGTGTAGCCCAGAACACCCTGAGATACTACTGGAATACCTACCAGTAAATCTCCTGCCTTGGCCAAGTACTTTGTGTAATGGCTCTCCTAGACACAGCGCGACCTCACCCCCAATACCGGGAGAGACGAACCCCCGAAGATCCGCTCACTGCCTCCATGTGGCTCGGTACTGTACCCAACTAAAACCTGTTTGCATGACTCCTTTGAGCCGTGGTAGGGTAGTAATCAAAGTATAGTGGGAACTCACACGAGACAAATGACGATCCCCAGGTCGATGAACTAACCTGTACACATGTCACCAGGGAACTGCTATCTGACGTCAGGTATAAGACCAACTAGCATGTTCCCGGCGAGTCCTGTCCGGTGTACTCATAACCCAATGAGCACCTGTATACATCTTAGGTGAACCAACTGACACCAGTGGCTTGTGAGACCGGCCACCGTCCCTCGTCGGGGTCTCGACTGTATACACTAGTCTACTCTGGAGAATCGATGCCCTGTCTCGAAACTCCCACGACTGGGGACCTTTTAAGGATGTGCTTATAGACTCCAGCTCTCACTTATATGATCGCCCTCATACTGCTGGCAGTCAAGCAAGAATCCAAAGGGCTCTATCAACGTGCAATAGCGACCTGTCATGTCACCTAAAGCAGTACACGATGGTAAAGGTAAACCAGATAGCATACTATCATCTCGAGTAAGACTGTCTTACCGGGATAGGTCCTCCCTCAATCATCGCAATCACGTGCCTGTAATCCAATAATTGACTCTGAGGGCATTATCTCCAACAATCTCCCACTAGCACTCAAGGCTAATTATTGCGATGTCGCATACTCACAGCCCGTGTGATACCGAACACCCAACTCCTCTACTAGTCAGTCTCATAAAGCCTGTTTGCGAAACTCTTGCGTTCGAGGAATAGCCTCAGTGAGTGGATCCGCCTAGATGTTTCTTTCTATGTCTCTCTATATCTCAAGTTCGCGGAGAAAGCCATCTCCCGAAATGAGCAATACCTGTCTTAGAATGTCTGGATGTCTGATGGGACCCAGTTCATAAATGAACTTCAAATCCAGACTTCTTAGACTGTATCGTCAACTGAACTTAATCAGTATCCTGCGCCATGCCTCCTTCAGTATCTGCCTGGATCACCTGTCCAAAATACTGCCCCTCATCAGAGGGAAAAATATAACTCTGACAACCTCCTTGTCGTCCAGGTCACCTTGGAAGCCTGGAATGATAACTGTCCCCCGAATGAGGCTGTCGTTATCATATCCCTAGAACATCCACTTATGTTCTAAAACTGCTTCCGACTGTTTCTCCAGGATTGGGTCAATGTCAACTTATTGCATCTAGTGCAAGAACAACATCTGGTGTGGTACTTGACATCTCATGATTGACTCAATTGCCTAAGCAAGTGATCTGCCAATCATGCACATCCCTCTCTACTTTAGTCTATAAGACACCTTTAGAGAGGGTGACTCCATTACCTGCAGGTACACTACCATGCCAGGAGTCGTCCATTCTAAATACTCTTAGAATGCTGTCAAAGTACCCTGATTGGGAAACCACCCAAATCCAGATCTAAAACCATAGATCTAGTAACCAGTATGTCTGATATAATGTCCAAGTCCCATGTGGAAAAACCACTGTGTGACGACCAAAGTATAACCGATCGTAGTATAGGAATATCACTTCCTACTTTGTGTATGTCATCCAAAACCCGGATATCACACCCTACTACCTTCTCAACAGATCCATCCCCTATCTTGATGACGTCAAACCTATGACTGTCACATCAGAAATGGATGATCTATCTCCGCTATATCTGCTTTAGTCTATAAATAGACATAAGCCTGATGTCCACCAATGCTTCCGCTGCTCCCACTGACTACGACAACCCTCTGGCAGAGTAATATAGACGTGCACTTCTAAAGCTAGTTTAGAACGACGCTATACTCATCCTCCTGCCGGGTCTCGCAGCCTGGAACAACAACAATGGCAAGTGTGGGTAAACAAGAACTTCCCTGTCACCGTCCTTGAGGCTACCGGAGTACCTCTCAGGTGCCTGAAGTTACCCACCTTATCTGCGGAGTGGCCAATGGAATGTCAAACCAGATTGAATCTTTAGGTTCCTTATCAAATCTTCAGTAATCGTTTGCGGTTCTGGAATCACTTCCAGTTCTACCATACTCCCACTACTGTTTTTGAAAAAATCCATTTTTATTAAAACTGTGACGAGTCAAGAACAATATCACTATTGATCTTTCTTATGGTAGAAAGTCAACCCTCGTCATAGCCTGGGTCAACCCACAAACAGCCATTACAGAAACGTGCCTTGAGTTATCCAGAGTCTGGTTTTAATCATAAGCCGGACAACTCCCCGTACCTTAACAATGTTAAGATATGAACTGTACTATATCCAATATAGAACCAGAGGCACTGATTTAATTGAACCAGATTCAAATCATGCAGCTATCTCCAGTGCATGTCAACTAAATGGAAGGAGGCCGATCAGCGTTACTCAACTTAGGAACGCTTCCAATTATGAGTAACCTGAAAGAGAAGCAATTTCTCTTTATCATTACTATCAACTGAATACCATACACAAGTATCTATATCTTCGATCACTTTGAAGAATCCCGATACTTGCTACACCTGGTTCTCTACTGTATTCAAATACCTATAACTCCTCAAAACTCAGACCCTGTGTTTCTACGAAACACATGTCTAAGAACTAGAGAAGTTAAAAGTAAACAGAATATAGTATGAGGACCAACCCCTCTGTCCTAATGGACACTGGACAACATACAATACTCTGTATAAGTCCGCTGAGTCTAACAACTCTTTCACTGTGTGTCGTAGGTTGAAAACTGTACTTATGGTTAAGAAGAATTACACCGCTGTTTAATGCTCCTTACCTAACCATCCACTGATATAGGTAAATGTCATCGACATAATATCAAAAGGTATATCTCACTCTATGAAAATAGACGTACAGATATATCAATTTGAAATTGGTGCACAGCAGCGGAATTCAAAACCAAATATTTGCCGACCGGCAAACAGCCCAGCCGATCTCCTCAAATATCACCGATTACAACGAATCCCGATATAATGAGGATGATCACCCTATTCCCAATAACTTACTCCCACTCATCATCTGTAAAACCATACAGATGTGAGAATCAAACTTGGTAAATACATACCCTGGAGCAAGTGTCCAATCGGGAAATCAGTTTTCTTTTAACAGTACACAGTGAAATCTTGAAACATTGAAATATTTCGATGGGGTATCTGGGTATTCATAGTAATGCCTCTTCCATTATCCAGATTCACAACTATAACCGTATAATTCTTTGCCACCTCTCCAAATCCCTTTATATGTCTTTAGTCATTACCTTCTGCACACCCCTTTAGGCCAATTGGTTTTCTTCCTTCCCTACCGTTCGGCACCAGCCTATGGTTTGGAAGAAGACTATCCAATAAGCATAATGGGTGTACTGTCCTAGTCCTAGGAGCACTCGCAATGCGAGAGAAGGTGAAGATAAAAGACAACTGAATAAACCTTATTCCTATTTCTCCTAGACCAGAATCCATCCCCGAACTGGAACAAGTTCCTTTCGAGTTCGTATATAACCATACGATGGATTATCCAATAAACTGTGGATCTTCGTAGTGATACGGAGTGTCCTGGAGAAATACAAAGGTGATTTAGGATTGGCGAAGAAATACTTGGTTTGGTCGTGAATATCAGTCGCAATTTACTTTGCCCTCTTACTAATCCCTTGCTTTGTCTTAATCTTAATACCTTCTGCACACCGTTTAGGCTAATTGGTTTTCTTCATTCCCTACCGGTCGGCACCAGCCTAAGGTTTGGAAGAAGACTATCCAATTTGCATAATAGGTGTATTATCTCCTAAACCAAGGAGTACTCACAACTTGAGAGAAGGTAAAAGGGAAAAGACAACTGAATAATCCTATCCGTTTTCTCCAGAACCAGAAACCATCCTCGAATAATTCCTTCGAGTTCGTATCTAACCATACGATGGTTTTGTCCAATGGAAGTGGACGTTCGTAGTAATACGGGGTGTCCTGGAGAAAAGGGTAAAAGTAGGAGTGGCAACGAGGTTTGCAACTCTGACAATCCAAAAGCCTGTGTTAAGAAGGTTCGGTCAACTTGGTCACTGAGTCAAAGTCTAGGGTCGGGTCAATGGTCGCTGCCAAAGAGAGAGAGAAAAGAAACACTCAGCGTGCACTCTACCCTAGATCAGAATGGTTACCATTTATCTAATCTGGAAACCTCCCACTGTACCTCAAATTCTCCTCCAAACCTGAAAGAAGAATTAGTCGGGGTCACCCGAGGAGTAAACTAACTCATCAGTGGGAATCGGGATCCAACTCTCATCGCATGATAACGTGACGTAATCCGCTCACGTCATCACACTCCAGAAGGTATGCGCATATCTGGCAAGTTTCAGTTCTTTTGAAACTCCCGATGTGATTTTTACCCCATGCTCTTATGACCTTGACTTTGGCCAACATATCATAAGTCACATGTCAAGTTCAACCCGTCATTCTCCAGGTTAATTTGAATCCACCCGTACCTACCCTTGACTTTGGCCAAAATGGCAGTACGACTGTCCCAAACCAACGCATCTATCTATGCTGCATATGAATACCCAATAGCTACCAATCACTGTGCCTTGACTTTGGCCAACATACACAGCTTGAATACTATTGACTACCCATATGAAACGACGGAGGGCTACGAATGGTTTCTGGCGAAAACCTTTAATGTAATGAACTTGATATCGTTGAAGGAACGGATAGCTTTTTAGAAAATATAGTGACGAAAACCTTTACTAAAGAGGTCACTCCCGGTGAAAGGATCTCGGCTCTATCCCCGTAGAATGGGGTGCTGGATATTCATAACCGAATATCACTGTGCAAAGCAAAAGTAATCGGCTATAGTGAAGTTAATGCCCTGACGCAAACTTCTGTCCAAGGGGTCACTCCCGGTGAAGGGATCTCGGCCCTTGCCTCGTCGACTGAGGAGCAGGATATTCCAAATGAATACCACGATGCAAAACAAAAGTGAACGTCCTTGCAATAACAGCCTTTTGAAAAGTGTTCCAACAACATCAGAATAGGTTTGTTTATCTTGCATTGATCCGAATCAATGCAGTCCCATCAATTGATCACACCACAAAGAACGAAAATATACTGACGTACGTATATGCCATCCGCATTCACCACTGGGTCCCGTCATCACCCGTTAGGTTAGCTAACTAACGGCAGAGCGAGGACTGGACTAGCGCGGATGAAAAAACATATACAACATCTACTAATATATATACCAATATATTATATTCGCTCAAGGCGTGAATAAAATGCAACATCACAGAAATGTACAGCATCACAGAACAATACAGATATCTGGGATCCCCGGGTTTCACAGAGCCACTACTGAAACCCGACGTTCTCCTGGTCGTGTGGATAGCCTGTGCAATGAAATCCTAGACCCCTACGGGCGCGGCAAGTTACCCGCCAAAACCTGAAGCGAGGCAGCCCCTTTCAGCACCGTGAATGGACCACCCAGCACTTCACGGAATCCGGTAACTTGGGCACCCCTTCTGGGTCAACCTGTACCCCCTACGAGTGCAGCGAATAGCCCGCCAATTCTAGAGTGAAGCCCCCTCCGTCCCAATGCCATGAGATGCGGGCTTGTTGCCCTCCAGAACCCGGCTATCCGTGCACCCCTCCGCGGGGTAATCCTAGTACAGAAAGTAAAATATATATACACCGGGTACATCGACCGCAACGTGGTCGTGCCCCAAAATAATAATACAAACAGGCAGTGACGGCAGTACACATGTCGGACGCTCGCCCCGCAATATCAAAAGTACATAATACAACAAAACTGTACTAGCATTGCATCAGGCTATCCCCCACGACCGATCCGCAACATCACAGCAAAAACACAGAACATCAACGTGAAAGTCACGTTCGCAAATCCGTCTAACCGGGCTAAAGCAGTTAGACAGGATTTACCGATCAAGTGACATTCACGGTCGCAGATATAATGCAAATACTGTGAAAAATGTGTTTAAAATATCCGATCGATCAAATTTTAACAAGTGGGCCCCCAAGCAATACTGTAGCACTCACAGAAAATCTGGGCCCAAGTTTAATATTCCAAAACCCCTAAAATATGCCCAGAAACCCACTGGAAAAAAATGATGCAGTGAGGACACCAATGTGCGGCGGAACCGCAGCCCAAGGGGGGTTTGGCCGCGGTTCCGCGCTTCAGTGGTCGACTCACTGTGTCGAAATTTTCCAGTATTCTTAGTACTCCCTGCACATCATTCTGAGACAACCTGAAAAATTTTTAGAGCCAGAAAAAATTCGACAGAAAACTGATGTGAGGAAAATGTGGTTTTTTGGAATTTTGGTCGATCGGAAATGCAAACACATCAAACAAAGCTAGACGAAGTTAATGGCGAGGCTCTAATACCACTGTAAGTGCACGGCGGCGCCCCGGTCGTCAATCCGACGGCCAAATGCGGGAGCGGTGATAAACTTTAATTTTGCGAACTTAGCAAACCGGCACCACCGCGCACTAAACCCCGGATCGGGCCATTAAACTAGATCTAGCAAAGTAACAAGATAGGGAAGAGATATACCGAGTGATCCGAGTCCTCCGGTCTTCTCGTCATCGTCCCGATCTCCCGCGGAAACTCCGGTCGTCGCCTCCTTGCCGGAAGGGCACCACATCGTCTGTATCTTTTACGGGCTCCTACCTCAATGCCGAGGTAACTCGGGCACGAAGCTGGCAAGTCGACGTGCCCAAGATGTGCTGTATAATGTAGTGTAGATGATGCTTGTCTCTTTGGGGTTATGTTGCCTTGATGGAGGAATGGATTGGAACTTTCAAGTGGAACTCTCATTTGTCAAGCATGGAATGAGATGATGAATTTTCCTCACCAAAAATGAAACCTCTCATTTTCTCTCCTCTCCAAAATTGTGGCCGGCCTCTTCAAATGTGAGAATGGTGGAGGGATAAACAAAACTCATGAAGGGAGGTGAGTGTAGGAGAAAAGAAAAAGTGACCACATCATAAAGCAAAGAAAACATCAACCATGCTTATCACTTCTATTCACATCAAATCTCATTAATGCAAAAACCATCATGAAAAAGAAAGGAAGCTTATCCTATCATAATGAATACATTTGCAAGAAACCCCCTCCACAAATGTTATTTGCACAATTGCAAATAACCCCCTCCATCGGAAAAGTCCGGCCGGGAAAGAACAAAGGAAAACCGGCCGGAACGGAATGCAAACTGGCAACTCCAGAAAACTGGTCCCGTAATAAATTACAGGAAAACCCCATACTGTGCATACACACCCGCATCTGTATTCCGTCCGGATACAAATGCAATGAGACAAATCTACACTGTACTATACTAGGATCCGGCTTAAACCAAAGCCGGCCAGTAAAAACCGTCCGATCCTGATCCGTGCAATACCGCACGTATCTGATCGAACCCTGCCATATATCCATACGGCCTCTAGTACAAACCGTCCGATCCTGATCCGTGCAATACCGCACGTATCTGATCGGACCCTGCCATATCTCCATACGGCCTCTACAGCGTTTCGCCCGAAAGCTTGAGTAACTGAAAGTGTGGTGGACTCTAAAGACTCGTCAATACTATGGCTGTGGATTTAACCACTAGCACGTCAGAGGTATAAGCCAATACGTAACGGGCCACCAGCTATTGACCAAAAGGGACGTCGATGAGCGAACTCATCCTGACACCCTACTGAGCCTGTCAGTGACAATATCCGTACAGTCCGGTCCGTTCGTCTACGAGCATCGCATGGCGGGCCTAGGGGGTTGGTAAAAGTCAGACCCCCAAAAGCGGTACAACTCGTGTCGGAGTGTAGCCCAGAACACCCTGAGATACTACTGGAATACCTACCAGTAAATCTCCTGCCTTGGCCAAGGACTTTGTGTAATGGCTCTCCTAGACAAAGCGCGACCTCACCCCCAATACCGGGAGAGACGAACCCCCGAAGATCCGCTCACTGCCTCCATGTGGCTCGGTACTGTACCCAACTAAAACCTGTTTGCACGACTCCTTTGAGCCGTGGTAGGGTAGTAATCAAAGTACAGTGGGAACTCACACGAGACAAATGACGATCCCCAGGTCGATGAACTAACCTGTACACATGTCACCAGGGAACTGCTATCTGACGTCAGGTATAAGACCAACTAGCATGTTCCCGGCGAGTCATGTCCGGTGTACTCATAACCCAATGAGCACCTGTATACATCTTAGGTGAACCAACTGACACCAGTGGCTTGTGAGACCGGCCACCGCCCCTCGTCGGGGTCTCGACTGTATACACTAGTCTACTCTGGAGAATCGATGCCCTGTCTCGAAACTCCTACGACTGGGGACCTTTTAAGGATGTGCTTATAGACTCCAGCTCTCACTTATATGATCGCCCTCATACTGCTGGCAGTCAAGCAAGAATCCAAGGGGCTCTATCAACGTGCAATAGCGACCTGTCAGGTCACCTAAAGCAGTACACGATGGTAAAGGTAAACCAGATAGCATACTATCATCTCGAGTAAGACTGTCTTACCGGGATAGGTCCTCCCTCAATCATCGCAATCGCGTGCCTGTGATCCAATAATTGACTCTGAGGGCATTATCTCCAACACTAGTTTTTGCTTTGCATAGTGGTATTCCTTGATGAATATCCAGCACCTCATTCGATGAGGAAAGAGCTGAGATCCCTTCACCGGGGGTGACCTCTTTAGCGAAACTAGAAGATGCTACACCCACTCGGTTTTGTCTTTTGATTGCTTCTCTAGTTCTTGCTTTGAATAGTGATATTCCTCAATGAATATCCAACACTTCATTCGATGAGGAAAGAGCCGAGATCCCTTCACCGGGAATAACCTCTTTAGCAAAACTAGTAAAAACCTCAAAAACACTCCTTTTCAAAATCACTCGATTCTACAACGATATCAAGCTCATTACGCAAAAGGTTTTCTTAAAAACATGTCGTAGCCCTCCGTCATTTCAGATAGGTACTATTTAGTATTCGTGCTGCGTTTGTTGGTCTTTGTTAAGGCGTAGTGTGCGGTAGCTGATTAGTGCTTATCTGCAAAGCATGTGATGCGATTGGATTAGGACAGTCGTACGACCTTGTTGGCCTTTGTCAAGGGTCGTGCAGGTGGGTTTAATTCAATCAGGTAATGTACGGGTTGAACTTGACTAGCGGTCTATGATTTGTTGGCCTTTGTCAAGGTCAAAGGAAGCTAGGGACAAAATCTTATCGGGAATTTCAAGTGTTGAAATTTGCAATGAGATTGCATACCTTTTATGAGATAGTTGGATCCCGATACCCACTGCGAGTAAGAGTTACTCCTGGGAGAGTTTTACACATCACAATTAGCCAATCAAATAGGTGTCTAGAAAGGTGTTAACGGGGTTACGCCCGTGGGATAATGAGGTCTATTTTAATTTGGTCCGTGCGAAAACACGGGGAACCTCTCTCAAAGTACCGACACTGGCCTGGCCGAAAGATTGGCGAACTTGTAGGGTGTAATTAATCCCGGCTAGTCTTGCCTTTTAGGGTTTGAAGGAAAATTTGATAAAAACAGTGGGAGCCGTCCTGATTAGATAAAATAATAACCAATTTAATCTTGCAAGAGCATACACTGAGTGTTTTCTTCTCTCTCTCTCTCTCCTGGTAGCGATCATGACATGCCTTAATCAAGATAATAATATAGATGTATTGATTGAACCTGCTTATTATGCTAAACTGGGGAACGTTGATTCCGCTCTACCTTATAATTGTTATAAGTTTGAGCAGGAAATAGGGGAATACCAGGATTCCCATGCCGCCCAATCGAAGAAAGAGCATGTTAATGCATATTCTTCGGGTGTGTTCGTTACCGAGAACTGTTTCTCAGTATCCTCTACGTCCTAGGTATGAGATACCAGATCAGGATCCCACATATGTAATCTGTTACATGGGCTACAGAAAGGTAGAGAACTGGGATTGGGTGATATGTCTCTAAATATAGAGAATGGTGCAATTGTTGTAGCCAAATCAGTTGGAAAATATCACATTGTATTACCAAGTGGTAAATACATTGATTCTGAACAAATGTTATTACATACCGAATCTGATATACAACATTACATCAGTTTCTTTATTAAGTTAAAGAAGAATATAATTTTGTATTACAGGATAATGTTGTGAACATTTTCCTTAATCAAGAGTTGATTGGTTCAGGCACGTTATGTAATGGCATATATGTTCTAAATCAAACCACAGTTCAAAATATATAGAACACACACAAGAGGAGTAATTCAGAAATGAACGAATTCTTCTTGTGGCATTGTAGACTAGGTCATATCAATGCGACACGACTAGCTAAGTTACATAAGGATGAATATTTGAATCCGTTCGAATTTGCATCTTATGATACTTGCCAGTCTTGTCTCAAAAGTAAAATGACCAATACCCCGTTTACTGGAAACAGAGAAAGAGTTACTGAACTCTAGGGACTGATACATGTTGATGTATATGGTCCTATGTCTATAAATACCAGGGTTGGTTTCTCGTACTTCATTATATTCACTGACCATCTCCCAAGATTCGGACATATGTTCCTGTTGAAACACAAGTCTGAAACTTTTGAGAAATTCAAGGAATATAAGCTTGAAATTGAGAACCAGACGGGTATAAGTATTAAGTTCTTCGATGTGATCGGGAAGGAGAATACTTGAGCACGGAGTTCCTAAATTATTTAAAAGAGAATGAGATTCTCTCTCAGCTTACTCCTTCGTGTGCACCACAGCACAACGGTGTATCGGGACGGAGGAATCACACCCTATTAGATATGGTGTGCTCTATGATGAGTACTGCTGAGTTGCTTGTTTCCTTTTGGAGTTATGCACTTGAGAAGCTGCATACCTATTGAATAGGGTTCCAACCAAATCAGGTGCCTACCACTCCATATGCGATATGGCATGGGAAGAGATCATGTCTTAAACGAGTTAAGATATGGGTTGTCCGGCCAATGTTGAAAGGCAAAATCCGGACAAACTCGAGGCAAGGTCAGTTCTATAAGTTTGTTGGATATCCCAAACATTTGCGAGGGAATATCTTCTACCAAAACGAGGAACAAAAGTTATTTTTTTCTCAACATGCCACCTTTTTAGAAAAAGGATTTTCTTGAAAAAAAAATTGTGGTCATGAAATAGAACTGGAAGAAGTTCCAGCTACACAAACTGGAACTAATGATTTAGTGGAACCAAAGGATTCAATAGTCTCCAACGAACCTCAGCCTCTCCGCGAATCTGGTAAGGCTCCTCATCCACCTGAGAGATACTACAGTTTCCTCAATGACGGTGGGTGCGAGAATTGCATCATGGTAGATGATGACCCAACTAGGTCCAGGCAGGCCATCACAAGTGGGGACTCTGTGAAATGGCTGGATGCAATACGATCTGAGATGGAATCCATATACACCAACATAGAACGGACTATGGATGTTTCTCCTGAAGAGGTTAAACCCATCGGGAGCAAGTGGTTCTTTGAGAAAGAAACCAGGTGTAGATGGAAAAGTTGAGACTTTCAAAGCAAGACTTGTAGCAAAAGGTTCTCGTCATGCAACCAAGTATGGATTTTGATGAAACCTTTTTCTCCGGTGGCTATGCTTAAGTCCATCCGGATCCTACTTGCCATCGTTGCATACCATGACTACGAAATCTGGCAGTTGGACGTTATGACCTTTTTTTTAAATGGTGATTTAGAAGGGAGCGCGTACATGACAGCCAGAGAGCTTCGCGGACAGTTGGAGCAGCGGAAAGGTGTGCAAGCTGCATCGCGGAGTTGGAATATCTATTTTGATGTGGCAGTCAAAGAGTTTGACTTCATCAAAAATATAGATTAATCTTGTATATACAAGAAGATTGTAGAGAGTAAGATTGTCTGCCTCGTATTGTACGTAGATGATATACTCTTGATAGAAAATGATGTTCCTATGCTACACTCGGTCAAGCTCCTCTTATCACGAGGATTCACCATGAAAGATTTGGATGATACCTACTATATCTTGGGGATTACGATCTATAAAGATAGATCTAAGTGGATGTTGGGAGTGTCCGAAATCCAGATACATTAACACCATACTAAAGGGGTTTAGTATGGAAGACTCTAAACGTGGTGGTTCACCCACTTAATCAGGAATCACTCTCTCCAAAAGGATGTCTTCCAAGACTGATTTGGAGAGAGCTCGCGTGCAAGAAATATCTTATACTTCGGCAGTAGACTCTATCATGTATGCGATGTTATGTACCAGACCAGATGCAGCTAACTCACTAGGTGTAATGATTAGGAATCAATCTGATCTTTGGAGAATCACTGGACAGCTGTGAAGGACATTCTTTAGTACTTGAGAAGCACTGAAGAAATGTTCTTGGTGTTTGGTAATGGTGAACTCCAGTGGGAGTCCTTTACCGATTCGTGCTTTCAGAGTGATAAGGTCGGCTGAAAGTCAGTCTCGGGTTTTGTCTTCACCCTCAGTGGAGGGACGGTTTGTTGGAAGAGTTCCAAGCAAGATACCGTGGCAAACTAGACGATAAAGGCTGAATACATCGCTGCCAACGATGCTGCCAAAGTGGCTGTCCGGATATTTCTTGTTCATGAGATGAACATGGTTCCTACCATTGGGCGTCTAATAACTGTTATTGTGATAACAATGGAGTTATGACTTTTTCCTATGAAGCCTGTTTCCCCCAATCAGAGCAAAGCTATGTTTTAAAAATGAAAATGAAGCGACGCTTCTGCTTCTCCCAATCAGAGCAAAGCTATGTTCAAATTCCAAGATTTGGAATGAAGCGACGCTTCCTTTCCTCCCTAATCAGAGCAAAGCTCTGTTTCAAAATTCAAATTTTAAAAAATTGAAGCAACGCTTCAGATCCTTTACGCTTTGCGCTGCGCGCCACGTGTCAAACACAGGCGCGCTAGCGCAGTTGCGCTGCGCTCTGCGCTGCGCGCCACGTGTCAAACGTAGGCGCGCTAGCGCAGTTGCGCTGCGCGCGTCAAACACAGTTGCGCTGCGCTCTGGCGCACTTGCGCTGCGCGCCACGCTGTGCGCCACGTGTCAAACGCAGGTGCGCTAGAGCCAATTGCGCCAGCACTGGAATTTAAATAGTAAATTATTAATTAATTAGAATTAAAATTCTGTTCTAGAAAGATCTTTTCAATCTTATTAAAATAAGAAAATTATCTTCTATAAAACAGAGGCCTTAGGATCAAAGATCCAACGGTGGGGAAATATCCCCAGATCGATCAGAGAAAGATCTCTGTAACTAACTTAACAAATCAATTGGCCCTATATAAAGGCCCCAAGACTTCAAGTCTCACATAGAGAGAACCCTCTGCAAACTTTGAGAAAAAACTCAAAGAGAAAAAAAGGCAAGCCTTTGAAGAAAGAATATCATTTTCTTCATCTTTAAAGGTAAAGAATCATATTCTTGAAGAACAAAGATGAAAATATCTCATAAAAAGAAGAACCATCTTCTAAAAAGATCAAAGATCTAAGACAAGATCAAGATCTTCAATAAAAAGAAAAAGATCAAGGAAAGATCTAATCATAAAAGATTTAAAGAAGTAATTTACTTCATTCATAGATCATTTGATCTATAAAGGCACCGCATTTTAATAAGAACAAGAACTTTGATTCTTGATCTTGAGGCAATGCCTCTTTTGAAGAACAAAAAACTTGTTCTTTGATCTTAATTTGATCAAAATGCGCTCTGCACTATTGGACAGTGCCTTGCACTCTTGAAATGCGCCTTTGCGCTTATTGGACTGGCGCACTGCGCCAGAACGCGCCACGTGTCAACCACAGAACAGTTTGCGCTTTGCGCTCTTGGACTGGCGCACTGCGCCAGAGCGAGCCACGTGTCACTCACTAGCGTAGCGCACTCATAAAGCGCAGTGCGCTAACAAACTGGCGCATAGCGCCAGAGCGCGCCACGTGTCATTCACTGGCGCAGCGCACTCATAAAGCACAGTGCGCTAACAGACTTGCGCTTAGCACAGAGCGTGACACGTGTCACCTTCGCATGCGCTAGCGCATTGCGCTCTTTGATTGGTGCAAAAGCGCCTGACAAGCCATGTGGCGCACTATCAGACCACTATTTTGCTCCTGATAAATGCTATGTATTTAATTACAGAGCCCAATGCTATGCATTAATAAAAGGGCCGAGCCCAAATAAAGGCTCAACAGCCAGAACAATAAAATGTTCAACTCATATCAACTAAGCCCATTTGCTCATAAATCTTCAAACAGATTTTAGTCCCAAATTGGACTATAGATCTCCCAACCAACATTGGTTCAAGGGTACATCTCAGAACTCCTCTGATATTTGTCGTTGTAATCCTTCAACGTCTTCAGAGAGGTGACGGGTCCCGACGGCCATACATCCCACGGACTACGATGTCCTTAACCTTGACCGGGATGTCTTTAAACTAACAATGGACCACCATGTCCCTAAACTGGCAATCGACCCAAATGTCCGTAAACTAAACGATAGAGCCCAAATGCTCTCTTGTTGGATCTAAATGATCCTGTTAAGTTGATCTTAGTCTGGAAATTAGACTAACGTATCCTTAACAAACGTTTAAATTAATCTTAGTCCAAAATAAGACTAACGTATCCTTAAACCAAAACCCCAAACCCAAATCTAAGAAAATACGTATTTAGACTAATCCACGTCCTACGGGCGATAACATAAATTAGTCTCCGTATACAATCCACGGGCAACCACAAACAAAACAAACACCCACGACACAAAGTGACCATCTGGAGAAGGAGAAAGTTGTTACCGCGATGCGGTAGCGTAATTAACTACAGGGACTTGCGCCTGCAGGGAAGAGCGTCCCCACAATCAAAAACCCCTCAAACGAGGGGGAATCTGACGAAGTCTGCTATATCGGCCGCATCCGTTTAAACCTTCGATACATGGTGCCACAAATCAACTTGGCATCTTCGGAGAAGTGGACAGATAGCACTAATTAGCATCTACCCCTAGATTCAGGCAAGGCGTCCAGTCTTCCAAGTTTCCGGCGGTGAACAGATTCCGGCACGCCCGGTGGGACCTTTTCCTCTTTCCACTCCACACTTCGTGTGTCGTGTTCGCGAAAGAATCGCGGTTTGCTATCGTTGCCTGTGGATTCGAGGTACTTAGATTTGGTGTCTTGTTACGTGCAGAAAACAGAAGATCAATGGCTTCAAACTGCAGTAACTGCAACTGCAACTCTCGCTCCGTCTCGTCCGGAGGAGTAACTTACGGGTCTCAAGCAGCCTCCATCTTCGCTATGCCGGTGGAACAAGTGACTCAGGCCACCACTGGGCTATTCTTCAGGACTATGCTCCCACCGATGAGCTTCAACACCCTACTACCATTGCAAGAAGCCCGAAGAAGTCGGTCTTTGATCGGCTCACCAATACTGCGGCCCTTCTCAACGGGTCGTTTAAATCCAATGCCTCAGTTTTCAATAGACTGGGCCAAAACTCCAACGGGCCCATGAACAAGCCCGCAATACCTGAAGCAGCCATCCCAAAGCGGATAGCCATCCTGGCTCAAGCAGAAGAAATCATCGGAAAGGCTTCTCCTGCCAAGAAGTCAGTTTTCACAAGGCTGGCCACTCCGGCTCCCGCTCCAGGCAAAGTCACCTCTGCCCAGAGGTCTGTATTCGATAGACTGGACATTACTTCTCGGCGAATGTCAGTCTTCAAGAGGCTGGTACCAGCAGCGTCTGACCAGAGCAGGGGGCATGACAAAGCCATCCCCATAGCTGAACCAACACCATCTGCGTGACATGCTCGCCGTCGTCACTAGCGCCGAGTACGGAAGGCTGGGGGCAGCTCTCCGTCTGGATTTACTCCACCAGCTCCAACGGTGGAGATCGATGCTGCTGTTCCAACCGGGAACAGCTTTGAGCTGCTAAATAAGGTGCGCAGGAACTCTCCTACCGCCGTGCTGAAGAGATCTCCTCCACCGGTGAAGACGGTCACAGAAATGAAGCCAAAGCAGTCCCCTCAACGGCTGTCTTCCAAAGTTTACAAAATCTGGCGGCAAGTCCGAGAGTCGGTGGTCGATCAAGATTATCCTCGCCTACAAAAGAAGCTGAAGGTTCAGCGGGAAGAGAATCGCCCTGTCAAGCCACAGAAGGCGACGGCTACTTGGGTGCCCACTGCGACGGCCCCCTCAACATCAACTGCTCAAAGAAGAAGAAGGCCAAGGAAAGCCCCTGTGACTACGGCAGACCACAAAGATGCTGAGCCCAAACGCCCTAAGTCTGGGGGCATAATGGTGCATACTGTTTACATGGCTTCCGGAAAAGGGGAAAGCCGTGCTTCGACGGGTCACCGACCGCTCACCCGATCCGTGACAAAAGCCCAAGAACAACAGCAGAAGCTTTAGGAGATGCTGACTGCAATAGCCGCACTTACCGGGCCAAAAGAAAGCCCGGAGGCATCATCAGAACAGCATCACGAACAAGAAACTGACACTGACTTCCTACGCAGAGTCCTCGAAAAGAAGGACAGAGAAGCGGCAGAACAAGCGGCTAATATAAAACAAATGGCGCTTCTCTTCCAAGACATGGTAGGGATGATGCTACAGCCGGATCCTCCAGCTGAAGACCCTCCGATCATTATTGAAGATGACCGAGCGGAGACGTCAAATCCCCTTCCGTCTTGTTCAGCAGCCAAAGAGGAAACCATCACCAAGGCCGCACTCGATGATTATATAGCTCAGCAAATACAAGCTCACCGAGTGAACGAAACGGCTGGCCAAGTTGTCAAGACCAGATGACCCTATCCAGGCTGGTATGAACAAATAAGTTACCCGCCGGGATATACGATCCCTAAGTTCCATGTATATAAAGGGACGGGGAATCCACATCAGCATGTCGCTCAATTCAGGGCCTTATGCGGCAACACTGGAGGCGACGACAAACTGTTGCTTCGCCAATTCTTCGGCAGCTTAGCGGAAACTGCTTTCGAATGGTATTCAGAGCTTCCCAACGATTCTGTCAAAACTTTTGCAGAAATGGAGTTGTTATTCACTCAGCGTTTTGCGAGCGCTAGCGGACGCAGCCCGATTACGGCATTGATCAACGCCAGAGTAAAGCCGGGAGAGACGTGGGTGCTGTATGCAATCCGGTGGCGGAACCTATGGTCGAAATGCGAACAACGCATCGAAGAAGCGCCGGCAGTGGGCATGTTCGTGGGCACTCTTGACCCTCAAGCGACCATCTCGCAATTCATGATGTTTTTTAAGCCAACTACTTTCCAGGCCTTGATTGACAAGATGGCCCAAATGGATCAGATGGGTCATAGACAATCTCCTTCAAAGACGGATCCTCGGAATGAAAAGGGGAAAGGAAAAGCAACTTTCGTCGCTAATACTCAACAACAGCCAAGCAACTTAAAGCCGGTTGTTCGCCAAAGCAATATGCGTCCACGCTCATCCCTCGAGGAAAAGCTAGGACGTCCTTACTCGTTTCCCCAGGATAAAACGAAGAGACTGTTCGAGCTGGCAGTGCGCAACAGACTCATCAATCTGCCGGATCCAAAACGTCCGTTGCAGCCAGGCGATCTCAATAATCCTAATTACAGCCCTTACCATCAAGCAGTAAGCCATCCAATCGAAAATTGCTTCGTTTTCAAAGGCTGGATTGAGGATCAATACCAACGAGGCAAGTTCGCGTTATCCAAAAACTGGAAGGTGAACCCGCCACAGCCTCATGCTCCTAAAAAGGTGGACACGCCGGGGGCATCGTGCTCTTTTGTTGAAGAGGCCCCATGAGAGGTGACCCTCTCGGCCAAAACCAAAAAGATGTTGAATGACCTCCAAACGTAACCGGCAATCAGGTGGAAAAATTCACTGGAACCCGAGGTCGTCGAGGGAATGCTGAAATCGCGCCCAACTACAAAATTCAGTGATGATGGTCGAAGCACTCGCACCCAGCCGTCAAAGTCTTCGAAGAAGAAGGAGGAGACCCAAAAGCCCGTGAAGTTTGATGACAAGCACACGGATCTGCAAAAACATGTTGACGCACTGGAAGAATATAATCAGAAGGCGCGGACCCCAGTCGCACTCCAAGAATTCCTCAGCCACGTCCTTGAGGACGGAGATGATAACAAAGACTCGTCGAATGAACCTGAGGATTATGTGGCCAGCTGCCACGTGATCGCTCACCCGTCAATAGACGATAAAGAAGCTCCTTGCATCGAGAGACGGGGGGCAGGTCCTGAACTAGAACTTCTATGGACATCAGACGAAGTAATCGACGCCTTCCTGAGTGAAATTCATCTGAAGAGTAAAGCCGATCGAGAGCGTGAGATGGCCATATTTGAAAAGGCCAAACGCCGGCGACTGGACAAAAGGGTTGAAACACTCCCACCAGATCAAAGTACATCTACCGCAAATGAAAGCAGGATCAAGACAAGGAAACGATTCGCCAAAGCCATATCGATAGGGATAAGACTGCCCTCTTTCGGAGAAAATTCTCCTGGTGGTATACATCTTGATGAAGCGGACGTACATCCTAACTTCTGCTTATATCATCAGAAGATCCCACATCCTACTGATGACTGCAACTCCTTTAAGTGTTGGTGGCAAGGGTATGTCATTCACAGGCAACACTTCAACAGGACAAAGCGTGAAGCTCTTAGACAACGGAAAAATGCGACAGATGAGCTTAAAAGAAGTGCCGGCAATTATCATAGGGTTGATCCCGAGGGATCACGAGTTCTCACCTTCTGGAGCGATTCCAACGAAAAAGTAGCCTTCGGCCCTCTCTTCAAGGAATCCATCTCTGAAACGAAAGAATTGAGGAGTTGCGAGAACATTCAGCCGTGCAATTGCACGCTACCCGGAAAGAATCTCGGACCCGCAACAAGGGATCGAACAAAAAGGATAAAGGGAACGAAAAAAACGGCCTTCGTCGCCAACGCTCAACAACAATCAAGTGACCCTAGACCGGTTGTTCGCCAAAGCAACAAGCGGCAACCCCTCTATGAGAAGTTGAAACGTCCTTATTCATTTTCCCAGGATGAAACAAGAAAGCTGTTCGAACTAGCGGTGCGCAACAGGCTTATCACTCTACCGGAGCTGAAACACCAGATACAACTGAACGATGTCAACAATCCTAATTACTGCCCTTACCACCGAGTACTGGGCCATCCGATTGAAAACTGCTACGTCTTTAAAAACTGGGTTGAAGACCAATACCAACAGGGCAAGTTCGCACTGTTCGAAAACTGGAAGGTGAGCCCGCCACAACCACATGCTCTGAAAAGGATGGATATGCCGGAGGCATCATGCTCATTCATAGGGAAAGCCCCATGGACCGAAAAGTCCGTAAACTAGAAATTCGCCTCAAATACGGCATCGATGGACCACTATGTCCTAAAACTGGCTGCGGACCGAAATGTCCCTAAACTAACAATGGACCACTATGTCCTAAAACTGGATATTGACCAAGACGCCGTTAAACTACTACCAACCCGCGGCATCCTCAGGCTGACGAAAAAAAACGGTATATCTATAAGCAAAATGGGCACGGATGAAAACCCGAAAGGGCTCCGTGGGTAAAAACAGCAGGGCTACCGGCGAGTTTTGTGAAAACCCGAAAGGGCGCAACCTCGTTAAAAAAAACGGTATGTCCATAAGCGAAATGGGCACGGATGAAAACCTGAAAGGTCTCCGTGAGTAAAAACAGCAGCGCTACCGGCGAGTTTTGTGAAAACCCGAAAGGGCGCAATCTCGCTAAAAGACACTCGCAAGGTCCTTTCGACTTTGTAAGGAGAAACCACCTGCGTGAGATCCTTACGACTCACAAGAGAGCAACCAACTTAGGGATCCCCACGATTCCTAAGGAAAAATTACACTTGCGAGATTCTCACGACTCGTAAGGAGAACCCTCTTATGGGACCTTTACGGCTCATAAGATTTGAAAGTCTTAAACTACAGGGATCTGAACCTGTTCTTAAGCAGCCCCCACAACCTCCGATACTGCCCTACAAGCGGTTCAATATCGACCCTTGTATACAATCCACGGGCACGAATGAATATTTCCCTAACAGAGTCTTACCAGCGACTAGGGATATGCTCACACGGTGAACAAACACTTGTAAGTCCTCTCGACTTATAAGGAGAAACCACTCTTGTAAGATCCTTACGACTTACAGGAGAACATGCACTTAGGAATCCTCACGATTCCTAAGGTGAAAACGCACCTACAAGAGCCTCACGACTCGTAGGGAGAAATACCTTTATGAGACCCTTACGGCTCATGAAGTCAAAAGCCTTAGTCGACAGGATCCTAACCCTGTTCGCTAAGCCACCTTTGTTTGACATCGGCAGAGGCAAATGATGATTCGCTCCTGGCAATATTCCAGTTGTAGCGGTGCTGATGCCGAAATCGGTGTCTAATCCCAAGCTTGCAGTAAGAAGTTAGCGAGCCACACATGCATACGAAATAGCCGAAATGATGGGGCAACTTGCAACAAAATCAGTAAGTAAAAATGTATGCATGCCAAATAGCCGAAATGATTGGGCAACTCGCAATAAAAAGCAGCGAGTAAAAAGAAAAATAGTCGAAATGAATGGGCACAGCGAAAAATAGCCGAAATGATTGGGCACAGTGAAAAATGGCCGAAATGATTGGGCAATTGCGATTTTCGCGATATAAAATGCTGAAATGATAGAGCATCGCGGAAAGATTTTTTAAAAAAATGAAAGAATAAAACTTTTTGCTCTGCAGGTGAGGTCACATTGACTCCTGTATACAATCCATGGGACGCAAACGAAGAGGGAACTATATCATCCCACCAAGTTCCATCAGAAAGAGAGCCAAGTCTCAATGGTCACATCTGCATCCCAGAAAACCAATAACAGCGTTCCTCCTTATGCCAGCAAGGTACGGAAGCGACACGACGAAACGGAGCCACGGCATAGTCCCTAGTTAAAAATCTTAACGGCAATATCTACAGCCTAAAATTCAAAAGAGGTGATCCTCCCTAGTCCAACAGGACTCGGATGCGACATCACTAAGCGGAGCCATAGCAAAGTCCTTAGTTCCAAGTCTCGGCGGTTCACAAACAACCTAGAGACCACCTCAGCGTTCGTCTTGCTACACCAGACGCAATGTCAACGACGGCGTTCCTTCGCAGTCCAACAGGATGCAGATGCAACGTCAACGAAAGACCTCGCGGTCGAAACAAAGCGGAGTGATGGCGAAATCCCAGATCCACCTCAACGTTCGTCTCGATACAACAGACAAAATGTCACCACAGCATTCTTCCTCCAGCAGGATTCAGATGCTGTAATCAACCCAGGAGCTACGGCAAAGCCCCTACTCCAAATCTCGAGGGTTCCCAAATATCCTAGAGACCATCTCATATTCGTCTCGTTACAGCAGACGCAACGTCAGCAAGGCGGAGTGATGGCGAAATCCCAACTCCATCCCAGCATTCGTCTCGTTACACTAAACGCAATGTCAACAACGACGTTCCTTCTCAGTCCAGCAGGATGCAGATGCAATGTCAACGAAAGACCTCACGGTCAAAACAAAGCGGAGTGACGGCAAATCTCAACTCCATCTCAGCATTCGTCTCGCTACAGCAGACGCAATGTCAACAATGGCGTTCCTTCGCAGTCCAGCATGATGCAGGTACAACGTCAACAAAAGACCTCACGGTCAAAACAAACGGAGCTACAACAAAGCCCCTACTCCAAATCTCGATGGTTCCCAGACAACCTAGAGACCACCTCGACATTCGTCTCGATACAGCAGACAAGATGTCACTACAGCGTCCTTCCTCCAACTGGATTCAGACATGTCAAAACAAACGAAGCAAAGGAAGATCCCTAGCTTCAGGGTCTCGACGTGAACATCAACAACTTAGAGATCAACAACGATGTTTCTCCTTACTCCAATAGGATGCAAACGTAGCGTCAACAAAAGACCCAATGGTCAAAACAAAGCAGAGTGATGGCAAAATCCTAGCTCCACCTCGACGTTCGTCTCGATACAGCAGATGAGATGTCACCACAGTGCTCTTCCTCCGGCAGGAGTCAGACGCGACAATCAAATAACGGAGCCACGGCAAAATCCTTAGTTCCATATCTCGACGGTTCATCAGCAACCTAGAGACAACTAGGACATTCGTCTTGATACAGCAGACACAATGCCAGCAAACGAAGCGAAGGCCAAATTCCTAGCTTCAGGTCTTGACGGCAACTCATATAAAACCGGAAAGACCATCGGAGATCATCTCACACCAGCATGGAGTGGTCACCACCTCGACATTCGTCTCGACACAACAGACGATATATCACTACAGCGTTCTTCCTCCAGCAGGATTCAGACACGACAATCAAACAACGGAGCCACGGCAAAATCCCTAGTTCCAAACCTTGACGGTTCACCAGCAACCTAGAGACAACCACGACATTCGTCTCGATACAGCAGACGCAATGCCAGCAAACGAAGCAAAGGCCAAATTCCTAGCTTTAGGGTCTTGACGGCAACTCATATAAAACCTGAAAGACTATCGGAGATCATCCCACACCAGCGCGGAGTGGTTATGACTCATCGGGGCTCTCCAAAATGAGCCTAACCTCAAGTAAAAAGCGGCATGGCAAAATTCCTAACGCTTGCTCTTCCGACGGCCAAACTGCCTAGGAGGATTGCTTGAAGACGTCTTGTCCAGTCCTCGAAGGGATCAGAGACATGACAGTCGCAAGGCTACTCGAACAGCAAGGTTGTCTATCGAGGAATACATCAGCCAACGCGACGGTACGACGGACAAAACCCTAGTACTACAGACCCTAACAGACCTCTGTCGTAAAGAGCAGAGGTTAACTGTGACGTTAGGATATTCTTGCGAGAAATGCTCGATTCGTCTCGACTCGTGAGGAAAAGCCTTAAGCGGCGGGGATTAAAAACATGTTTCCTAAGCACTGGGACCCTGCAAGTCGGTCCAAAAAAGACTATTGCATACTATTCACGGACTACACTCTCCAAAGTCGAATCTCGACAAGGAGGGAAACAACCACTTACGAGTCCTCTCGACTTGTAGGAGGGAAAATTCTCTTATGAGATCCTTACGACTCTCAAGAGAAAACGCACTTAGGAATCCCCACGATTCCTAAGGAGAAAATACACCTACGGGATCCTCACGACTCGTAGAGAGAATAGTCTTTATGAGACCCTCACGGCTCATAAAGTTGAAAAGTCTTAGGTAGCAGATCTGAACCTGCTCCCTAAGCCATCACTACCTCTCGGAGAGTTCGGGATGAACCTCCATCTACCATCTATGGGTCACATTTGCCAAAACCACATTCGCCGCTGAAGTAAAGAAGCTACTTACGGGTCCTCACGATTCATAAGGAAAAATACCCGAGTGAGATCCTTACGACTCACGGAGGTAATGAACACTTAGAAATCCTCACGATTTCTAGGGAGAATTTACACCTACGAGATCCTCTCGACTCGCAGTGAGAAAAGTCTTTATGAGACCCTCACGGCTCATAAAGTTGAAAAGCCTTAGGTAGCAGATCTGAACCTACTTCCTAAGCCATCACTACTCCTCGAAGTATTCAAGACGGAATGTTCTATATCACCTACAGGCTACGCTTACTTAAGGAATATGCCAATAACAAAGCAGAAAATAAAAGGAAGGAGGCAAAAGATTTGTCATTCATACTCGGAAAATTCTTACATCAATGAAGACAATAAACAAAAGCAGCATTATTGAAATGTTTACAATGGCAAAACCTCAGAGCCAGGGCATGGATTAAGGAATTCGAAAGTGAGGCCATCTAGAGTCTTTCTGGCCTTTATGATCATTCTCGTGTGCATCCTCTTGCGCTCACGCGTGTCAAGATCTTCGGCAAGGCCCCCATCCTTTGATAAGCAGCAATTATCGTCGTCTGTTGAAAAATTTGATGCAGAACGTCAATGAGGCTATATCGCCGTTTCTTCGAGATCAGCCCCGATAGGTACACTGAATGCACCTTGTCTTCGGCATCATCCAGCGCATTAAGCGGCATGGCCTTCTGAAACCCCGGAAGTGCTCACCAAATTGCTCCTAGCACGACTTTCAAGAGAGCAGAACGGCGAGGAAGCAACCAACCAACGGCGCATGCAGACGACCCATAATCTCCGCACACTGGGCATCTGTAAACTCTTGGTTTTGGTGACGGCCATGTACGCGGATATCCTCATAAGTAATGAACTCGTTCAGACTGTATAAATGAACAGCCATAGTGCCTGAAAGAAACATCATTGGAAGATTAGCAATGTGGAAAAACAGACACAGGAAGTTAAACTCCTCGAGAGCAATGCTCTGCAGACAGGAGTGACACCTGTCAAAATCAGTTATGAGGAGAATTTAAAGAAATTCCCCGAGAACGCTTAGAGCCTTGCTCTAAGAAGATGATATAACCCATCAAAAATAAAATTTCATTTTTGATCTTCAAGATCCATGAACAAACTCTTAAAAATTCTTCTATATGATTTGAAAGGAGTAAAGCTCCATTAATGAATCAAGAAATTATAAATAAAATCCTTTTAGAGAGTAAAAGCACTATTAATGGAACCCTAAAATGGTTCTCTTTAGATCAAAGATCTATAAAGAGCAAAGCTCTGTTAATGGGTAAAACCCTGGTTTATTAAAAGTTTTAAACTATACCTAAGTTTTAACAGAGTTTTACTCTTGAAAAGTTCTTAAAGCTTAAGAGCAATGCTCTGAATAAGAGATAATTCTCAAGGAGGAGATGAAAATCATCTAAGGGACCAAAGATCCTATTTATAGGCATTAAGAGCCGTTTCAACTTCCAAAAGTTGATCCAACGACTGAGATGTTGTCACCGCTGCGCTCACGTTTGGGGCCACGTAAGCGCAACGGTGGGGGGCATTTGTTTCTCCCAATCAGAGCAAAACTCAGTTTTAAAAATGAAAATGAAGCGACGTTTCTGCTTCTCCCAATCAGAGCAAAGCTCTGTTCAAATTCCAAGATTTGGAATGAAGCGACGCTTCCTTCCCCCCCCCCCAATCAGAGCAAAGCTCTGTTTCAAAATTCAAATTTTAAAAAATTGAAGCAACGCTTCAGATCGTTTACGCTCTGCGCTGCGCGCCACGTGTCAAACACAGGCGCGCTAGCGCAGTTTCTCTGCGCTGCGCGCCACGCGTCAAATGTAGGCGCGCTAGCACAGTTGCGCTGCGCTCTGCGCTGCGCGCCACGTGTCAAACGCAGGTGCGCTAGCGCCAATTGCGCCAGCACTGGAATTTAAATAATAAATTATTAATTAATCAGAATTAAAATTCTGTTCTAGAAAGATCTTTCCAATCTTATTAAAATAAGAAGATTATCTTCTGTAAAACAGAGGCCTTAGAATCAAAGATCCAACGGTGGGGAAATATCCCCAGATCAATCAGAGAAAGATCTCTGTAACTAACTTAATAAATCAATTGGCCCTATATAAAGGCCCCAAGACTTCAAGTCTCACATAGAGAGAACCCTCTGCAAACTTTGAGAAAAAACTAAAAGAAAAAAAAATGCAAGCCTTTGAAGAAAGAAAATCATTTTCTTCATCTTTAAAGGTAAAGAATCATATTCTTGAAGAACAGAGATGAAAATATCTTACAAAAAGAAGAACTATCTTCTAAAAAGATCAAAAATCTAAGAACAAGATCAAGATCTTCAATAAAAAGAAAAAGATCAAGGAAAGATCTAATCATAAAAGATTTAAAGAAGTGATTTACTTCATTCATAGATCATTTGATCTATAAAGGCACAGCCTTTTAATAAGAACAAGAACTTTGATTCTTGATATTGAGGCAATGCCTCTTTTGAAGAACAAAAAACTTGTTCTTTGATCTTAATTTGATCAAAATGCACTCTGCGCTATTGGACGGTGCCTTGCACTCTTGAAATGCGCATTTGCGCTTATTGGACTGGCGCACTGCGCAAGAACGCGCCACGTGTCAACCACAGAATAGTTTGCGCTTTGCGCTCTTGGACTGGCGCACTGCACCAGAGCGCGCCACGTGTCACTCACTGGCGCAACGCACTCATAAAGTACAGTGCGCTAACAAACTGGCGCATAGCGCCAGAGCGCGCCACGTGTCATTCACTGGCGCAGCGCACTCATATAGCGCAGTGCGCTAACAGACTTGCGCTTAGCGCAGAGCGTGACACGTGTCACCTTCGCATGCGCTAGCGTATTGCGCTCTTTGATTGGTGCAAAAGCGCCTGACAAGCTATGTGGCGCACGATCAGACCACTATTTTGCTCCTGATAAATGCTATGCATTTAATTACAGAGCCCAATGCTATGCATTAATAAAAGGGCCGAGCCCAAATAAAGGCTCAACAGCCAGAACAATAAAATGTTCAACTCATATCAACTGAGCCCATATGCTCATAAATCTTCAAACAGATTTTAGTCCCAAATTGGGGTATAGATCTCCCAACCAACATTGGTTCAAGGGTACATCTCTGAACTCCTCTGATATTTGTCATTGTAATCCTCCAACGTTTTCAGAGAGGTGACGGGTCCCGACGGCCATACATCCCACGGACTACGATGTCTTTAACCTTAACCGGGATGTCTTTAAACTAACAATGGACCACCATGTCCCTAAACTGGCAATCGACCCAAATGTCCGTAAACTAGACGATAGAGCCCAAATGCTCTCTTGTTAGATCTAAATGATCCTGTTAAGTTGATCTTAGTCTGGAAATTAGACTAACGTATCCTTAACAAACGTTTAAGTTGATCTTAGTCCAAAATGAGACTAACGTATCCTTAAACCAAAACCCCAAACCCAAATCTAAGAAAATACGGATTTAGATTAATCCACGTCCTACGGGCGACAACATAAATTAGTCTCCGTATACAATCCACGGGCAACCACAAACAAAACAAACACCCACGACACAAAGTGACCATCTGGAGAAGGAGAAAGTTGTTACCGCGATGCGGTACCGTAATTAACTGCAGGGGCTTGCGCCTGCAGGGAAGAGCGTCCCCACAATTAAAAACCCCTCAAACGAGGGGGAATCTGACTAAGTCTGCTACATCGGTCGCATCCGTTTAAACCTTCGATACATGGTGCCACAAATCAACTTGGTATCTTCGGAGAGGTGGACGAATAGCACTAATTAGCATCTGCCCCCAGATTCAGGCAAGACGTCCAGTCTTCCCGGTTTCCGGCGGTGAACAAAACCCGGTCCTTTCAGCGATCTAGACATATTCTGAGGCAATATCACCTAATCAGGAAGATAGTTGATCTCCAAGGGATCGAGGAAAGGAGAGTTGACGCGAAAGATAACACGACGGATCCACTCACAAAGGCCTTTCCCTAGAAAGACTTTTATAGGACGTTGAGTATGAGATACTACAACAAATGGCCTTAGTGCAAGTGGGAGATTGTTAGTTGTATGTATGCCCTAGAGGCCATTATTTTACATATGTTGTATATTATAGTGGATGCTTGGACAGATATAAGGAGGAATTTCTTGCTCGACATGACAGTATGTTATCTGGTTACTCTTTATCTTAACATGTACACTTATTGTCTCTCTATTACATGTTGATAAAGCCCTTAGGATTTGTACTTGACTACCAGGATTATGATGCAGATCATACTAGTGGGGCCAGGGTAGTTTATAAGTACATCTTTCAATTGTTTCTAGTCGTGGGAGTATCGAGACGGGGCATCGATATTCCAGAGTAGACTAGCGTATACGTTTCTTGACCCATATGATGGGCGATGGATGATCCCACATCCATTGGTGTTTGACATCAAAGATTGTATACGGGTGCTCAGTGGAGACTTGGTACACTGAACAGGACTCTCCGAGAACTCCTAGATGGTATTATACCACACGTCAGATAACAGTTCTCTGGTGACACTGGTACAGGTTAGTCTGTAGACCCGAGATCGTCATAGAGTCTTGTGTGATTCCCACTGTACTTTGATTTCCACCTTACCACGTTCAAGAGAACATGCAAAATGATGGTTTTTAGGTACAGTCCCGAGTCACATGGAGGTAATGAGCGATAGAAGGGGATTTCGTCTCTCCCGGTATTAAGGGTTGATGTTGCGCTGTGCTCGATTGGCCATAACAGGAAATCCCTGGTCAGGATTGCTGAGATTTACTGGTAAATGTTATCAGTAGTTTCTCGAACCGTTATCTCACATCGGCATGACTTATCTAACTATTGGGATCTGACATTTACCACCCCCAGGCTGGATATGCGACATATTAGACGAAGAGACCGGACTGTACGGTAGTGTTACTTATTGGATTCACAGGAGTATGAGCAGGTTTGCTTGTTGATCTTCTGATCGCTCAATACCCGGGTAGCCGTTACGTCTGGCTAGTACGCTAACGTCTTATGGGTGACTGATATGATCATCACCTACTGCCGACGTATTGACGAGTCTTTAGAGTCCTACACAGAGGTTTTCTGGATCAGGCGAACGAAGTAGGAGCACATATGTAATATGTGCGGGACCGAGATTAATACGCGTATGTGATACCGTATTCTAATCTCGCGATATGTGATATAGGTCGGTTATATGTGATATAACCGGGTTATCGAATCAAGTGTTGATTCGATAAGTTGATACAAATGATATTAGTCGGTTATATATGATATAACCGGATTATTAAATCAAGTGTTGATTTAATATTTAATATATGATTATATATTTGATATATTAATTTTACATTAACTAATATTAGCTCACTTAAGCATTTATTTATCTCACTTATACATTTAATATATATGTGATATATATTAATGTATTTTTTTTTTTGTATCATGCTTGATGATACATTGTACATGGGTGTATGAGACTCATACCATACTTTAGATAATTAGGGTTTCATTTATTTAAGGTAAATACAAAATTAGGTGGAAATTAGTCATGCTTGATACTTCGTGGAAGCTTGTAGAAACCATTGACTTAGTCCACTAATTTTGTTTTACATTAGATATTTATTAACCCAACCATGATCTTTAGTCATGGTTAAGTCTCTACATAAGAGAATATATGATATTATCTCACCCATGGTTGCTTGGACTCTCTCATTCATTCTACACTTCATCTTCTCCTTCATCTCAAGAAAGCTCTCTAGGTTTTCAAGATGTGAAGAAAATTAGTGAGAAAAATAATTCTAAAGTGAGCAAAAAATCCTACTTCATCAACATACACTAGATTAGCCATTTAGTTTAGGTTTTTTACTTCACTAATTCCCAATTAATGAAGAGCTAGTTTGAGTTGGAGATTTCTCAACGTAGATCATTTTCGGCATCGAACACTTCAAGAAAGTTTGTTCATTTTGCCTTGTGAACCCTTAATAGATTCCAGGAGATCACTACTTGGAGCGAAAGGACTACTACACGGAGCTTTAGAAGTGAAGGACCGGTCTACAAAGGTTGTATTCCTCATTCACTTAGTATAATGTTTGGTTACTTGCTTGCTTACTCCTAATCCTAGATCCTTGATTTGGGTTACTTAGCTCACTAAAATTTTTAAATTTTAGAATTTTTAAATTTGCATACTTGATGTCCTAGATAACATAGTGAGGATGCTAAGGAACCCAGTAGTAAGTACCTTCGCGTGAACTTCCGGGGCAACGAAGGAGAATAAGACGAACATCAATTTCGGTTAGAGAGAGAATAGTAGGTGAATAGATGTATATCTACAGGGTAAGTCGGGTGGATGGCGTATAGCACCCCTGCAACCATAGTACTAAGAGATCAGAGATATAGTAAATATAGATATTTAGATGTGTATACCCAGCTGATAGGGTTCTGTGATACTATAACCATGGTAGTGTACGTGTAGGAAAGTATGTTCCTAGTTCCAGTTTTCTTAGTCCATGAGACTTAGGTACTTACTCTTATATATATACATATATAACCATAAGGATAATTACGAGATGATATGATGAGATGAGGACGTGATGAAATAAGATGACACGAGTTAATATGTTTGATATGAGGATGCGATGCGATATATGTGTGTGTGTGAGAGAGCGGACGCACGCGCGTGCACGCGCTAAGATATGATATGAAGTGATATTTATGATTATATGAGATAATATGATGTACATGACCATAGATCCGTACTTTGATTTGTTGATACCGTACGATATATTATACCGTACATAATATGATGAGGATGAATCGCTAACACACACACATACACACACACACACATATATATCGACTCGAGGAATATGATTTTAGACCAATTAAGTAGATAATATGATACATTTTGAACCATACCTATTTTCAAACTAACGAATCGTTAAGCGCTTTAAATGACAAGCTCAAGGGACGCTATGGATTTTCAAATGATATCTCTTTTTCAAAAGCACCATAGCCCCATTTTCAAAAACCACGATTCGTATTATTTAAACTATAACTATGCGGTTCATATGTAGTTACGTTTTTTATACCGTTCATGTTTACGCAGTATTATTTTCCTTTCGACATATGTACCATGTTTCCGGTACTTATCTGGTATGACTTCGTCTGTTAGGATACACGCACCATTACTGATGATGCGTATATTGTACGTACACAGACTTGCCGGCTTATACACACATCGGTAATTGCCATACCACGTACACATTAGAAACTGCTATATCGCTGCATTGTTGCCTAAATTGTAGAATTTTGGTTATTTGTTTAGTACTCTTTACCGTACATGCTAGTTTAGATATTGCACTTGTTGGAGATAGTGCCCTCAGAGTCAATTATTAGGTCACAGGTACGTGATTGTAATGATTGAGGGAGGACCTATCCCGGTAGGACAGTCTTACTCGAGATGATAGTATGCTATCTGGTTTACCTTTATCATCGTGTACTGTTTTAGGTGACATGACACGTCGCTATTACACGTTGATAGAGCCCCTAGGATTCTTGCTTGACCACCAGCAGTATGAGGGCGATCATATAAGTGGGAGCTGGGGGTCTACAAGCATATCCTTAAAAGGTCCCTAGTCGTGGGAGTTTCGAGACCGGGCATCGATACTCCATTAGTAGACTAGTGTATACAGTCGAGACCCCGACGAGGGGCGGTGGCCGGTCTCACAAGCCACTGGTGTCAGTTGGATCACCTAAGATGTATACAGGTGCTCATTGGGTTATGAGTACACCGGACAGGACTCGCCGGGAACATGCTAGTTGGTCATATACCAGACGTCAGATGGCAGTTCCCTGGTGACATGTGTGCAGGTTAGTTCATCGACCTGGGGATCGTCATTTGTCTCGTGTGAGTTCCCACTGTACTTTGATTACTACCCTACCACGGCTCAAAGGAGTCGTGCAAACAGGTTTTAGTTGGGTACAGTCCCGAGCCACATGGAGGCAGTGAGCGTATCTTCAGGGGTTCGTCTCTCCCGGTATTGGGGGTGAGGTCGTGCTGTGTCTAGGAGAGCCATTACACAAAGTCCTTGGCCAAGGCAAGGAGATTTACTGGTAGGTATTCCAGTAGTATCTCAGGGTGTTCTGGGCTACACTCCGACACGACTTGTACCGCTTTTGGGGGTCTGACTTTTACCAACCCCCTAGGCCCGCCATGCGATACTCATAGACGAACGGACCGGACTGCACGGATATTGTCACTGACAGGCTCAGTAGGGTGTCAGGATGAGCTCGCTCATCGACGTCCCTTTTGGTCAATAGCTGGTGGCCCGTTACGTATTGGCTTATACCTCTGACGTGCTAGTGGTTAAATCCACAGCCATAGTATTGACGAGTCTTTAGAGTCCACCACACTTTCAGTTACTCAAGCTTTCGGGCGAAACGCTGTAGAGGCCGTATGGAGATATGGCAGGGTTCGATCAGATACGTGCCGTATTGCACGGATCGTGATCGGACGGTTTTTACTAGCCGGCTTTGGCTTAAGCCGGATCTTAGTATTTGATAGTGTAGTTTTGTCTCTTTGCATTTGTATTTCGGTCGGAATACAAATGCGGGTGTGTATGCACAGTATCGGGGTTTTCCTGTAATTTATTACGGGACCAGTTTTCTGGGGTTGCCAGTTTGCATTCCGTTCCGGCCGGTTTTCTCTTTTTCCTTCCCGGTCGGACTTTTCGTTGGAGGGTGTTAATTGCAAGTTTGCAATTAACATTTTGTTGAAGGGGTTTCTTGCATATGTGGGTTTTTGATTTGACCATCACCATTCTCTTTACCATCACTTGCATTATTGTTGATTTGATTGGGTATGGATTGGAAATGGCCGGCCACTGTTTGGGCATGGAGTGAGATTTTATTTTGAATGGATTAATTGATATCATGTTTTTTAGTGGACCCCTCCCACATGTTTGTGCTGGAATGTTTTTGGAAAGGAATTTTATTTTCCTTTGGGATTAATTGATACACATATGAACTTAGATGAGGGCTTGATTGATTCTTTGAGTTTTTCCAGTGAAGAAAAAAAAAAAATGAGTGGCTGCTTTCATTTTAGTTTTCCTGTGAGCACCATTGTGCTGGCCGAGCTCTTTTCCTTGGAGGCTCCATTTTCATTTCCATTGCTTGCTCAATTTCTCCATGAAGTATCCATGAAATTCTAGTGTACATATCCCTCCAAATTGGCAACCTCCTAAACCCCAAAGCGACAGCTATTCTACACTATTCTGCAGCAAATCTTGGACGCGTCGGCCAGCCAACTTCGCGCCCGAGTTGCCTCGGTATTGAGGTGGGAGCCCGTAAAAGATGTAGGCGACGTGGTGCCCTTCCGGCGAGGAGATGGAGACCGGACATTCCGCGAGAAATCGGGACGACGACGAGAAGACCGGAGGACTCGGATCACTCGGTATATCTCTATTCCCTTACTTGAAGTTAGCTTGACTAGTTAATGGTTCGATCCGGTGAAAGTGCGCGGTGGTGCCGGTTTGCTAAGTCCGCAAAATTTAAGTTTTTCACCGCTTCCGCATTCCGGCGTCGGATTGACGGCCGGGGCGCCGCCGTGCACTTACAGTGGTATCAGAGCCTCCCCATTAACTTAGTCTAGCTTTGTGAAATGTGTTTTTCAGTTCCGATCGATCGAAATGTCCAAAAACCCGTATTTGCTCACGACAGTTTTCTGTTGAAATTTTTTGGTCTCGAAAAATTTTTCAGGTTGTATAAAAGCACTGTAAAGACAAACTTAAGACCTCTGTAAAAATCCGACACCATGATCTTCCAACCTGAGCGCGGAAGGGCGGCCTAAACCACCTTCTGGCCGCGCTTCCGCCGCAGAGTAGAGGAGTCAATGGGCCGGATTTTTTCAGTGGGCCTCTAGCATTTTTTTTGGGGTTTTTGAACATTAAATTTGGGCCCATATTTTCTGTAACTGCTACAGTTTTGTTTTGGGGCCCACTTGTTAATATTCGATCGGTCGGATATTTTAAACACATTTTTCACAGTATTTACATTATATCTGCGACCGTGAATGTCACTCGATCGGTAAATCCGGTCTAACTGCTATAGCCCGGTTAGACGGATTTGCGAACGTGACTTTCACGTTGATGTTCTGTTTTTGCTGTGATGTTGCGGATCGGTCGTGGGGGATAGCCTGGATGCAATGCTAGTACAGTTGTGGTTGTATTATGTACATTTGATGTTGCGGGGCGAGCGTCCGACATGTGGACTGCCGTCACTGCCTGTTTGTATTATTCTTTTGGGGCACGACCTGGTTGCGGTCGATGTACCCATTGTATGTATATTTTACTTTCTGTACTAGGGTTACCCCGCGGAGGGGTGCACGGATAGCCGGGTTCTAGAAGGCAACAAGCCCGCATCTCATGGCATTGGAACGGAGGGGGCTTCACTCCAGGATTGGCTGGCTATTCGCCGCACTCGTAGGGGGTATAGGATTTCATTGCACAGGCTATCCACACGACCAGGGGAACGTCGGGTTTCAGTAGTGGCTCTGTGAAACCCGGGGATCCCAGATATCTGTATTGTTCTGTGATGCTGTACATTTCTGTGATGTTGCATTTTATTCACGCCTTGAGCGAAATACTATATATTGGTATATATATTAGTAGATGTTGTATATGTTTTTCATCCGCGCTAGTCCAGTCCCCTCTCTGCCGTTAGTTAGCTAACCTAACGGGTGATGACGGGACCCAGTGGCGAATGCGGATGGCATATACGTACGTCAGTATATTTTCGTTCTTTGTGGTGTGATCAATTGATGGGACTGCATTGATTCGGATCAATGCAAGTTAAACAAACCTATTCTGATGTTGTTGGAACACTTTTCAAAAAGCTGTTATTGCAAGGACGTTCACTTTTGTTTTGCATCGTGGTATTCATTTGGAATATCCTGCTCCTCAGTCGACGAGGCAAGGGCCGAGATCCCTTCACCGGGAGTGACCCCTTGGACAGAAGTTTGCGTCAGGGCATTAACTTCACTATAGCCGATTACTTTTGCTTTGCACCGTGGTATTCATTTGGAATATCCTGCACCTCATTCTACGGGGAAAGAGCCGAGATCCCTTCACCGGGAGTGACCTCTTTAGTAAAGGTTTTCGTCACTATATTTTCTAAAAAGCTATCCGTTCCTTCGACGATATCAAGTTCATTACGTTAAAGGTTTTCGCCAGAAACCATTCGTAGCCCTCCGTCATTTCAGTTAAATATTCGGTAGTATTCAAGCTATGTATTTTGACCTCACGCCAAGGCATAGTGATTGGTAGCTGCCGGATATTTATCTGTTGCATAGATAGATGCGTTGGTTTGGGACAGTCGTACTACTATTTTGGCCTACGTCAAGGGTATGTACGGGTGGGTTCAAATTAACCTGGATAATGACGGGCAGAACTTGACATGTGATTTATGATATTTTGACCTCACGCCAAGGTCATAAGAGCATGGGGCAGAAATCACATCGGGAGTTTCAAAAGAACTGAAACTTGCCAGATATGCGCATACCATCTGGAGTGTGATGACGTGAGCGGATTCCGTCACGTTGTCATGCGATGAGTTGGATCCCGATTCCCACTGATGAGTTGGTTTACTCCTCGGGTGACCCCGACTAATTCTTCTTTCAGGTTTGGAGGAGAATTTGGGGTACAGTGGGAGGATTCCAGATTAGATAAAATGGTGACCATTCTGATCTAGGTTAGAGTGCACGCTGAGTGTTTCTTTTCTCTCTCTCTTTGGCAGCGACCATTGACCCGACCCTAAGACTTTGACTCAGTGACCAAGTTGACCGAACCTTCTTAAACACCGGCTTTTGTATTGTCAGAGTTGCAAACCTCATTGCCACTCCTACTTTTACCCTTTTCTCCAGGACACCCCGTATTACTACGAACGTCCACTTCCATTGGACAAAACCATCGTATGGTTAGATACGAACTCGAAGGAATTCGAGGATGGTTTCCGGTTCTGGAGAAAACGGATAGGATTATTCAGTTGTCTTTTCTTTTCACCCTCTCTCAGGTTGCGAGTACTCCTTGGTTTAGGAGTAGTACACCTATTGTGCAAATTGGATAGTCTTCTTCCAAACCATAGGCTGGTGCCGACCGGTAGGGAATGAAGAAAACTAATTAGCCTAAACGGTGTACAGAAGGTATTGAGTTAAGACAAAGAAAGGGATTAGTAAGAGGGCAAAGTAAGCTGCGACTGCTATTCACGACCAAACCAAGTATTTCTTCGCCAATCCTAAATCACCTTTGTATTTCTCCAGGACACTCCGTATCACTACGAAGATCCCATTTTATTGGATAATCCATCGTATGGTTATATACGAACTCGAAAGGAACTTGTTCCAGTTCGGGGATGGATCCTGGTTCAGGAGAAATAGGAATAAAGTACATTCAGGTGTCTTTTATCTTCACCTTCTCTCGCGTTGCGAGTGCTCCTAGGATTAGGACAGTACACCCTTTATGCTTTTTGGATAGTCTTCTTCCAAACCATAGGCTGGTGCCGAACGGTAGGGAAGGAAGAAAACCATTTGGCCTAAAGGGGTGTACAGAAGGTAATGACTAAAGACATATGAAGGGATTTGGAGAGGTGGCAAAGAATTATACGGTTATAGTTGTGAATCTGGATAATGGTAGAGGCATTACTAGGAAAACCAGGATACCCCATCGAAACATTTCAATGTTTCAGTTCAACTGTGTACTGTTAATGGAAAACTGATTTCCCGATTAGACACTTACTCCAGGGTATGTATTTACCAGGTATGATTCTCACATCTGTATGGTTTTACAGATGATGAGTGGGAGTAAGCTATTGGGAATTAGGTGATTGTCCTCATTATATCGGGATTCGTTGTAATCGGTGATATTTGAGGAAGTCACCTGGGTTATTTGCCGGACGGCAAGCATTTGGTTTTGAATATCCGCCGTTATGCACCAATTTCAAATCGATGTATCTGTACGTCTATTTTCATAGAGTGAGATATACCTTTTTGAAATTATGTCTATGACATTTACCTATATCAGTGGATGGTTAGGTAAGGAGCATTAAACAGCGGTGTAATTCTTCTTAACTATAAGTACAGTTTTCAACCTACAACACACAGTGAAAGAGTTGTTAGACTCGGCGGACTTATACAGAGTATTGTATGTTGTCCAGTGTCCATTAGGACAGAGGGGTTGGTCCTCATACTATATTCTGTTTACTTTTAACTTCTCTAGTTCTTAGACATATGTTTCGTAGAAACACAGGGTCTAAATTTTGAGGAGTTATAGGTATTTGAATAGAGTAGAGAACCAGGTGTAGCAAGTATCGGGATTCTTCAAGGTGATCGAAGATGTAGATACTTGTGTATGGTATTCAGTTGATAGTAATGATAAAGAGAACTTGCTTCTCTTTCAGGTTACTCATAATTGGAAATGCTTCCTAAGTTGAGTAACGCTGATCGGCCTCCTTCCATTTAGTTGACATGCGCTGGGGACAGCTGCATGATTTGAATCTGGTTCAATTAAATCAGTGCCTCTGTTTCTATATTGGATATAGAACAGTTCATATCTTAACGATGTTAAGGTACGGGGAGTTGTCCGGTTCATGATTAAAACCAGATACTGGACAACTCAAGGCACGTTTCTGTAATGGCTGTTTGTGGGTTGACCCAGGCTATGACGAGGGTTGACTTTCTACCATCTGGATGAACAATAGCGATATTGTTCTAGACTCGCCACAGTTTTATTAAAAATGGATTTTTTCAGAAAACAGTAGTGGGAGTATGGTAGAACTGGAAGTGATTCCAGAACCACAAACGATTGCTGAAGATTTGATAAGGAACCTAAAGATTCAATCTGGATTGACATTCCATTGGCCACTCCGCAGATAAGGTGGGTAACTTCAGGCACCCGAGAGGTACTACAGTAGCCTCAAGGACGGTTACAGGGAAGTTCTTGTTTACCCACAATTACCATTGCTGTTGTTCCAGGCTGCGAGACCCGGCAGGAGGATGAGTATAGCGTCGTTCTAAACTTGCTTTAGAAGTGTACGTCTATATGACTCTGCCAGAGGGTTGTCGTAGTCAGTGGGAGCAGCGGAAGCATTGGTGGACAGGGAGCTTATGTCTATTTATAGACTAAAGCAGATGTAGCGGAGATAGATCATCTATTTCTGACATGACAGTCATGGGTTTGACTTCATCAGAAAAGGGGATGGATCTGTTGAGAAGGTAGTAGGGTGTGATGTCCTGGTATTTGGATGATATACACAGAGTAGGAAAAGAAGCTCCTACACTACGATCGGTTATACTTTGGTCGTCACACAGTTGTTTCTCCACAAAGGAAATGGATTTTATATCAGACATACTGGTTACTAGATCTATGGTTTTAGATCTAGATTTGGGTGGTTTCCCAATCAGGGTACTTGACAGCATTCTAAGAGTATTTAGAATGGACGACTCCTGGCACGGTAGTGTACCTGCAGGTAATGGAGTCACCCTCTCCAAAGGTGTCTTACAGACTAAAGGGGAGAGGGGCGTACATGATTGGCAGATCACTTGCTTAGGCAATTGAGTCAATCATGAGATGTCAAGTACCACACCAGATGTTGTTCTTGCACTAGATGCAATAAGTTGACATTAATCCAATCCTGGAGAAACAGTCGGAAGCAGTTTTAGAACATAAGTGGATGTTCTAGGGATATGATAACGACAGCCTCATTCAGGAGACGGTTATCATTCCAGGCTTCCAAGGTGACATGGACGACAAGGAGGTTGTCAGAGTTATATTTTTCCCTCTGACGAGGGGCAGTATTTTGGACAGGTGATCCAAGGCAATACTGAGGGAGGCATGGCGCGCAGGATACTGATTAAGTTCAGTTGACGATACAGTCTAAGAAGTTTGGATTTGGAGTTCATTTATGAGCTATGTCCCATCAGACATCCAGACACATTCTAAGACAGGTATTGCTCATTTCGGGAGATGGGTTTCTCCGCGAACTTGAGATATAGAGAGACATAGAAAGAAACAACTAAGCGGATCCACTCACTGAGGCTATTCCTCGAACGCAATAGTTCCGCAAACGAGCTTTGTGAGACTGACTAGTAGAGGAGTTGGATGTTCGGTATCACACGGGCTGTGAGTATGCGACATCGCAATAATTAGCCTTGAGTGCAAGTGGGAGATTGTTGGAGATAGTGCCCTCAGAGTCAATTATTAGGTCACAGGTACGTGATTGTAATGATTGAGGGAGGACCTATCCCGGTAGGACAGTCTTACTCGAGATGATAGTATGCTATCTGGTTTACCTTTATCATCGTGTACTGTTTTAGGTGACATGACACGTCGCTATTACACGTTGATAGAGCCCCTAGGATTCTTGCTTGACCACCAGCAGTATGAGGGCGATCATATAAGTGGGAGCTGGGGGTCTACAAGCATATCCTTAAAAGGTCCCTAGTCGTGGGAGTTTCGAGACCGGGCATCGATACTCCATTAGTAGACTAGTGTATACAGTCGAGACCCCGACGAGGGGCGGTGGCCGGTCTCACAAGCCACTGGTGTCAGTTGGATCACCTAAGATGTATACAGGTGCTCATTGGGTTATGAGTACACCGGACAGGACTCGCCGGGAACATGCTAGTTGGTCATATACCAGACGTCAGATGGCAGTTCCCTGGTGACATGTGTGCAGGTTAGTTCATCGACCTGGGGATCGTCATTTGTCTCGTGTGAGTTCCCACTGTACTTTGATTACTACCCTACCACGGCTCAAAGGAGTCGTGCAAACAGGTTTTAGTTGGGTACAGTCCCGAGCCACATGGAGGCAGTGAGCGTATCTTCAGGGGTTCGTCTCTCCCGGTATTGGGGGTGAGGTCGTGCTGTGTCTAGGAGAGCCATTACACAAAGTCCTTGGCCAAGGCAAGGAGATTTACTGGTAGGTATTCCAGTAGTATCTCAGGGTGTTCTGGGCTACACTCCGACACGACTTGTACCGCTTTTGGGGGTCTGACTTTTACCAACCCCCTAGGCCCGCCATGCGATACTCATAGACGAACGGACCGGACTGCACGGATATTGTCACTGACAGGCTCAGTAGGGTGTCAGGATGAGCTCGCTCATCGACGTCCCTTTTGGTCAATAGCTGGTGGCCCGTTACGTATTGGCTTATACCTCTGACGTGCTAGTGGTTAAATCCACAGCCATAGTATTGACGAGTCTTTAGAGTCCACCACACTTTCAGTTACTCAAGCTTTCGGGCGAAACGCTGTAGAGGCCGTATGGAGATATGGCAGGGTTCGATCAGATACGTGCCGTATTGCACGGATCGTGATCGGACGGTTTTTACTAGCCGGCTTTGGCTTAAGCCGGATCTTAGTATTTGATAGTGTAGTTTTGTCTCTTTGCATTTGTATTTCGGTCGGAATACAAATGCGGGTGTGTATGCACAGTATCGGGGTTTTCCTGTAATTTATTACGGGACCAGTTTTCTGGGGTTGCCAGTTTGCATTCCGTTCCGGCCGGTTTTCTCTTTTTCCTTCTCGGTCGGACTTTTCGTTGGAGGGTGTTAATTGCAAGTTTGCAATTAACATTTTGTTGAAGGGGTTTCTTGCATATGTGGGTTTTTGATTTGACCATCACCATTCTCTTTAGCATCACTTGCATTATTGTTGATTTGATTGGGTATGGATTGGAAATGGCCGGCCACTGTTTGGGCATGGAGTGAGATTTTATTTTGAATGGATTAATTGATATCATGTTTTTTAGTGGACCCCTCCCACATGTTTGTGCTGGAATGTTTTTGGAAAGGAATTTTATTTTCCTTTGGGATTAATTGATACACATATGAACTTAGATGAGGGCTTGATTGATTCTTTGAGTTTTTCCAGTGAAGAAAAAAAAAAAATGAGTGGCTGCTTTCATTTTAGTTTTCCTGTGAGCACCATTGTGCTGGCCGAGCTCTTTTCCTTGGAGGCTCCATTTTCATTTCCATTGCTTGCTCAATTTCTCCATGAAGTATCCATGAAATTCTAGTGTACATATCCCTCCAAATTGGCAACCTCCTAAACCCCAAAGCGACAGCTATTCTACACTATTCTGCAGCAAATCTTGGACGCGTCGGCCAGCCAACTTCGCGCCCGAGTTGCCTCGGTATTGAGGTGGGAGCCCGTAAAAGATGTAGGCGACGTGGTGCCCTTCCGGCGAGGAGATGGAGACCGGACATTCCGCGAGAAATCAGGACGACGACGAGAAGACCGGAGGACTCGGATCACTCGGTATATCTCTATTCCCTTACTTGAAGTTAGCTTGACTAGTTAATGGTTCGATCCGGTGAAAGTGCGCGGTGGTGCCGGTTTGCTAAGTCCGCAAAATTTAAGTTTTTCACCGCTTCCGCATTCCGGCGTCGGATTGACGGCCGGGGCGCCGCCGTGCACTTACAGCACTTCCTTACTTAGTTACACGATATGCTTATATGAAAACACCGGTTATACCTTACAGTACTGTTATGTGCTTGCATTTACTGTTTCATCATGGTTACCTGATTATGAGATTCTATTTTCATGAGATTATTGGATTTGAGAACCGCAGATATATTTTTAAAGTCTTATAATTATTTTTAAAACGCGGTTTCTCTTGATATGATATTTCGACGTCCGCCATGAGATTTCTCGGTTCTGAGCTATGATACTATCCGATTTAAGGAGTGAGGAGGCACCATCTGCGGGTACATAGTGGACCCGATACAGTACCTGGGACAATAAAATCATATCGAAAGGCGTTGAGCCCGGCAGAGAAACACTACCTACCGGTGATGGTATTAGACTCGGCGGATATCCAGAGGATACCGACCGGAGCGATTGAGACAGATGGATATGAGGGCCGATCAGATGAGACGGCACCTGAGATATGAGGATTTACGTGTCGATTCTGCACAAGGGTTTTATGATGATTTCGAGTGTCGATACTGGACACTTAGGTTTTGTGATGATTTGATGTGTCGTTAATGGACTCACATTGGATGATATACGTATATATCTACGTATGACATAGATGACTTGGTACTATATACGGATACTGGCAAGGCATTGTTGTTTTACACATATGTATACACGATCACCCTAGATACCACACGGTATGATGTTTTATATTACAGTATGATCTAGGAGATCGTTATACATTCGATTTCTACCTACTGATATTTTCTACTCACGAGTTGGCAATCACCCCCGTGTGCCATAGTTTTTCTTACAGGATCGACCGCTCGGATCAGTAGCGGCTTGCTGGCACACAGATTTCTTCTGGGCGATTGCATCAGTAAGTGTGGTACACGTTAGATCGTGACCACCATTTGTATATATTATTTTCAGTTGTAATTTAGTTAAAAACTCCATCAACCAGACTATATATATTTGGTAGACCTAAACACCAGACATGTATATTCTTTGAGACTTAAACTGAGATGGATGTATTGTTCTTTATTTTGAGCTTGATGATGTTTTGGTCTTCTTTATTTTCTTTCTGTGATTGATCTTCGCTTTGGACGTCGTATAGTCTTATATTGCGTGGTTATGATTCTGCCAATTGGCGAAGTGCTAGCTCTCGCTTGGGGATGCCTATATTATTGCTGTAGTATATTGGTTTTGGATCGAAATTTATAAGGGAGGTGCTGCCCAAATTTCAAATGACAAAAATATTTCCAACTATAGTATACAACTCACTTGTATATGTCATTATTTACAATTTTAAAGAAAGAACTTGGTCACGTTACACCTTTATTTCAAAACTCCATCTCCATTATTTTCCTAAAAATGTTTAGATTTCTGGGCTTTCGGCTTACTTGGATTACGGTAGGGTACTATAGACTTCACGTGATTCACATGCCGGTCACGTGCCAATTCCGGGTCGTAAGAATGATATGGTTACAAGGATTACTCGAAAAGTTGGGTAAGAAACAAGATTTCAATACCTTATGGAGCGACAGTCAAAGTGCGATACATATGACGAAAAATACGGCATATCACTCTCAGACGAAGCACATCAAGATGCGGCATGATTTTATACGCATAGGGTTGGAAGATGGTGAGTTGACACTGCAGAAGATCGCGGGAGAAAAAAATCCTTCAAATATATTTACCAAGGTCGTAGACTAAGATAAACTGGATCTCTGTTGCAGATTGGTGAGCCTCTACATGAAGATTTGATGAGGAGAGAGCAGATAACGGAATCGTGTGAAATTTGCTGGTTTGGGAATCAAGTCGCGCGAAAGAATCTCTAAGTGGGAGAATGTTAGAATTATGGAGAATTCTTCCTCAGACGTCTGAAGAAGGGGGTTCAGACGTCTGGACGTGCACCGAGAATCATGTCAGAAGAACAGAGCAACGACAGATGTCTGAAGGCAAAGACGCAGACATCTGGAGAAGAGCTTTATCTAAAGAACAGAGAGTAGCTAAACGACTGGAGATGCATGAAGCTCAATCTAGAGCGCAAGAAGACGTCTAAATAAGAAGGTTCGGGCGTCTGCCCAAAAAGAGGAAATCTATCAGAGAGGAGCCAGACGTCTGACACTTTCTTCATCAAACGTTTGTCGTCGGAATATCTGTGCGAGCCAAATATTTTTAATTTGGGTTTATCATTTATTTTAAGTAAGATTAGGGTTTGCCTATATATAGGGATCTCTTGTGTGTTATATGTGTTATCGATTTTGAGAGACTGCTGTATAGGGAGAGGGTGACAGCTAAACTAGAGAGATTTGAGAGAAATCCCGTTGGGTTGCTCATTGGTGTAATTTGATTTAAGGATATAGTAGACATTTGCAGATTCCGCTCTACCGGAAACTGACCATACGGTGGGTGAAACTCATTAATAAATCCTTGTTTCTCTTTGGGGTTTGTGATTCTTATATTCTTGCGTGTTTATCGTTTTATATTTTTCGCTGGTATTGCGTTGTTGCGTGATTGATGATTGGTATTTTTCCGTGTATGATCTAATATGTTATTTACCCACAAGGCCAATATCTTATGTGAACAATTTGTGGTACTATTCCTACAAACTTTTTCCCCCTTACCTTTTGTATTTTTTTCCCTACTTGTTTTGGCATTCAGAATATAGCTAAAATGTTCATGCATGCCCTTAGATGACTCTCATTTTCGACTTTAAATATTCTTTTGCCTACGAATTTGGCATCAAGTCATATGCTTGATGATCCTTTGTTACCTCTTTCAAATATTCTCAATAAAGCCTGTAATAAAATCTCAAAGTTCGGAAGACTGTCTCGGAATCGCGGCGAAACTCATTTCAGGTTGTTCTACAATTAAAACATCACATCTTAAACGTGAATTAAAACTCAATAAAATAAAATAAGCGAACGAACATGCGAGCATAAATGTCGGTGTTTACACATGAATTCGGTTTTAAGCGCCGATGGATTGCAACTCGGCCAAGATGGCTCGGTTTCTAGTAATACAGGTGCATGACTAAGTATTAGCCAATGCCTTTAACCAGCAAGCTGAGAAAACGGATGTTCTAAAAAAGCATGCGCCAGATTGTTTGCTAGATGGTGAGGAACTACGCAATACAATTAGAACTAAGAACCCAATATGATAAGCGCGTAGTGAAAAGTTGTAGCTATTATTACGGACATAACTGTTGCTGGATAAAACTATGAATACGGGGAAGACGAAGAGTGTCGATTCTTAATTATCGATATTTTTCAACCTATCATTGTGGTAGGTTAGCCTTCTCAGGAGCAGTAGGCGAGCCAACAGTCAACCAACCACAAGCTTGATCATCCCTTAACCAGCTCCAAGCTGAAGCGATCCACAAGCCAATCCTCGTCTATCTCCAACGTGTCCAGCCCTCTCTAACGAGCACCTCTCTCCTTATCCTCCACCTCACCAATTTAAACACCGGCACGATATTTCCCGCCAATGTCGACACGTGTGCGGAGACCGGAGACAGGTGCGGGCCCTCCGTGCGGAGCACGTGAGCCGCCGGCTTATCTGGTTACGACAACGACCGCTGCGGACCAGACGCCGCCACGTGGCCTTAGCTAGTGTCACGTGACCGACAGCTGGACATTATTGACGACAGCACGCGGGGCCCACAGCTTCGACAGTGACAGATTAACTCGTGAAAATATCGTATCTCGAGTGACACGATGGGGATATTTTTGGGTGGGAGGCGGGGGCCACGTGATGGGCGCATCGAAGGGGTCGTACGAATAAGAGGGGAGGGGTAGTTCGGTAATTTTGGTTTGAGAATCTATGAAAGGGCGGGGATCACGTGATGCGGGGCCCACGTGGGAGATAACGCCACGATCGATGTTTCCGCTGGGATCTGACGCAGTTCTGTCGACGTGCAGTTTTTTTTATTTATTTTTTGTCGATACGTGTCGATTCAAAATTTAGGTTTCTGTTGTAGGTTGCCGTATTCAAATGCTACCAAAGTTTTCTCCTTCCTTTATAATTTGGGCCCCCCAACTTGGGAATAAAGCTGAGTCTAATGTATGTGTACATGGACCACTCTTCTTATTAACGAGCAGCAACTTTCATGTGCAATGTAGGTTTGCATGGAAAACATTTTTTCTACCCTAATGGAAAATACTTTCAACGCAGCTTCGAGGATTACATTGGATAAAAAACGGGCAAGAAATCAACTTCACTGAAAATGGCAACTTCAATTCTATCGTTTAGCCAACAAGAGTATTTGTAAAGGATGTTGATTCTAATATATGAATAGAAAAAATCATTCTCCGTTTGTATTCCATGGCTAACCTATTAGAGTACGCATCTTTTTTTCAATTGTGATAGAAAAGATAGTTCTCGCATAAGTTAAAAGAGAGAATTTCGTACCAGGTAGAAAACCGAAGAAGCTTTCTGCTCTGGATTCCTTTTAATGGGATGGACATATCCCACTAAGAGTTCATAGCCGGATGTATTTTTCCTAACATTTTGATAGGAAAAGTACTATTCTAATAAGTAAAATGCATGAACTTTGCAAGTTTAAAATAATTTGTTAGATATTTTAAATGTTGTAAAGTTGCATGATCAATTTTATCAAATTGGATTGGATATAAATTTTGATGTGTTTTTATGTGCCATGCAAAAAAGTTGGAGTATTATGTGAAGTAACCTATACTTCAATGCAGCCCAAATCCTAGAAAACATGACAAAACTCGAAAGTGGTGATCTGCCTGTTTAATGGATTTTTTTTTATTATACAAGCCACATATATACATATGTTGGACATGAGAGAGAACATTATGAGCCTTATAAAATTGTCCAATAGATGCCTCCAAAAATTTTCATCTCATCTCTCTTCGGTCAAGCTCCATTAAATTTAGAATGCTAGATGGTTTCTTTTTTCAAAACTAATCCGTTTTATTTGACATGATTGTCTTATCGTTCTAATCTTGAAGCAGAGCAGTTGGTTTAATCCATATTTTCAACACCAACCAGTAATCTGGATTTTTGATACGCTTATTAAGAAGAACACGGATTCTCTAAAATCTAAAATATTTAATCTTGTGATAGCTTTTCGCTAATTGCAATTTTAGGATTAGATTTGAATCCTCAAAATCAAACCGCATTGGTAATTGAAACATAATGTAAAACATGCTTAATTAATGATTCTAAAGGGACAAATGAAGTGAAGACAGCATTATGAAATAGATGGAGTACAATGTTCATATACTATTTTATTTTATGTTGCTGGACCAAATGCAAGAAAGTACTCCTATTATCACAAGTTGGTCTTAAAAGTATTTTTGATATCATCAACCAAAAGTAAATTCCTCTGTATACATGTAGCACAAATGTTCTTCACCTTTCTGTGTTCAATGAAAAGAGGAATTTAGTGGAGGAGGACTCATCTGAATAGGATTAAAGAATCAAAGGGGGGGGGGGGGGGGGGGGGGGGGGGAAGAGAGAGAATAATAATTTTCAAATGTTAAAAAGCCATAATTAATTTGCTCTTGTTGAATGGTCGAGGAGCTAGAGACAAGACACATGATCCTAATTAAGGTTGATGATAAAAATAAGTAAAGCGTGATGATAAAATAAGTTATAAGGTTGGATCTAAAGTTATTTATGCTAGCCACCTTTACCTAACACCAAGAATATATATAATTGTACAAACAAATCTATATAGTACTTCTTAATGGAGATCTTTGTGTTTAGAGATAAGTTTATTTCTTTTGCTTTTTATTTGTTATCATGCCTAAGATTAAATAGTTAGTGGCATAAAAAAAAGGTTGCTTGGCTGGCATATTTCATTATCCCCCTATCCCTTTTTCCTCTATATTTATCTCTTGTTCTTGTATGCTTCCTTTCTTTCTTTCCCCATTTTTCTTATGTGCATGTGTGTTGGTGGTGTATATGCTCAGCAAGGGCCCCATGTAAATGCACGGGTCACTAAAAAAAGGCTGGAAATATTTTGTTTGATATTTTGCATGATGTAGGGTGAGTGTAAATAAGTCTTATAAAAGAATATTGTATGATATAAAGAAATTATGATAATTAAATACATAATGGTTTAAGATATTTTAAAAAGAAATGATATGAAAATGTGTCTAAAGTGATAATTAAGCCATCTATATATTTATCGGTAGCTGTTCGAGGGGTTGATTGTTAGCAAAGCAATAAGGTAAAGAAACGCGGCGGACAACATCAAGTTTATTATTGTTGATTACAACTTCATTTAACTTCAAAATGTATATCAGTTTAGAGAACGCCTCTAAATTTATAAATCAGTTTCGAACCGAGGGAAATAATTGGGACCGGAATGAAATTTTTAGCCTTGCAGCCATACATAGATAAATTTGAAGAGGCCAAAAAATACATTATGAAGGTTCAAATGAAAACTTAAACATAAAGGGAGGGGTAAAACATAATTTTCCAGTCTTTTAGCTCTCCTTAGATAAACATAGAAGGGGCAAATGAAATTTTCTTAAAGCAAAGGGGGTGGAGCTAAATGTTCCCAGCACCAATACTCATTGATCAAAAGCAGGGAGTTGGTACCAATTTACTCTCCAATGCAAGATGTCGCAAATTTCGATCCCCGAAACGGGTTGATTTCACTAAAAAAAAAAAGGAGGAACCAAATGAAAATTTCTTTAAAAAAGAAGGCGGTGATGATAATTTTTCATCAAAAACACCAAATTTGAGTCTGACGTGGGCCATGCATACAACTTTCTAATAGATATACATAATAATTGGGTCGTGTATCACATTTTCATGTATTTAGACACAGTCAATTAGATCTGGGAGTCGAAGCATACCAATTGATGATAAAAACAACGTATATATCTTTTGTGCAAGTAAGAAGAAAATATACAAGAAAGAATATACAATCTATTTATATAATAAAAAAATTTGCTTATTGCCAGTAAACACAGTTATGGTTTGGCCTGCTCTTGAAAACATACCTGAACTTTCTTTGTTACCCAAGACCCTCTGGTTCTATAATTCCGCTGCTTATTAACTTCCTATCATTATATCCCAGCCGAAAGACATATTTGTCCCTCTCCCAAAATGTAAAAGGTATGTTTTTTTATATAGAAATTATGGAACAATTTGTCCCAGTTTCAGAACCAGGACACCCGCTTCCAATTCGAACAATAACACCCACCCCCAATCCCTCGAAGTCGTCAACGGGTGGTGAACGTTTCAAACCTATAAACACAAACAAAGCTCACATCTCAATTCATACAAGCATTTTATCAAATATTTAATTCCTTTCCAACCGAATGAGAAGACCTATGCCGAGAATTTGTCATCATTTGAGCCATCCTATAACAGAAAACACTAAAGAAGAAGAACCAAGGCTAGCTGCAGGGTTTTAATTTGGGGAAGAAGGGTGGACAACACTTTAATGATGTATAGAGAGCAACATTAGAAGGGGAGAACAAAAAAACAGGGTATACCGTGCCTTACACATGATTCATTTCTCATTATTTTTTCACAAAACTTAATAGAATATAAGCACAGGGGGTTATGAGGCAAAGGAATTAAAGTACATTGATCTTGGCTAATGGAGAAAGCTCAGATAGATTTTTAAAAATTAGACCAAACCACAAGGGTGTCTATAAGAAATACAAAGAATGTCTCTTGAAATATTTTCTTATCTAGCTTATGCTTTAGTGGAGAAATTGTTATTTAGCCCCCATTTAATACTCTTACCGTATTTGCTTCATGTAAAATTTTTGTTGGCTCCATACTCAATATTTATCAATATTTTATTCTATACAGATAAACTTATATGGTGGGAAAATTATGATCAGATCTCTTCCTTAAAATCTCTTTTATTTTTTCTTTTACAACTTAGATTTAATTGGAAAAGTATTGAAAATTTCCATAATTTTTATGAAGAAAAATCGTGCAAAAATAGAAAATTAGTTCGAATGAAAATTTTCACCATTTTCATTTGGAATTGCAAAAAAATTATATAGAAAATTCCATAAAAAAAGGGTTTTGACATTTTTGAAAAATTCGTTGTTTTCTTATCCCATATAAAATATTAAGATTCTGAAGAAAACAGAAAATTTTAAAATTTTAAAATTTCACGATTTTGTGTGTGATAGCATGTATAATTTTGAAAAAAGGAACAAAATTGAAAATTTTAATATTTTTGAACATTTTGCCAATTTCTTGTGCCATAACATGTAAGATGTAAAATGGAAGAAAATAGAAAATATTGAGACTTTTGAAAATATCGCAATTTTTATTTCCTATAACAAACAAAATACATGGTATAAACAAAGAAAACAGAAAATTCTTGAGCTTTTATTAAAGGATTTTGTGATTTTCATATGCTATTGAAAAACAAAAGATAACATGAAATTTACAGAGTCTTAGTCATATATGCCATATTTCTTCATTCTGTTAGATTCTCAGTAGCAATTGATGACCTTTTCTTTTTTTACTTTACATAGTTTTTTAATTCTTGATATCCAGAAGTTCACCAAAAATATGAGCAAGTAAAAATATTAGAGAACCGAAACAAACAGAAAATTCTAAGATTTTAAAATTTCGTGTTTTTTCGTGTACTGCATATAGAGCATGCAAAAGAATGAAAAAGGGATAAAACAAATTTTATTTCTGAGATTTTTGAAAAATTTTACGATTTTCATACTATATCATTTACAATATTGAAAAAGTAAAGAATTTTTTTTGAGCTTTCTGAAAATTTTGAGACTTTCATTTGTTATATAACAAGAAAAAATGTTAAAAATCGAAAATATCAGAAAATTTGGGGATTTTTGAAAATAGTGCAATTCTTATAAAACCATGTAGGAAGCAAAATAATTTTAAAAAGCCCAAAGAAAGTAGAAAATTTTAAGATTTTTGATAATATGTTTTTGAGAATTTTTAAAATTTAGTAAAATATTGAAAAATAGAAAATTTTGATATTCTTGAAAAGTTTGCAATCTCTTTGTGCTATAGCAAGCAAAATATTGGAAAAATGAATAAAACTGAAATATTAATTTTTTAAATTTTTTTTGTGATTTTCGTGTGTTATAACATGCAAAATACTGAATATTTGAAGAAAACAGAATTTTTTTAATTTTTAAAAGAAAATATTTTTTTTTGAATTTTTAAAAATTTAGCGAATTTTCGTGTACCATAGCATGTAAAATATTTAAAATTTTAAGAAAACAAAAAATTTTGGGCTTTTTAAGATATCGCAATTTTCAAGTGTTATAGGAAGTAAAATATTGGAAAACCGAAAAACATAGAAATTTTGAGATTTTTGAAAATTTTATGATTCTTATACATAGCAATCAAAATATTGAATAACCGAAGTAAACATAAAAGTTAGAAATTTTTGAAAATTACATAACTTTTATGTGATAGTATGTAAGATATTATAAATTTGAAGAAAATAAATAAAGTTGGGATTTTTATAAATTTCATGACTACCATATACTATAACACGCAAAGTATTAAGAATCGAAGAAAACGGAAAAAGGTGGGATTTTTGTAAATTTCATGATTTTCATATTCTATAGCATACATAATATTAAAAACAGGAAAAATAAAGAATCTTGAGATTTCTTAAACTTTTCCGATTTTCATATGTTACATCATAGAAAATATTGAAAACTGAAGAGAACAAAAATATTTTATTTTAAAAAATTTCAAAAATTAAAACTGAAGAGAACTAATATGTCGATGTAGATCAGGATTTGTCAAACCATGTAAAACTGGAGTTCTAGATTATATCTTGTAAGCTTGATGATGAAGAGGGTATCCACATAAATGGTGATTTGCAATGTTAAAATTGTTGTTTGGAAATCACGATTCGGTATTCTTCGTATTAGTTGAACGCACGCGACCGATTCAAATATGATATAAGAGATATAAAAAACCTCATAGAAATTGACCCAGACTCTGTTCACTATCTTGTCAAATATCCCCATTCCGAAATTATGATGAGACTTGAGAGAATATAATTTATATTATGTCCCAAACTCAATCTCTGCATCGGAAGGCTGAATGGGACCAATCACCGCCTCTCTTAAAACGTCGACTTTGCCTTTTACTTTTCAAAGGCAAATCGACTTTCTTAACTTACTGACGGTATAGGAAGTGATTTCGGTTCAATCAATCCCTCAAAGAAAGGTAGCTGCTGGCTAAACGCTTTCAAGGAAGAAAATTGACTCAACTACTAAGAATGAAGTCTACGCAAGTCGAAAGCCTTTCGGGTCGAAACATGTGTTTTTGCGCAGCTGTATTTTTAATTTAATAAATTCACATTTAATACACGTCCAGTATGAACAAAGTAAACAGAAGAGAAAAGAGAGTGGAGAAATTTTCAATTTCGTTTCATACCTTCACTTGGCATACAAGGCTCTATTTATAATATTTTAGAGCTAAGAATAGTTTTACAATTATATACAATATATTGAATCACTCATTATAAACTACTATAGTTAGTCATTGACCACCATATAAATCCCTTATATCCAGCCATATGAATCTCTCAATTTTAGCAATTATAATCAACCATTATAAGCTACTATAATTAGCCATTGACCACCATATAAATCTCTTATTTTCAGGCATATGAATCTCTTAATTTTAGCCATTATAATCAACCATTATAAGCTACTATAATTAGTCGACCGATATACTATCTCTGGTCACATCCAGTGGATAGCCCATCTTGATTGCTCTGATATCAAATGAAATGTTCATTCTTCTGCGTTAAAACTCCAAAATTATGATAAGGATGGGTTGGGGGAATATACTTTATATTCTTGCATGTCTATTCAATTTTTATTTTTGTGGTATAACCTTGAGATGGCCACCCATGACGATCTTGTAGCTAGCTAGGTGAGCGACAATTTATTCTTTCAGCTTCTCATGTGCGCGCAAGAATTTCTTCATCAAAACGAGATATCTTTAGTTTGATCCCTATAAAAATTGCATCTAGAAAAAGAAAAAAGAAAAAATACCTTTTGAAAAACTCACATCTTGATTGGATGTGGACTAAAAGAAAAGCTAAAGTCGAAATGGGAGTTTTACGTCAAAGAAAGAATTGATTCAATCGAAGGGCGTTAGTTTGAATTTTAAACGTCTCAAACTTTCTCCAACTAAAAATTAAAGGCTAAATTGTACTACGCATCTATCAAGCTTTTTATGTTTTTTGTGATTGATACCATGATTTTTAATAATTAGACATTAGTACCATGAACAATTTTTTTTTTGACATACCTATCGTACGGCGTAAACTTTTGTGTTTTATTGGACCATTATGCCCCTCTAAATTTTATGGTTTGACTGAGAACGTAAGGGTAAAATGGAGAAAACAAGCCAAATACTGATCACGTGGCAATTAAATATAACGTTTGCAGACGGAAGAAAAGTTGATGGCATTTAGTTACAATCGAGAGTGGTAGTTCATGATCCTTATTTATAATTAAATTAGTTCATGGTATCAACCGCAAAAAGACGTATGTTTGAAGCCAACCATGACCAAGTCTTTTTAGACTTGAGCTCTCTTTCAATCTTACTTTATAAACTCCTAGCGTTTTGGCGTGTGCCTCACACCAAATTAAAACTGATAAATTCTGGTATTTAATAATATTATGTTATTATTTTAATTTTTTATTAATTTATTATTTTAAATGGTTTGATACTTTCTTGTGATTGAAAAAGTTGGTTATGATTTTTTAAAATTAGTTTTCACATAATTATAAGAATTTTTCATGCTGTGTATCAGCAAGCAATGAGAAACAACGGGCAATTTCAGTTCGAAAACCTTTTTCCTTTGGCATTAAAATAGCATAGATAATTGAGTTTGCATCAAACATAATTTTCAACTTTTCCTTTATCATTTATGTCTATTGGTAGAGGACACCAACAATTTGTTTTCACTAGAAAATTTGTGAACAAGTCTTTTCTTTCTTTATCGGGTTCTTATCTTTTCAAGCAAACATTTTACATAGATTAAAAGAAAATGAGCACATCGATAGCTTACAGTGACTTTTATAAATGAAAGAAATAGTGGTGCTTCATAGCCGAACCTATTATGATAGAAAATCTTAGGATGAATACAAGTATGCGAATATCTAAATTAACTTGAATTTTCAAGTTTGGTGATCAATTTGACCATCACCTAACAAGTCTCACTCATAGACCTTCTTGCTTTTTAAGTTAATAGACTTGATAAAATCTTCATCTTTGACATTTAACCATATCCCTTAATATAATCAAAGTCATACATCTATTTCTAAACACATATCATGAGAATGACACTCTTTAGATCTATGGATGCATACGTAGGGTGACATAATTCCATTTATTTTAGATATAAAGATAAGTTAATGAATGCAATATAACTTAGACATCGAGCCATCACTATATTGGAATACATCGACATCTCAACTTCTCATTGAAGTTTCAAAGAATCAAAAAAATTTGATATCGCTTTAGTTGAATGAGCCGTGTGTGTATTGGATTTATCTTCATTTTTGCTACCTCTACCTCTATTTTAACGTGACAATGGTCCAATCATGCCAAATTTGTTGACTAAATGATTTTAATTAGGATAAATTGTCAAAATAACCCCAGCAATGTTTTTCCCTTGTGAAAAGACATGGCATGAAGAATCGCATCAAAGACCCCCGGAAAAGTTTTTCCGTTGCCAAAAACCCTCTGCATGCATATCTAGTTAGCACATATGTATTGCAGGGAAGTATACATATATATTGGTTAATTGTATACATATTGCAGGAAACTGCATACATATCGGAGGAAATTAGATATTGTAGGTAACTATTCCGACGGCGGGAAACTTTGCCGGGGGGATTTTGATAATTTTCCCATATAATTATAGCTAATAAGCGGAGTTTATCCTTATGGAAAAAAAATAACTTTTCCATATGAAGATTAGATGATGACATGACACGCACATTGAGAAGATGCCTGGTCTTGGGACAAAAGCAAATTGAAGGCTAAGAAAACAACACTAGGATCCATTTGATTCTTTTCTCCACTCCTCATCTCTTTTATTCCCTCATGAATGAAAAGTTGAAACTCTATGTGGAAGTTTAGCCCCTTGCTTTGGCCTTAGCTTTAGGTCTTTTACTTTATATGGCATGTTCCTGAAACTTGGCGAAGTTCTTGATGAAGATTGACAATTATATACGTTTCCTATTGTCTAGGGTTTTATTCTAATCACAAACTAGGAAGAATATTAGTTGATGAATTTTTCGTTCAGTTTTAAGTACATAGCAGTAGCATACGGATCTGAATCTCTCTAATAAATAGAATGACCCTTTCTCATCTAGAAACTGATGTATATTTTGAAATTATGACCTTATTAATTAATTGTAGGTCTCATGCCTCAGCCTTTTCATCTCCTTCATCATAATTAGTCAGCGAAATAAATGAATTGAAGACCCATTTTATTCTTAAAAAAGGATTAATTGAGCAAACTCATCTATAGTTTCTCCATAGAACATGCATACCACTTCAAGAGACTTGTTAACACGAATATCACAGCGGATAAAGATCCTGTAGAATCCCCATTTGAAGCAAAAACGTAGAAGCAGCTTATCCACCATCCTGATGGATACACCGACGGTTGAGATTGAAAGTAAAAAGATAATAGGCTTAAAAATAGGAGTTGGTTTTTCCTTTCAATCTTAACCGTCAGTGCATCAGATCAAGGATGGTGGAGAAGCTGCTTCTAGGATTTTGTTTCAAATGAGAAATCTTTATTACAACCCCCCCCCCCCCCCCCACCCAAAAAAAACATGAAAATTCTAAATGATATACGACAAGTTCAAGCGATCAACTGGCATATTTGATAACAGGAGTATGCATGAGCCCGTTCTCTTCTGTTTCATTCGCTCCACGATCCCCAAGTAATTTGTCGACAAGCTAATAACATCCGATCTTAGAGAAGCCTGCTTTCTAAGAGGCTGACCTTCAAACCGATCTTCTTCCAAAGACAAAAGAAAATAATTAGATTCTAAAACAGCTTTAAAAACATTATGATTGAGTGTAAGTGCAATTTTTAATTTGGTTTCTGTTTGTTTTTGAAAATTAATTTTGATACTTCCGGCCGACAGTACAACGTCTTAGATATGACTTTTTATTATGAACTATATCCGTATTCATATTCGTTAAAATATGGATATGATAATGCATACTCATGCCCGCTCCGTATCCGATCCGGATGGAACCAACACCCACCCCGTATCCGATCCGGATGGAACCAACACCCACCCCGTATCCGATCCGGATGGAACCAACACCCACCCACCCACGCATGCCGTTAGGTTGGGCATGCATGGTCCTGAAAGTAGGCTCCAAAGTTAATTATAGCCCATCAATCATTGAAGCAGTCTATGGTCCTACAAATTAAGCACCAGAATCATCGAGAAAATTAATAATGACACGAAGAACATCAATCTTCACGCAACAAAGCTTGTGATAACAAAAACAGGAGAAAAGATTTTATGGAAAGTTTGGAGGATTCACACCCAACTTGTGACAAGTCGATGAAAAATACAAGGATGTATCATATGTGAAGTGAACCCATGAGACATGCATGGGTTTGGTTGTGTACACGTCTCCTCTATTATTATGATCTTTGCCCATGAATATTTTTGGAGCTTCTATCAATCAATTTATGGACAGCTCTCTATCTCTAGTTGTTGTATTTCACGTGTGGTGTTGGGGAACCAAAATGGATACGGATGGATTTGATGCCAAAGATTTTTAGGGTCAGGCCCTTGTGCAGGCATGGGTAAATTACACTAAAATACCCTTAACTATCATTGATCTTTTTACTAAAATAACTTCAATCCTTTTTATTATAATAAAATACCTTGTCATTTAGTGAAACCTTGCTAGTTGAGGGTATTTTATTGTAATTACGCTATTCATAAGAGTTACAATATACCTTATTAGTGAAGAACCTTGATAGTTAAGGGTATTTTAGTGTAATTTATCCTATTCATAAGAGCTACGTTTACATGTGTCTTAATCTTATATGAAGCAAGTGTCTACACGCACATTGCACGGGCAAAAAATGTAATGGGAAATAAATGTGAGGGAGGGAGGAGGGGAGGGAAGCGTGCGGGAGAGAGAGAAATGAACCGAGGTGGCGAACTAAGAAAAAAAATATGAAATTATTTAAGAAAATCTATCTATTGAAAAAAAAAATGAGAAATTTGTCACATGCCTTTCTAGAATTCTAGTTATAACAGTTGAGATTTTCAAAATTGAATTTCCGGGATTCGGTTAGTTGTGTTAACATTAAACCTAGTTTGGCTATAAGGTTACGGTCTTTAAAACCGTGTTTACGTAGGGTTTCCATACCGAGATCCAAAATTTATTGCCAAGATTTGTTTGGCAATTGAATATTAAAGTGTAGTTTACCAGACTGTAGTTTTAAAAAGTTTTAGGGACTAGAAATCTCGGTTTATGGAAACTCCAAAGAAACTGAATTTTCGTGCGCACACACCCCCAACCAAAAGAATCATCTAAACATGAAAAGTAATCTCCAAAACATTATATTTACTATAATAATTAGGTGGAAATCATTTTGAAATTTCAGAATTGATTGAACATTTAAATAAAATAGATTTTGTTTTATTCCGAATGAATGTAGACATCCAATGAGCCAAGAAGCTAATGTTATTAGTTGGGCTTTGAAAAAGATTCTAATGGGCCTTCAACCAAGAAATACGAATTGCTCCTCAATGTGACAAGCCCACGATAAATTAGAGATGGTCCATGGAGGCTGACCAATTGTGGATGCATACCCAACTGTAGTGTTAAAACCAATCGGGCATAGCTCATACCATTAAAACTTATCCTCTTTAAACAAAGAGTTCACGGTTTAATTAAACCTGAAAGGGCCACCTCAAAAAAGCATGCTTATAAATTTCATAGGTCTTATCCTTTTTCTTTAAAACTAAAACTGAGTCAACTGCCCCTATATTTCAGTTAAACATGATTTTAATTGTACCTAGTACTATAAGAAAAGAAAAGAAAAACATGAATAAAATGTATTGGGGACAGACCCCTACTAGAAGTAGATACCAAACAAAGAAGCGGCAATCAATATCGCTAATGATTTAGTGCAGCTTGATAGGACAGGAGATATCCAAAACATCAAATATTTTATCAAGGGAGCGTATTGTCCAAAAAGAGAGAGATAACGAGTGTGTGAGAGAATAATGGAGGTGATTCTAGGATGAAAGAGCGGTACAATCGCATGAAATTTGGTGTATCCACATCTTAAATGATGAAGGTGATGATAATTAATGTCGAGCATCGGAAAAAATTGTGGAGGGCATATTTTTTTGACGCCATAGGAGGAAATTCCCTTCTACGGCACATTTCCTCCATTATCCGCATTATATATATATGAGAGAATAATGAAGAAAATATGCTCTATGAGATTTTTGTGTCACAAAACTGTATTCTCCTTGACTTTTTTCGACGACCGGCCCCTTCATCGTCATCTTTATCATGTAAGATGTGTATGCACCAAATTTCATGTGATTTCACCATTTTTTCACTGTTGCATTATCAATGTAAAAAGTTCTATTTTCGATAAACTGTTAATTCTGCACCCACTAAATCAACGGTGAATAAGTGACGAAATCACATGAAATTTGGTGTATCCAAATCTTACATGATAAAGAAGATAATGAGTGCTAATCGTTGAAAAAAATCATGTATGGTGTATTTTTTCGATGCCATAGAAGAAAATTCTTTATTGTTGCATTTTTCCTCCATTATCCTCTTCCTCTCTCTCTCTCTCTCTCTCTCTCTATATATATATATATATATATATATGAGAATAATGGAGTTCTCTCTCTCTCTATCTATATATATATATATATATATATATATATATATATATGAGAATAATGGAGTTCTCTCTCTCTCTATCTATCTATATATATATATATATATATATATGAGAATAATAGAAGAAATAGACCATAGGAGGCTTTTTCGTCGGGCTGTGTCAAAATACTATATTCTCCACCATTTTATTCGACGACCGGCACTGTCCATCTTGGTCTTCATCATCTAATATGTCGATACACCGAATTTCATTTAATTCTAACACCTTTTCATCATTGAATTAACAATGTAAAAAGTTCTATTGTCGGTAAACCGTTAATTTTGCATCCATTAAATCAACGGTGAAAAGTTATAAAATCACATGAAATTTGGTGTATCCGCATCTTTATCTTCACATAAAACATTCTCCGTTTATTTTTTCGACAATTGGCATTCATTATCTTCATCTCTATCATCTAAGATGCGGATATACCAAATTTCATGTGATTTTATAATTTTTCACCGTTGATTTAATTGATGCAAAATTAATGGTTTACTAATAATAGAACTTTTTACATAGCTAATCTTTCGTACCGCGCGGACTGCCACATGAAATTTGGTGTATGCACATCTTAGATGATAACGAAGATAATGATGGATGCCAGGTCGTCGGAAAAAATAGTGGAGATTGTATTTTTCCGACGCCATAGGAAGAAATCTTTTTCATTGACCTCTTTCCTCCATTATTATTATTATATATATATAGCGAGAGAGACACAGATGCCTTCACGAAAGGTCTTTTCAAACCAGGAACACACACACGGGGATGCCTTCACCAAAGGTCTTTTCAAACCACGATTTTAAAATATTTTTTCCAAATTAAACATGTTTGATAAATGTCCCCGCTTGAGAATGTGTGTTAGGAAATAGATATTATATGTAATTTACATAATTATGTGGATTTTTATATAAAAGTATTTCTATTGGGCTTTTTATATATAAAGTGTCACGTCCCGCTTCCCAAAATAAATAAAACAGTAAGGACGTGACGAGATCCACGACGTATCTATATCAAGAAGCATAGCTTTCCGATATAGATACGTTAAACGTCTGTACATAAATTAGTTGTATCACAAGAATTTACAGCAATATTTATTAAACAAGATAATTAAGGTATAACAAACTGACTAGTTTCAAGCGATACAAAAGAAAGAGGCTTCAAGCATGAGGCATACACAAGAAGCATGTCGTAAAGTGATCAAAAACAAAATAAGAGAATAATACTTCAGAAATGGCTGGAAGTGTGAATGGTCTTGGGTTGATACGTCCTTCTCACCGGGCAAAAAATTTTTTGTCCCCCTCTAAAATAAAATCTGATGTACATTTTAAGAAAACAAAATAGAAGAAAACATACGAAATGCCCATCAACGAACTAACGCTCGGTAAGTCTTCTAAAAATCCAATAAAGATATTGAAAATATGATATTAATATAAAAAAATATTAACTCGGTAAATGGTAAGGAAAAATAATGTAAGCACGTGTAAAACGATATTGACGTATATATTTTAAAAAATATTCACGGTAAATGTTTTATTTTATGTTCCGACACGACGAATCGAAACAAGAATAGGTTATGCAACATCATGAATATTCCATTCATCGTGTTGGAACATCATATGAGGATTCTAGAGATGGCTCCTACAAATTCAAGAGGTGGCCCCTGCCCTCATGACGTGGCACTTTGTTCCATGTGGCACTTGGTTCCGCATACAATATCATTTACCGTCTTCTCGATATATACGGCTCTATTACTTTTCTAACTCCCCATTACCCCATGTCAAAAACGGTCTACTTCATGAAGCATGGATTTTCTATAAATAAGAGTTAACCGGTAAGATGAATCAAGTATCAATCACATATAAAATAGTAATCACGTATCAAGTATCTCATTCGAAAAGTAAACCAACATAACTTGTAAAAAATCTCATAAAACACAAATAAATGCTTAAGAAAACTATATAACGAAAACATGCAATAGTCACATAATTTCAGTAGGAAAATATGATAAGAATTTCCGGAAAATATAAATATAGGGACAAGAGAAGTTTACAGAAGTGTGTAAATCGATATAACAATCAATTTGCCAAAGTCCCAACTCATAAATCAAGACCCCAATCGACATGAAATTCCTTCAGTACCTTAAGAAAGAGCTTTTATTATAACGGAAAATTATAAGAGAGGGAGAGAGGAAAAGATTTATTTATAAGATTAGGGATTAGAGTTTTGGGATGAAGGACGAGGATTAAAAAAGATTAGATCTAATAGCTTAAAAAGTACATTTCATAAAAATAGGTTTGTTTTAAAAAAATATTTTTAATTAAGATGAAATCTAATCAAACTCTTAAAAATACTTAATAAATAATTTTATGTTTCCAAAAAACTTTTTAATAAACCTCATAATCTTTTATTATCTTATAAAAATACCAAAAATGATTTTAGAAATTATTTTCTCTAATAAAAGATATTTTAAATTAATAAAGATGAACAAAACCTTTTCCTTTAAAATGCTAATAATTATTTTCATATTGAAATCCTTTTCTAAATATTCTCTTTTCAAAAATCCTCATTATCGAAATCTAATAAAAATTAAAATCATGATTCTATTTTTTTTTTTGTTAAAATAAATTCCTTCTCTTCTCTTTTAAAATGTCAACAAATCGATTTTATCTTTTGAGAAATTAAAAATTCTCTTTTATTATTTAAGAAACAGAACTAACAAGATTAAATTCAAACAAAATTTTATCTATTTCAAAACGTGCACGGTCGTTGCATAAAGCCAACCAAAACCCGGTAAATATAGAACCCAATGCACTATCCGGATAACTTTCTCTCAAAATATTTTATGTTCAATAGGCTGAAACCTCGCAAAACTACTACTCTTTCTTTCTGTCTTCCCTATCTATCTCGGCCCTGACTTGCTGTATCTTGACCCTTGCAGATGCCATAACCGAATCTCTTCATGCTTCGGCCGATATATCGGTACAGTCGAAAGGCTAATAATAAATCAATTGAGTCAAGTCAAAGAAGGCCTTGAATCACAAGCTGGCTCACGAATTTGACATATTAGCATGATCATGAAGTTGGTGCCGTGATCAAGAAAACGCACAACTTGTGATAAGGAAGCAAGTTGGCCCTCAAAAAGAACAGGCAAGAAGCAGTTGTCACACTTTGGTCGCTGTCTCTGGCTGTGAATGCTTTGTCCCCCAGCTGAACCGAGCACATGTACACATTCACTGCATTCAACAAACTTGTGCTCAAAACAAACTCAATTAACCCCAATGCCCTACGTTTACCTCTTCCCCTGTCTCCATCCTTGGCAAACACTTTCATATGATATGAAAGTACTTGCCAAGGATGGACACATTTTTGCTTAGTCAAGAATGAGCAAATTTTTGCTTCCAACAAAACTACAACATTCCCAATATCAAGAAGCAAATAGAAGAAATCATACAGTGCTCCATGAAAACCTCAACCATATCCTCCATGAAAACCTCAACCATACACATTGCAACTCCAAATCTCACAAAACAAGAGATAATCAAGAAAATTAAATTAGGCAAATGGGTCTCCTTCATTCTCTCATAAACCATGATTAAACCCCTTTAGAAGCACATACAATGCAACAAACAAAGCATTTGTACAACAACAACAACAACAACAACAACAACAACAACAACAACAAAAATAAGGACCCAAAACCTACCATAATTTTTCCTCGTTTTCCTATCTAATCTCTAGCAATTAATTAAAACTCATTTGTGTGTGTTGGGTATCTCATTGATGTGTTGGAGTTGCCAAATGTCATAATCCCCTTCTTCCCAAAACAACCCTTGCCACAAGAAGTGCTCATCAACAAAAGGGAACCAACCCAAGAGCATCTCCTCCTCAATGGACCCACACCACGACCCAAAGCCCTCCCCATCAAGGCCCAACCCCACTTCTTCTTCCTCCTCCTCCTCCTCCTTAGCTTCTGCCTCCATTGTGGGGTCCTCTTCTTCCTTCTTGATGATGACGGGTTTGCGAGCTCTGGTTTGTTTTGGGTTAATGTTTGTGTCTTTGGATCTCTTTTGGGTCTTGAGAGAGAGGGAGGGGGCTTGGGATGGAGCGGGCTCTGCTCTTGCTCTCTTCATTGTTATTTTTATTTTTACAAGTGAGAATCAAGAGAGATGTAGGAGACAGAGGAGGGATTTTTATCATATGAGGGGATTTATATGGACATGAATCATATTATATTATGTGGGGATGGGTTTGGTTTTGGGGGCTTTGGTTGTGGTGCCACCCTTTGAGATGTTAGCTTAAATGGGATCCTCCCTCAAGAACCATTCAAGCCATTGGATTCTTTTTCTTTACGTAGACTTGAATATTGTACCGGTACCTGTGCTGCACGTGTGTGTGTGTGTGTACCAAGTCCGCTTGAGCTAAAAACACATAAACGCAAAAGACAAGCTTAGATCTATCAACCGAGGGAACAGAGAGAGGAGATGTATGCGGGACACGGATATTTTGGGGGTCAAGGATGAATTAGAGAATTTATCTTCTTTAATTTGAATTTTTCTTGAAAAAAATAAAAGATGACATGTGTCTCTTTCCGTGTTTGAGCTGTAACGGCAGAGATGTATTTTTTTTTAATTTTTAGTTAACCAGGACACTCGACTATCATATCATATGATAAGGTTCAATGTACAGTAAAACCTCCGTATAGGAATACTCTATATAGGAATAACCTCCCTATAGTGATAAAAAGTCCCGGTCCCGACTCGGGACCAGTTATAAATAAGAATAACCTCCACAGTGTGATATTCCATACTTTTTCCAAGTCCCGCCTGTACTAATTTACCTCTATATAGTAATAAATTGGCATTAAATTTTAAATAATTTTTTATATATATAAAAAATACATAAAATTACTTGGCTATTACAATTGAACTTAAGATGACATAAATTACTTAACTACACAATTGAACTTAAGATGACATAAAGTACTTATTCAAAGTTGTTTGGGACAATGACTTAATTTTTTGAGTTACTACCATATCCTTTAACTTGCGAGTTCGTAGTAACTCGTCACCACAATCACCTTCTTGTTGAATCCAAAACATTTCTAACTTATCCAACATGTTTGAAGCTTCTCGACATGACACCTTTTCTATTTCCACACTATCGTCTTCCGGATTATCACCTTGCGCTTCTTGCCTTATTGCCGCCATGATTTCTTTTATATATAAAACTCTACTTAAGAATAACCCCCCTATAGTAATATTTTTCCCCGGTCCCAAGGATATTACTGTATAGAGGTTTTACTGTATTATAGTTTTTTGTATTCTAACATAGATATTTTTGCTGCAAGCGCACACCAAACATGTAAAACAATTCTGTTGTCTTTAAATATAAGCAAATTTTATCAGTGCTCGAAGATAGAATAGAAGCGTGAATAGTAATCTTGGGAGCCTCTTCCAATTTACATGACTATAACTGCTATCGTAATAAAGGGGAGCCCAGCAACCAGTTCAGTGCCATTAACATTACTCACCATCAAAATTAAGCTTTACTTTCAATTTTTAATGGTATCAATTAGAAGAAATCTTATATAGTAGTTTTGTTAAATCAATGAAATGCAAGGCTATTCTCATAAAATTCCCAACTTTCGAAATTCTTAGACTTATAACATCTCCCCATACTTCATGCTATCTTCAATTTTTATTTCCCTGATAAAATGTAAAAAAAATGTCATTTTTTTTCTTTAAAAACTTTATAATTTAATCCAATTAAGTTTGTAAAATGCGCTGATTGTGCTACACAATTAGGGAATCGCCCAGCGCCTAGATAATTTAATTTAACCGCTATTTAGATGGCTTCGGTATATTCAGTAAAATATGTTTAGAGATGGAGCCATCAAGGTTACTAATGTGGAGAAAGATAGATTTGAAGATTTAATATGCAATTTTTTTTATAAGATGAAACAAAAGCATACATATTGCGATAAAATTAAGATCAAATAATTAAGCAGGTATGGTTTCCTAAGCGTCCACCTTGACACCACTTAAATAGATGCATGAACGGCTCAACCTGCTTAATTCAACCGTTTAGTGAAAAACGAAACGGTTCCATACAGCTTTCACTAAAGCAGCCACCTAGACCCTTTATATATATATATATATATATATATATATATATAACACCGGCATTAGTGTAGATCAAAGCAACCTCTTAAAATGGTACCAAAAGCTCGTAAGAAATGCATGGCTCAACTTGTCCCACAGATTAATATCCGTTAACTCAATCCTTCATCCATTAGGTTCCATGGTTTTGATGATGGCATCATAAACTAAACCCTCAAGAACAACATTAAATTTCTATAAAAAAACCTATATATAGCTAGAAACCAACCATGCTTTAAGAATATTGTAGGGACATCCAATGAATAATGTGGGCCCTAAAACCCATCGTATTCTCAAAGGGGGTCAGAATCATCATATATAGTGCATGCCGACACATGAGATTAGCATGAACCACGTCCGTTCATTTCATATAATATCGTTGGGCCCAGCCTCAACCCCCCACGCCCCCCCCCCCGCCATAACATGCACATAATTAACTAGCTAGATTTTTCTTCCTACTGTTTTTCAATGATATCCATAACTGATGTCGTTGATTATGGGTGAAGATTTTTCTTGTTAATTAATATGGATTAATTAAACAGACATACACACACATATATATATATATATAGAGAGAGAGAGTTCGGCTAGTATCCTATGAGATCCTTCCCATATTTTTACCATTAGATTAAATTAGAGATGTGTGCTAATAATTATAAATAAAAGCTTTCAATTATTACCAAACATAACATGATTGAATGCACAAATCCCAAACTTAATCTAATGATGAAAAAATGTGAAGGATTTGCTTCCAAATCTTTCTAATAGGATCCTAATCGAACTATATATATACACACACAAGCAGGATTTGTGCGCATGCATATGTCGGAATTTTTTATTATGGTTCATGTCATAGAATGTGACAAAGTTTTACGTTGGCTGCCACAAGCCTACCACAACCCTCACCCTTTCTCATCCGGATTTGGGACCGGCAACGGTGGGTTTATGCATATGTCGGAATATTTAATGAAAATGAATCCCATATACACCCAACTGCACATTATTATATGAGGAGCTTGGGGTCACGGAGGGAAAAATCGTTTAAATTTGGTCAAAAGTTAAGATTTTGATCGCCATTGCATGTTTATCCTGATCAATATGATCCAAGACATGCACTAAAAAAAATTCCGCAATTCTGATACTTCTGATATTTGCATCGGAAAAGATGGCGGATTAAATTGTTTACGATGATAGAATTCTGTAACCATATCAACGGTCAGACGATATCAAAACCATATGAAATTTGATGTATATATGCTTAGAGAATGAAGATCGATGATGTCGATCATCAAAAAGACAGTGGGTTGTTGAGTTTTTGACCAAATTTAAAGAGAAATACCCTCTTCTATTACATGATGCATGGGAGCTGATCCTATTAGTTTAAAGGCCTCATTTTTTAATATGAGATCAAAGTCAAATTCTCTAGTGTATAACTGTGTTTCTCACCGATTTGTACGGGTCGTGATCTCTACATGTATTAGATATGTTATGTATAAAAATTCATAAAATTTGAAAAGTTCTAACGCAACCATAAATTGGATCACTAAAGAATAACGGCTTTTCAATTCATGAAACTATGGACGTGATGGTTATGTTAAAGTTCTCCAAAATTTAAATTTCATGATTTTTCTAGTATGTTTGAATAGTCGCCTCATAATTAAGAAAGGAGGTCTGTGTCAACTATCTTCACTTAATACCCACTTTTCTAAGCATATGAAGCCGTTGCTTATGGGTGAAAATCTACCTTTTTCCTTGATTATTATTTCTTTGAAAATAATGTTTCGTGGGTTCTTTCTTCCCTTTTTTGGGTATATTATTATTGTTGTATAATTAAGTGATACATGATTTGAGGGCCCACAAACATGATAGGTGCCAAATTAAACAAAGATTATCTAAGAAAGCGTGACAATGTCGGCATGAGAAGAAGAAGATATGGAAGTTGAGGCTGGGCCGGAATTGAGGTATGAGCAGAGCCATGTGTGTTTCAAGTCGGCGGATATATAATTTAGGAAAGGGTAAACTATTGAAAGCCCACAGCACATGAAAAAGGGGTCAAAAAGTCCACCGTATTTTCGAAATAAGGACAAAGCGTCTGTTGTTCAGAAACATGATCTAAACATCCTTGGCCCAAGACCCGAGTATTATATTTTGGTGGATGGACCAAAATACCTCCATTCAGCCACTAAAAATTTCTCTCTTTTTTTGCTCCCATCTCTTCAAATCCCCAAACCTTTTCTCTCCTCTCCGATCCTTCGGCGTATAATAGCGTCACCCTATCGTGTGCTGCCGACGGTAATGGGCCAGTCGCTATCGTCAGCGACGAGTACGTGTTCTTCAGCACGGTCCAAGCCGGCGACTTGGCGACCGCTGAGTCCTTCCTCTCTGGCGAGTCACCGTCTTTGATCGCTTTTCCGCTCTTCATATCGCCACCGCCAATGGAAAGCTCGAGGTCTGCTAAAATTTTTGAGCCCTTCTTGCTTTTTTTCCTTTTCTATGATTTTTTCTGAATTTTTTAGGGGCTGATTTAGGTTCTTTCGACGATCTTAAATCGATGTGTGAAACCAGACCTTTTGAATAGCCATAAACCGGTAACATGTGTGTTTCAAATTTGATCATGAGCAATATTTTGTAAGTTTTAAGAAATTGGTGATTGATTTTGGTGATATTTTTGGGTTTTTGCTAAGTCTCCAATGATGCTTGCTGCAATATATGGAAAGATTGCTTGTGTGGAGAATCTTGTTTACCGCCGTAAACGAGAGACAAACTGGGCTGGAACGTCGTATCTGAATTTGGGGACAGATGCATGGGTTAAATCATTCACCTCTCTGAAAACACTAAGCGATTATAGCGCCGTATATTGGAGATTTGAATAAATACGACCGATGTAACTTGACTTCAGATTCTCTCTCAGAATGAGAGCTTTATTGATTGTAGGAACAAATTTTTCCTACAGGCACAAACTATGTAGTTAATTACGTTGTCGCGAACAACAACAACTTTCTACACCCCAAATTGTTTTTTTTATGTATCGTATCTTTTGGTTTTTATTTTGTTTGTCCTTGTATTGTATATGGAGACTAATTTCGTCGTCACCCGTAGGGCGCAGATTATTCCAAATCCGTAAATATATTTCATGATTTGGCCAAGTAATACTTCACTATGCCCTTATTGGTGTCTTGGTTTGTCAATAGAGATGAACATAGGCTCTATTCTCACATTATGAGCTCCATAAGTTCATAAGCTTTGGAATTGGAAACTTGAGTTCCGGCATAAGATTTGCTAAGGGACACGTCGTCTCATTTGAGAACTAGGTTAACCTAGATGGTTTGAAAAATATAGGCTCTGCTTAGGGACGTTTAGTTTCATTTGAGAACTAGGTCAACTTAGATGGCTTGAGAATTTTATTCTCACAAATCTTTGGATTGTCAAGAAATCTTAAGTTTCAAACACTTAGCCAGTTTGTTAAGTCTTAGTTTTGATTGGTGCTCATGGGCACTTGATGCTGGCGCTGCTCTAGCGCACATGCATTTCACGTGGCGCTGGCGTCCTGTAGGCATGATGATGTTTTAGCGCTGGCGCTTTCGCGCGTTGCGCGGGGTGCTGCGCAATAGATCTTGGTGCCCGAATACTTGGTAAAGTTTGGCGTTTGCACAACAATATTGTGGCATGCAAATCTAGCGCTGGCGCTCATGCACTTGTATTGCACTTAGCGCGACGCAATAAACTGTGCGCTCATGTGCACATGCTTTATAAAGAGCAATCTTGGCGCTGGCGATAGCACACATGTATTGAACGTGACGCAGTGCATGTCTTAGAGTGTAAGCTATGTCTTCTTTCTTGAAACAAAAAGGTTAACCTTTCTAAAACTTAGATTTTGTGAAGCTTAAGCTTCTGTACAGAGAGGTCCTTAATCATTAAATTCTTAAAGATCTTCTTTTCTAAAATCTTCAGAATTTAAGCTCCATTTTTCTTATGGTTTTTTATGGTAACTTGGGTCTGATAGAAACCAAAACTTCAAATTTCTTTCTTTTGAAGATCTTGGTAATCTTTTTCCTTCTCTGATAGAGGGAACGCTAAAATTGTTCCTCCAAAATCTTAGACCTTGATATTTAATACTCCATGAGAGCTTAAGCTTTCGGCCATGCCAGAAAAGATTTAAATTAAAGATCTTCAATTTAAAAGAAGAGCTTTAGCTGTTTTGAAGCTTAAGCTTCATTGATAGAAGAAGAGAGAAGACAAGGTAGAGGATATTTTTGTCCTTCTTTTACCTAGGGTTTTGAAAAAGATCAAGAATTTTCTTCGAGCAGGGGCTTTTAGTCTTTTTCTTGAACCTTACGGGGGTCTCTGTGTTTATCCAATATGAATCTGATGGATGTCTATGAGAGATTAATCTCCCCCCTCTACTTCTTGTAGAGTTTTTTCGTCACACTATTGAGATACGAATGCTCGCGCTTGTCAAGCGTATACAGATTCTTCCGGCCTAAGGTAGGCTGGGTTTTATTGATCGTGGGGATCCAAATTTCCGGCAGCCGCGGACTAAATTGCTGTTAATTATCCCTCGCTATGTTGCGAGAGAACCTCTGATTAGCGGGTCATGCGAACTCAATTTTAGTACATTAAAATATAGATGCGAGTGTATACTTGTTTTGCCATATTTTTTTAAAGGGAAATTTTTAAACCATCGTTTTCATTTCGAAATACATTATTATCATTTTAAAGAGCGGAAAATTTGAAACGATCATTTTTTTATAAAAAAAAACTTTGTTTTAAAAAAAATATTTATCATTTTTCTGGCAGGGGGGCAGCCCCCCGAGAGGGGGCAAGCCCCCTTCACAACGTGAAAGGGGCAGACCCGCACGTGAGGGTCGTTCCCCTCATGTGATGGGGGATGTCCTCCTCACAATGTGAGGGGGGCAGACCCCTCACGTGCAGGTGGTGGGCGGGAGCTGATTAGGCCCGCCGCGGCTCACGTGTTTGCGCGTTGCCGTGGGACGCCCACGTTACACACACCGTGCGCACGCTCGGTGACGCCGGCAAGAAAAAGAGGGCTAAGTCCCGATTATGCATTTAGATTTGGAGTTGAACTCTCTTGAAGATAATTTGGAGTTGAACTCCTAAAAAGAATTTTTATTTGAAGTTAAACTCCTAAACATTTTATTTTGGATTCGGAAGAGTTAAACTCTCCAAACATTTATTTTGGATTTGGAGGAGTTTACTCCTAAAAAATATTTTTTATTTAGAAAACCAAAAGAGGTTTGAACCTTCAAGATCTATGTCATGGATGATGAAAGGGGACCCTTTTCTTCTCTTTTAAGGCTTGAATCCTTCCAAAGTGAGGTTTTCGTAGATGGGGCTCCTTCTTCCCCCCACCCCCTGGATCTTGAAGAAGAAGGGTGATATGATTTAAAATCTTCCCTTTTAGAGATTTGATGGAAGATTTGAATTCCTCTTCAATGATTTTATTGTGAAAAACTATTTCTTTTTGAGAAAAAAAGAGTTGAACGTTTGATTTAATTTAAAAATAGAAAAAAGAAGGTTTAAAACCATGATGAAGAAGAAAGCACAAAACCCTAATTTTTTTAAGAGGAGAATCATTATGCTTTATTTCTTCATGAGGGTTGGCTTTTATTGTCTTTGCACTTTACATTATGCCCCTTGGAGTTTAAATTTTTGGCTATCTTGTCCAATTTAATTATAACAAATTACATATTCATTTATTTACTACATATTTATCTTGAATTCTAATTTAGCATGGGGCCGGTCCCATGTTTGGAACTTGAACTTGGCTTGAGCCGGATTTGGATCCGCTTGAGTTGGGCTAAGGCTTGGACCCACTTATTCGGGCATTGATTTTGACTTTTCTGGACAAAGGATGTAAATTTTGACCTCGACACTCCTATGTATAGGACAGAGATGTTGGGGAAACTTGGAAAGAATCTCTCATTGAGATATCTCAATTGATCTTTGATCAACCGGAGATGCTTAAGCACCGTTGGATTTTTGGTCTAGGAGATTTTCTTGTTTTAAACAGAAAAAATCTTTCTCTTTTAAAAAGATATGGAAAAATATTTTTCAAAATAGAACTTAAGCTCTAATTAAAACATACGCTTCACCATATACATACGCTTGCGCCATGATTGTTGCACGTTTTGCACCGGTGCTGGCGCTTACGCCATTTATACTGCACGTGGCGCTGCGTACAATCAATTTGGTTGGCACTTACGCATGCATCCAACCATTGGTGCCTGCGCCACGTGCTCTGCATGTGGTGTTGCGCCAAAGAATTAGCGTACTTTTTAAGCAGGAATAAAGCTCTTTCAAGCTAACACTAATGTAAGCAAAGTCTTAGTTAGTATTTTGATAGATTAACTTTAGATTTGAATAAAAGATGTGTTTTTTTTAAAGTTTGGTGCAGATTTTGATATTTGATTCATTGCATGAAAGAACTTGCTTGCATTATGCTATATATTATAGGCAAGTGGTTTGAACTTACAGGCAATTTATTAGAAGTTACAGGCAACTTACTAAAAGTTACAGACAAGTGATTAAAAGTTACATGCAACTTACTAAAAGTTACAGGTAAATGGCTAGAAATTACAAGCAACTTATTGGAAATTATATGCAACTTACTAAAGGTTACAGGCAGGTGATTAGAAATTACATACAACTTATTAGATGTTACAGTGTAACGCCCCATACCCCAGTACAGATGGTATTGTCTGCTCTGGCCGAAACCGTATGGTTTTGTCCTTTAGAGCGAACCGGACCTGACCAGGGGCCACTTCCTAAGAGGGCACCCATCCCAAGATTTTCCTGGCCCGAGCACGCTTAACCACGGAGTTATCAAGCTCCTGTAGCGCCGATTCACTTAAAAGACGCCTCTATAGTTGAGAGTAGTATTATTACATTTATAATGCAGTTCGGTCCCTTTTCAGAATGTGTTCCGAAAATTTCCCATTGTTCTACAGTGGGTCCCACGGACTCAAGAGGTGGTCCCTACGGATTCAAGAGGTGGCCCCGCCCCCTTGGCATGACAATTGGCGTGACACTTTGTTCCGTGAACAAGAACTAGGTCCCGACATTCTCCCCACCTTTGAACAATGGTTCGTTCTCGAACTATAGACCTACTACTGAGGGATCTGCATTGGCCACCATAAATGTAACGCCCCACGTCTCAATACAGATGGTATTGTCCGCTCTGACCGAAACCGCACGGTTTTGTCGTTTAGAGCGAATCGGACCGGATCAGGGGTCACTTCCCAGGAGATCATCCATCCCAAGACTTATCTGGCCCGAGCAGGCTTAACTACGGAGTTCTCAAGCTCATGTAGTGCCGATTCACTTAAAAGGCGCCTCTGTAATTGATGGTGGTATCATTATATTTATATTGCGGTTCAGTCCACTTTCGGAATGTGTTCCGAAGATTTCTCATTGTTCTACAGTGGGTCTCATAGACTCAAGAGGTGACCCTCACGGATTTAAGAGGTGGCCTCCGCCCCCTTGGCATGACAATAGGCGTGTGTCACGCCCCGCTTCCCAGAGTACGCAAGATTGGGCACGTGACATAGCCAACCATGCTACCTGTGGGTAGGAAATATCCACCCACAGTCACATTACGGCTGTAGGGATATCAAGAACAAGATAAATAAACTAATCTAACACATGTCCAAATCCATAATAACAAGAGTCAATGAACAATAAGTGCGGAAGCAAGTGATCCAATATAATAATAGAAAGGTACGTCCCATAATGCGGGATCACACCTGGAAATAAAATGCAATAAATGAACTAACCACTGCAGAACTCTCAAATCAGCCTGCTGGCTGAAGTACCCCTGCTCGGTCGACAACAGTGGTAAAGAATCTGGGCCATGCAAAACCCAGACGTCAGCGCGTCATGTCAACCAAATAATATAATGTAAACATGGTAATAAGCAATGCAGGTATGAACATGAATAAAGCAGTACTATGAAATAACAGTGCAGGGTAATGTGCAGTGGTAACTAAACTGTCCTATCGGGTTTCTACTCTATAGTCTTTGAAATCAATTGATGTCTCGTCGATGTAACTCAATAGTATCCCGTACATACCCGGGACCACGGCCACAATATTCTCGGCTGCAGCCGAGACATGCCGCTAGGCACAAAACATGAAAGTGTACACTCGGTAGTACCCCGTACATACCCGGGATCACGGCCACAATATTCTCAGCCGAAACCGAGACATGCCGCTAGGCACAAAATAGGAATGTGTACACTCGAACTGGTAGTGAACTGTCGAGTTACAAGTCAGGTTCATCTTTGATTTCCCCATACCCCCAAGTTATGTATGTCAGGTCAGGTATTCAGTAGTCAAGGACTAATGTCCACACAGAATCAGGTAAAAGCAGGTATGTCTGGATAGACAGCAGGAATGGTCCATGAGGACCCCAAGTCAGGTTTATTGGCATTAGGCATGAAATCAGGTAACAGGTCAGGTCAATATGTAATGCAATCAAATGTATGCTTATAACAGGTATAGTAACGAATAAGGAACAACAGCAGGAACAGTAAATAACAATATTATTCCATATAAACACAATGATGCTTTGTATTCTCTTATTAACAGGTTCAAGCACCCTTGGGGTGCAATAGCCACAAGGTGAAACAATATCAACAACATAAAGTAATGAAGCTACATGAATTTAAACTAAAGCATAATAATTGTCTCATGGGTGATTTAACAATGAAGCAAGGACGATCTAATTGGTTTAGTTAGTTAAAGTGTGGATTGATAGCAGACCGATTAATTATAAGAAACTACCATACCGATTCAATGTTAAGAATAATTGTAACCGTCAATTCTAAGTTATAATATGATATCGATACCACCATCATTATGTTGTATTATATAATATGATATTCAACTGCATAGCAAGACTAGATCTTGTATGCTAGCATGTTAGAGCAAGTATTCGAATACTTGCCTCGACGGTTTCGCAACCGGAAAGCACGGATGCAACGTCGGCGGAAAACACGAGACGGAAGCACGGGCCACGGATCGAGTCCAAACAGCGAACAGCGGGACCACACGGACCAGAGTACCTCGCTGGTGAGTTGGGTCCAGACGTCGGCACGGCCGGAGTCCGGCGAAAAGTCAAAACGACGACAAGTTAGCAACCATACGATATACGTAAACAGAGACCAGCGAGAGGGGGTTTAACATTAATGGAAAGATAGAGATGCTTACAGGGAGACACCAGGGGGCAACCACGACGGCTCGACGGCGATGGGGCACCGGCAGCGAGGAACAGTGGCGCGGCAAGGGTTTGAGGTGGCTGGATGTTGCTGGAAAACGATGGTGCTGAGGGTAGAGGAGGTGCTGGCCTGCTTTGGTGATCGAGGGGAGAAGGAGGTGGTCGGAGGTGGCTCTGGCAAGGGCGGCGATGATCGACGGCAAGCTTCCCGGCGAACTAGGGTTAGGTGATGGGGGCTCGGGTGCAGTGCAACGCAGGCGAGGGAAAGGAGGAAGAAGATCGGGGCGGATGCGCAGGTGATGAGGAGGACGAACGGAGGCCGACGAGGAAGTGGGGTCGCCGGCGGTGGTCTGTGCAAGTGACGGTGGCGTCGGGGGTTGGGTTGCAGGCTCGGGAAGAAGGGAGGAGAGGAGGACGGAGGTGCGGCGTCTGCAAGGGTGCTGGTGGTGGTCTCGTCGGCGCGGGGACTGCGGCGGCGACGGCGACGAGAGGCTAGGGTTAGGGTTCTCGTGAGGTTTCTCGTGAGGAAGGAGGAAGAATAGTGGGGTTTTCTCGTGGTGGGTTTCTGAAGGACGTGGGGAAAATAAAGGGGTAGAGAGAGAGAGGTGTTATTAGAGGAGAGAGGGAGAGAGATTATAGGATGGAGAGAGAGAGAGAGAGGGAAAGGGGGGCCCACGAGGACAGCCTGATTGGCTGAGGAGAAATTTAAAAGAGATTGAAAGAGATTTAAATGATTTAGTGGTTAATTTAGAAACAGAAGATTTATTCGTATAGTTTTAGATTATTTAAATTAAATGGGTATTTTGGCGCTAAATGAAACATTTCCAAATCGCGCCCGGGTTGCGCCCAAATGTTCCAAATTCAAATTATAGGATTTTAAGCGAGTTCCAAATTTTGAAAAGAGGTGTTTTGTGATTAAAATGCATGCCCCCAAGTCGGACACTTGCACGCGCGCGTAGCCGTCCAAACTTGCCCGTTTAGCCGAACGGGACGGAATCTCGACACGCGGACGCTACCACGCGACTAGTGGTGACGAGTAGGCCAACATGGATATTTTTAATTTCATTTTAGGTGTTAAAATTTGTTATGTGCCGAAATAACTTAACCGGTTAAAATTTAGTAATAAACACCAAACCATCAGGATAATTGGAATGAGCAATATATAACACTCAACTAGCAATAGAAATAGTATTATTTGGGCTCGGGTGTTACAGCGTGGCACTTTGTTCCGTGTGTTATTTTGTTCCGTGAACAAGAACCGGGTCCTGACATTACAAAACCTGTCACGCTCCGCTTCCTAGTAGACGAAAACGGTGACGTGGCAAGCCCGCAACGTATTACTATGTAAATACGTTAAGCATAATTAAGCAATATAATCATGTCCAAGAATAACAAAAGTAATAAAATAAAACAACAATTTTATTTAAATTCAACTTTACATACAACTGTCTATAAATAAAAGGTACCATGATAATGCAAATGCTTAAACAATGGCATAATGAAATTAAGTACATGTAGTGAAAAGTTAGTAGTCAGGCTGAGCTGCAAACTGGTCCAAGCCTTCCTGGCTCGGCTCTACGTCTTCAGAGTCCGGTCTTCCTGACGAATATTCCAAAAAAAAAAAACAGAGAGGAATGTCATTGGCGATCTAGCGCTCGGTAAGTCTCAAAAGAAGTAAGGGAAGATAGTATATAATGTGAATAGAAACCAAATGAACAGAGAACATATAAAATTGTATATGATTATTCTAATGTGCTTATTTGTAATTTGATAAAAAAATGTATTCATGTATACAAGAGGAGTCCATCATACCCCGTGGACTATGGTATCATGTAGTACAAGGCCCCATCATAACCCATGGGACAACGGCACGTGAATTCATGCAGATATCTTTTAAAGTGACCTCTCGTGTCACGATATATGTTCCGTACCAATCTACCGCTTTATCCCCGCATATTGTATTGTATAGATTAAGATTATAGGTGTCACGCCCCGCTTCCCAAAATACGGAATACGAAGGGTTGACAAGGCCAGCCATGCTCCTACGGTCAAGGAAATGTCCTGCCGTAGTCACACTTCGGTTTCTAGTTTTAACTGGTAATCAGTAAATAACACGCAGGTAATGAGAAATGCGGTAACTGAAACAAAACAATGTAAAGAACTGACCTGATGGGAAACAAATGGGTATAACCCTGGATGGTAAATCGAGATGTCCGTGATGTACGTCTAGTCCTGGTCCAGGCTAAATTTTCTCCTCACACTGAGCATGCATACTCAGGTCGTCGGACCGACACAATAGCAATATAATATATATAAAATCATGAGACAATTCTAATAGTGATAATAGATATATATATATATCAGTAGATCAATGGCAGTATGGGTATGAACATGCAGTAATGAATGCAGCGGAACAGTAAAAGCAGTAGAATGATATGCCACGTATGTTAACACAGTATGTATGTATATCGATGCCATCATCCCTATCAGTCTCTAAGTTTCACTGTACAGGTCGCTAAACCTATCGTCAGTCCAAGTGTGAGAATCAACCACTCGCGAGTGTCCTCCACCCAAGGGTAGAACCCAAGGGCAAGAGACCACGGGCCCAACATGTATATCACGGTAATAATCACGTACCCTGTAAATCTCCATATATCTCTCTAAATATATAAGCCGGCATGGGACTCCCGAGATTCTGTTGAACTCACACTTAAACTACCCCACACCCCGTGGTTTACATCAAACGCTAACCATAACCCTAAATACCAATCGGTCTGTGACAAGTCTGCGCGAGAACTGGAGGCAGGACCTCCATCAAGCACGTCCCGACTAATACCTAAGATAAATGGTAGTGTCTGGTGCCTTATCTGTGACACCCGTGCAAGAGCTTCCATAAGTGTCCCATACCACTTATAGTCACACGTACACGCGTCTCACAGACGTCGACAATGCAATAGAATAATAAGGTTCACTGATTGTGTACAAGTACGTATCACTTTCACTTATTCACTGATACACGAACACTGACGTACTTGCCACAATCATCACTAATACCTAATACTGGGTAATGCACGTTATCACTAGGTTATCAATGCAATGACATGTGTATGATATGATGCGTAAACAGTATATAAAGCATGATTAGGGTGTCATGAATCGATAATCTACCACTTACATAATTTATCATAAATCATACGGTTACCATTTAGTGAAACGATGAACAGGTAATAATTAGTATGTTCAGTTATCTATCCATCGAATTTAGTTTCATGCCAATCGGGTTCCAGGATCATTAATTATGGCCATTTCATTTTAAACGTCCGCGGCTGGAAATCCGGTTTCAGAATCGGAAGTCCGTTTTGCAACGTATTTTAATCCCAATTGGGATCATATTTTAGCGACGCTACAGTTGTATGAAATATAGGGTTTTGAGTAAGGTATTCAACGCAATAGACGGATCTTCAATCGCATCTGTACGTCAGAAGTTATACACTGTTTAACATTAATATGTCATCTCAGAATCTGTTCTGGACTGTTATACGTCCACATCTATTAAATTACAGATTAAATAACAAACGATAACAAAACAGGATGAAACCACTTGTGTTGTCTAGATAACACATTCTCCTATAAATAACTGTGGAGTTCCGCAACTTACGAGTTAAGGAAACATGGTGGTGTTCAATACGGGACAGTAAACAACAACTGGAATCGCTCTAAACTGCAGTCCAGAGTCGCACTCCGATCCAAATATCGTCACAGTTTAAGTACAGGAATATCTGGAAACTAGTATAGGGTTAAATTTCGTTGAGTTGTCTTCGATTTGAGCCCTCGAACGCATCATTCCAGTATGTATATAATTTATGGTGATTTTAACGGTTTTCAGGTACAATAAAATTCCAGTTTTACTAGTAAACTTGGGGGTAGTCATTTTGGTCATTAACGGTCATATTATCCAACGAAATTCACACACTACATTCACAGCCATACGGGCCAGATTATACAATTGAGTTCCGTCAAATTAGGTGAGTAATTTTATTGGGAACACACGTCGAACAGGTATGGCACACAATTGATCTAAAATTGTAACTTCATGATCTATGTAATTAAATATTGTAACTTGAGTATATAGCATGTAAGCAAGTAAAATACTTGCCTGGGGACTTGTCGACAATAATACTGCAGTGGTATCAGCACGATCGCGCCATGAACGCAGCACCGGCTCAGCCCTTTGGAATCCGACAATTTCACTCGATCTAGCTGCTCTTCGTGCCCTCCTTATTTTCACTGCTTCACGCTGTTCCTTGATTTGATGTGAGGGAAGGTGAGACACTGATAAAGGGAGAGAAATTTAGAGAGAGAGGAAGAGAGAATTAAAGAGAGAGAGAGAATTAGAGAAATTGAGAGAGAGAGGGAATTAGAGAGAAAGAATGTGGGTAAGATGAGAGAGGGGGAATAGAATGAATGAGAATTAAGTGGTGATTAATAGGATTTTAAAAGGGATTAATGGGGGAAATTAATTGGGATTAAAGAGGCATTAACTTGGTGGTTTAATAGGAATTTATAAAGGAGATTTGGGTTTAGATTTGAAGGGATTTAAAAGAAATGAGATGGGATAATTGTTATTTTAATGGGCTGGGGAGGGAAAATGAGCTCGGGCCAAGGGATAAGATAGTAGGGAAAAGAAAGGGGCCGGGCTTGGGATTTTAAGTGAATGAGAAAAGGATTAGAGGAGTGGGCCGGCTCTGGGCTTGTGGAAAGTAACGGCTGGGTTAAAAATGAAAAAGAAAGGGGATAATAAAAGAGGAAGGGAATGAGAGTTTGGGTTAGGGAAAATTAAAAGATATAAGATTAGATTAGGATTTGGGTTTTTAGAATAATACAAATAATAATTATAAAATAAATAAATTTTGGGAGGACAAAAATACGGATATTGGTATTCAAAAGGACTGGGTATTACAATAGGCCTTGGCCGATTCTGTGGATATAAAATGTACATGTTCATGTTCAAGATGTAATCATGTTTTCAAGTATTCATGTGTAGTTCATGTCAAGTTATATCCATGGTTCGTTCAAGTCGGGCCAAGTATGCAAGTTTGAAGTTGATATTTGAATTTGAGGGTTCAGGTTCATGATTAAGTATTCGAATTCGTGTTTTATTTTGGATTCTGGTTTGAGTTTGGATTCAGTTTGAAGTTAGAATCTTATGAAAAGACTTAGTTCTTGTAATATCTTAAGTTCGGGAGTAATCGGCAACTGCTGCACATGAACGGCAGGATTTGTGTCTTTTTCCAAAACAATTGTCATTGATAACCCCGTTAAGTTGTCTAACTTGAATAGGCAAGCACTCACTTTCTCCGGCTCCCTGAGGCTCAAGAGAATTGATCGTGCTTAAATCTATATTAATCTAAAGTCCTTAAATATTGTTTGCATGGCTTGAGGGGGTTTTATAAAAAATACTTTAATATAATTTAAAAATAAATCTCGATGGTGATTTCTAATATTTAGGGTTTTCATGAACATGCATTTTAATTTAAATGGTATTTTGGTGATGAAACTTAGCCTTTTAAAAAGTTTATGGTATTTTATTGAAAACCAGCTCTTTTGGAAACTTGATGGTATTTTATTAAAATTCTAATCTTTCATTTTAAAAAATATAGTTTCATAATATGTTTTTATTGAAAATACGGATTCATAGTTTTATATAATTTTTTTCCAAATTTAGTTTTTGTTTAGAAAAGTCGTATATCTTAAAAACCGTAATTTTATTTCTTTTCGAGATCGAATACTCCGTGAAGAGTTTTGCATCACGCTTTACTATCCGAAGGATGTGCAATAATACGCACCCTCCATTAGCGGGTCTCCGAACGAGAGTTGTAGAGGCGTAATTGCCAAGAATTCCAAAAATACCGATTAAAAGAAATCTGTTTTGAAAATGTGTGGTATTTTAATGTAAAACTTATTCTTTAAATTAGCCATATGTTTAGAATATCGTACTATGAAACCATAGTGTGCATGTGGGATAGGTCGTTACCCCGTGAAATTTTCCTAAAAGTATTTTTAACAATTACCGAAATAAGGGTTATACTAAAGTTCATGGTATTTTAATGAAAAGTTCGTTATATGATCGTTTCACATGAAAATTTTGGTTAAACTCAAAACTAAATATTTGTAAACAAAGTTATAAGTAATGTAAGAAAGTTAGTTTGACCTATTTTGTTTTAAAGAGGGGAGTACAAAAGTTAAAATCATACATATCCGAGTTAACTCCACTTTACCGATATGTTATTAGAATATGATTTGAGATGAAAGAAGAAGAGAAAAGAGGGACTTATTCGTTGTGTAGCGTTGGGATGGGGTTAAAGAAGAGAGAGAGTGTTCCGTGGCGTCGCGAAAACTCTGGAAACGATTTCGATTTTCGACGAAAAGAGCTTGGTTGCTAACTCCACTTGCTCTTAGAAACTTTTGAGATAATTTTGATAGAAGTTTTCATAATAGAGGGGAGATAGGATATGGGGTGGTATTTATAGTGAAGAATTTAGGGTTTGGGAATTAAAAATTTAGATTAAAAGAATTAAAATGGTGTTAAATTGTGAACTGAATGATCATTGTTTAATTGCAGTAAAATCTAACAATGCAGGGGAGTCAAAGGGACTAATGTGCAAAGCATGAAGTGATTTGGAGCTATCTCGACCGTCGGCGCCGGTCAAAAGGGTCGCCATCGCGTAAGAGTGAGTAATTCCATAAAATCCGTCCTTGGTTCGGATTGCAGGCTACAATTTGTCTGCATGAAACAAGAATCGCTAGCATTAATCACCAATCAACCATTTTGCTGAGAATTGGTTACCGGACTAGCGGCCTTGCACACACAACATGTCACATTATGGGAGTTGGCCATTCATGCCCCGCAAAGAGCGGGACGGAGAGGACCAAGCACTAGTGACATGAGTAAAGTCATAACAAGATAGCCCTACTGTAAGATGCAGCTAGATTGCCACCTTTTTAGGCAGAGCTAATGCTTGTTTCTGTTGGGTATTTTTGTTTGACACTGCTTCACGACCAAAATGAGACGAGTTACGTCTAAGCCAAGCTTGAATTGAAGTGGTCTTTCATATATATATATATGGATGGCAGTCTTGATTTTTTCGACATTTTAACTAACATCATCACTTGCAACATTATTTTTTTGAACAATTATTTTACATGTATGATGCACTAAACTATCATACCTAAAAAAGAAAGATGATAGAGAAAATGTCAATACAAGACTGTACTATACAGACTTTGAGGAGTGTATAATACTTTCTTATAAGCAATGCTGTCGCCACAAATATGTAGTATATAAATAGATAGTCATCTCAACATACAACAAAGTCTCTGAAAACGTCTTTAGAAACATGAGAAAGAAAATACTGCATTTGTTAAGAGAAGAATTTTTTCATTACAGAATAGAAATAACACGACTACTTGAAAAGTTGTGATGACCGTCAAATACAGATTTTCAAATTATTTATGAAATCTGAAATCCACAAAATCAAAAGTCTTCGATTTCAAAAAACAAGCACTTTATATGAACCGCTTTGTCCATGTAAAAAATTACCCTAAGATATATTTTTTTTTGAGGGAATATCAAAAGGATATATTGAACATATATATTATCGATATGGTCATATTGACTGGTATACCGACTGCGGCAATTTGTTTATGAATTGGTTGTAACACAAAATGAGCGTCAGATCCATCATCTTATAGAGATCAAGTTCTTTCCTCATCCTCTCCTTCCCTTTTTTCTTTTTCTTTTTCTTTTTTATATTTCCTCGTATTGGGAAAAAGAAAAAAAATTATAAAAATAAAAACTGAAAGTGGGTTCTGGTGCATCCCCTGCTGCTTCAGCCCGCAGTTTAATTATGCATGGCATAGAAATAAATAAAAAAAACGAAGATATCGAGACATTAAAAAAAAGAAGGAAAAAAACGAAGGAAACCTACATGAATTAAAGAAACTAGCTAGCAGCAATAGCTTAGCTAAAGATAACAGTAGAGTTACGTGGACCTGTAGGATGCATGGCTGTTGGTGGGTCCCACACCCAACCCCCACTTGCTAATTCTGGCAACCCCCCAAATCTATGGCGTGTCTTGGACGACACCAACAACGTGTGAATGCTTTCACACCCGGGTATCCAGGAGGGAAACTCGGGTTGGGTTTTAACCGAGCCCGACCCGTTTTTTCCCGGATGACATTAACACAATCTGGCAGGTTGAAAATTATATTAAAAAAACTCGGGTTGAGTATGAGTTTAGTGTTAAACCTGTCGGTCCGAACCTTAAACCCGGCTTGAACCATACCGGCTTTCTATATTTGATCTAACTCGATATATTACATAGAAATTTAATTCGAACTATTATAAAATACCTATTTTGCTTTATTTTCAATTTTTGATTGTTATTTACAAATTTATCACATAAAATTCGCGCGCAGCGCGCGTGCGCATATATATATATAGACAGAGAGAGAGGGGGGGAGGGGGGTTTTAAGGAGGAAAGAGGCCATAGGAAGGAATTTCATGCTATGGTGTCAAAAAAAATACACCCTCCCTTATTTTTTCCGACGATCGGCACCCACCATCTTCATCGTTATTATCTAAGATGTGGGCACACCAAATTTCATGTGATTCTACAACCTTTTTACCGTTGATTTAGTGGGTTCAAAATTAATGGTTTACCGACAATAGAACTTTTTATATTGCTAAATCAACGGTGAAAAGATTGTAGAATCACATGAAATTTGGTGTACTCACATCTTAGATAATAACGATGAAGATGGTGGGTATCGATTGACGGAAAATATAAGATAGGATGTATTTTTTCGATGCCATAGGAGTAAATTCCCTCCTATGGCATATTTCCTCCATTATATATATATGAGATTAATGGAGGAAAGAGGCCATAGGAGAGGATTTCCTCCTATGGCGTGAAAAAAATACAACCTCCGTTTTTTCCGACGATCGGCATCCATCATCATCATCATTATCATCTAAGATGTGCGTACACCAAATTTCATGTGATTCCACAACATTTTCACTGTTGATTTAGTGGGTTCAAAATTAACGGTTTACCGACAATAGAACTTTTTACATTGCTAAATCAACGGTGAAAAGGCTGTAGAATCATATGAAATTTGGTGTACCCACATCTTAGATGATAACGATGAAGATGATGAGGGCCGATCGTCGAAAAAATTGGCGGAGGTTGTAGTTTTTCCACGCCATAGGAGGAAATTTCCTCCTATGGCCTCTTTTCTCCATTACTCTCTCTCTCTCTCTATATATATTTGATAGAACATACTCAAACTCAAGTATTATGCTTTTAATTTTATGATAAATTATATGGGCAAACCCGAAAAACCGCAAAAACCGACCTCATCGGTGTAAACCCGAAAACCGTCCGAAACATAAAGTTGCGTGTTCAATTTTAGCGTATTAATTATAAACCCGTCGGGTTCGGACGGGTATTGAATTTAGGTTCTAATTTTCGGGCCGGCTAAAAAAATCATCGAAAACCCGTCCAACCCGGCCCGGTTTTACCCCTAATTGCAAGAGAGAAAAAGATACCTTTTCAGAAAACTTTATGGGGTCCATGTGTCTGTTTATTTCTCTTTTATGTGCATCTGGTATATGTGCATCTTGTATATGGAAGAAATTTTGGATTGCAGCACATTGGCTTCGGTTTATTGTAAAGGAAAGAGTTTCTAATAAATAGATGGATCCTTATGTTGTACCATCATGGTCGTATATTACGTGCCTGGTCGATTATTAATTAATGCTTTGGTTTTGGACATTGTTCTATATATAGTGGTATAACACATATAACTGCAACATTGTTGACATATATATATGTTTAAGCTCAGAAAGCATTATGAGACTCATTTGGATATGATAGTTTGATCGATTTAGTATCTTTTTGGATCAGACCTGCTTATATATATGCAAGAAGGCAAGAGTGAATATCGATCGAGAGTTAACCTAGAGATGTAATTCGGCTGTCTTTAGAGGCATGCATGATTGATGTTTCTTATATAGGCGAGGCATCCATGGCCTCTCGCTCCCCCCCACACCCTCTCCCCACACCACCTCTCTCTCTCTCTCTCTCTCTCTCTCTCTCTCTCTCTGTGTGTGTAATTCATCAACTGAATTAAACCCTCGTATCTGATACTGCTAGCTCGCGCCAATAACCAATAGCTCAGTTGGCATGGCACTTCTTCTTCTAGGAAGAGTGCAGGATTCGATCCCCGAACGGAAAAATGATCGCAGTTTAACGCTTTCGGATCAAATTCATGTGTTCTCTGGTTGAGTGTGTGGGTTGTGTGTGTGGGTGTGTTGTGATGTGGGTATGCTTACGGGCTGTTTGGCAATAGGAAAGTGAAAAAAGTAGCAATTCTTGTTTGTTTTTTTAAGTAGAAAGTAAGAAAGAAGAGTTAGCGCTTATGTGGCAATGAAAAGTGAAATTGAGTTGTTTGGTTGGAATAGTAGAAAGTTAGAAAGTAAGTACGAGAAAAGGAAAGTAGAATAAAATAATATTAAAAAATAATAAAATGTTCACTTTCCTTTTACTTTGCTTCACTTTCTTAAGTTTCGATGAAATCGTACGTGGATTGAAAAAATAAATCCATATAGGACAAAAAAGCGGAAATTAATTTCTATACTTTTTTTTTTTTTAACTATCAAACAAGTAAAGAGAGAAAGTGAGAGCAGTTTATCACTTTCTAAGTTCACTCTCCATCCCCCGACCTAGGATACTCTGCTTCGGAAAAATCCCAAGCACCTTGCTCTGCCCCCTCCTCAGCCGTTGGATCTTTTTCCTGTCCCCACCGAGGCATGAGGCCTCTTGTTAGACCCTCATATTCTCCGTCCGAAAAAAAACTGTAGGATCTCGCTGTGCGGGCACAGAGGGTAGCTTATGAACAAACCATGCATTGCATGTGCAGTGGGGCCCAATATGAGTGTTGTGCTCCTCGTCTACTGTGTCTTTTTTTAAGCGAAGCTGCTGCTTCCTAGTGGGGGCCCACCATGACGTGCCTTTTATTTCGGCCCACTGGTTTCTTGTGGGGGCCACTGGCCTGCAGCTGCTGCAGTTTTCGACAGCTGGGTATTTCGATGGGTTCGTATTTATCGCGAGAAGGTCTCTTACTCGTGATATTTTGGCGGGTTCACGTTAAGCTTTTATTTTTCGGGGGCCCCATTAAAATTGGATAATTGCAAATGATGGATCGGATGGCTTTGCAATTTGATAATGTATGTTTGAATATACTCCTCCGCTTTACAATTATTTTTATTTTAGTAAGTATTTTTTTGTCCTAAATTAATTGTCATTTTATGATATAGAGATAAATGGTATAGGATTTCTCTCCATATTTATTATTTTGTTTTGTAAAATATCTAAACTAAACTCATTGATGCAAGATTCCAAATACCATTTAAGAAAATGAGAAGATAACATTCATTTAATATGTAGGTAATTTAGTAAGATTTACTAGAACGACAATATTATAATTTCTATTTCAAATAGGATTTAAATCATATCTTAATTGCCGTGTAAAAATTTAAAAAGACAGGTAATTATGAACCAAAGGAGTAGTTATTATCTTTTTTAATTAAAACAGTTATGGTTTTCTAAATTCCAAGTTTTTCCATTTGAATAGCAAAACCATCTTAAGAAAACCAAAATAAAAACCATAAATATAATTGTTTGTAATCTGGTACTAACAAATATATAAAGTCTTTCTAATCTTTTCAAAAATCATAGCCTTTTTAATTTTTACCTGTGCATTCTGTGCAGTGGTAATTTTGTACTCCCAAATTAAATAACAAATTAAATAACCCGTCCGATAAGAATCGAAATTAGATTGCTAGTCACCTTCACAACATCAAAACTACAAAATTGTGTTGGGTGTTGAGATATTTACTTCCACTGCATCCTTATTTGCTATTAATTTATTGAATATTTTCTTATTGGGTCTTTTCTATATATCACCCCAAAGCTTGCATATTTCTAAATATCTCCCATGAAACTTTGATATTTCATATATCATCCCGAAAACACATAAATTATCCAAAAATAACCTCCAAAACATTGTCCTTATCCAAAATTCATTTCTATTAGTTTCCAACGTCAAATTTTTAACTCGAGTTTAATTAACTTAATTAGGGCTATGAGTTTATGAAATAGAAAATCACATTTAACCTATTTATCTTTATTCTATTCCCTCAATATCTACTTTTCTCTTTTTAAAATTCATTTTATTATGAAATGTGAGGAGTATCAGAAACTGTAGCCATTAGACCATATAAAACTCTTGATTTTTTGGCAAAAGCGAAAGTAAACTTCACCTTTGCCCCATTAACATTGGAAGAAAGACTATTTTCATTATTGAGTAAATTTATTGGGTGAGAAGTTTGGATAATTCTTACAAGTTTTAGGGATGATATATGGAATATTACAAATAAGCAAGTTTGAGGGGTGATATATGGAATGTCAATTGAATTAAATTATACTCTTATTAACCCCTTGATTCAATTTAACCACTACTTGTCTCCTAAAGGTTTTAAGAAAACAATAACACCTTTATAAATCATAATTTGCATAATAAATTCTATACCATATAAAAATTCAGGCACATCTTTTAATTTACATAACTCTCTTTAGTCTTTATTTTATATCGTTTTTTCTCCATACTCCTTTACTTAACATGTAAAGGAAAAAATAGACACCTCTTATAAATCATAAATTCCATGTAATCTTTACGTACAAATATATATTGACCATTCCTTTCACAAATTCCGAAGGTTAAAATTAGACACTATTTTAGTCAATTAGCACTAGTTTCCATATGCATGCGCATTGCAGGTGAAGACATCTAATATATCTTATATGGTATATGAGAAAACAATATCTAATTATAGATTTTAAGGGTTAAATTTTTAAAAAAAAATTGGGGCAAAGAATAGCTAGCATAAACTTTCAACACGACAAACTATGCAACACATTCAAACACTTGGATTGAGCTCTATGCATTTAAGCACAGGACCCGCTGAATTTGTAAGTGTTTTGTGGTCGTAGAAAAGGGGCGTGGAGAAACCCTTTTCTTTTCTTTATAAGGTTAAATTTTCTTAAATTTATAATTTGTTTGGTTTCTTTTGCGAATACTATCTATTCATATCATTTTGGGCCCTTAACAAGCCTTTCTACTTTGGGCTCGAATGTACGAGATGCAAGTATACGACAACATCAGGTAGGCTAAGGCCCATATACTTCTTGAAATTGGCTCAGCATAGAATAACGAGACTCCTTGAAAGTCGTGTATAAACTTTTTCTCTATAGTTACATTACAAGCGAAATGTATACAAGAAAATATAATCGTCTCATCTGGCAACTATGATGATAAATTCATATCACATTGTTGCTAACCAAGCACGAAATGAAGTAATTTGCAACAAATATGGCTTGCATCGCCTTTTTCAAACAACCAACCAAGCTTAAGAGTACATCACGATAATTCACCGATTAGAAATACATAATAAGTAACAGACAAAGATGAGTTAAGGATGGCGGCACTTGCTTCCATTTTCAAGATGCATTCTTGAAATTCCAATAATGGTCGATGCACCGAATCGAGCCAGGGACAAGAACAAAACGAGCGCTAGAAAGCACTAGCTTTTCTCATACTGAAAGAGTGAATGAGATCATTAACATATCTTGCAATATATATCAGGTATCGGATACTGGGATCTAGATTTTCAATATCGAATCATATCGGATGATATATTAATGATGCGAGTTTATATTGAATTTTGACCTAAGGTGTCAATATTGGACGATGATAACGTAAATTTCGATATGTTAGTTTAATCTATAACAAAAATCATACACATATATTTATTATCGTAGATTTTATAAATACAAAACTCATGATAAATTCTTAAAATATCATCTATCTGTAAATATATTATACATACTTATACCGATAAAATCTCGTATGGACCGATATTTGACCGATTTTGATAAATATAAATCGATATTTCCACATTGACCCCAAAGGAAAGTAGTAGATCCTGTCGACCCACCAAAATTCATAATCTCCATAAAATATCATTGCCCACGTCACACACGCTACGTCACCTTCCCAATTGCGTGACGTCAGTCTTTTGACGGTTCCTCCTACATATAAAAAAAAATCATCCAAGCCCCATTCACAGAAAGGAAAACGAATCGTTGCGATGGAAACGGCGACCAAACGGAGAGCTGACGGCGTCGATGACCAGCGAGGCTCGGAGACGGCGAAATCGAAACGGAACAGAACGGGGGAGGAGGAGACGGAGGATGCTGACGTGGAGGCCTTCTTCGCCATACTCCAGCGCATGCGCGACGCGGCGCGGTGCTTCGGCGCCGTGAGGCCTGACGTTGACGGTAACGGAGAAAGGGGACGGAGATGGAAGCCGTCGTTCGAGCGGGAGGACTTCGAGGGGCCGACGGCCGTTAAAGATGACGGGAGGAGAGCTGCCGTTGGGTCCCTTGATCTGAACGCGGAACCGGCGCCTGAAGGCTAAAATGAATGGATCCGAATCCTATAATAATTGGGCAGTAATATTAATGTTAATTAATTGGCTGTATTATTTAATTTGAGTTTTTATTTTATTTTAATTTTTCAATTTGTAGAGAATAATTCGCAGATATTATGTAAGTTTATATTAATTGTTCCCTTCTCACTCGTAACTTCGGCATCAATGATGTAGGAAAAGCACTTAAACTTCAATACAAGGGGTTTGTTTACATTTTTCTTTCTATTAATTTGTTTTTGTTTCTTTAAAAGAAATATTAATTAATTAAGAGGGAAAAGGAGCATTAAAGGGTATATATTTTCTCGGGGGACATGGAATATATTTTTCTTTAAAATCCATGAATTTGGAGGACTGGGATTCCCATGCTACGAAGACTATGAAGTTATCGTGCTTTTGTGTAAGAAGACACCGATGATGATGTGAATGACGACAGAGGGCGACACCGGTGGAGGGTTGGGACAATAGTAGCTAGACATGAGACGTCGTGAAGCAGTGGATCGATGGCACAACGATAGCTGTAGCTAATGGTGAGAGCAACAAGACGATAAGGGTGGGTGGCGATGACGAGAGCAGGAGAGCCGGTCAGGACATCGTCGTCGGCAATGGGTTGGTATTTAGTTTGTGCATATTTTGGTCTGACCAGTGTGTGTGTGTCTGTACGTACGTACGTAGGGGAAGATACGGACTCCAAGTGGTACCAGGTGGACCCAAGAAGAAGACCTGCCAATCTTACTTGAGGGCCTTTGAATTTTCCATCCAAAACATGATAGGTACTCTGCACGTCGTTACCTATGTTGGTCGAAATCCCTCTAAAACAAGGCAATGGCAATGGTATTTCTCTGTTTCTCAAAAGTTAAAATGACAGAGACTGCACTCTATGTATGATTACAAAGCCTATATCGAGTCAAAGTAAGGCAATACCAATCATATTTTAAACGGTCGCTAATATACGGTCTTTGATTGAGTGGTCGCTGATTCATATATTAGCGACCGGTCATGAACGGTCTCTAATATGAACGGTCACTAATATTGCTATCAGAGACCGTTCGTTCCGGTCGCGAATAAGGCGACACGTGCACTTCCCAACGAATTTAATCGTTTCCTAATATCAGCGAACGATCGCTAATACTTATTTTTTCTGGAAAAAAAATTACAGAAAAATCCTATATTCAATACAATAATACACAAAATCACAATATATTACGCCATAAAAACGTTTCGCATACAAATCAATATATATGCACAATCCACAATATATCCAACAATATCAACAATTCAAACGAACACATACGCATACAAACCAACATATAAATATTATCCACGATATATCCACCAATATCAACAACTAAATCGAACACATATGAACTAAAATCTTAATAAACAAGCATACATGAACTAAATTGTTTTGAATACAAACAACACAATACATACACTATATATATGTTCAGCAATACGAAAAAATCTCCAAATCACGCGCAATCGCAGCTCACTAAACCCCGTGGATCGAAACAAATAAATAAATACATGAACTCAAATCATAATTTTTGAAACAACGTTAGCTATACTAACACATATATATGCATATCTCACTAACTCCCACCACTTCCGTCGCCAAAACATAATACTTTTTTCGTTAACTTATAAGATCGAAACCCAACACAGTTTAATTGCATACTCAAATTTCTGTAAATAATAACAATACGTACCTCACTAACTCCCACCGCTGCCATCGCCACCAGAACCTCGCCTTGATTAGTATCGATTCATATCGTCGAAGTCCCTCTGCGAAAAAATTTACCTAACAACTCTCCCTATGGGATCGAATGATCAGGGTTATACGGTTCTTATAACGGAGGGTGTGGGTAATAAGAATCTTGTGGCAGAGGCGGAGGCCAAGGATAGTACCCTCCTTGTGATTGCGGAGGCGGAGGATAAGAGTAGTACGATGTTCCTTGTGATGGGAGAGGGTAATACGGTCGCTGCGTCGGAGGAGGATAATATACCGGTTGTGACGGCCATGGACCCTGTGTTGACCACGGTTACGGAGGCGAAACGTATTGTTGCAAGAATTGTTCCCACCGCGTCTCCATTTGAGCTCTCCAAACCGCTTCATCTTCCACCCTCTTCTTATCCGCTTCATCCCTTCTCCTGAGTTGCTCCTCTAGTTTGTTGATTCGTTGTGTCTCAGCTGATTGTTGGTTGGAGCGAGCAGTCGACGAACTTAAAGATCTTCTGAAATCGGACCGTGAAAAACTAATGGGACCACTGTATATGGAAATAAGACCGTGTCCCCTCGACTGAGGGAAAATCTGCTCAATAATAGATATCTCAGCCTCTGTAGGAAAAGGATCGTCGGCCGGATATTCGGGATTTGATTCCCGATACCTCCTCTTCGCCTTCTCAAAATTCTCCTTCGATAAATAAAACAATAATTAATTTTGAAATTAACAAGTGTAATTAATTTACTTAAAAGAAATGAAAAATGCAAGCTTGCCATATGTTGAGTGGCTATATCCATCGTTTCTTCAGGCATGCCCTTTCTCATGTGTAATGTCTCCCAAGTCTTAGGGAGGCTTGGATTTTTCCTAGTCTTCTTTTGTAACGGATATTTGATTTATTTATACGTGAAAATATGTAATGATGAAATTGAAAATCGAACATTTATGTAATTAAAGATAAGCTAATCAAAATAGCCCTATACTGATCAGTAGGAACCGATTCACCATAATAGTCATCCGTGACTTTCTCTCGGTTCTGCTTATTCGTATTCGATACTTCCTGTTTATTCAGAAGATAATATCTTTCAATATAATTTAATCTAAATTCGTTATTCAAATTATTTAAGTATATTTTTAATTACTTTTATCTCGGATGTATCCCAATACAATAGAAGAAACACAAACTGATCTTTAGGGATGATAGAGAGAAGAGCGACAAAACGTTTTCAATCATCCGTAAATTTCTCCGACTATTTAAATTTTTCTTCAATTTTTGACGCCATCTTTTGAATATTTGTAACATCTCATACCGGACATGCATTCAATGTCTGTCTATATCCTTTTTTAAGACGAATTTTTTCTGTAATACAAATTAATAAATATATTATTTAATAAATTTATAACATATAACATGTATGCATGTAATGTTGAAATATGGTTGAGTTATGTATTACCAAGAGTGAGCGCTAAGTCCATACTTATGCTTTCCGGGGGTTATCTGCAAACGTGAAGCCCACGTTCCAGAAATCGATGTTGCGGACAAGATACAGATATAGCCGTGGAAATGTGTAGCCCACATACCCGGACCTACGGGCTTTCCACCTGCCCATTGCAGAATTGCCCTTTTTTCACGTATTTCGTAATTTCCTTTACAACACCTCTTCCGTCGTGTTCAAACTAGGCCAGATTATCCTCTGCACCCCGTGCCTCATCATTACTCAGGTCGAACAGCAGCCTGCATCGCATGTGCCTTCGCGTTGTCCCTATCTTGATACGGTTTTTCATTTTGTAAATCGCGAGGTAGAGACAACGCATGAATCAACTCATCGGTGATGGGATCCAAGAATGCCCCAGGTTCTTTACTCAAATCCGTGCACTGCTTGTCTAGGTGTGCATACAGATCATGTTGCACAGATGGACCTGCATCCTCCTGATCAGATATACCTATACATTTTAATTTATTATAATCAATACAATAGTTATTTGAATAAAATAATTTGAACACGATTATTTAAAACTCGTAATATATATCTCTACTCTCAGGGAGAGGCTGTGTCGAGAAGGAAATATCTCGATATCTTTTCGTTGAAGAAAATGTTTTGGCAAATTTTCTGAATATGCTTTTTCGTCCCATTTGTTTCATGCAAGAGTAATGACGATACAGAATATATAACATGCATAAATTATTAAACTAACAAATCAATACATTACAAGTGATTAGAACTGTAGAGTTTTTCATATATCATTTACATACAGGTGATTAGAAGTTTTTATAACGACAAAGTTTATAACATATATCAATTGATTACAAGTGTTTACAACTGCAAAGTTTATATAACACACACACACATAAATTATTACAACCGCAACATATGTCAACCAGATCTGCTTCATCGAGGTCAACCTTGTCGGTAGAACTATTGAATAAGGATTTAGGAGGTGCCAGTAATACAATCCAAACTTTTTCATGATTAGAATTTTTGACATAGAAACACTTCTTTGCTTGTGAAGCTAATATGAACTTATCATCTTGATAAGTTTTTTTATTGAGATTGATAAGCTAAAAACCGTACTCATCTATCTGGATGCAAGCGCACCAACGAGCTTTAAACATAACAAATTTTTCTTACTCATTACTCCCGTAAAATAGCACTATTTTGTCCTCCAGTTGACCGTAATATTCTTTTTTTCTTCCGTGCGGTCTTTAACTACGGGAACTTGAGAAGCACGTTTGTTTAAACGGACAATAAATCCCATTATTTTAGGTAGTCAATTTCTCGGTTTTAAGAAATTTTAGGTTATTAATGCAATATGAACCGTATCGATTCACTTTTGCTCTAGGACCTTTAGATAATCGCACGATTACATCCAGAAATTGCATCCCTTTTGCTCTGTCATTTTCAATCTATAATGCATTTACACGTAAATGTATAAACTATATATGATATTCGCATATGAAACGTGAAATATACAAGATATACGTACGTGTTTATGGAACCACCGTGGAAAGTGTTTCTTATATTCTTGATTAATCTTCCAATTAGCGTTCTTTCCGGAAATCGCATTCGTAAGTTCTTCAATATGTCGACTAAAAGAATAACAATATTAATTATTTAGGCATATCTAGATATAAACACTCAAAATATTAACGCGATTAATTTTTTTAATTTATATACCTTTTGTGATCGGCAATAAATTCAAGGTTATTAAGGATATGCGAATGCGCTTGATCAAGCCACTCACTCCAGTAGGATCGATCCTCCCCTTGTGGATGAGATAGATGGTCATCGTTAATTTGAGAAGGATGGTTTAATTTTGTTTTAACTTCACGCAAGTAACGAGAAGTGAAGTTGAGGCATTCGTTGGCACAATAACTCTCGACTATTGATCCTTCCGGTTGAGCTCGATAGCGCACTTGCCGTTTCAACAATTCCAAATATCTAAAACGTTACCAAATACTTTAGACAAATGTGAATATTATAATAAATTAAATAACACAATTGACTTAAAAAATATATTACCTTTCTACTGGATACATCCACCTATATGAGACTGGTCCAGCAATCATTGCCTCTGTATCTAGATGCACAGAAAGATGACAACGACGGTGAAGAAAGATGGTGGAAATATCATCTCCAACTTTCAGAGGGTTTCAACAATACCCTTTTGCAACTACTCGAATTTGGCTACATCTATCATTTTAGAACAAAGTTTATTGAAAAAGTCGCAATACTCTATTAAAGCCTTGGTGACATTGGACGGAAAATTATATCGAAGAGCCACTGGAAACAATTGATGCATAAGGATATGACAATCGTGAGCTTTAAGATTCAAAAGCTTTGATGGCTCGACCCGCATATTCTTTGCCATGTTAGAGGAGTGTCCATCTGGGCTTTTGAGGCTCTTTAGCACCTCACAAAATCTTTTCATAACCAATTTCGACATTGTGTGGCTCGAAACTGGTAATTCATAGACACCATTGTTCAGTCGATAAAACTGCACTTTTGATATGACATTTTCCTTACTTTTCTTAAATATCTAAAGGTCTTTATTATAAATATGACACATTTGAGGGTTTATCTGTAAAAATACTATTTTTATATGTTTATATATTATAATTAACATTATGAAGGAAAATATATGCATATAATATTTTGATAATTTAAATATGCATATCATATCAAATATTCTTAATCAATATTCTTAAAATATAATATCATATAAAATGGTTAGGATAATATCTCAAAAATACCAAATATTACTAACATTATTTGTTGAGATATTGTGCAGAAATTACATCAGAACTGGAATCAAGGAAATCCGAGATATCTAGATCAAATCTGCCGAAATATTAAAGTAAATCGAAGAAATCAATTCTGGCAGAGACTTAGAGAAGATTTCCAAAATCCAGATATTCAAAAGATCACCACGTGTCACAAGGAAGAAGTCCCAGAGTTTTGAAGCCAAGATGCCACCAACACGCGGCGCTTCCGCGACCAAAACGTGATAAATGCGGCGGATCCACGGCTAAATGGGGGAGTGGGGATGTGGGATTTTTTTTGTATAGGATCGTCTCAACAAACCCTAATTTATGGAATCTAGGGATTGCAACTTCTGTGACTATAAATAGAACCCAGAGCCCCTCTTGGAAGATCATCAAACCGAAGAGATCACGAAGTTCAAGTTGACTCACGCATCCAGGTTGATCAATCGGCTGTTCAGTTACCTCCTTCAAGATAGATCGAGAAACAAACTAGAATTTGTATTCAACTTTCTAAAGAAACAAAAAGTGTAATTGATCAAGTTGATTAATAAAGGCAGTTGTTTTATTCTTATTGCATTTGTTTTCTTTATTTATATCATGATCTCTATCCGTTGTTCTATCTCCATCATGCGTGAGTAATTCACCGCTTGATAGGGTTCGTAGGATTATGGTAGATCAATGGAAGATGAAGAATTTCTTAACTCTTTTTAAGTCTTATGAAGTTTATAAACTTTAGCAAAAGAATCGTTAACATCCTTATCGGGCGTGCTATCAATTTATTGATAGTCTTGACCGTGATTTGAGATTAGATTAACAATTGTTTTGTTAAGGGCTAGACATGAATAGAGATCAATGAAAGGACAACGGTCAATAGTGTGGAAACACTAGTTTCTTCCAAGAACCCTAATCCTCATTTATCACTATCAATCTAGTTTTAAATCTATAAATAGATAAAATGAGTAATCTTTATTAGTCATCCATTACTACTAAATCCGAACGAACCCTACAAGCCCTCTTCTGATATAAAATCTACATTTTTATTTAAACTAGATCTATTTTCTATATCCGTATTTTGACGTAGATCTAGAAACTTTTCTCCACCATTCTTTATTCTTCTATTCTTCCTCTTTTTCAACACGTCTAAAGTAAGATTGAAAGATTCAACGTTTCCCTGAGGACGACCCGTACTCATCTCGGTCTAGCTATACGCGACACCGTTATTGATTGCGGTTATTCTACAAACACTTCTTTAAAATAGAAATCAATCAACCATCATCACAAAGTACCAGATGCAATTCCTGTCGGATTCCAAGCTCCTCCAAGCACTCGCGAGCCCTCAACTTATTCTTGGACTTAGAATCGTCTTGTAACAATGTACCAACAATATTATCAAACACATTCTTCTCTACATGCATGACAACAATATTGTGTTGAATCACCTGATGTTTCCAGTAAGGAAGATTATATAATATGCTTTTCTTCTTCCACACACTGAACAATTTGTTATCTTCGGATCGCTTCTGTTTTTTTGTTTATTGAAGAAACCAACCGAATTAAAATGATTAGAACCTTACTGGAATTGACACGATGTCATCTGCTCAAAAAGTTCTATCCCTGACAATTATTTTGGTTCTTCACTCTTTTCCAATTTCCCATCAAACTTATTTGCCATCTTTCTGCACGGATGATTCGTCGATAGCCACCTACGATGAAACCAGTAGCAAAACTTTCCACATGTCTTAAACTGTATGGCACTGTAATCAAGACCACATGATGGACATGCATGCTTCGTGTAGATGTGCCGTATGCTAGAAAATCGTTGATTGTCCAAATAATAACTGCTCGCATTATGAACTTCTCCTCGGCGTACGCATTATATGTCTTTACTCCATATTCCCAGAGTTCTACCATCTCCTCAATTAAAAGTTCCATAAATACGTCGATGTTCTGGCCAGGTGAATATTTTTCTAGAATTAATAAGGAAAGAATCATATACGGTTGTTTCATACATATCTAGGAAGGCAGATTGTAAGGCATAAGCAATATCGACCACGTGGACCAACTAGAGCTCATGAGTCCGGAAAGCATGAACCGTTAGTTTCCAAACCTAGACGTACATTTCTCGGCTCATCCCCAAAATTATCAACACTGTCTAATTGCTTCTATGCTTCTGCATTAGCCGGATGCCTCAGCTTCCTGTCTTTGATCCAACGATCGGAATGCCATCGCATACTCTTCGCCATGTCCTTTCAAATATAAAATTTTTGCAACCTCTTAGCCAGGGGGAAATAACGAAGGACTTTGGCAGAAGTTTTCTTGCTTATTTTGCCGACATCAGACGTTTCTATGATTGAATTTTGCTTAATATTTTTCCACCTAGACAAGTTGCAAGTGGGACACTCATCGAAAGATACGTAATCCTTGCAATACAACACATAGTCGTTGTGAAATGCATCGATCTTCTCCTATGAAAAACCAAGTGTCTTAATAATTTTTTACCTGGTAATGATTCTCTGGAATGCTTTCCTTTCCTTCAGGAATTACCTTGTGTAGGAGATCAAGAAGCACGTCAAAGTGCTCGTTAGCTATCCCGTTGATCATCTTCAGATGGAGAAGCCTTATTACGAATGACAGCCTACTAAATTCCGTATAGCTTTCGTAAAGATCTTGTTCATTTTTCTCTAGAAGTTTCTGCAATTCCTTTACTTCACTGGCGCCTTCAGACGATTCAATACCATTCATTTCCTTTCCAGCAAATAAATCTTCCAACATCTCATGCGTGTTATCTATCCTGTCACCCGTCGGCAATTCAGCTTGCGAAGCTGCGGTCTTATTATCCATACTCGTTTCCACGTCACGTATTCTCTCGCCATGGTAATTCCAATGTATATAGTTTGGTTCAAAACCCTCTATAAACACACGTTCTTCTATCACTTCACGTCGAAAACGGGCTCTATTCTTACAATTCTTATAAGGACAGAACAAGAGTCTGTCTTGGCTACGCTTTGGGTTCATCTCCGCGTAATCTAAAAAGGGTTTAAGCCCATCTTTAAATCGGATGTCTCTCAAACTATACATATCTTTTTTTCCCATATGCATAAACGATTTATCCGGATGAATTCTCATTTGTTATCACATAGATAATAATATGAGTTTAATATATCTTATGAGTTTATTACAAGCTCATCATTAAATAAATTTTCAAGTCTTAAATTAGATTTCATGATGTGTATGCATCAAAGCATCTGAAGTCATTTAAGATTAGCGTAAGTACTCAGGGAAAAAGGTCGGGACGAATAATTAGTTTTACGGTTGTCAGGGATAAAGGTCCTAATTCCCATTACGAATGCAACACTCGCATCTCACATTGTTCTGTTTTTCGTCCATTTCGAGAAAATTTCGGTTGCGCTTTCCCCCTGTTCTCTGTGTTCGTATATAAATCTGTACTCGAGGAACAAGTGAAAAGCGCTGTCGAAACTTCTCGAAATGGACGAAAATATAGAAGGATGTGAGATGTGAGACTTGTTGCATTCGTAACATGTCTAAACTGGACAAATCCGAAAATTACTGTATGTCAAATCCCCTCTTCGAATATTACACATACGTTTGAAAAAATTGAACATAATGCTCAACTCTCATAAACATATAATGCGATCCTATCAATTTGACGGAAAAAAGATTTGACATATATCGATTGTCAGACGGGAAACTATAAGTCGATCCTAATCAAGTTTAAGACTTTTCAATCTTAAACTTACTAATTAAATGAAAAAATAAAACCCTAGTTAAATTTCTAACCAAAATTTTAGAGCATCTCTTAACTTTCTATTTAATCATTTTTTAATCAGGGTCTCGGTTCACTATTATCTGGTCTTAATTAAGATTTCTTAATTAGTGTAATTAATGTTATGGGTTAATTAGTGTTAATTTTTCTTAATCAGTTTGATTTTATTTTTGATTTATGCATCTAGTATAGTTTAATTGGTATTAAAGGATTTGATTTTTATTTTGATTTGGTTTATAAATTATTCTACAGTTAAAAAATTTAAACAATAAATCATAAGTAACAAGATATCGAATTATTAAATTTACAAATTAAAAGATATTGAATCATTAAATTTACAATATACAAGTTAGAAATTAGGATGAATATATTTTTGAATATTTCATATGCGGGCGTGCCCACACACACACACACTCTCACACACTCACATATACGCACGCGCACTCAAACATTCATACATACACTTAATCACACACTCACACACACTCGCTCACATTTACGCGCGGAAACACACTTACACATACTCACAAACGCATGCACACACTTGCTCACACACCCTCAATTAATTATAATACATTTTACCCTAAATTCATCTAATATCTCCTATAATCCATTTTACCCTAAATTAATCTAACAAGTAAATTCATCGATTACCTATAATCTTTATATCTTCAACCTTAACCCTAAATTACCAAATTTACATTTCAATTTATCATCTATTTTCAATTTTAAAACCTATCTAAAATAATTTTCTTCAATTATATTTTAATGCTAAAACCCATCAACCCCCAAAATCATAATAAATTTCAAACCCTAATTTCAATTCCATCATTCTACAACCGATTCAATTCATCATTATCCATATTTAATATATCAAAACCAATACAAATTACAGATTATAATCACCTAATTTCAAAATTTAATAATCTAATTGAAAAAATTAGGCCGAGAAGGAGAAAACGCTAAGCTTGGCCCAAATTTGAAAAAGAAAAAATCGTTTGCAAGCTCCTACACCACCAACTGCAACAATAACACCTACAAAAAAAATTTGGATTAAATTTGATAATTTTTTCAAAAATTTTGAGGAAAAGGGGATGGGGAATTACCTCTCGTAGGATGAAATTGGGGAATAAGAAGAAAGAAGGGCCTTCGCGGCTTTTATCTGATCGACCTATTAGCGACCGTTTAGAACGGTCGCTAATATTATGTGAACGTCCGTCAATACATTGGTGGCCGTTTATTAGAGACCGTATAATATATACGGTCGCTAATAATTTATTAGGGACCACATATATTTACACGGTCTCTAATAAACGGTTTCTAATGCATACAGTTTCTACTAGTGAGAGAGCGCCGAAGATGGAAAATATGATTAGGATGGTTAGGATCAACAAATCCCGAAGGTCGTTTCATGTAAACTTCCTTATCAAGATTGCCGTGTAAGAAGGCATTTTTTACATCAAGCTAACGAAGTGTCCATCCATTAGAAACATCAAAAGTAAGAACAATATGAGTAGTGACCGGCTTGATTACCGGACTAAATGTTTCATCATAGTCGATCCTTTCCTTATGATTAAAACCTTTCGCCGCAAGACGAGCTTTATAGAAATCAACGGAACCATTAGCTTTTTGTTTGACGCGAAAAATCCATTTACATCGGATTATGTGTTGAGTTGGCTTCAGAGGAAAAAGGACCCATGTTCCGTTGCTAATCAAGGCATGGTATTCCTCGGCATCGCCTCACGCCACTAAGGAAGCTTATTTGCTTCAGAAAAACATTTGGGTTCTGATGCATTGGCATTACCTATAAAAGCAACTGGATGCTTCCCTTGAACATGAAAATGCCGAGGAGGAAGAGAACCGTCTTTGGAACGAGTGACCATCAGATGAAATTCATCTTCTTAAATTAACTAAATTAGTATATATTTCACTAAAATACTCTTAACCATTGTTTTTTTCCACTAAACTATCATTAAAATTTTTAATAAAAAAACTCATTTGCTCAATTTTACTTATTTAAATTAAAATATCCTTAACTATTGTTGCTTTTCCACTAAAATACCTTTAACTATTGTTACTTTTCACTACACTACATGCCGAATCTTAGAAATAAATGTATTTTCTTAAAGGTTTAGGTTTTTTTCTTAAGTATCTCATTTTGGAAATCTTGTTTTTTTTAACTAATTAACTTGTACCTGATCAACTAATTGTAAATAAAAATCCTAACTATAGATTTCACAAACAATATAGAATTTCTTCGTGTGTGTAGGGGGTAAGTTTTCCCGGAGAGACAGATAAAATATTCAGACACAGCGGCATTTTGATACCACCGGGGCAGAAAAAATTATAAGGAATCAAGAAAATTAAAAAATTAGTTCTATGTCCAACGGATCACATCTACAAAAAAAAGTATTTTGTTTTGGTTCATTACCCCGTGCAGTATCTGTTGGGGTCAAAAGTAATACCCCAATCGATCAAGTCAAATTCAATCAACCCCAAACCCAAGTCAAGACCAAGCATGTGTTAGTGTATATGCCCTAGGGGCCATTAATGTATCACACTAGCTTGTATATTACTTAATGGAACCTTGGAATATTCACAGTTGTATTAACAGTCTTGCTCAACATAATAGTATGCTATTTAGTTTATATCTATCTTAATATGTGTATATGTTTCTTTTAGCATATCGCAAATACATATTGATAGAGCCCATAGGGTCATGCTTGACCACCAGCGTTGTGATGGCAGTCACACTAGTGGGGGCTGGGTTGTCTACAAGCACATCCTTTTTCAGGTCCCTAGTCATAGGATTATCGAGACAGGGCATCGATATTCCGGAGTAGACTAGTGTGTACGCTTCTCGTCCCAGCAGGGGAAATGGTCTGTCCCACAGCCATTAGTACGTTGTATTGCAGATAGTATGCAGGTGCTCGTTGGGTTACGAGTACACCGGACAGGACTCGCAGGGAACTGTTGGTTGGTATTATACCCGTTGTCAGTTAACAGTTCCCAGGTGACATGAGTACAGCATAGTCCGTAGACTTGACACTGCTGCTTCGCCTCAAGTGTGTTCCCACTGTTCTTAGATTGCTACCCTACTACGGCTCGGCTGAGTCATTCAAACAGGTAGCAGTTGGGTGCAGTCCCGAAGCACTTGGAGGCAGTGGCGGTTAGATAGGATTTGTTTCTCCCGGTATTGGGGGTTGATATCGCGCTGTGTTTGGAGAGCCATTACGCAAGGTCCCTAGCCAGGGAAAGCGAGATTTACTGGTAGGTTTTCCAGTAACTTCTCAAGGTGTAATGAGCTTCACTCCGACACGACTTATACCACTTTTAGGGGACTGACGCTTGCCGCCCCTGTAGGGTGTTTTTCGTCACCCCATTGAGATGGGAATACGCGTGCGCTTGTCAGGCATATACTACAGATTCCCCCTGTCTAGGGTAGGCCGAGGTTTATTGATTATGGGGATCCGAATCTCCGGCAGCCGTGGACTAAGCTGCCGTTAATTACCCCTCGCCTTTGGGGCGAGGGAACCTCCGATTAACGGGTTAAACTGGTCATGCGAACTCAATGTGCGGTGTGCGTGTGTTGTGTTTTAAAAGGGGGTTTTGGATATATCGGGAGCCATGCAGAGTTTTTACGGGGGTCCCGCTATCCGGATAGCGGGCTGGGGGTCAAGGGGGCTAGCAGCCCCCTTGCGGGGTGCGGGGCAGCGCCCCGTTAGAATTTTTTTTTCTAAAATGGACAGTGTCATGGAGCACGTGTGTGTGCAAATATGTATACATATGTATATGTATATGTATGTACATAAAAAGAGGGGGAAAAGGCATCCTAGGGATGCGTGGGGGCAGCACCTTGGACGCTCTGCGCCTAGGTGCTGTGCGCTAGAGTGCCACATGTCGGCACGTGGGCGCTCTGCGCTTGAGCACTGGGCGCTTGAGCGCAAGCGCGCCACGTGTCGGCACATGGGCGCTTTGCGCTTCAGCGCCTGATGCTCGAGCGCAAGTGCGCCACGTGTCGGCACGGGAGTGACTTGCGCTTGAGCGCTGGACGCTTGAGCTTAAGTGTGCCACGTGTCGGCAAGGGGGCGACTTACGCCTGAGCGCAAGCGCGCCACGTGTCAGCACGGGGGCGACTTGCACTCGAGCGCTTGCGCTTGAGCGCAAGCAGGCCGCATGTCGGCACCGGGACGACTTGCGCTCGAGCGTTTGCGCTTTAGTGCAAGCGCGCCACGTGTCGGCACGTGGGCGCTTTGCGCTTGAGCGCAGGGCGCTGTAGTGCAAACGCGCCACATGTCGGCACGTGGGCGCTTTGCGCTCGAGCGCAAGCGCGCAACGTGTCGGCACGCGGGCGCTCTGCGCTTGAGCGCCGGCGAGAAAAGGAGGCTTTTAGCCTAAAAAAAATTTCTCGGAAGAGAAATCAGAGAGGAGTTGGACTCCTTAGTGTGTGTTTGTGTTTTTTTTGGGTTTAGTGAAAGGGGTTCTTCTTCTTCCTCCTCTGTTAGCTGGATCTTGAAGATCAAGAGATGTGAGATTTCAAAATCTCTCCTTTTTGAGATCTGATGACAGATCCAAGTTCTCCTTTGTGGGTTTCGTGGTGAAAAACTATTTTGTTTTTGAAAAGGAAGAGTAAAACTCTTGATTTAATTCAAAAGAAAGAAGAAGGTTTGAGACCTTCAAAAAAGGGAAAGAGATACAAAACCCTAGGTTTTTTATGAGAATGAAAAGTGTTTTTTTATTCATCATGTTGCCTTTTATAGGCTTACATATTTACATATAGCCCCTTGGGCTTTACAAAATGGCGTTTTGCCTATCCCATGGCTTATGTGCCATTTATTTTTGCACATAAGCCATGGGCTTACAAAAATTTGGCTTTCTGCCCGTTTTGCATACATTCATATATTAAAAATTACATAAAAATTATTTATTACATGATTTTGTTGTTGGCGTGGGGAGGCTGGCCGCGGGCTCGACTTGGCCATGGACCCGCTGGACCTGGGCTTGGGCCCACCTGGCTTGGGGTTGACCTTGACTTTGACTCGGTCAACCGGGGTGTAAATTTTTACCCCAACAAATTGCCCCCCCATCAATAAATGCACTCCACATTTGTGGGTCGTGTGCATGAAATTGATGGATCTTCTTTCACGTGGAGGCGACTTGTCTTGGTTCCCATTTTTTAGGATGCACTGCCCTTTTTACGACGTGGACGGTCGACGCTTGTTCCGTCTCCGAGATGGAGTGTCTGTGGTAGACGTTTCTCTGGCCCAGAGTAATTAGGTAGACGTGTCCCCGACATGGAGTGTCGCTGGTAGACATTTCCCCGAGGCGGAGTGTCTGTTGTAGATGTGCCCCCGGCCTGGAGTGTCTGCTTGACGTTTCCCCGAGACGGAGTATCGGTTGGTTGACGTGTCCCCGGCACGGAGTGTCTGCTTGACGTTTCCCAGCACAGAGTGTCGCTGGTTGACGTTTCCCCGAGACGGAGTGTCGCTGGTTGACGTTTCCCCGAGACGGAGTGTCTGTTGTAGGATGTTTCCCCGAGACGGAGTGCCTGTTGTAGGACGTTTCCCTGAGACAGAGTGCGTATTGTTGGACGTTTCCCCGATACGGAGTGTCGCTGGTTGACGTTTCCCCGAGACGGAGTGTCTGCTGTTGGACGTTTCCCCGAGACGGAGTGCCTGCTGTTGGGCGTTTCCCCGAGACGGAGTTCCTGTTGTTGGACGTTTTCCCGGTATGGAGTGTCTGTGTTGGACGTTTCCCCGATGCGGAGTGTCTGTATTGGACGTTTCCCCGATGCGGAGTGTCGCTGGTTGACGTTTCCCCAAGACTGAGTGTCGCTGGTTGACGTTTCCCCGAGACGGAGTGCCTGCTGTAGGACGTTTCCCCGAGACGGAGTGCCTGTTGTAGGACGTTTCCCCGAGACGGAGTGCCTGTTGTTGGACGTTTCCCCGGTACGGAGTGTCTGTTGTTGGACGTTTCCCCGATATGGAGTGTCGCTGGTTGACGTTTCCCCGAGACGGAGTGCCTGTTGTTGGACGTTTCCCCGAGACGGAGTGCCTGTTGTTGGACGTTTCCCCGAGACGGAGTGCCTGTTGTTGGACGTTTCCCCGGTACGGAGTGTCTGTGTTGGACGTTTCCCCGATGCAGAGTGTCTGTTGTTGGACGTTTCCCTGGTACGGAGTGTCTGTTGTCGACTTTTCTCCGGCGCGGAGTGTCGCTGGTTTGACGCAGAGGTCGATGTTGGAATTGGTTGTTTTGATTTGAGTTGACATCAGCATCGCTATACTGGAATATGGTACCAGGAGCGAATCATCATCTGTCTTTGAGAGGATTTGGGAATTGGTTTTCTGTCGGCATCTGCATTGCTGCACTGGAATAATACCAGGAGCAACTCATCATGTGCCCCGGGACGATTTGGATTTGGTTTTTTGTTGTTTGGCATCTGCATTGCTGCACTGAAATAATGCCAGGAGCAACTCATCATTTGCCCCGAGAGGATTTGGGAATTGGTGGCTTAGGAGACAGGTTTAGATCCCTATCACCTAAGGCTTTTCAATTTTGTGAGCCGTAAGGGTCTCATAAAGCATTTTCTCTCTACGGGTCGTAAGGATCCCGTAGGTGTATTTTCTCCTTAGGAGTCGTGGGGACTCCTATGTGTGTTGCTCCTTCGTGAGTCGTAAGGATCTTATGCGGGAATTTTCTCCTCACAAAGTCGAGAGGACTTTGCGAGTGCATTTCATTTCTTTTTTCACGAGTTTGCGTCTTTTCGGGTTTTCACAAACTAGCCGGCAGTCCTGCTGTTTTTACTCACGGAGCCCTTTCGGGTTTTCATCCGTGCCCATTTTGCTTGTGGACATATCTTTTTTTTTGGAGCGATTGGGATTGTTTTACGCCCGTGGATTGTATACGGTTTTGCAGGATGCATGATCCAGACCGTAGGGCCGGAAAAATTTCAGGACTTTTTGGCGTCTGCATCGCTGCACTGGAATGTGGTACCAGGAGCGACTCATCATTCGCCGTTGGGGTATGGGATTTGGAATTTGGTTGGCGTCTGCATCGCTGCACTGGAATATGGTACCAGGAGCGACTCATCATTCGCCACTTGGGGGTTAGGGAGCGATGGCTTAGGAGACAGGTTTAGATCCCTGTCACCTAAGACTTTTCAATTTTATGGGCCGGGAGGGTCCCATAAAAGCATTTTCTCCCTACGAGTCGTAAGGATCTCGCAGGTGTATGTTCTCCTTAGGAGTCGTGAGGACTCCCAAGTGTGTTTTTCCTTCGTGAGTCGTAAGGATCCCACGAAGGTTTGTTCTCCTCATGTATCGTGAGGACATATGAGTGGATTTCTTTCGTTCCCAGTTTAATGACTTAGAGGTCGACTGTTTCCAGTTTATTGACTTAGAGGTCATCTGTTTCCAGTTTAACGACGTAGTGATCATCTGTTTCCAGTTTAACGACTTAGATGTCATCTGTTTCCAGTTTTAAAGACGTAGTGGTCATCTGTTTCCAGTTTTAAAGACGTGGAGGTCTATTGGATTGATTTGGAATTTCGGGATAGGGGCCGGCCTCAGCGTTGTTAACACTGAAGCACATGCGCCAAGACACATGAGTGGGTCTTCCCAATGGAGCATAATTCCAAAGGCGGAGACCGGCCGCGTAACTGGTGGTTGCGGTGGGGCATGGGTATGCTTAGAATTATTTGAGCCCGTGGATTGTATATGGCAGTCAATTTGGGGACAGCCGTAGGGCCGAAAGAATTTTGGGAAATTGGATTTTTGTTTGGCGTCTGCATTGCTGCACTGGAATAATGCCAGGAGCAACTCATCATCCGCCCTTGTTTTTTTTTGTTTTTGTTTTTTTTGTTTTACCGCGATCGCTCTATCATTTCAGCTTTTCTTATCGCGAAGGTCGCGATTGCCCTATTCTTTCGGCTTTTATTCGCGGTTGCCCAATCATTTCGGCTTTATTTTCATCTTTATTTTACTCGCTGATTTTTATTGCGAGTTGTCCCATCATTTCGGCTTTTTTCTTTCTTTTATTTACATATTTTTTTATTTACACTTTTTTTTACATTCCCAGTTTAACGACTTAGAGGTCGATTGTTCCCAGTTTAATGACGTGGCGGTCGATTGTTCCCAGTTTAATGACGCGGCGGTCGATTGTTCCCAGAGAAAGGCGGGTGTTTGAGAGAATCAGGTCCCTGAAGGACTTCGGTCCTCGTTTGTATGAAATTGGCGGTCGCAACTTGATTGTTTGTTAACACGCTAGGGGACAATGATATTTCTCCCGCCTTGTTTGTTTCTCGACCCAATCCTTGAAGATGCAACAGTCTTCAATAGTGTGCCCCAGCACTCGGTGGTATGGGCAAAAGTTGGGATGATCAGTCTTGTTCGCTTCACTTAGCCTTTTCGATTCTGGTAGCCGCAGGCCATTCTTCAGAGCATCTTTAAAATTTTTGTGGACCTTGTCCCTTCGGAATGAGTAGACCTTATTTCTTCTTTCCTCCAAAGTTGGCTCTCGAGACTGGTCAGTTTTTGCTTCGCCCGTTCTCTGCTTATTTGGAGAATCGGTGATGTTAGAACTTCCGCCTTTTCGGTTGTCGTCCCTCCAAGGTTTCGGTCTGTTTGTGAACTGAAGATCCTGAGCGGACTCGGGCTTTGAGCGTTCCAACGTTTGGACCTTTTTGGTCAGCTCTTGGAATGTTTTGAGACCTGCGGTACATAGAAACGGGGCCATCCAGTTGTTGAGATTTCCGACAAGGAGACTGACAGATTGGTCCTGCTCTATCGGCGGTTCGCATTTGACGGAGAGATTACGCCATCGGGTTATAAAATCCGTGCTGCTTTCGTCGCTCTTGGGCTTGGTCCTTACGAGCTCGGCAATGGTAATCTTATCGCTGACGCTCATGAACCTTTGCCGAAACAGAGACTCCATTTGGACAAAAGTTGTGACGGAGCTATCCGGTATGCTCACGTACCAGTCGAAAGTAACATCGGTCAGGCTATTAACGAACTGGCGGAGGAGAAGCGCATCATTGCCCCCAGTATTCCCGCATGAGGCTTTGAAGTGGGCGATGTACTGATTCGCATTTCCCGTCCCATCGAATCTTCCGAATTTGGGGATGACATAGCCGTTAGGGAATTCCACCAGATCATACTGAGCAGGATATGGTCTTCCACTACTGCTGATATCTTTTTGCGCTTCGGCTTCGGCCACCAATGTTTTGACTTTGCTGGCAACCAAATCCATGATTTGATCTTGAGTTAGCGGGCTACTGTCATCGGTAGCCAAGACATTTCCCGAGATAGGATGCGACTGATTTTCATGTAGTTCGCCCACTTTTGGATTTGAGGGAATAGGCGTCGGCTGCTTTGGGACACCACTTCCCGGTTCACGAGCAGAGCCCTCCGCTTGATTGGGCGGCTGAGAGGCAAGTCGGGCCGTGAGCTGCATCACGGCATTCGTCAAGTCATCGATTTTGGAGTAGAGTTTGGCCATCTCCTTGTCTTTGTTTCTGAGCTGCTTTCGGAGCTTTTGAAGCAGCTTTTGCTCCGCGGTCCTGGGGCGGAAAGCCGGCTCTTCTTCGCTTTCCGAGCCCGACTCCTCATGGACCGAAGGGTCTTTCTGCCTATCATCCTCATCGAGAGGGTCTTCATCACCCAACAGAGGCGGCTGTTCTTGGGAAGCGGCCACCACATTCAAGCCAGATTGGATTTGAGATGTAGTGGCCCCTTTCTTGCTCTTGCTGCGCGTGCCCACCATGTAGACAGTGTGGACCTCATATCCAGTCGTCTCTTTCTCATTGGCGGGGAGCTTAGAGAAAGCACACGATCGAGTAGTTGTTGAGGGTACCGTTGGAGCTTGCTCGAAACGCCTTGCAGCTTTGTTGATGTCGATGGCCTTGCCCTCAGCTGGGGCCATCGAGAGTCGTTCGGGAACGGACTTGTGCTTGGGCTGAGGTGCCCTCGCGACCACCACATTTGGCCTTTTGCCTTTCGAGACCAGTTTGTCTGCCACCGGGGCTTGAGGAGCTGGGATGGCGCCAACTGGCATGCACATGATAGAGCCGAATGGTAGCAGCGGCTCCTCCCATTGTCGCCCGAGACTGGCCGGAAGGACCGTCCTAGAGTCTATCCTCATCGTGTAGGAGACGGGAGCTGAGTTCATCATCGAAGACATCGTGGTGATTGCTTGAAAATCTGCATGAAAAAGCATTATTTTAGTATAAATACAGGTATGTATATTGATTGAGTTCGCATGAACGCTTAACCCGAAATATGGGAGGAGAGACTGGTCCCACCGGGCGTGCCAGAATCTGTAGGGTGTTTTTCGTAACCCCATTGAGATAGGAATATGCGCGCGCTTGTCAGGCGTATACTACAGATTCCCCCTGCCTAGGGTAGGCCAGGGTTTATTGATTGTGGAGATCCGAATCTCCGGTAGCCGCGGACTAAGCTGCCGTTAATTACCCCTCGCCTTTGGGGCGAGGGAACCTCCGATTAACGGGTTAAACCGGTCATGCAAACTCAATGTGCGGTGTGCGTGTGTTGTGATTTAAAAGAGGGGTTTTGGATATATCGGGAGCCACGCAGAGTTTTTACGGGGGTCCCGCTACCCGGATAGCGGGCTGGGGGTCAAGGGGGCTAGCAGCCCCCTTGTGGGGTGCGGGGCAGCGCCCCGTTAGAATTTTTTTTCTAACAGGGACAGTGTCATGGAGCACGTGTGTGCGCAAATATGTATACATATGTATATGTATATGTATGTGCATAAAAAGAGGGGGGAAAGGCATCCAAGGGATGCGTGGGGGCAGCACCTTGGGCGCTGTGCGCCTAGGTGCTGTGCGCTAGAGTGCCACGTGTCGGCACGTGGGCGCTCTGCGCTTGAGCACTGGGCGCTTGAGCGCAAGCGTGCCACGTGTCGGCACGTGGGCGCTTTGTGCTTCATCACCTGACGCTCGAGCGCAAGTGCGCCACGTGTCGGCACGGGAGTGACTTGCGCTTGAGCGCATGGGCGCCACGTGTCGGCAAGGGGGTGACTTGCGCCTGAGCGCAAGCGCGCCACGTGTCGGCACGGGGGCGACTTGTGCTCGAGCGCTTGCGCTTGAGCGCAAGCACGCCACGTGTCGGCACCGAGGCGACTTGCGCTCGAGCGTTTGCGCTTGAGCGCAAGCGCGCCACTTGTCGGCACGTAGGCGTTTTGCGCTTGAGCGCAGGACGCTGTAGTGCAAACGTGCCACGTGTCGGCACGTGGGCGCTTTGCGCTCGAGCGCTGAGCGCTGGAGTGCAAGCGCGCAACGTGTCGGCACGCGGGCGCTCTGCGCTTGAGCGCCGGCGAGAAAAGGAGGCTTTTAGCCTAAAAAAATTTCTCGGAAGAGAAATCAGAGAGGAGTTGGACTCCTGAGTGTGTGTTTGTGTTTTTTTTTTTGGTTTAGTGAAAGGGGTTCTTCTTCTTCCTCCTCTGTTAGCTGGATCTTGAAGATCAAGAGATGTGAGATTTCAAAATCTCTCCTTTTTGAGATCTGATGACAGATCCAAGTTCCCCTTTGTGGGTTTCGTGGTGAAAAACTATTTTGTTTTTGAAAAGGAAGAGTAAAACTCTTGATTTAATTCAAAAGAAAGAAGAAAGTTTGAGACCTTCAGAAAAGGGAAAGAGATACAAAACCCTAGGTTTTTTTTATGAGAATGAAAAGTGTTTTTTTATTCATCATGTTGCCTTTTATAGGCTTACATATTTACATATAGCCCCTTGGGCTTTACAAAATGGCGTTTTGCCTATCCCATGGCTTATGTGCCATTTATTTTTGCACATAAGCCATGGGCTTACAAAAATTTGGCTTTCTGCTCGTTTTGCATACATTCATGTATAAAAAATTACATAAAAATTATTTATTACATGATTTTGTTGTTGGCATGGGGAGGCTGGCCGCGGGCTCGACTTGGGCATGGACCCGCTGGACCTGGGCTTGGGCCCACCTGGCTTGGGGTTGACCTTGACTTTGACTCGGTCAACCGGGGTGTAAATTGTCACATCAGACCGGACTGTACGAAAATTGTCACATCAGGCTCAGTAGGAGTTCGGATGGGTTTCTTTATCGGCCTTCTTATCGACATCTACCTGGGGACCGTTACGTACAGTTAGTACCGCTTGCGGTTTGTGGTTAAACCTACTGCCAACGTATTGTCAAGTCTTTAGAGTCCCACACAGAGAGTTTCTCTGCTTCAGGCGAAACGATATAGAGGTCATATGGTTTTACGACAGGGTTCGGACATATACATGTACTTCTGCACGTATGATGTTCAGACATATTATACTAGCTGGCTTTGGTTTAAGCCAGATTCTAGTATTGGATTATTGGATTTATGCAGTCTCAGTATATCCGTGTTTTTCGTAAATACGGATGGGAGGGGCTTTCTCGTAATTAGTCGAGATGCTTCTAGAAGAAAGGTGACTCATTTAGTTTTAATTCATTTGTGAATTAAACTTAATGAGGTGGAGAGCTTATGTGTTATTATCATTAATTGCACCATGACTCATGAGATGATTCATCTCAAGAATTAAATGAAGCATGGATGATATTTGTGCAAGATATTTTTTCAAGATATTTTTGATGCTTCATATTATTCAAAGTGAGAAAGGTTCAATTCATAATTAACAAACACACTCTCTCCCCTCAAGCTCTCCTCTTCTTAAACCTAACCTTAATCCTCTCATGTGTTGAGATCCCAAGGGTTAGAAAGACTAATAGATCCTTAATCCACTTCTATATCTTCTAGGTCACTTGGATTAGCAATCCTAACCACTTAGTTACCTCAAGTTAGAGGTTGAAGCTTGAAGAAGGAACTCTCGGGTGGATCTTCTATTACATCGAGGAGACCGATGAGGAGGTGAACAACAAGAACAAGAAGGACTAGTATCTTGAGGTATAATCATCTATCATAGTAGTTTAGCACTTCTAGATAGTTTGTTAGTTAGGGTTTAGCAAAGATCCGTAAAGTTAGTCGATATTACCTTGAACAAAATGATTTTTTTACCTATTCCGCCTCTCCGCATCTAGTGGGGTGTGTAACGTCGACTTATAGTGGTATCAGAGCCTAGCTAAACCATAACTAACATATTAGCAAAGTCTTTAGAAATTCGACCGCGATTTAATCTCGAAAAACCAACGTTTTCACCAAGTTTCTGCCGATTTTAAATTAGGGTCTAAAAATTTTTCAGGGACCCTTAAAAATACAAGCAGGGTTTTTTAAGAATTGTGAAGAAATTTAGGGTCGTGACTCGGCCATACCACTACGGAACCGCGGTCGATCCAAGCGATCCGCCACAGATCCGCGGCCGAATTGACACCGAGTCAACCCAAATTTGCTTAGTTATTCTTCTGTGTTGATGTTGTGTTTTCTGGGATGTTTTGTTTCTGCTCAGGTTTTATGTGCACAGAGAATTATTTGGAGTAGATTTATATGTGGTGCTTGATCGAAATTCTAAGAACTTTGGCTAACTGGATTATATCTGTGTTGTGATTTATGTGTTCGTAAACCTTCCCTAACTGCTAGTATGTCGGTTAGCAGGGGGTTGCACATTTCTGTAATAGTTTTTACTGGTTTGTAAATATGAACTTGTTGGATTGTCGTGAATGGATAGTCGGGGATGTGAGACGAGTGTTTCTTTCATTCAAATGTAAATTGTAATTTGTTGTAATATTCTTTTGCGGGGTACATCCGGGTTGAGATTGTAGCCACCGTTGTATTATTTCATTTACTGTTTTCTGCTCTTACGATAGACCCAAGGTGGGGTGCACAAACTACCGGGTACTTTGAAGTGCTTAGTGGCCTACTCACGTTGTTGAGGGAGACCGCTTCACTTTGGATACTTGACGGGTAGTTTGCCGTACCCGTAGGGGTCTAGGGTGGGGTTGGCTATTCATCACGACTGTGTAATCCGTATTTCATTGCAGGCTCAAAGGGAATGCGGATTCCTAGAATATCCAATATGTTCATCTATGATCTGGAATGTCTATTATTGCATTTGACGAATGTACAATATCTATATATGATATCTAGTAGGCGTTGCTTATGTTTTGCATCTGCGCTAGCCCAGCCCCCGCTCTGTCGTTAGTTAAGTAACCTAACGGGTGAATGACGGGGCCCAGTGGCGAATGCGGATGGCATAAGCGGACGTTGTATTTTCGTTGTTTTATGCAATGATAGGTTAATTGATGGGACGCATTATACTAATGCAAAGAAAATAAACCAAAGTTGAATCGTTGGAACAATTTAAAAGAAACCACTCGGTTATTTTTAAAACAGCAGATTTTTAATTGCGGAGTTTAAACCACTGCTTTTAAAAGCTATCAGGTTGCTTCGATCATATCAAGTTTACTATGTTCACGGTTTCGCCAAAACCATTCATAGCCCTCCGTCATTTCATTTGGGTAATTCAGTAGTATTCAAGTTATGTATTTTGACCAACGCCAAGGCATAGTGTTTGGTAGCTGATGGGTATTCATCTGTTGCATAGATAAATGAGTTGGTTTGGGATAGTCGTACTGCCATTTGGCCAACGTCAGGGGTATGTACGGGTGGGTTCAAATTAACAAGATAATGATGGGTAGAACTTGACATGTGACTTATGACATTTTGACCAACGCCAAGGTCATAAGAGCATGGGGCAAAAATCCACATCGGGAGTTTCTAAAGAAACTGAAACTTTCTAGAGTTGCATACCATTTGGAGTGTGATAATTTTGGTAGGATTCCTTCAGCTTTATCACACGATGATATTTGGATCTCGATCCTACTGTGAGTATATGCTACTCATTAGGAGATTCCTTCACTTAACGATCAATGCTATAAACCAAGTAGGTGTCGAGAAAAGTGTCAGCGGGGCTACGCCCCCAGGGAAAAAGGGTTATTTAATTAAGGAACTTCGCGAAAGCATCGTAAAACCTCCCTCGAAGTACCGACACTTGCCTGGCTGAACGGTTAAGCAAGTATTGTACGGTGAGAATAGTCCTGACTAGTTCTTCTTTTTTGGATTGAGGAAGGATTCGAGAAATAGTGGGAGCCATCCTGTTTAGATAAACTAAAAGCCACTTTAAACTTGCAAGAGCATCATGCTAAAGTGTTTTCTTCTCTCTCTCCTAATTGCATCGACCCAGAACATGACGGGCCTTAAGTTATTATTAGATAAAAATATTTTGACAGGGCCAAACTATAAAAATTGGTTCAGGAATGTCAAGATGGCAATCACCTATGACAAATTAGGGTATGTCCTTACTACTAAGGCCCCTGCCATCTCAGGTCCAGAATCCAGTGTCACGGATAAGGAAATCCGCAAGACCTGGGAGTTAGACCGCGCGAAGGCCAAATGCATCGTGCTTTCCTCTATGGATAATGAACATCAGAGGAGGCACGAGAATATGGATATTGAAGCCATATTTCTCCACACCAAGGAACTGTATGGAGAGCAATCTCGTATAGCTAGATACGAGACCTCGAAGAACTTGTTTCAGTCGAGGCTGGCCGTCGGATCATCTGTAGGGGAACATGTTCTTAAGATGATTGGCTATATTGAGGAGTTCGCGGACCTCGGGACAACATTAGAGAACGAGCTGTATATAGACTTGGTTCTTCAGTCCCTTCCTTCCACTTACGCCCAGTTTATCTTGAATTTCAATATTCAAGGTAAAGAAGTTGAACTTCCAGAACTCCTAAACATATTAAGGAGTGCAGAGGGCACCTTGCAGAAAGCAAGGGAAACACCCACTATGTTTGTTCATGGTGCTTCTTCTTCCAGGTCCAAGGCAAGGGCCAAAGGAAGGAAGAAGAAGGCCGATACCAAACCAAGAGGTGGTGTTGGTAAGGTGGAAGCCAAGGGAAAGGCAAAGGTTGCAGTGCCGGTAGTGGCAAAGGACGAGTGCTTCCACTGTCGTAGGAAAGGCCATTGGAAGAAGGATTGCAAAGCTTGGATTGCCAAGAACCAGGACCCGAGGCAAGTTGTGGCTTCGGCTTCAGGTGTGTTTATAATTGAAAATTGTCTGTCAATCAACTCTATTTCCTGGGTATTGGATACTGGATCAGGATCTCATATATGCAATTCATTGCAAGCACTGAGAAACCGTAGAGTGCTGAAGGTTGGTGATATGACCCTCCAGGTTGCTAACGGAGCGAGCGTGGATGCTGTGTCCGTAGGGGATTATCATCTTGGATTGACGAGTGGACATATTTTGGTTTTGCGCAACTGTTTTTGTGTACCTAGTTTAACGTGTAATATCATATCAGTATCGTTGTTATCAAAAGAAGGTTATGATTTCATGTTTGTAAGTGATGTTGTTTACATCCACCTTAATCATGGTTTGATTGGGTCCGGTACACTAGATAACGGTATATACGTGTTAAACCAATTACAGTTTTTCAATATCCAGAACACACTAAATAGAAAGTCTCCAGATATAAATCAGGCTTTCTTATGGCATTGTAGACTAGGTCACATCAATGAGACAAGGTTAACTAAGTTACATAAAGAAGGATATTTGGATCCATTCGAATATCAATCCTTTGCCACTTGTCAATCATGTCTCAAAGGAAAGATGACAAAGACTCCGTTCACTGGACACGGAGTAAGAGCGAGCGAGCTCTTAGGACTCATACACAGCGATGTATGTGGTCCAATGTCTACACATGCAAGAATCGGTTTTTCATATTTCATTACTTTTACGGACGATTACTCTAGGTATGGATTCATTTTCTTGATGAAACATAAATCCGAGGCCTTTGAGAAATTCCTAGAATATAAGAATGAAGTAGAAAACCAAACCCGAAAAGTATCAAGACACTGAGATATGATCGAGGTGGTGAATACTTAAGTGCCTAGTTCCTGGGTTACCTAAAAGAGAATGGAATTCTCTCAGCTTACTCCTCCATACACTCCACAACATAACGGTGTATCGGAGAGACGGAACCGAACCCTATTGGATATGGTACATTCCATGATGAGTAATGCTGAGTTACCACGATCTTTCTAGGGTTATGCACTAGAATCAGCTGCATATCTTTTGAACAGGGTTCCTACCAAGACTGTGCATACCACACCATATTAGATGTGGAGTGGGAAGAGACCCTATCTTCAGTATCTGAAAATATGGGGATGTCCAGCTTTTGTTAAAAAGCAGCATGCGGACAAACTCGAGCCATGCTCATTACAGTGTAAGTTTGTGGGATATCCAAAGAACTCCAAGGGATATTTTTTCTATTACGCCGAGGAACAAAAGGTTTTTGTTTCTCGTAATGCTTATTTTCTAGAACAACAGTTTTTAGAAAAGGAAACAAGTGGGAGCGCAATAGAACTGGAAGAAATTCCAGAACCACAAGCTACTAATGAAAGCTTGGTAGAACCAGAAGTTCCAGAAGAACATGACATTCCCGCACCCCTCCGCAGAAGTAGTAGGCCGTCTCATCCACCTGAGAGATACTACGGTTTTCTCATAGACGGGGATAGAGAGGATTGCGTCTTTGATAATGATGAACCTACTAGCTTCCAGCAGGCCATCCAGAGCAGCGACTTAGTAGGATGGCTAGATGCAATGCGGACCGAGATGGAGTCCATGTACACCAACAAAGTATGGACTTTAGACTTTGCTCCAGATGGGGTAAAACCCATAGGATGCAAGTGGATCTTCAGGAAGAAGATTGGTGTAGATGGACAGGTGGAAACCTATAAGGCTAGACTTGTTGCAAAGGGTTTTCGTCAAAGACCTGGTTTGGACTATGACGAAACTTTTTCTCCAGTGGCTATGCTCAAATCCATTCGGATCCTTCTTGCCATTGCTGCCTTCCACGATTATGAGATCTGGCAGATGGACGTAAAGACGACTTTTCTAAATGGAAATTTGGATGAGTGCGTCTATATGGATCAGCCAGAAGGTTTCAATCAGAGTGGGAGCAGCGGGAAAGTGTGCAAGTTGCTTAAGTCCATTTATGGACTAAAGCAGGCATCGCGGAGTTGGAACATCTGTTTTGATGAAACGGTCAAAGAATATGACTTTATCAAAAATCCAGATGAACCATGTATATATAGTAAGATTGTAGCACGAACTGTCGTATTCCTCGTCTTGTACGTGGATGACATTCTCTTGATAGGAAATGACATTCCTATGCTACAATCTGTCAAAGGATTCTTGTCACACAGGTTCTCCATGAAAGACCTGGGTGATGCCTCTTACATTCTGGGGATCCAGATCTATCGTGATAGATCTAAAAGGATGTTGGGATTTTCACAGTCCAGGTATATCAACACTATACTGAAAAGATTTAGTATGGAAGATTCAAAGCGCGGTAATTTACCGGCTTGTCACGGAATCACCCTATCCAAAGAGATGTTTCCTAAGACTGATTTGAAAAGGGATCACATGTCAGTTATACCCTACGCTTCTGCTGTAGGCTCTATAATGTATGCGATGTTGTGCACCAGACCAGATGTAGCTTACGCACTAAGCGTGGTAAGCCTGTATCAGTCAGACCCAGGGAAGAAGCACTGGATACCAGTAAAGAACATTCTCAAGTACCTGAGAAGGATTAAGGATATCTTCTTGGTTTACGGCGGAAAGACCTCCAGATCGAGGCTTTTGCTGACTCCAGCTTCCAGAGTGACAAGGATGACTCCAAGTCCATGTCTGGTTATGTCTTTACCCTCAATGGAGGGGCGGTGTGCTGGAAGAGTTCCAAGTAGGTCACCGTTGCTGACTCGACGATGGAAGCAGAGTATATCGCTGCTTGCGATGCCGTAAAAGAAGCAGTCTGGATGAAGAAGTTCCTAACAGAGCTTCAGGCGGTTCCTACCATTGTTGATCCAATACCGCTGTATTGTGAAAACAACGGCGCTATAGTTTTAGCGAAGGAACCCAGGTCCCATCAGAAGTCCATACACATCTTAAGGCGGTATCACCTGATCAGGGAGATCATTAATCGCCGGGAGATCGAGGTCTGGAGAGTTGCTACAGAGGAGAACACTGCAGATCCATTCACAAAGGCCTTACCTCAGACGCAGTTCAAGAGGCTATTCGAGATGATAGGTCTTCGATACGCCAGTACATGGCCCTAGTGCAAGTGGGAGATTGTTAGTGTATATGCCCTAGAGGCCATTAATGTATCATACTAGCTTGTAAGCTTGAGATATTCACAGTTGTATTAACGGTCTTGCTCAACATAGTAGTATGCTACTTGGTTGATATCTATCTTAATATGTGTATATGTTTCTTTTAGCATATCGCAAATACATATTGATAGAGCCCATAGGATCATGCTTGACTACCAGCTTGTGATGGCAGTCACACTAGTGGGGGCTGGGTAGTCTACAAGCACATCCTTTTTCAGGTCCCTAGTCGTAGGATTATTGAGACATGGCATCGATACTCCGGAGTAGACTAGTGTGTACGCTTCTCGTCCCAGCAGGGGAAATGGTCTGTCCCACAGCCATTAGTACGTTGTACTGGAGATAGTATGCAGGTGCTCGTTGGGTTATGAGTACACCAGACAGGACTCGCAGGGAACTGTTGGTTGGTATTATACCCGTCGTCAGTTAACAGTTTCTAGGTGACATGAGTACAGCATAGTCCGTAGACTTGACACTGCTGCTTCGCCTCAAGTGTGTTCCCACTGTTCTTAGATTGCTACCCTACAACGGCTCGACTGAGTCGTGCAAACAAGTAGCAGTTGGGTGCAGTCCCGAAGCACTTGGAGGCAGTGGCGGTTAGATAGGATTCGTCTCTCTCGGTATTGGGGATTGATATCGCGCTGTGTTTGGAGAGCCATTACGCAAGGTCCCTGGCCAGGGCAAGCGAGATTTACTGGTAGGTTTTCCAGTAACTTCTCAAGGTGTAATGGGCTTCACTCCGACACGACTTATACCGCTTTTAGGGGACTGACGCTTGCCACCCCATTAGGCCCGATATGCGATAGTCCTAGACGAACAGACCGGACTGTACAAAGATTGTCACATCAGGTTCAGTAGGAGTTCGGATGGGTTTCCTCATCGGCCTTCTTATCGACATCTACCTGGGGACCGTTACGTACAGCTAGTACTGCTTGCGGCTTGTGGTTAAACCCACTGCCAGCGTATTGTCGAGTCTTTAGAGTCCCACACAGAGAGTTTCTCTGCTTCAGGAGAAACGATATAGAGGTCGTATAGTTTTACGACAGGGTTCGGACATATACGTGTACTTGTGCACGTATGATGTTCGGACAGATTATACTAGCTGGCTTTGGTTTAAGCCAGATTCTAGTATTGGATTATTGGATTTATGTAGTCTCAGTATATCCGTGTTTTTCGTAAATACGGATGGGAGGGGCTTTCTCGTAATTAGTCAAGAAGCTTCTAGAAGAAAGGTGACTCATTTAGTTTTAATTCATTTGTGAATTAAACTTAATGAGGTGGAGAGCTTATGTGTTATTATCATTAATTGCACCATGTCTCATGAGATGATTCATCTCAAGAATTAAATGAAGCATGGATGATATTTGTGCAAGATATTTGTGCAAGATATTTTTGATACTTCATATTATTCAAAGTGAGAAAGGTTCAATTCATAATTAACAAACACACTCTCTCTCCTCAAGCTCTCCTCTTCTTAAACCTAACCTTAATCCTCTCATGTATTGAGATCCCAAGGGTTAGAAAGACTAATAGATCCTTAATCCACTTCCATATCTTCTAGGTCACTTGGATTAGCAATCCTAGCCACTTAGTTACCTCAAGTTAGAGGTTGAAGCTTGAAGAAGGAACTCTCGGGTGGATCTTCTATTACATCGAGGAGGCCGACGAGGAGGTGAACAACAAGAACAAGAAGGACTAGTATCTTGAGGTATAATTATCTATCATAGTAGTTTAGCACTTCTAGATAATTTGTTAGTTAGGGTTTAGCAAAGATCCGTAAAGTTAGTCGATGTTACCTTGAACAAAATGATTGTTTTACCTATTCCGCCTCCCCGCATCTAGTGGGGTGTATAACATCGACTTACAGCATGGAAGGGGTCGGCTCCACGCCAAGAATGAAGCAATAAATTAGTTTAATGCAACATTTTAGAAATAAATATACGAAAAATGGACAGAAAGCCAAAAATTTGTAAACCACATGGTTTATGTATAAAAAAAATAAGCACATAAGGTATGGGGTGACACAAGTGTCATTTGGCAAAACCCAAGGGGCTATATGTAAAGTGTGTAGCTTATAAAGATAAACATGATGAAAAAATCAAGGACAACTTTTCATTCTCTAAAAAATTAGGGTTCTGTGCCCCCTTCTCCTTCCTCAAGGTTCTAAACCCTATTTCCTTTTTTGAATTAATTCAAGAGTTTAACTCTTCTTTTTTTTTTTTATAAAAAGAAACAGTTTTTCATCGTAAAACCCTTAAAAGGGAGCTCAGATCTTCCATCAAATCCCCAAAAGAGGAGATTTTTAAGTCTCACCCCCTTTCCTCCAAGATCCAGCCAACAGAGAAGAGAAGGAAGGATACCCATCTCCCCAAAACCCTATTTCGGGAATATCCAAGGCTCAAAAGAAAATTCAGAGCTAAAGGGTAGAAGAAAGGGGTCCCCTTTGATCATCTCCAAAGATTTCTGGGAGTTCAACTCCATTTGTCAAAAATCTTTTGGAGTTTAAATCCATAAATAAAATCTTTTTGGGAGTTTAACTCCACTCAAAATCTTTTTGGGAGTATAACTCTATAAAGATAAAAATCCTTTCCTTTTCTGGGAGTTTCCAAAGTTCCTAAGGAGTTTAACTCAAAATCCAAGCCTTTCAGGAGTTTAACTCCAAATTCACATCCAATTTATTACATAGGAGTTTAACTCTAAATCCAAATCTTTTGGGAATTTAACTCCAAATTTATACCTAATTCCAGTTTAGGAGTTCAACTCCAAAGCCTCTCGGGAGTTCAACTCTCAGCCCAAGGGCTAAGCCCATTTCTCTGCTGGTGTTTTCAGCAGTCGCATGCTGCGCACGTGACCCGCTGGCGTCCAGCGCCGATGCGCAGGGCACGTGACCCATGCATGTCCAATACCCACATGCTACTCACGTGACCCACGGGCGCCCACGCGCCCCTCACGTGACCCGCGGGCGCCCATCGCCCACATGCCACCCACGCGTCCTTAGGACGCTCCTCACCCCTATTTTTTCGCATGACTTGTTGACCCGTCAATCAGAGCTTCCTTCGCTTCAAAGGTGTGGGGTAATTAACGGCATCTTAGTCTGCGGCTGCCGAAGATTCAGATCCCCACAATCAATAAAGCCCGGTCTACCCTAGGCAGGGGAAATCTGTATACGCCTGACAAGCGACGCGTATCCCCATCTCAATAGGGTGACGAAAAACACCCAATAGTATCATCTAAATGATTTTTAACATATTCTAAAATTCAAATCAGAACATAATATGGTTGGGTTGGATTTGACAAGAGTTCAATGTAGACGAGAATGATGATGAATTACGGTTTGTCCTTATTTTTGTGTGTATGTGTGTGTATACTTCTGCGTGTGCGCGCGCGCGCGCGCGTTTGTGTGTGTATGTATACGTACCATTGAGTCCTGAAAAGCACGGAATTCGGCGGTCAGCTCATCCAAACGCTGCTCCAGACGTCGCTCACGTGGGGTACCAGAAGTAACCGCCGGAGAGGAGGATAACTGTAATACCCAGTCCTTTTGAATACCAATATCCGTATTTTTGTCACTCTCAAAATTTATTTATTTTATAATTATTATTTGTATTATTCTAAAACCCCAAATCCTAATCTAATCTCATATCTTTTAATTTTCCCTAACCCAAACCCTCATTCCCTTCCTCTTTTATTATCCCCTTTCTTGTTCATTTTTAGCCCAGTCGTTACTTTTCCCAAGCTCAAAGCCGGCCCACTCCTCTAATCTTTTTCTCATTCACTTAAAATCCCAAGCCCGACCCCTTTCTTTTCCCTACTATCTTATCCCTTGGCCCGAGCCCATTTTCCCTCCCCAGCCCATTAAAATAACAATTATCCTACCTCATTTCTTTTAAATCCCTTCAAATCCAAACCCAAATCTCCTCTATAAATTCCTATTAAACCACCAAGTTAATGCCTCTTTAATCCCAATTAATTTCCTACATTAATCCCTTTTAAAATCCTATTAATCACCACTTAATTCTCATTCATTCTATTCCCTCTCTCTCATCTCACCCATGTTCTTTCTTTTTAATTCCCTCTCTCTCTCTTTCTCTCAATTTCTCTAATTCTCTCTCTCTTTCTAATTCCCCCTCTCTCTAATTCTCTCTTCCTCTCTCTCTAAATTTCTCTCTCTTTATCTGCGTCTCACCCTCCCTCACATCAAATCAAGGAACAGCGTGAAGCAGTGAAGAAAAGGAAGGCACGAAGAGCAGCTAGATCGAGTGAAATTGTCGGATTCCAAATGACTGAGCCGGTGCTGCGTTCGTGGCGCGATCGTGCTGATACCACTGCAGTATTATTGTCGATACATTTCCAGGCAAGTTCTCTACTTGCTACATGCTACTTTATGATAATTACAAATTACAATCGTATATACCCCATGTTTTACTTTTCTGTTAAATATTATGTCGCAACTGTTCGATGCATGTTCTCAATGGAAATCATCATTTAAATTGGCGGAATTCAATTGTATAATCTGGCCCGTATGTCTATGAATCTAGTGTGTGAATTTTGTTGGAAAATATGACCGTTAACGACTAAAACAACTACCCTCAAGGTTACTCGTAAAACTGGAATTTCCCTGTACCTGAAAACCGTTAAAATCGCTATAAATTATATACATACTAGAATGGTGCGTTCGAGGGCTCGATTCGAAGACGACTCGACGAACTTTAACCCTATACTAGTTTCCTGGTGTTCCTGTACTTAAACTGTAATGATATTTGGATCGGAGTGCGACTCTGGACTGCAGTCCAGAGCGACTCCAGTTGTTGCTTGCTGTTCCGTAATGGGTACCACAAGATCTCCTTAACTCGTAGATTGCGGAACTCCACTTCTTATTATAGGTAAATCTGTTAGCTATACAAAACAATTGGTTTCATTCTGTTTCGTTACCGTTTGACATTTAATCTGTAATTTAATAGATCGGGACGCATAACAGTCCCAACAGAATCAGAATTGACATACTAGTATTAAACAGTGTATATCTCCTGACGTACAGATGCGATTGAGAATCCGTCTATTGCGTTGAAAACCTTACTAAAAACTCTATATTTCATTCAACAGTAGCGTCGCTAAAATATGATCCCAATTGGAATTAAAATGCGTTGCGAAACGGACTTCTGATTCTGAAACCGGATTTCCAGCCGCGAACGCTTAAAATGAAATGGCTATAACTAATGATCCGGGAACCCGATTGGCATGAAACCAAATTCGCTGGATAGATAACTGAACATACTATTTATTCCCCGTTCATCATTTCACTAAATTGTAACCGTATGATTTATGATATATTATTCAAGTGGTAGATTACTAATTCATGACATCCTAAACATGCTTTATATACTGTTTACGCATCATGTCATACACATGTCACTGCATTGATAACCTAGTGATAACGTGCATTTACCCAGTGTTAGGTATTAGTGATGATTGTGACAAGTACGTTAGTGTTCGTGTATCAGTGAATAAGTGAAAGTGATACGTACTTGTACACAATCAGTGAACCTTATTATTCTATTGCATTGTCGACATCTGTGGGACGCGTGTACGTGTGAGTATAAGTGGTATGGGACACTTATGGAAGATCGTGCACGGGTGTCACAGATAAAGCACCAGACACTGCCATTTATCTTAGGTATTAGTCGGGACGTGCTTGATGGAGGTCCTGCCTCCAGTTCTCATGCAGACTTGTCACCGACTGATTGGTATTTAGGGTTATGGTTAGTGTTTGATGTAGACCACGGGGTGTGGGGTAGTTTGAGTGTGAGTTCAACAGAATCTCGGGAGTCCCATGCCGGCTTATATATTTAGGGAGATATATGGAGATTTACAGGGTACATGATTATTATCGTGATATACATGTTGGGCCCGTGGTCTCTTGCCCTTGGGTTCTACCCTTGGGTGGAGGACACTCGCGAGTGGTTGACTCTCACACTTGGACTGACGTTAGGCTTAGTGACCTGTACAGTGAGACTTAGAGACTGATAGGGATACTGGTATTGATATATCTTACTTACTGTGTTGACATACGTGGCATATCATTCCACTGCTTTTACTGTTCCGCTGCATTGATTACTGCATGTTCATACCCATACTGCCATTGATCTACTATTATATATAACTATTATCACTGCTAGAATTGTCACATGATTTTATATATTATATTGCTATTGTGTCGCTCTGACGACTTGAGTATGCATGCTCAGTGTGAGGAGAAGATTTAGCCTGGACCTGGACTAGACGCACATCACGGACATCTTGTTTAGCTATCCAGAGTTATATCTTTTGTTTCTCATCAGGTCAGTTCATTTTACTATTTTGTTCCAGTTACTGCATTTCTCATTACTGCGCATTATTTACTGTTTACCATGCAAAACTAGAAGCCGAAGTGTGACTACGGCAGGACACTTCCTTGACCGTAGGAGCATGGTTGGCCTTGTCAACCCCTTGTATTCCGTATTTTGGAAAGCGGGGCGTGACAATAACTTCAGGTGGGATCTGCTGGGATCAGATCCATGTCATCTCTCCCAACCATCGTGGTGCCCTTCATGTTCATGGTCTAGGATAGGGGTCAGCACGGCCGGATCGGTCTCTGCGCTGAAATCAATCCCTGATGCCTTCGCCTCTTACACCACTCGCGCCTACACCATGTAAAGTATTCAAACGTAAATAAACCATTTAAATTTAAATTTATCAAAACAAATATAAATTCGAATTAGAACAAATATTATCACTTACGCAATATTCCTGAGTACCAACGTCGAGATATCGAAGCTCGCCTGTGACCAGATCTCTAGATGAAGTGTGGACGGACAGATAATCCTTCAACATGCTCGTAGTGCCACCCTGATCCACGGTATGAGCTCTCTGCAATTCACCAAATACACACATATATAATATAAATTTTCGTATTTCATTATATCAAAAGAGATATCTTTTAATTTACCTTCGCCTCTATAGCCCGATTCACGTTTCTCGAGCCGCCGGTGTAGGCTGGTCGACCCCTCTTCGTCGACTTCCGATTCTCCTTTTTTTTTGCGCGGCATGTCTCAACTTGAGCTCATACGCCTAAAACTCGCACAAGAGAGGCTATGTATCTAAATCGACGTCTGCAAAGGCCGGAGAATGTAAGAGAGCTGCCCTCTCCGCCTCATGGGTCGCTAACCACAGATCGTAGCAATCGGATTTCATCTTACCCTTATTATACCGGACATGACCCTGCATGCTGACCGTGAGGCCCCGATAAATAGCCTGAAAATCGAGTCCTCTATGATGGTCATCGGGATCGAGGGTCTGAAAGTGTAACGACTCTAAAATCTTTGTACAGAAAATTTTACTGTTAATATACAAGAAATGAGTTTTACAGCCTGAGTTTGAGTTATAAGTCACTTTTGTGAAATAATAGCAAAAAACAACTTGTAGCTCACTGGTAAAACCCTTGCACTGCTGTGACGTAGCCCCTGTGTTTGATTCCCATCAGACACAATTATTTTTTTCTGATTTTTCATTTTAACTTTTTGGAAGCCCAAAAGATTTCACGTGCAATACACGGGAAATGAAAAGTTCAGAAAAATTAAACATGTGGAAAATGGTTTAAATACCAAATTGATCATGTGGCACGAATCTCGAGGCCAGAGCCTCGAGATCAACCGGCCAAACCTGAATAAAAACCGGCGAGGACGGCTGATATGAGGCCAATGAAGTCCGGGCTTTGCACACACACCTCTTCAGCTATCCCTAACCCCTCTGCACTGTTTGATTTCCCCGCAATCAAACAGAGACCTTTTATTTCATAATTAAACACAATTTTAATACTTTTAATCCACATTTTTAATTCTCAAACCCTAATACTCCACTATAAATACCACCCCACATTTTGGCTCAACACCATTCTGAAAATTTTAGCCAAAACTCTCTAAAATGTTCCTAGTGCAAGTGAAGTAAAGTGGAGTTAGCGAGCAAGTTGGTTCTAGCGAAGATCGAAGCCAATTCTGGAGCTCCCACGACGCAACGAAGACACCCTTTCCTTCCTAACCCTTTTTTGATTTTCTAAACCATAAGTCCCTTCCAAATCTCCTCCTTTCTATTGAAATTCCTCTTCAAATTTTATATCGGTAAAAGTGGAGTTAATACCGACATCTTCTTTTCTAAAACATATAACTCACTTTTCCTGTACAATTTAGTCAATCTAATTTTACTACATCACTTTTAACCTTAAATACTAATGCTTAGAACCAAATTTCATCAAAATTCTCATGTGAAACAACCATAGTAGAACTTTTTCATTAAAATAGCTTGAACTTTATAATCACCTCTTTTAGTACTTATTAAAACAATACCTTTAGGAAAAACTTCACGGGATAACGATCTACCCCCCACGCACACTTGGTTTCATAGCACGATACTCATTGTATGTATTTTTATTACGAAGAAAATCTTACAATAAAATACCACATAATTCTAAAACCAGATTTCTTTTAAAGCGGTATTTCATTTCCTTAGCGATTATGCATCTACAACTCTCTTTAGGGGACCCGCTAATGGATGGTGCATATTATCGTACATCCTTGGGCTAGTAGAGGGAGATGCAGACCTCCTCACGGAGCATTCGATCTCGAAAGGATTTAAATACGTTTTTAAGAAATATGAATTTTCTAAATAAAATAAAATCAATTTTAAAAAAATTATATAAAAATTAGAAAGCTATATTTTCAAATATAATAAATCTATAATTCTTCTCAAAATGAAAGATTAACAAGTTTGCCAATAAAATACCATCAAGATACCAAAAAGACAAGTTTTTCAATAAAATACCATGAACTTTCCAAGCTAAGTAATTATCACTAAAATAGTACAATACTTAAAATCCATGCTCATGAAAACCATAAGTAATACTAATCACCCTCGAGATTTATTTTAATCTATATTAATATATCTTTCATAAAACCCCATCGAGTTATATAAAAACAATATTTAAGAACTTTAGTAAATATAGGTTTAAGCGGGATCAATTCTCTTGAGCCCTAGGGAGCCGAAGAAAGTGAGTGCTTGCCTATTTAAGATAGACAACTTAACGGAGTTATCAATGGTAATTGTCTTGGAAAAATACACAAATCCTGCCGTCCATGTGCAGCAGTTACCGATAACTCCCGAACCAAATTCAAGAGTTAAATTTGTTTACAAGTGTCTGGCTCAGTCTGAGTCCAATTTAAACCTGAATCCAAAATCAAACATGAATACTTAATAATGAACATGAATGCCAGTAATCAACCATACACAACTTACCGGTTCATTTCACATTACTTATTATATTCTCTTTCTTCTTTTGGGACTTACCGAGCGTTGGTTCGCTGAAGACATTCCTTTCTATTTCTTTCTTTGGAATGTTTGTCAGGAGGACCGGACTCTCAGGAGATTGAGCTTCGCCAGGAGGACTTGGACCAGTTCACCACTCAGCCTGACTACTAGTTCACCTGCACTTTCATTTTGTATGCCATTGTTTAGGCACTGCTTTAATCATTGTATCTTTTAATTTCAAACAGTTGTATGTAAAGATGAATGTAAATAAAGTTGCTGTTTATTTTATATCTCTTGTCATTCTTGTACATTTTTATATATTGCTTAATTACGCTTAACGTATTTATTTCTTAGTAAATACGTTGCGGCCTGCCACATCACCATTTCCGTCTACTGGGAAGCGGGGCGTGACAGGTTTTGTTGGTGGCCCATGTAGATCCGTTTTGTATGAAGTCTTAAGCAATATATCACAAGAATTATAAGAATCAGCAACTATACATTCTTTATATTTCAAATTTCTTGAATCTATCCTAACCATTCATTTTCTATCAAGGTCATAGATTCTTCCAACAACACCAGCACGAATGTCAATGGCAACACTCCACCGCCTACTCTACCACCACCACCTACTGTTGCAGCTCCCATTAATGAGAAAACGGTACTACTTGAGGTGATCAAGAGCCTCTTGGAGGGTCAGCAGCAGCAGACTGCTATCCTCATGCATTACCTAGAAGCCGAGGCACCCGGAGTCAAGCAATTCCATGCACTGCACCCAAAACATTTCTCGGGAAAAGAGAGCCCACTGGAGGCAGAAGAATGGGCTCAATCGATGATTTGGCAGTAGCTCAAGTGTCAGATATTGCCTGGGTGAGAGTTACAAAGCTGCAACTGACAGACAACGCCAGAGTCTAATGGAAGTCTGAGGAAAGCCGACTCACTCAACCCATTGAATGGAAGACGTTTCGCGATCTGTTCGATGCGAAGTACTTCCCTGAGACTGTCCATTTTGATATGGAACAACAGTTCATCCATCTATAACAAGGCTCGATGTGGGTCAAGTCTGTGGATGAATACGATGCTGAGTTTACTATGCATAGCAGGTAAGATATTGTCTCAAATTCAAATTCCTGATTTCACTCATTACACTGCTAACACAAGGTCGTAACAGGTTCGCTGCACACCTGATTCCTACTGTTGAGATCCGGGCACGGCGATTTCAGTAAGGGTTGGACCCAGAAATCCAAGCCGCACTCACTACAGGGGATTTCCTAACCCATGAACTTGCTTTGAAGGCTGCCCGACGCTATGAGGCAGTTGTAAAGAAGAAGGGCAGACCGCAGATTGCCGGTGTGAAATGCCATGCCACACAGATGATAGGGGGAGCCTCTTCTAGGCCAACATTTGCTTCCAGGAGACCGGGAGGATCATTTAACCGGTCCAGTCCAGACTTTTGTTTCTACTGCAAGAGGACGAGACATCTAGCGAAGGACTGCAGGCGTGCAAATGACCTGTGTTTGGTTTTTAGCGCATCCACTCACGCCATAAGAGCATGTCCATATAGTTTCAACCCAGCTCCAGCACCCAAAACCGCAATCACGGTTCCGCAGCGGCCAGCCATTCAGGCACCTGCACCCCGTTTAGCTCTCCCTGCACCAGCTCCACGTGGACCTCCTGCACAGCCTCAACGTCAATTTCATCAGGTACAGAGAAACGTGTCCCAAGGACAGAGGAATGTGCCTCCAGCAAGGAGGAATGTACCGCGACGTCAAGCTTTTACAATGACAGTCAAGGAGGCCGGAGCCACGGGCCAAGTCATCACTGGTAATTCCCAATCCTTTCAAATCTTTTCAATACTTGTATATCACTATACTTTTCCTATATCTAAACCCAACCTCACACAACTTAAGTACTATACTAGTAGCCACCCTTCCTGCACTCGCACTTTTCGACACTGGAGCGTCACACTATTTCATGTCGCAACGATTCATGAGAACGCATACGATTCACGTGAAGCTACTCATTTCAAGCTAGAATGTTAGTTCCGGAAATGGAGTTCTGAAAGCAACTATGGGGTTTGATCAGTGTCCAGTTGCAGTTTGCGGACGAGTATTCTTCGTGAATTTCAAGGTACTGGACAATCCAAATTTCGATGTTGTGTTGGGAATGGATTGGCTGGGAGTATTCTATACTACTATTGACTGCCGTCAAAAGAGGGTAGTATTTGAGATATCAGATTATCCAGTCTTCTATTTCAAAAGTGGAGATAGAACTTTGGAGCCAGGAAGATACTGTGCTAAACCGAAGGAGGGAGAAGTGTTTTCTCTCCCGGCAGAAGAAGGAAAATTCATTCTAGGCTTATTGATAATCCATTCCTTTGAAAGCCCGAAGTAGTTCGAGAGTTCGAGGATGTGTTCCCTGAAGATATATTAGGTTTGCCTCCCGATCGAGCTCTTGAGTTTATCATTGATTTACTACCTGGTGCGCAACCTATAATCAAAGCTCCGTACCGGCTAAGTCCAGAAGGATTGAAGGAGATCCGTATTCAGTTAGACGAACTGCTGAAGAAAGGTTAGATTCGTCCCAGTACTTCAAGTTGGGGATCTCCAGTATTACTTGTGAAGAAGAAAGAAGGTTCATATAGGATGTGTGTAGATTATCGAGCTCTGAACGAAGTAACGATTAAGAACAAGTATCCACTACATATCGATGATCTTTTCAATCAGCTAAGTGGGTCTTGTGTATTTTCAAAGCTAGATCTTCGTTCGGGTTATCATGAGGTGAAGGTCAAAGAGTCCGATATTCCGAAGATGTCGTTTAGGACTCAATATGGTCATTATGATTATCTCGTAATGCCATTTGGAGTGACCAATGCACCTGCCATCTTTATGAACCTGATGAACTAAGTTTTCCAAGAATACTTAGACATGTTCGTTGTCATCTTCATCGACGACATCCTGGTGTATTCAAAGAATCGGAAAGAACACGCCAAGGACATAAGGATTGTCTTGGAAACATTGCGACAATATTAGCACTACGCCAAATATAGCAAGTGTGAATTTTGGCTAAATCAAGTCGGATTTCTCGGACATATTGTTTCAGGCGAAGAAATCTCTATAGATCCAGCTAAGGTGTCAGCTGTTAGTTAGTGGCCGACACCAAAGACAGTGAAAGATATACGAAGTTTCTTGGGATTAGCAGGATATTATCGACGATTCATTGAAGGCTTCTCAAAGATTGCAGCACCCCTGACCAAGCTCACACGTAAAGACGAAGCATTCGTGTGGTCAGAAGCATGTGAAAAAGCTTTTGTAGAACTCAAGTCAAGATTAACTTCTGCTCCTATCCTTATAATACCGGATCAATCTGGAGGTTTCGTTGTGAATTGTGATGCGTCCGGTAAAGGATTAGGATGTGTTCTACACCAGCATGGAAAAGTTGTGGCTTTTGCATCAAGACAACTGAAGATTCATGAGCGCAACTATCCAACACATGATCTGGAGTTGGCAGCCGTCATCTTCGCACTTAAAATTTGGCTCCACTATCTTCTAGGAGAATGAGTGAATATATACACTGACCACAAGATTCTTAAGTATGTATTTACTCAGAAGGAACTAAACATGCGGTAGAGAAGATAGCTAGAACTAATGGCGGACTTCGACATCAACCTACAGTATCATCCTGGGAAGGTGAATGTAGTTCCTGATGCACTTAGCCGCCATCCATTAGCAATGAGCCTCACCGCTCAGTGGAAACTACAACAAGAATTGCATGGATTGGCGATCGAAGTAGTTATGCCAGGTAACGCTTCATATTTGATGAACTTATAAGTCCAGTCCACTCTTGTCAATTAGATCAAGGCAGCTCAAGCAAATGATGCCAATCTACAAAAGATCCGAGAACAAGTAGAAAGTGGACTTCGAACTGATTTCATCATCTACAAAGATGGATCCTTTAGATATGGAAGTCGATTATGTGTACCAAACGGCCCAGTTCGAGAAGAGTTGATGAAAGAAGCTCACAGTTCTCCGTATTCGATACACCCTGGTGGTATAAAAATGTACAAGGATCTATGGCAACACTACTGGTGGTATGAAATGAAGTGCGAAGCAGCAAGGAGCGTAGCCAAGTGTTTGGTGTGTCAGCAAGTGAAGGCTGAATATCCCAGAACTGCTGGTCTACTTCAGCCGTTACCAATCCCGGAATGGAAATGGCGGCACATTACCATGGACTTCGTGACTGCCCCTTCTCGCAGCACGAAGGGTAACGATACAGTATGGGTTATTGTGGATCGACTCACCAAGTCGGCTCATTTTATTCCATTTCGAGTTGGCGAATCAACCGAGACGTTAGCAAAGAAGTGCATGAATGTAAACATAAATCTAAAGTAAGATTTAAAACTTCAAGATGTACAATATTTGATACCCATAAACTCATGCATGAGATTGTGAGATTACATGGAGTACCTGTTTGCATCGTCTTCGATCGTAATACAAGATTCCGATCACAGTTTTTGCAGAGTCTGCAAGCTAGCCTGGGAATGAGTTTGAATTTCAGCACGGTTTATCATCCACAAACGGATGAACAGTCCGAGCGAACAATTCAAATTCTGGAGGACATGCTAAGAGCTCGTATGTTAGACTTCGGAGGTTCGTGGGAAGATCACCTACACCTTATGGAGTTTTCATACAACAACAGCTATTATGCAAGCATTGGAATGACACCATTCGCGGCACTCTACAGACGGAAGTGTCGTTCACCACTAAGTTAGGACGACGTTGGAGATCATAAACTCCTTGGACCAGAGATGATCGTGGCAACTATGGACGTAGTTCGCACGATCAGGGAAAGAATGCGCATAGCCCTAGACCGACAGAAGCATTGGGCAGATGCAAAGCGTCGACATCTGGAGTTCCAACCTGGAGACCATGTTTTTCTAAAGATATCTCCAAACCGAGGAGTGATCCGCTTTGGCAAGAGGGGTAAGCTCAGTCCAAGATACATAGAACTGTTTGACATACTCGAACGATGTGGAGAAGTGGCATACCATTTAGCACTACCACCCTCATTGGAAGGAGTGCACAACGTGCTCCATATATCTCAGCTACGACGATATGTGAGTGACCCCAGCCACATACTTGATCGCTCAGAGCTCACAGTACAAACCAACTTAACCTGCGAGCAACAACCCATTGAGATCCTGGACCGAAAGGTGAAGACATTACGGAACAAGGAGGTAAACTTGGTCCGAGTGATGTGGAGAAAAGATTCACCAGGATAATCAACATGAGAATGAGAAGAAGACATGCGTGCAAGATACCCTTATCTATTTAAAAATTAGTCCCTATGTAAATGTAAATTTCGAGGTCAAAATTTTTATAAGGAAGGTAGAATGTAACGACTCTAAAATCTTTGTACAGAAAATTTTACTGTCAATATACAAGAAATGAGTTTTACAGCCTGAGTTTGAGTTATAAGTCACTTTTGTGAAATAACAGCAAGAAACAACTTGTAGCTCACTAGTAAAGCCCTTGCACTGTTGTGATGTAGCCCTTGTGTTCGATTCCCATCAGATATAATTATTTTTTTCTGATTTTTCTTTTTTATTTTTTGGAAGCTCAAAAGATTTCACTTGCAATACGCGGGAAATGAAAAGTTCAGAAAAATCAAATATGTGGAAAATGGTTTAAATACTGAATTGATCAAGTGGTACGAATATCGAGGCCAGAGCCTCGAGATCGACCGACCAAACTTGAATAAAAACCAGCGGGGACGGCTGAGATGAGGCCAATGAAGTCCAGGCTTTGCACACACACCTTTTCAACTATCCTTAACCCCTCTGCACTGTTTGATTCCCTGCAATCAAACAGAGAACTTTCATTTCACAATTAAATACAATTTTAATGCTTTTAATCCACATTTTTAATTCCCAAACCCTAATTATCCAATATAAGTACCGCCCCACACTTTGGCTCAACACCATTCTGAAAATTCTAACCAAAACTCTCTAAAATATTCCTAGTGCAAGTGAAGTAAAGTGGAGTTAGCGAGCAAGTTGGTTCCGGTAAAGATCAAAACCAACTTCGGAGCTCCCACGACGCCATGACGACACCCTTTCCTTCCTAACCCTTCTTTGAGTTTTCTAAACCGTAAGCCCCTTCCAAATCTCCTTCTTTTTATTGAAATTCCTCTTCAAATTTTATATCGGTAAAAGTAGAGTTAATACCGACATCTTCTTTTCTAAAACATATAACTCCTTTTTTCTTTACAATTTAGTCAATCTAATTTTTCTACATCACTTGTAACCTTAAATACTAATGTTTAGAACCAAATTTCATCAAATTTTTTATGTGAAACAACCACAGTAGAACTTTTTCATTAAAATAACTTGAACTTTATAATCACCTCTTTTAGTACTTGTTAAAACAATACTTTTAGGAAAAACTTCATAGGGTAATGACCTACCCTATACGCACACTTGGTTTCATAGCATGATACTCATTGTATGTATTTTTGTTACGAAGAAAATCTTACAATAAAATACCACATAATTCTAAAACCGGATTTCTTTTAAAGCGGTATTTCATTTCCTTTGCTATTATGCATCTACAACACTCATTAGGGGACCCGCTAATGGATGGTACAGATTATCGCATATTCTTGGGTTAGTAGAGCGAAATGCAGACCTCCTCACGGAGCATTCGATCTCGAAAGGATTTAAATACGTTTTTAAGAAATACGAATTTTCTAAATAAAATATAATTATTTTTAAAAAAATTATATAAAAATTATAAAGCTTTATTTTCAAATATAATAAATCTATAATTCTTCTCAAAATGAATGATTAATAAGTTTACCAATAAAATACCATCAAGATACCAAACATGACAAGTTTTTCAATAAATACCATGAACTTTCCAAGCTACGTAATTATCACTAAAATACCACAATACTTAAAATCCATGCTCATGAAAACCATAAGTAATACTAATCACCCTCGAGATTTATTTTAATCTATATTAATATATCTTTCATAAAACCCCATCGAGTTATATAAAAACAATATTTAAGAACTTTGGTAAATATAGGTTTAAGCGGGATCAATTCTTTCGAGCCCCAGGGAGCCGGAGAAAGTGAGTGATTGCCTAGTTAAGGTAGACAACTTAACAGAGTTATCAATGATAATTGTCTTGAAAAAAGATACAAATCCTGCCATCCATGTGCAGCAGTTATCGATGACTCCCGAACCTAATTCAAGACTTAAATCTGTTTACAAGTGTCTGGCTCAGTCTGAGTCCAATTTAAATCTGAATCCAAAATCAAACATGAATACTTAATCATGAACATGAATACTTGAATCCAAACATCAATATCAAACATGTACACTTGACTTGACTTGACCGAACCATAGTTATAACTTGACTTGACTACTTGACTACTTGATTACATCATGAAAATGAATACTTGAACATTTTGTATCTATGGTTTCGGCAAGACTTGTAAACAAAATCTATACAATACATTACGCGGGATAAAGGGGTAGATTGGTACAGAACGTATATCGTGGCACGAGAGATCACTTAAAAGACACCTACATGAATTCACGTGCCGTTGTCCCGTGGGTTATGACGGGGCCTTGTACTACATGTTACCATAGTCCACGGGATAAGATGGATTCATCTCTTATACATGAATACATTCTTTACCAAACTACAAACAACCACGTTATAATAACTATCATATACCAGTAATCAACCATACACAACTTACCGGTCCATTTCATATTACTTGTTATATTCTCTTTCTTCTTTTGGGACTTACCGATCGTTAGTTTGCTGACGATATTCCTTTTTATTTCTTTCTTTGGAATGTTCTTCAGGAGGACCGGACTCTCAGGAGATCGAGCCTGGCCAGGAAGACTTGGAACAACTCACCACTCAGCTTGACTACTAGTTCACCCGCACTTTCTGTATACCATTGTTTATGCATTGCTTTAATCATTGTATCTTTTAATTTCAAACAGTTGTATGTAAAGATGAATGCAAATAAAGTTGCTGTTTATTTTATATCTCTTGTCATTCTTGTACATTTTTATATATTACTTAATTACGCTTAACGTATTTATTTATTAGTAAATACGTTGTGGCCTGCCACGTCACCATTTCCATCTACTGGGAAGCGGGGCGTGGCAGAAAGTCGTAATCGATCTACAAATACAAGAAATTAACTTCGTTAAATTATAAGTGCCAAATGATAGTAAATTTATTTTGATAAATCAAATAAAAATATTTAATAATATCTGAGCCTGCTTGTAACAACCGAGTCCGGTTATACCAATTCCAGTTACCGTATGTGTTGTTTGTGGATTTAGTTCATTTATCATATTTGGTTTCAAAATGGTAATTTACTTTATATTTGACCCGTTTACTTGAGCTCGTTGTTTCCTATTTAAAGACTACACTAACATTTCATATTCTTGCATATAACCATTTAAGTTACTTAAAATAATTTAAAAATACATGTCATGGCCTGCTTGTTACCCCTAACCCTGTGGTAGCGTCCTTACATCGTGTTCTCGTCCCGTTCAGTGGAACGGACGTGTTTGGATGGCTACACGCACGTGCGTGCGTCCATTCTTGGGGGCATGCTTTTCTGTTACAAAATCCTTCATTTCAATTTTTGGAACTTGCTAATAATTTTCATATTTCAAATTCAAAATTTTGGACCCGACCCGGGCGCTTTTCTGAAATATTTTATATTCCGCTAAAATGCAATTATTTGAATTTCAAATTTAAATTCTAATTATATTTTATCTCTTCAAAATTCATTTAAAGATTTTTTAGCCAGTACAATATTTGATTAAAAGCTATTAAAATCTTTTGTATACTTTTTTCCTAATCTATTCTCACCCCTCACCTAATCAGAACCCCCCTTTTCTATCGTCGCTGGGCCCACGACATCTCTTTCTTTCTTTCCCCAGCTTATAGAATGATTCTTTAAAAATATTAAAAATCTTTAATAAAATTTCCCAAAACAAATCTCCCCGAGCCAATCAAAACCCCCCGTTTTCCCCTGGGCCCCACAGCTCTCTCCCTCTTCCACCTTTCTCTTTCTCTTTCTCTTTCTCTCTCTTTCTCCTTTCTCTCACCTCCGCTAAAAACCAATTTTATCTCTCCATACTATTTCTCTCTCTCTCTCCTCTCGATCCTCTCTCTCCCCCCTCTCGAATCTCTTTCTCTCTCTTCCGTATCTCTCTCTCTCCCCCCGTTATATATTCTTCTCTATTCTTTCTTCAGCAAAAGAAAACCCATCCCTTGTAAACCCTAGCCGCCGTCTCCCCTCTCGCCGTTGCCCTAGCACCGACGACACCTGTGCAGACCTCGTCGCCTCCTCACCTTCATCACCTCCGCCACGACTCCCTTCTTCCCCGATCACCTTGCACCTGCACCCGAGCAGCCATGCACCCCTTGCACTTTTGCACCGCCGGAACTAGTCGCCGCCGGTGATCTCGTCCCCGTGTCCCTGTCCTTCGTGCACACCCCAGTGAGCATTGCCTCTCCCTCCTCTCCTTCTTCCTCCTTCTTTCTCCTTCTTCCCTTCATTTTATGTTCTTTGTCAGGTTTCTTTAACCGCCGGTGGTCTCTGCAGGGTTGTTCGCCGGAGCTCCGTCGACGTCGTCGATCCTCATGACCCCTCCACAGACCGTTGTGAGCTTCCTCTCCTCCATCCTCCTTCTCTTCTTCTCTTCTTTTCTTTCATGCATCTCTTTTCTATTTGATGTTTACTGTTTTCTGGTTCGCCGGAATCTGACCGTGCCGGCGACGATCCCGACGACCCAGCGAGGACCTCTGACCCGTGTGATCCCACTGTTCGTTGTTTGGACTCATTCCGTGTACCGTGCGCGCGTCACGACTTTTCCCGCCGACGCGTGACGTTCCGTTTACCGCTTCGCGATCCGTCGAGGCAAGTGAAAACTTGCTACATGCTATTTGAACTACTATATATGCTATTTAAAGTTCTATATATCCGTTTGATTGCACGTTAAACCTGTAGCTTACATTTAGTACCAAAATTTCCTTTGACAGTTTGACGTTCCGTTATATCATTTTAGATTCATCGCACGAAACATACTATGTTGCATTTAGTTCTATTGTACATAGTACCCACAATCATATTTAAATCATACAACAATTATTTGCATAGTCCACAGTACCGCTTTATACTTTTATACCCTGTCGGAGGACCGTTTGCATACTTCTAACCTGATCTATATTCAATTGCATCTCTAGATTTTTTAGTACGTAATAACGTGATTTTAACATCCATATTGGTTATACTGTAGTTAAGTAATGTGAAACCATCCCTTAAACGCAAAGTGATAACCGTGCATCGATATATTTTAATCTGTACCTATTTGCTTATCATATCACCTGATCTAGTTTATTGTTCTGATAGTACTCATGCTGGTTCATTTATAACCATATTTATGTTAGTTAGATTTATGAGCATCCACATAACATTTTGGGCTTCCTGACATGACCTGTTGCACTTCCTACTTGACATGACATGGTACCGTACACTCTTGACATGACATGACATCTAATTACACTACTTGACCTGACCTGATGTACCATGGCTTTACCTGTTACCTGATCTTGTGTCTAATGCCAACCAACCTGACCTGTAGTCCTTACGGACCATTCCTGTTGTCTATCCAGACAAACCTGCACCTACCTGATCCTGAGTTGGCATTAGTTCATGATTACTTAATACCTGACTTGAACACATATAACTTGGGGGTATGGGAAAATCAATGATGAAACCTGACTTGTAACTCGACAGTTCGACACCTGTTCTGATCAGTCTTACGGGCTAGGCCAGCCCCGGGGTGATGATGCTGATATCACTCATCTTTACATGCTACCATTTACTGCCTAGCGGCACGTCTCGGATTCAGCCCGAGAATCTTGACCGTGGTCCCGGGCACACACGGGATACTATTGAGTTACATCGACGATTCATCAAATTGATTTCAAAGACTTGAGAGTAGATAACCCATTAGACCAGTTCAGTTTACTCACTGCACACTACCCTTCACTGCCCTGTTTATATTGCTGTTACACCTGCTTTATCATTTATGATTATACTTGCATGTCTTGTTACCCTGTTTATATTTTATTGCTTGATGACATGACGCGCTGACGTCTGGGTTTTGCATGGCCCAGATTCCGTACCTTTGCTGCAGTCCGAGCAGGAGTATTTCAGCCAGCAGGCTGAGCAGTGAGGATTCAGTAGTAGTTAGTTCTTTTACTTTTCAGCATTTTATTTCTGATGTGAGCCCGCATTATGGGATATACATTCCAGTTATTCTTGTATTGGATCTCTTGCTTCCGCATTATTTATTCTTGACTCATTTTATTTTGTCTTATGGACATGTGCTAGATAGTTTTATTTTTGTTCTTGATATCTCTACAGCCGTAATATGACTGTGGATGGATACTTCCTACCCACAGGTAGCATGGTTGGTTATGTCACGTGCCCATCTTAGCGTACTCTGGGAAGCGGGGCGTGACACTGCTCGAAAAAGAGGTCAAAAAACTGCTTGTGCTAATCCCTTCATTCAAGGTAAAGGGGATACTTCTTGAAGTGACGGCTTTCATCCCCCATATACTGGCCGAACTTCTAGGCATTCTGGCTACTAGGTCGGCATTTGGCGGTAAAGGGGACGGGGAATGGTCCTTAGCTCTTAGCGGTATCGAGCTTCCACTTGTGGGATTGAGTCGGCTCTCGAGCTCCGCATGTTGGGGTCAAAAATTACACCCCGGTTGACCAAGTCAAAGTCAACTTCAAATCAAGTGGGACCAAGCCCCGATCTAGTGAGCCCATGCCCAAGTCGGACCCGAACATGAAGAGCCCGACCTCCTCTATGCCAAGAAGAAAATTATATAATAAATAAGTTTGATATAATTTTCATGCATGAATGTAAAATAAATAGGCAAAAAGTCAAATTTTTGTGAAGCTCATGGCTCATGTGCAAAAACAAATAAGCACATGAGACATGGGATGGGCAAAGTGCCATTTTTTAAAGCTTAAGAGATTATGTGTAAACTTGTAAGCCAATATAAGACAATATGATGAAATAAAGAATAATAATTCATTCCCCTCAAAAGCTAGGGTTTTTATGCCTCTTTCTCTTTCCTCAAGGTTCTAAACCTTCTTCTTTTTTTTTGAATCAAATCAAGAATTTAACTCTTCTTTTTCCAAAAAGAAACAGTTTTTCACCATAAATCCCTCGAAAAGGAACTCGGATCTTCCATCAAATCCCCAAAATGGGAGATTTTTAAGTCTCACCCCCTTTCCTCCAAGATCCAGCCAAGAGAGAGGAGCAAGAAGGAGACCCAACTCCAAAAACCCCACTTCAGGAAGATCCAAGGCTCAAAAGAAGATGCAGGGCTAAAGGGGAGAAGAAAGGGGTCCCCTTTGTTCATCTCCAAAAATTTCTGGGAGTTCAACTCCATTAGTTAAGATCTTTTAGAGTTTAACACAACAAATAAAACCCTTTTTTAGGAGTTTAACTCCATTCAAAATCTTTTGGAGTTTAACTCCACAAATAAAACCCTTTTAGGAGTTTAACTCCATTCAAAATCTTTCAGAGTTTTACTCCATAAATAAAAATCCTTTTTGGGAGTTTAACTTCACTCAAAATCTTTTGGAGTTTAACTCCATAGATAAAAATCCTTTTCGGGAGTTCAACTCCTCAATTCGGGGCTAAGTCCCTTCTTTCTGCAGGCGCCCGCGTCTACATACCGGGCGCGTGAGGCGCTGGCGCCCAGCGCCCACGTGCCGGGCTCGTGAGGCGCTGGCTCCCAACGCCCAGCGCCGACGTGCCGGGCACGTGAGGCGCTCGCGCCCACATGTCCTTAGGACATTACTCGCCCTTTTTTTCTTTTCTTCTTTCTTTTTTTCATACACTCCACACTCAAAACACGTCCCCCGCTAGAAAAAATTTTCTAACGGGGCGTTGCCCCGCACCCCGCAAGGGGGCTGCTATCCCCCTTGACCCCCAGTCCACTATCCGGGTAGCGGGACCCCTATAAACTCTGCAAGGCCCCCGATATACCCAAAACCCCTCAAGACACACACATACGCACACTGCACATTGAGTTCACATGACTAGTTGACCCGTCAATCAGAGGTTCCTTCGCTTCAAAAGCTAGGGGTAATTAACGGCAGCTTAATCCACGGCTGCCGAAGATTCGGATCCCCACAATTAATAAACCTCGGTCTACCCTAGGTAGGGGGGAATCTGTAATGCACCTGACAAGCGGCGCATATTTCCCATCTCAATGGGGTGACGAAAAACACCCTACAGATTCTGGCACGCCCGGTCGGACCATTTCTCTCCTCCCATATTTCGGGTTAAACGTTTATGCGAACTCAATCAATATATACATCGATCACCTGTACTGAAATCATGCTTCTATTTGCAGGTTAACAACTTTCGATTGCAATCTCGAAAGCAGCGACCATGTCTCCCAAGACAAATTTCGTTTCTGACGCAACTCCAGTGACTTACATAGTCAAGACAAACGCCAATGTGATCCTCCCGGTGAGTCTTATAAGGCAGTGGGAGGAGTCTCCTTGCCAATTTGGTTCCGTCATCATCTACCCCGCCGGAAGCGCTCGTCTGGCGGAGACCCTGTCAAACCAAGTGGCCAAACCGACCTTAAGGGGCATGAGGCAAAATGTGGTGGTCCCGAGTGTGCCCAACCCAAATGCAAATGGTGTTCGAATGGCTCTCTATGGCCCCAGCTGGGAGCAAAGCCGTCAGAACAAAACAAGTTGCCAGACGTCGTGGGCAAGCTCAGGCGATGCCTTCGACGGACGCACGAGCAGATATCTTCTCAAGCCTCCCCATCACTCGTCCTACAGTGGCTTCCTGAAGAATAGAAGCCTGCCAGGCACTCAAAAAAGAGAAGCTGATGCAGAAGCGGCTCAGATATAGAGCCAACAAAAGGGCCAGGGATCCGTCTAAGTTGAATTTTGTGAAGTTCCAAACCCTGGACTGCTCCACGACCACAGCTGTGCCAGCTTTGAAAATCCGCAATTCTTTTGAACCCTTAAGGTGGGTCCAGAAGAATGCAATGTCTTCCAAGATTAAGAAGGCCGCAATTCAAAATGTGTTACAAAGAGATGTGTCCACGCTCTGGCACAAAAGGCATGACACCCTCTCTTCAGGAGTCTACCAAGCATTTCGTGCAGCACGAAAGCAGCAGGGAAAAATAAAAAAAAAGAGCGCCAGCGCCACCCAATGACCCATCCAGGCCAACCGTCTTCAGTTGCTTGTCCTTTCCTTAATAGGAAGGGCCACGACGACGGTCCGAAAAATCAGTTGCCAAAGATAAAGAGATGTTTGGACATGTGGTCTACATTGTCTACATGGTGAGCACGCGCAGCAAGTGCAAGGACGGGACCACCACATCTCAAATCCAATCTGGTGTGAATGTGGTTGTCACTTCCCAAGACCAGCCTCTTCTGGAAGGTAATGAAAACCGTTCCAGTGAGGCTGATAAGCAGAGAGATCCCTCAGTTCATGAGGAGTCGGGCTCGGAAAGCGAAGAGGAGCCAATCTTCCATCTCAAGACCGCAGAGCAGCAACTTCTCCAAGAGCTCCAGAAGCAGCTTAGAAACAAAAACAAGGAGATGGCCAAGTTCTACTCAAAGAATGATGACTTGACAAACATCGTCTTACATCTCACGGCCTAACTTGCGTCTCAGCCGCCCAATCAACCACAGGGCTCTGCTCATGAACCGGGAAACGGTGTCCCGAGGCAACCGGGCGTCTATTCCCTCAAATCCAAAGATGGGCGAGCAGCATGAAAGTCGGACGCATCTTATCTCGAGAAATGTCTTGACTACCGATGACAGCAACCCGCTAACGTAAGATCAAATCATGGATTTGGTCGCCAACAAAATCAAAACATTGGTAGCCGAAGTCGAAACGCAAAAAGATGTCAGCAGTAGCGGGAGACCATATCTTACTCAGTATGATCAATTAGAGTTTCCTAGTGGCTATGTCATCCCCAAATTCAGAAGATTTGATGGGACGGAAAATGCGAATCAGCACATCGCCCACTTTAAAGCCTCATGCGGGAATACGGGGGGAAATGATGTACTTCTCCTCCGCCAGTTCGTTAATAGCTTAACCGATGTCGCTTTCGACTGGTACGCTAGCATACTGGATGGATCCTTTACTACTTTCGTCTAAATGGAATCTCTATTTCGACAAAGGTTCATGAGTGTCAGCGATAAGATTACCATTGCCGACCTCGAAAGGAACAAACCAAAAAACAACCAAAGCAGCGCGAATTTTATAATCCGATGGTGCAATCTCTCCGTCAAATGTGAGCTACCGTTGGAACAAGACTAATCCGTCAATCTCCTCATCGGAAATCTCAGTACCTGGATGAATCCTTTTCTTTGCACCGCAGGTCTCAAGACGTTCTAAGAACTGACTAAGAAAGTTCAAATGTTGGAACACTCAAAGCAGGATTCTTCCTCGGATTCCCAAAATAACAATAGATCCTGGAGAAACCGAAAGAACGATTTCCGACGATGCTAAATCTTTTAACATTTCGGCCTACCGAAATAAGCGAGGGATGAGCGGGCCTAATGCCAACCAGCCTCGGAAGCCAGAGTTGGGAGAGGGAGCAGAATCGTCTCTGAAAGAGAAACTGGATAAGGTCTATTCCTTCAGAAGGGATAAAGTCCGTAAAATATTCAAAGATGCCCTAAAAAACGGTGTACATTTGCTAGAATTGAAGAGACCGCAAGAAGCGAATATGACCGATGACTCCAAATATTTCCCCTGAGGACTGTTTCATCTTCAAAGATTGGGTCGAAAAGCAATACAAGGAAGGAGAGATAGAACTGTCTAAAGGCGTGTTAGCAAATAATCAAGCTGCGACCACCAATTTCATACAAACGGAGACCGAAGCCTTTCGGGAATTTGCTGCTCTCAATCGTCTGCCCTTCTTGGAAAGGAGTAGGTCAAGGCAACAAGCCAAAAGCCCAACGAGCAAAATTACCAATGAAGAGCTAGTAAACGGGTACACAATCTATACGATCTACATGGTGGATCCCAGAAGAACAAGTCCGCCAATGACTCGTACCCATGACAATGACGTGGCTGTTGCTACTCAACATTGACTCGATCTAAATGATGAAGAGCCCGCTCATGCCATTAAACCAAAGGAGCCCATGTTTTTTGCTGAATCAAGCTCAGGCGGTAAGGATGACCCCGTTGTCATCCCGGAACTATAGAACAAGTATTATTTCAATGGCTTCAAAGGCAGCTTCAGGACTGGGACGAGAAGATGGCCAAGGTCCATTCCAAAGTCGACGAGCTGGCAAACGTCGAGGCAGATCTCACGACCCAAGTCACCCGATTGCAATTACAGCAAAATAAAATTTTGGTTCATGAGCCAGGGATTGATATCCGAAAGCAGCCAACCGATACTCACTCCAGCCCAGGAGCAAAACACCTTTGCGAAAACGGCTGCGATCAGCCTCCAGTCCCTCTGATACGCACACTGAACGTGGTAAGCGGATAGTAGGTGAACCAAAGACCGATCGGTCTCGAGGACCAGGATCGGGAGAGACACTGACTCTAATGGAGAGAAGGAAGAAAGTCTACTCCTTCAGGAGGGACAAAGTCCACAAAATATTCAAGGGCGTCTTGAACAACGGTCTGCAACTGCCTATTCCAAAGAGGCTACAAGAAATGAATATGACCGATAATCCTATATACTGCCTATATCATAGGATGTTGAGTCATACCATCGAAAACTGCTATATATTTAAAGATTGGGTGGAGAACCAATACAAGCTTGGGAAAACCTCACAGTCCTCGGATGTATCGGTAAGCCACAAAGTTACGGTCATCAACACAACTCCACTGTTCCCTCATAAAATACAAGGAAAAACCCCAATGGGGCATCACGTGCGCACACGTGATCGGGGGTCACGTGCCGACACGTGATGGCTTCCTGAAGGCTCTGAAATGATAAAAGTTGAATCCTAATCAAATAGGGTCACGTACCCACATATGATGGGCCTTTAAACCCACTGAAAAGAATTAAAGGTATAATAAAACAACAAGGAAAACCCCAATGGGGCATCACGTGCCCACACGTGACCAAGGGTCACATGCTGACACGTGATAATTCCTGAGTTCTTTAAAATAACAGAATTAAATTCTGGTTAAATACTTAATCAGTGGGTCACGTGCCACCACGTGATGGAGTCTTAAAAAACTCTCTGAGATAAAGGAAAGTAAACCCTAAACGGGGCATCACGTGCCCACACGTGACAGGGGATCACGTGCCGACACGTGATGGGTTCCTAAATATCTCTGAACTAATAGAATTAAATTCTAATTAAATGGTCAATCAGTGGGGTCACGTGCTAACATGTGATAGGCTCTTAAACCTTCTGAACTAATAGAATTAAATTCTAATTAAAGGAAATAAAAAACCCTAATATTTCCCTAGATCATTCCAAACAAAAAGATTGCGCTCTGTAAAGTGGAGCAACGTTGGATTAAAAATCCAATGGTGATTAAAATCACCAATTTATAGAAAGATTCTATACAATGAGATATTTCCCTGAAATTTGCCAGGAATAAGAGACAAAATATCTTTTGGATTAAAAATCGAATGGTGAATAAAATTCACTAAGTGATCTAAAAGATCATGTTAGTTACAAAATCAATTAAAATCTTTCGATGAAAGATTGACTAAACAAATTGATTCTTTTCTTTCTCCTATAAATAGGAGTCAAGAAGAGAAAAGAAAAAAAAGAGAAGACAACAACAACAGAGAGAAAAAAAGAAGAGAATTTAATTCTTCAGAGAGAAAAGAAGATTTCCTCAGAGGAGAAAGAAACCCTAGGTGAGAAAGGGAAAGAGATCATAAGCTCCACAAAACAAAAAGAGAATTTAATTCTCAAACTAAGAGTTTAACTCTTCTGAATAAGAACTTAGTTCTTCCTTTGATTGAAGATCTGCAGAAGCAGATCTCCACATAAGTTGAGAATTTAATTCTCATCGGGAAGATTCTGCCATGCAGATCCAAAACTTAGAGAGAGAATTGAGTTTAAAGAATTTAGTTCTTACAAATACTTAGGAATTTAATTCCTCCAACAAAAATAGGGTTTAACCTTTAATATAAGAACTTAGTTCTTCCCTCTGGTTGAAGATCTGCAGAAGCAGATCTTCCCGTAAGTTGAGAATTTAATTCTTATCGGGGAGATTCTGCCATGCAGATCCAAGACTCAGAGGGAGAGTTGGGTTTAAAGAATTTAATTCTTCCAAATACATAGGAATTTAATGCCTCCAAATAAAATTAGGGTTTAACCCTACAAAAGAATTTAATGCTTAAACAAGGGACTTAAAACTCTCCATGCACGTAAAGAAGTCAGTATCCAACCTGATCACATGGCAACACGTGACCCTCCCTTTAATGGTCAGAAAAGAATGAATGAGATGGGGTCACGTGCTCCCACGTGACCATTAGATAAATTCCTCAAAATAAAGAGAATAAAGCCAAGGCAGAACAGACTTCGGGCGCCCTCACGTGTCCCCACGTGACCCTTGACAAACACTTCTTTAAAAAAAAGAAGATGGAAAGAACTGAAGGATTAAAATCCAATGCATGGGTGCCCTCACGTGTCCCCATGTGACCTCTAGCAAATCCTTTTAATATCCAGTGCATGGATGCCCATCACGTGTCCACACGTGATGGCCTTGAAGACTAAAAGTGTTTAACACTTATTCTGAGAATAAAATAAGGGAGGCTTGACCCAATCCTAGGGCGCCTCACGTGACCCCACGTGAGCGCTTCACTTTTAGTGTTTAACACTATTTTAAGCATTTCATCCCTAGTGTTTAACACTATTCTGAGAGCATCACGTGGGAGCACGTGATAGCTGAGTTTACTTTAGTGTTTAACACTATATCCAAGCCAATCTTAGCTTGAACTAGCCAAGTTTTTCCAGAGGTAGACTCCCCTTTGACTGAGCCTCAAATACACCCTTGTCTTCCAAGATTGATCATCTCATATGGCATAGGAGTGCTCAACACTCAATAAAAGATAAAAATATGGTCAGAACCCAGACCCATACTTAGCATTGCTAAATAATGGGGAGCTGAGCCCAGAAAAATGTTCAACAGTCCCAACAAAGATCCAACATTGTAAACCTAATTGGACTTAGCCCAAGTTGGCCATAAGTCCTCAATTCAGATTTAACTAAGCCCATGTGCTCATAATCTAATTAATTGATCTTAGTCCCAGATTGGACTACAGATTTCCCAATCAACATTGGTTCAAGGGTACATCTCTTCACTCCTTTGATATTTGTAGTTGTAATCCTTCAACGTCTTCAGGGAGGTGACGGGTCCTGATAGCCAATCATTCTATGGACCGTGGGGCTCTTAAGCCCATGGACTATGATGTTCTTAATCTCGGACTGTGGGGTCCTTAAGCCCATGGACTATGACGTCCTTAAACTTTATAGACTATGACATCTTTAAACTACGGACTGTGGGGTCCTTAAACCCATAGACTATGTTGTCCTTAACCTTTATAGACTATGATGTCTTTAAACTGGACCGTAATGTCCTTAAACTAATGTTGGACCGAGATGTCCTTAAACTAACATTGGACCGTAATGTCCTTAAACTAATTATTGGTCGAATTGTCCCTAAACTAAACAATAGAGCCCAAATGCTCTTTTGTTGGATCTAAATGATCCCGTTAAATTGATCTTAGTCTAAAATTAGACTAACGTATCCTTAACAAACGTTTAAGTCGATCTTAGTCTCAAATGAGACTAACGCATCCTTAAACCCAACCCCAAACCCAAATCTAAGAAAATACGGATTTGGATTAATCCACGCCCTACGGACGACAACAAATTAGTCTCCGTATACAATCCACGGGCAACCAAGAACAAAATAAACACACACGGCACGAAGTGACCATCTGGAGAAGGAGAAAGTGGTTACCGTGATGCGATAGAGTAATTAACTGCGGGGGCTTGCGCCTGCAGGGAAGAGCATCCCCACAATAAAAAACCCCCTCAATGAGAGGGAATCTGACGAAGTCTGCTACATCGGCCGCATCCGTTTAAACCTTCGATATATGGTGTCATAAATCAACTTGGCATCTTCGGAGAGGTGGACGGATAGCACCAATTAGCATCTGCCCCAAATTCAGGCAAGACGAACCTACGCGGTTCCGTCTCTGTATTCGGAGGAGAACAGATTCTGGCATGCCCGGTGGGACCTCTTCTTCTTTCCACTCCACACTTCGTGTGTCATGTTCGCGAACGAATCGCGGTTTAATATGGTTGCCCTTGGGTTCGAGGTACTAAGATTTTGTTTAGCTTTCGTGCAAAAAAAGGAACATTAATGGCCTCTAATTGCACCAGCTGCAACTGCAACTCCCGTTCCGCCTCATCTGGAGGAGTAATTTACGGGCCCCAAGCGGCCTCCCTGTTCAAAATGCCAGTGGAGCAGGTAACTCAGGCCACCACTGGGCTATTCTTCGGGACCATGCTCCCACCGATGAGCTTCAGCGCCCCTGTACCATTGCAAGAAGCTCAGAAGAGGTCGGTCTTTGATCGGCTTACCATTACTGTTAGTGTATATGCCCTAGAGGCCATTACTGTATCATACTAGCTTGTATATTACTTAATGGAAGCTTGGGATATTCACAGTTGTATATACAATCTTGCTCGAAATGGTAGTATGCTACTTGGTTTGTCTCTGCTTTAATATGTGCATGTGTTTCTTTTAGCATATTGCTGGTATACATATTAGTAGAGCCCTTAGGATCTTTGCTTGATTACCAGCGTTGTGATGGCGCTCGCACTCGTGGGAGCTGGGTAATCTATAAGCACATCCTTATACAGGTCCCTGGTCGTTGGACTATCGAGACAGGGCATCGATACTCCGGAGTAGACTAGCGTATGCGCTTCTCATCCCAGTGTGGGAGACGGTCTGTCCCACAGCCGTTAGTACGTCGTACTTGGGATAGTATGCGGGTGCTCGTTAGGTTACGAGTACACTGGACAGGACTCGTTGGGAACTGTTGGTTGGTAATATACCTATCGTCAGTTATCAGTTCCCAGGTGACATGAGTACAGCTTAGTCCGCTGACTTGACACTGTCACTTCGCCTCGAGTGTGTTCCCACTGCACTTTGATTACTACCCTACCACGGCTCAAAGGAGCTGTGCAAACAGGTAGTTTTTGGGTGCAGTCCCGAAGCACTTGGAGGCAGTGACGGTTAGACAGGATTCGTCTCTCCCGGTATTGGGGGTTGACATCGCGCTGTGTCTAGGAGAGCCATTACACGAGTAGTCCCTGGCCAGGGCAAGCGAGATATACTGGTAGGTTTCCAGTGTTATCTCAGGGTGTTCTGGGCTACACTCCGACACGACTTGTACCGCTATTAGGGGACTGACGTTCACCGCCCCCCTAGGCCCGCCATGCGATGTATCAGACGAACAGACCGGACTGTACGGAGACTGTCACATACAGGCTCAGTAGGAGTGCAGATGGGGTTCACCTCGTCAGTCTTCTTATCGACATCTACCTGGGGACCGTTACGTACAGCTAGTGCCGCTTGCGGTCTGTGGTTAAACCCACTGCCAGCGTAGTGTCGAGTCTTTAGAGTCCCACACAGAGAGCTATTCGCCTTTAGGCAAAACGAGTAGAGGTCGCATGGTTTTGCGACAGGGTTCGTTCGCATCCGTGCACTTGTGCACGTTTGCTGTCCGGACAGTTTATACTAGCGGGCTTTGGTTTAAGCCGGATCCTAGTATATGATTTGAGATTGGTTTTTCTCATTGTGTTCGTGTTCCTCGGATCACGAATGCGGGTGCGTATGCACAGTTGCTTGAGATTGGGGGAGAGGACCTTGTTTAGGGTTAATGGCTTTTGTCATTTTATTAACCCTATTGATTTTGTGTGGATTATTGTTAATTGATAATTAGCTTAATTATTGTGCATGGTTGTTGTTGACAATTTGACTTCATTGACTTGTTGACCATGTTGACAACTTGACCATAATCATTTCATTTGGAAGATGCTCTTTGATCTTTGCAAAAATGAAATGATAATGGTCAATTCATGATTTATCATGACAATTTTCAAGCTAATTATCTAATTAAACTTATCCTCACATATTAGTGAGAATGGCTCACTATTTTTCTCATTCTCTCATTTTCTTTTCTCTCTCTTGCTCATCCTCTCCCTCAAGCTCTCTCCCTCTCATGTGTTGAGAAACAAAAAGCTTGAGAAAAACCCTCTCTTGATCTTCTCTACTCACTTCTAGGGTTCAAGTCTTAGCATTTCTTGCACTCTAGTTACTCCTAGCTTGGAGTTGAAGCTAAAGGTGGTGGCTTTCGGGTGGATCCTTCTTTGACGGGAGAAGACAAGCAAGGTGATCCTTTTCTACCATACCTAGGAGCAAGGAGAGAAGGACTAAAGACCAAAGGTATAACCTTTCATCACTTAGCTACTTTGTAGTTAGGGTTAGCTAGTTTATGTTTAGCAAAGATCCTCACAAGCATAGTCCATGTTGCCTAAGTCATTAAAAATCCGATTTTTATTATGTTTTCCGCCTCCCCGTAAGCACCGGGGTGGGCAACACGGACTTACAATTACTGCGGCCCCTCTTAACGGGTCGCCCAAACCAAGCGCCTCAGTTTTCAGCAGACTGGGCCAAAGCTCCAACGGGCCTGTGAAGAAGCCCGCAATACCAGAAGGCGTTATCCCGAAGCGGATAGCCATTCCTACTCTTGAAGTCACCAAGGCGATTTCTCCGGCTAAGGGGTCGGTCTTCACAAGACTGGCCGTTTCAGCTCCCGTTCCAGGTGAAGTCATCAAAACTGCTCCCCCTGTGCGAAAGTCCGCCTTCGACAGGTTGGCCATCCCCTCTCAGCGGACGTCAGTCTTTACGAGGCTGACACCGGCAACAACTCTTCGCCAGAGCAGGGGGCATGATGAAACTACCCCCGTAACTGAACCAATACCGTCTGCAAGGCATGCTCGACGTCGTCACTGGCACCGAGTGAGGAAAGCTGGGGGCAGTTCCCCTTCTGGATTGACTCCGCCAGCTCCAATGGTGGAAGTCGACGCTACTGTTCCAACTGGGAATAGATTTGAACCACTCAGGAGGGTCCGCAAGAACTCTCCGACTGCTGTGCTGAAAAGGTCTCCTCCACCTATGGAGAATGCCCCAAAGGCGAAGTTGGAGCAGCCCCCTCAGCGGCCGTCCTTTAAAATTTATAAAGTTTGGCGACAAGTCCAGGACTCCGTGGTAGATCAAGACTATCCCCACCGACAGAAAAAGATGAAGGTTCAGCAAGAAGAGGACCACCCTGTCAAACCACAGAAAGCGACAACTACTTGGGTGCCCACTGCAGCGGCCCCCTCAACTTCGACCGCTCACAATAGGAGAAAGCTGGAGAAAATCCCAGTGTCTGCGACGAATCGCAAAGACACTGAATCTAAACACCCCAAGTCTGGGGGCATGATGGTGCACACCATCTATATGGCATCCGGAAAAGAGGATAGCCACATCTCCACAAATCATCGACCGCTTACGCGATCAGTGATTAAGGCTCAGGAGCAACAACAACAAAAGCTCCAAGAAATGCTAATAGCTATGGCCGCACTTACGGGACCGAAAGCAAGCCCGGAGACATCCTCGGAGCAGCGCCGTGAGCAGGAAACTGATGCCGAATTCCTTTGGAGAATGCTTGAGAAGAAGGACAAAGAGGCCGCAGAACAAGCGGCTAATATAAAACAAATGGCCCTTCTATTTCAAGATATGGTGGGCATGATGATCCAGCCGGACCCTCCTGCCCAAGACCCTCCAGTAATAATTGAAGATGATAGTGGAGAGACATCAAATCCTCTGCCGGCTCTGTCAGCAGCCAAGGAGGAGACCATCTCAAAAGCCGCCCTGGATGATTACATCGCTCAGCAGATACGAGTTCATCAGGCGAATGAAGCGGATGGGCAAATTGTTAAAAATGGACGAAGTATGACCAAATAAAGTACCCGCCGGGATACACGATCCCCAAATTCCACGTATATAACGGGACGGGAAATCCGCATCAGCACGTCGCTCAATTCAGAGCTTTTGCGGCAACACCGGAGGTGACGATAATCTCCTGCTTCGCCAATTCGTTGGCAGCTTGTCGGAGACAACATTCGAGTGGTATTCGGAACTCCCAAATGACTCTGTCAAGACATTTGCAGAGATGGAGCTGCTGTTTACACAGAGATTCGCAAGCGCTAGCGAGCGCACCCTGATCACTGCACTGATTAACGCCAGGGTAAAGCCAGGCGAAACGTGGGTGCAATACGCAATACGATGGTGGAATCTGTGGTCGAAGTGCGAACAACGCATCGAAGAAGCGCCTACGGTAGGCATGTTCGTGGTTACTCTCGACTCTCAGGCGACCATTTCCCAATTCATGATGTTCTTCAAGCCAACTACTTTCCAGGCCTTGATTGACAAGTTGGCCCATATGGACCAGATGGGCCACATGCCTTCCTCTTTGAAACCGGAGCCACGGAATGAAAAAGGGAAAGGGAAAGTGACCTTCGTTGCCAATGCTCAACAGCAGCCCAGTGGCCCAAAACTAACAGATCGCCTAGACGAGAGACGACGATTCTTTAATGAGAAAATGAAGCGTCCTTATTCATTTCCCTGGGACAAAACGAGGAGATTGTTCGAGCTGGCGGTGCGCAACAGGCTCATCAACTTACCGGATCCAAGACGCCCATTGCAATCCTGTGAGGCTAATAATCCCAATTATTGTCCTTATCACCAAGCGATAGGCCATCCTATCGAAGATTGCTTCATCTTCAAAGGGTGGATTGAGAACCAATATCAACAGGGAAAATTCGCACTGTCCGAGAATTGGAAAGTAAACCCGCCCCAGCCGCACGCTCTCAAAAAGGCGGACACACCAGAGGCATCATGCTCTTTTATCGAAGAAGCTCCATGGGAGATCGCTCTTTCAGCAAAAACGAAAAGAATGCTGAAGGATCTCCAAACATGCCCGGCGGTCAAATAGAAAAGTCCGTTGGAACCCGAAGTCATCGAGGGAATGCTGAAGCCGCGCCTGACGCCAAAAATTGGTAGCGATAATCAAAACGCTCAGGCCCAGCCGTCAAAGTTTTCGAAGAAAAAGAAGAAGACCAAAAAGCCCGTGAAGCCTGGTGACAAGCGCACGGGCCTGCAAAAACATATCGACGCGCTGGAAGAATATAACCAGAAGGCGCGAACCCCGATCACACTTCAAGAGTTTCTCAGCCACGTCTTTGAGGACGGAGATGATGACAATGGAGAAGACTCGTCGGATGAACCTGAGGATTATGTGGCAAGATGCCACGTGATCTCTCATTCGTTAATAAATGGTGAAGAAGCTCTGGATGCAAAGAAACTGGGGGCAGATCCTGAGCCGGAACTTCTAGGACCGTCAGACAAGATGATTGATGCATTCCTGAACGAAGCTTTTCTGAAAAGCAAGGCTGATCGAGAGCGCGAAACAGCCATATTTCGAAAAGCCAAACGTCGACGACTGGATGAAAGGGTTGAAGCGCCCCAACTAGATCGAGGCATACCCGCGACAGACAAGAGCAGGTTTAAAACGAAGAAAAGGTTCGCTAAAGCCATCTCGATCGGAATGAAGCTGCCACCCTTCGAAGGAAACACTTATGATGAAATACACCTTAATGAAGAGGATGTGCATCCTAATTATTGTTTATATCATTGAAGGATTACGCACCCTACTGAAGAATGCAACGCCTTTAAAAATTGGTGGCAAGGGTATATCGTTCACAGGTAGCACTTTAAGAGGATGAAGCGTGAAGCTCGTCGACAGCGGAAAAATGCGACAGACGAACGTGGAAGAGTTGCCGGCAACTGTCACGTAGTTGATAGCAGGGGATCGCAAGTTCTCACCTTCAGGAGCGACTCTGATGAAGAAATAGCCCTCAGCCCTCTCTTCAAAGAATCCACCTTAGGAAAAGAGGAAGAAATGAAGACTTGTGAGAACATTCAACTGCACAATCGTACGCTGCCCGAAAAGAATCTCGGACCAGTAAACAAGGGGTCGAACAAAAAGGATAAGAGAAAAGAAAAGGTCTCTGAAGATATCACCCTCGATGACCAAGCCGTCGAAGAGCTGACAGCCAAGTATCCGCCTAAGAAAAATAAGGTGGATTACAACGTTCTGGCACACCTGAGGAAGATACCCTCACAGCTAAGCATTCTCGACGCCCTTCTGCTATCCAAAGAGGCGAGAGATTCTTTGATTAAGGCACTGCAAGAGCCCGAATAGTTCCAGGCTTTCCTCACCGAAGAAAAGATGAAGGACGAGCTGGAAGAAGTGCATACAGCCGATATCACCTTCGGCGATGAAGATCTCCTTCTCGGAACATGCGAGCATAACCGTCCCCTTTATGTCTTTGGATACTGTCATGATATTAAGATTGGCAAGATTCTGGTCGACAATGGGTTCTCTGTCAACCTTCTCAATGTAAGAGTGTTGAAGGAAACCTGCATGAGCGTTCAGCATCTCGGTCATGATAAAATCACCATCTTTGGGTTTGACTCCCAGTCATCACAGACGCTCGGGTATGTAATATTGACATTACGCTTTGGGCTGCTCGTCACGGTCATCAAGTTTCATGTCATTGATGCCAAGACTTGCTACAACGCTTTGCTCGGCAGGCCTTGGTTACACGAGTACAACATCATATCTTCTACACAACATCAGTGTATGAAGTATTTCAAGGATGATCTCCAGTATACTGTAACAGGGGAACTAAATCCATTCTCCGTGAATGAAGTCCGAAAGTACGAAGATGCAAAATACTTCTTACCAGATTTCGAAGACACGGAAAGATGCCATAAACCGAAGAACAATGCTATCACCACTATTCCGGTCTTCGGGAGTGATACCGAGGAGGAAGAAGAAATAGTTTACTCAGGGCCGCCCCAATACACCAAGCTGGGACCGTCCACTCCTATTCTGGTCTTTGGCAGCGACTCAGAAGATGAGGTCGATGCCATATTTTCTGTACGACCATCGATACAAGCCTTCGCTGGCGATGAGCGGAGTTTGCAAATCGCCATGGTTCCGTAAGAGCATTACAAAGAGCTCGACGCACTTGATACCTATGGTGTGCAAGAACTGCAGACGTTCTACGTCCCTCCCAGGTGAAGAGATGAAAAAGCGATCCTCTTTTATCAATCCATGGAAACCAAAATGGAGAAAGAAATTTGGCATGGTGCTGATTCTACACTTGACAGGCTCTAGCCCATCCGTCTGCCCAGATACTACACAGAAGGATTAAAAAGGCTGTTAAGGCGTCAAGGCAAACCCTTCAAACAGACTGCTCGACAAGCTCAGTTCTACAATAGGATCTGGAACGTCCCCGGAACTCAGCGAAAATTGCCCACCGGGAGAATGGAAACGATCGGGCTTGGATATATTCGATCCAAGAAACGGGAGCGATTCTATGGCTGCTACGTTATACATGACTTTGATGAAGAAGGAGATGTTCTGTTAAAATACGCTAACCCTGAACCAAAATGAGGTCCCGCTATGAAAATGCCAAGTCCGTCGTTTGAAGAACAGATGGACAAGCTAATAAGGGAAGCGGGTCGGAAGGTCCGGGATGACCATAGCCGCGAAATGGCCATATACGAGAAAGCCAGGATGCAACACCTCCTTCAACAGGCCGCGGAGAATGAAAATGCTCCTCGTCGCCAACCCGTCATACAAAAGACCCGGCACAGAGGCAAAAATAAACCAAAGAACGGAAAAAACGTTTGACAGCGGCAAAGCGGGTCTAAGAAGTCACGCGATCGAGAATCGAGTAGCCGGGATCCGTTTCTTATGAAGAAGATGGGTCGAGCATATTCTTTTCCCAAGATAAGACTAAGAAGATATTTGATCTTGTCATAAAATATCAGATGATGACACTCCCGGAGTCCAAGCACCCCGAGCAAGCAGACAAGGTTTCTCACCCAGACTATTGCTCCTATCACCGAGCAATAGGACATCCTCTCGAAGACTGCTTCACCTTCAAGAACTGGGTTGAAGACCAGTATCAACTCGGCAGATTCGCTCTATCCAACAATTGGAGGGTAAGTCCGCCACGGAAGCATGAATCAAAAGCCACTTATGCGATAAGAGTAGAACCAGATCAACATCGGTCCTGGAAACGATCTCGTACTTGTCACGCGATAACGCTGTCCGAAGAAGAACCCGAGAATATGGATGACCTTTCTTGATGCTTCGAAAACGATGAAGATGAGTTGATCTCAGAATTTCCACTGGCGCCAAAAGAGCTGGAAGATAGGATACATACTACTGTAGATGACCTCAGAAAAATCGACTTGGGAACGACAAAAGACCTACGGCCGACGTTCGTCAGTGAACTGTTGTCTGAAGAAAAGGAGGCTACGCTTAAAGACGTGCTCATACAGTATAAAGATTGCTTCGCATGGAACTATTCCGAGATGCCAGGACTAAATTCGGAGATTGCCGTGCACAAATTGGCGATTTCTCTAGACGTCAAACAAGCACCGAGAAGAAAGCGGTTCGAGCTTGATATGAGCATCAACGCCGAGGTCAAGAAGCTAATCGACTCCGGCTTCAAGAAGTTCAATACCCTGACTGGATTGCCAACATCGTCCCAGTGATGAAGAAAAATGGGACGGTGCGCATATGCGTGGACTTCCGGGATCTCAACAAAGCTTGCCCAAAGGACGACTTTCCAGTACCGGTCACTGAGCTGATGATAGATAATACGTCCACTCACGAAATTTTCTCCTTCATGGACGACTCATCAGGATACAATCAGGTAAAGATGCATCCAGAGGACTAGAAGCATACCCCTTCCGGGACCTCTTTGGGCATATTCTGCTACAAGGTGATGCCTTTCGGTCTAAAGAACGCCGGTGCCACCTATCAGAGAGCCATGACGAAGATTTTCGATGACCTCATACATGAAATCGTCGAATGCTATATCGATGACCTCGTAATTGAAATCAAATCATACGAGGAACATTTAGAGCATCTGAAGATCGTGTTTCAGCGCCTTCGGAAATACAACTTGAAGATGAACCCTCTCAAATGCGCGTTCGGAGTTTCCTCAGGCAAGTTCCTAGGATTCGTCGTCCGACACCGAGGCATCGAGATAGACCCGTCGAAGATCAAGGCGATCATGGAAATGCCTCCGCCAAGGACTCTCAAGCAACTGCGGTCTCTCCAAGGAAAGCTCGCGTATATCCGGCGGTTCATAGCTAATCTCTCCGGCAAGTGCCGTCCCTACAGTCACTTAATGAAGAAGGGAACCCCGTTCGTCTGGGATCGCAAATGCCAAAGCGTACTGGACGAAATCAAGCAATACCTGCAGAATCCGCCAGTATTGGCCGCTCCCGTTAAAGGAAAACCTCTCGTCCTGTACACAACAACTCTCGAAGGTTCTTTAGGCGCGCTGTGGGCACAAGAGAATGACCAAGGGAAGGAGAGATCCCTCTACTATTTGAGTCGAGTCCTCCTGGGGGCAAAAAGCAACTACCCCCCATCGAAAAACACTACCTGGCGTTAATCTTCGCAATAACGAAGCTCAGACACTATGCTTTGGCACATGAGGTCCATCTCATATCAAAAGTGGATCCCCTCAAATATTTGATGTCAAAGGCCATATTAACGGGACGTCTCGCTAAATGGGCCCTGCTCTTGATGAAGTTCTCAATAACTTATCTTCTCCTCAAGGCAGTGAAAGGCAAGGCCATTGCCGACTTCCTCGCTGAGCATCCGATACCTGCCGATTCTCCTTTGAACTGCGAATTGCCCGACGAGCACGCGTTTGACACGATCGACGGGAAGAGAAGAGAGAATGATACCCAGTGGGAACTCTACTTCGATGAAGCATCTTCCATGAAGAAGCGCAAACAAAGCACCCCCATAATCAAATCAGGGGTAAGGCCTCATCTTCGTGACTCCACAGGGAGGGTTAATGCGCTTCGCCTTCTCCTTAACAGAGCCGAGGACGAACAATGAGGCCGAATATGAAGCTTTGATACCAGGTCTTGAGATCGCTGTCGATATGGGAATTGAAAACCTCCTCATATACGGAGACTCCCAGCTGGTCGTTAGCCAAGTAAACGACGACTATCAGACATGCAAGCCAGAGTTAGTGAAGTACGGCGAGAGAGTGCAGCAATTGCTGACTCAAATCCCTGCCTATGCCCTGGAAAACATACTGCGTGCGGAAAATAGCAAGGCGGATGTATTAGCCAAGCTCGCTAAAGAACCGGCCGACGAAAACCTCGATGACGTGAGGATCGTTGTGCAAAGCCGTCGGGTTCTCGCACCGGCAGAAAAATCTCCGGAATCTTTCGAAGAAAAAGGAGCGACCAAGCAAGCGACCCTACAAATAAAAGACCAGGAAAATGCTAAGGATTGGAGAGAAGTCTTTATTGACTACTTCAAATCCCGTCGAACGCCTGAAGATGCATCCTCAAGACATCAGCTCATGAAACGAGCTCTGTCTTTCGCCTTCGTCAATGATACTCTGTACAAGAGATCGTTCAACTCTTTATGGCTAAGATGCCTGAGGCTGGAAGAAGTAAAGAGAGTCATCCAAGAAACTTACAACGGACTCTGCGGTTCTCATCAAGACGGGCCAAAAATGAAACTAAAGATCAAAAGGATAGGCTACTATTGGCCCACGATGATCCAAGACTGCCTCGAATACGCGAAGCGGTGCCACTCGTGCCAGATTCACGGGGACTTTATCCATCAGCATCCAAATCTGCTACATCCGACGGTGGCTAGCTGACCATTCGAAATGTGGGGAACTGACATAATCGGGCCCATCGAACCGGCATCATCCAGAAGATATCGGTTCATATTGGCAACAACTGATTATTTCTCCAAGTGGGCAGAAGCAGTACCACTATGAGAAGTGAAGACGGAGAATATCCTCCATTTCTTTAAGACACACGTCATTTATCGGTTCGGCACTCTGCGACGGATTTTCTCCGATAACGGGCCAGCCTATAGAAGCCACAAGATCAGCCGCTTCGCACAACAGCATAATATAGACTGGAGATACTCTTCGGTCTATAATCCCCGATCTAACGGTCTAGCTGAGGCTTTCAACAAGACCTTGACGAAGATCGTGAAAAAGACGGTGTTCAAAAATAAGAAGGACTGGCACGAGAGACCGCATGAAGCTCTCTGGGTATATCGAACTACGTTCAAAACAGCCACAAGCACAACGCCGTATGCATTGGTATTCGGCACAGAAGCGGTACTCCCCTGTTCCCCGCCGAAAGACGCGACTGGGACATCGGGGCCTGAATTCCGAGGGCAGATGCTAATTGGTGCTATCCGTCCACCTCTCCGAACATGCCAAGTTGATTTATGGCACCGCGTATCGAAGGTTTAAACGGATGCGGCCGATGTAGCAGACTTCGTCAGATTCCCCCTCATTTGAGGGGTTTTTTGTTTGTGGGGACGCTCTTCCCTGCAGGCGCAAGCCCCTGCAGTTAATTACGCTACCGCATCGCGGTAACCACTTTCTCCTTCTCCAGATGGTCACTTTGTGTCATGTGTGTTTGTTTTGTTTTTGGTTTCCCGTGGATTGTATACGGAGACTAATTTATGTTGTCGCCCGTAGGACGTGGATTAGTCCAAATCCATATTTTCTTAGATTTGGGTTTGGGGGTTGGGTTTAAGGATACGTTAGTCTCATTTGAGACTAAGATCAACTTAAACGTTTGTTAAGGATACGTTAGTCTCATTTCAGACTAAGATCAACTTAACGGGATCGTTTAGATCCAACAAAAGAGCATTTGGGCTCTATTGTTTAGTTTAGGGACATTGCGGTCGATTACCAGTTTAAGGACACAGTGGTCCATCGTTAGTTTAAGGACATTACGGTCCATTACCTGTTTAAGGACGTGATGGTCCATTGTTAGTTTAAGGACATCTCGGTCCAATGTTAGTTTAAAGACATTGCGGTCGAGGTTAAGGACATCATAGTCCGTGAGTTTAAAGACATCACAGTCAAGGTTAAGGACATCATAGTCCGTGAGCTTAAAGACCTCACAGTCAAGGTTAAGGACATCATGGTCCCTGGGTTTTTAAAGGACCCCACAGTCCGTGGAATGTTTGGTTGTCGGGACCCGTCACCTCTCTGAAGACGTTGAAGGATTACAACGACATATATCAGAGGGGATCAGAGATGTACCTTTGAACCAATTTTGGTTGAAAGATCTGTGGTCCAATTTGGAACTAAGATCTGTTAAAAGATTTATGAGCATGTGGGCTCAATTAATCTGAATTTGAGGACTTATGGCCAATCTTGGGCTAAGTCCAATCGAGTTAAAATGTTTTAACATTTATTCTTAGCTGTTGAGCTTTTATTTGGGCTTAGCCCTTTTAACAATGCTGAGCATTGATCTATATCTTGACAATGTTTTGTTTTTTATTGAATGCTGAGCATTCGTCATAGCTCTGGGCTTATTAAAGAACAATTTATGTTCTGTCAGCGCAACACGTGGTGCGCTAGGCGCTTTGCGCCAGTCAAAGAGCGCAATGTGCTTCTGCCACGTGGCGCATACGTGAAGGACACGTGTCGCGCTTGGCGCTAAGCGCCAGATGATGGGCGCATTGCGCCAGTTTATGAGCGCAGAGCGCTGGTTCATGAGCACATTGCGCTTTCAGTTTAGTGGCACACACATGAGTGACACGTGGTGCGCTTGGCGCTTTGCGCCAGTCCATGAGCGCGGTGCGCTATTTCAGAAGTGCAAAGCACTAGTTGTTAACTGGCGCATACGTGATTGACACGTGGCGTATTTGGCGCTAAGCGCCAGTCCAGAGAGCGCAGAAGCGCAGTTCAAGAGCGCAAAGCGCAGCTGATCAATTTTATGATCTGGGAAACAGATTTATGTTCATTTAAAAGAGAATTTGTCTCAAGATTTAAGAACAACAGTTCTTATTTTTGTAGGAGATATTTCCAACCTCCTATGTTGACGAAAGGCTTTGTCTTTATAGATTTATGATCTGTGAGAAGAATTATGTTCTTCTTCTATTTTATGATGAGATCTTTTTATCTTTTTTGTGAAAGACTTTTTGTCTTTGTAGATCTATGATCTTTGTAAAGAAAATGAATTCTTCTTTTTATGAGATGATTTCATCTCTATATTCATCATTATCATTTTTATCTTGAAGAAAGATGTTCTTGCAAGAGCTTGCTCTTTATCGTTGAGTTTCTCAAAGTTTATGGGGGGTCTCTCTATACAAGACTTGAAGTCTCGGGTCCTTTATATAGGGGAGGCTGATTTGTTGAATCAGTTGAAGAGATCTTTCTCTAATTGATTTGGGGATGTTTCCCCACCATTGGATTTTTGATCCTAGGGCTTCTGTTTTACAGAAGGCAATCTTCTTGTTTTTAATAAGATTGGATAATCTTACCATACAGAATTTATTCTGTCTTTTGGTAATTTTATTTACCATTGGATCATTGATCCAATGGTGCTCTGATTTACAGAGCACGATCTTATTATTTGGAAAGATCTTGAGGAATCTTTCCTTAACAGAATTTAATTCTGATTAATTAATGATTTATCATTATTATTAGATCTTTGATCTAACGGTGGGGAGCTTTTAGTTCCAGCGCTAGCGCACCCGTACTTTGCACGTGGTGCGCTGCTTAAAGGGCAGCGCATATTGCGCTAGCGCACCCGTGTTTAACACGTGGTGCGCCGCTCAGAGCGCAGCGCACTTAGCGCTAGCGCATCAGTGTCTTACACGTGGTGCGCTTCTTAGAGCGCAGTGCACCCAGCGCTAGCGCACACGTGCTTTGCACATGGTGCGCTGCTTAGGGCGCGGCGCACTTGGCGCTGCATCTGAAGTGTTGCTTCATTTCAAAATTTGAATTTTTGAACAGAGGTTTGCTCTGATTGGGGGAAACAAACGCCCCCACCATTGCACTCACGTGGCCCACACGTGAGTGCAGCGGTGTCAGCATCTGCGCCCTCGGATCAACTGAGAAGTTGAAACGACACTCAGTGCCTATAAATAGGACCTTTGGTCCTTTAGGATGACCACTGCTCATCGTCTTCCTTGTTTTCTGAGAATTCTTATTCTCCCACAGAGTATGGCTCTTCATCTTAAGAAACCTCAAGAGTCAAAACTCTGCCAAAATTTAGGTAAAGATTAAATTTTTTAAAGTTCTAGGGTTTTACCCATTAACAGAGCCTTGCTCTTCATAGATCTTTGATCTAAAGAAAACCCTTTTAGGGCTTCATTAACAGAGTCTTGCTCTCTTGGAATCATAGATCTTAAAGAGATCTTTTTCGGGGTTTCTTAACTCATTAACAGAGCTTTGCTCTTTTGATAACATGTAGATTTGTTAATTTCTTATGAAGAACTCTTAAGAGTTTGTTCATGGATCTTGAAGATCCCAGAATTTTTAATTCATAAAAATTGATTTCAATTTTTTTTCTGATGGATTATTTCATCATCATTTTTTTCCAGAGCAAGGCTCTTGAGGATTTTTTTATTCCTTCATGATCAGAGTTTGACAAGTGTCACTCTGTCACAGAGCATTGCTCTCAAAGGGAGATTTACTCCTCTGCCCGAAAGATCTCTCATTTAATGAGAATTTCTTTTGAGGATTTCCTCACTTAATGACAGCCTCATCAAATGATGAGGCTGTTTTATTAATGATGAACTGTCATCTAGATTTAGTGGGCCCCTTTTGGTCCCTTTCCACTGCATTGCAGTGTGGTACAAATTCTAAAGTACCAAGTGTCAGAATTTAAATTAAATTATCGCACTGACAGCTGACTTTTGTCCCTTTTCGCTCAGGCGACATGTCTTTCGATCTCTCTTTCCCGTTTGTTCGTTCAGAGGGAGGATTCCCTGGAGCGCCTGTGGACCGGGAAGTCTTAGCATTGATCAAAGATCATGACCCGGAACATAAGAAACTTTACCTCTGGGGGGCATGGTACAACCAAATTATTAAGGGTTGGCAGAGCTTTTCGTGCGCGGTACCTTCAAAGCCCATCATGGCGATCCATTATGCCGACCCACCCCTGGTGAACTATATCGTGGAAGAAGTCAACTGGACCTCGGGAGGTCTTCTTCAGCCTGCTATGGCTTCGATACCCGTTTAGCCTCCAATGGCTTTGGATACCCTGGGGCGACGTATTTGTCAAGGCGAGGCGTGACCGTGGGGACAACCATATATGATTGGCCTAATTCCTCGTCATCCGGCTGGCTATCTGCAATGGGCCCGTTATATTCTGTTAGCGAAGAAGTCGCAGTTGTTGAGGCTTGGGTTGTATCCCGCCATTTATGCTTCTTTTTTCCAGTATTCTACACTTCCCGCCTAGTGGGTTAAGGCCTTTCTGGAGCAGTGGAATATTCCTACTCACACGTTCCTTTTTTTTGGACCGAGAAGTATCAATTTCCTTAGAGGAATTTGTAGAAGTTTCTGGTTTACCGGTTATGGGGGAGCATTATGAGGAACTGCTTCCTGTGGATGAATACGTTTTTGGTGCCAAGCCAGTGATGACAGGCCTTACCCCGGAGAATTCCATTCAACACCAATTCCCTAGTTTAATCAAAGTGTTGAATATTTATGAGGGCCTTTTTCTCGAATCTGGGAGCCGCGGGGTTAATTTCGAGGCTTTCATCGCTCGTTTTCTCCATCCGGAAGTTCTTTCGAAGGAGGCTGCTAAATTCGCCACGCTTGAAGACCCTTTCGGCTTAGGTTTAAACAACCTGCCAATAGCGGAGGTAGATCAAAAAAGTTTCTTCCTACCCAACACCCCAGTCGTTTCTTTTGCGGAGGTTGCAGTCCCTGGGATTGATGAGGAAACGTTATTTTTGGGGTTTCTTGGGCTATGACTGAGCTGGTTTGCGCTCCCGATGCACCCTCGCCGTATGAGACCGTCTGTCTTCTACCCAGCTCACCGAATGATTATTGGGGTGAAAGTGGCTGTCGGGGCTGCCGGGTTAGCCCATTTGTATTACAGCCTTAGCCAAGCGGCAGATACTACTGAACCCGGAGTGCAGCATGTGAACTTTTCGATGCATTACTTCATGTCATGGCTCGAGCTACATGCACTTGGCGTTTTTGGTATCCATAAAAGGCCTTCTTTCTATGACAGGTGCGGCTTCCCCCGGATTATGCGATTAGTCGGCGCATCTATTGTAAATCCGTCACCACGGGAAGTTAGAGGTTTGCTCTTTCGTCCTCGCACGGTTGGAGATAGCATGACCTTCACCGACAAGATTCTGACCATTGGCAAAGAGTCCGCAACAACGGTGCAGCCATTGCGGGACATTTTTAAGGATGGAGCCTCTGTTTTGAAAGCTCGGGAAATCCTTCACTTATATTCCATCAGACCAGGCTTTCTAGTGTTTAGGCAAAATGATACGGCGTTATTCATGAGATACAATCCGCATCGTTTCGCTCAGCAGCTGAGCTATAATCAGGGAGTCCCGCTGGAGGCTATCTTGTTAGAACCTGCTGCCACCGAAGAGGGAATGCAAAACGCGCTGCATCATTTTATGCGCGTGAACACAGGGTCCAACTTCTTTATCAGCGAACCGAGCTGTGTCCCGAAGGTACTTAATGTGTACGTGGACTGGTATCAGCATTCAATGGGCGCTGTCATCAAGGAGGAGAAGCGACTGTTGCTCGATCGCAAGGGTGCACCCCCTGCCAGTGATCGAAACGTCCCTCTGAAGCGACGGACCATTTTCCGTCCTCTCTTAAGAGAAGCTGCGGTGATCGAAGTCCCTCATGATAGGCTCGAGCTACCGATACCCCGGGCTCCTGTAGAAACGACGACTATAGCTTCCTCTGAGTCTGGGGTGGGTTCAGATATCGGGACCCGTCGCCCCAAGGTGCCCACTAAACGTAAACTTGTGCTTGCGGCGACCGGAGCTCTCTTGCAGAAGAGGAAGAAGAAGGCGATCCTCTCTGCCGATGTTGCACTCGGCCAGGAGCCTCATGCTCCTTATGGCGAGGGCCTGAGCGAGTATGGGACCAACGAGGGTCTATTCATGCCGCCAGATGATACTGATCTGGCGGCTGCCATTGCTGCTTCTGAGCAATTGGCAAGCCACGAAGCGGGACTGGCCATCCTCGCGCAATCAGGTAACCATCAGCTGTACCTTTTGTCATCGAATCATATCTTTATCATCATGTTTTGACTGACACTTTTCCTTCTTTAACATGCATTTCCACCGAAGAAGCTCTCGCAGCTTCTCTCAAAACTTTTGAGGAAGAGGAAGGACTTCGAGCATCCTTAGGCATCGGTACATTTCGGTTCACCGCGTCTCCACTCACGTTTTTTATGGGTAATCTGACCCCTCCTTTACATCTTATTACAGGAACTACCTCTACTCAAGTTATTCCAGGTGTGGTACCGATTTCGCAGGACGGTGCGGAGATGCCTCCAAGGCCGGCTATCGAAATCTCAGTTCCACCGATATTGCTGAAAGAAGCTTCACTTAAGCAACCAATGACGGATGCCATGACGGCTCCAGAGGTAACCCTTAGTGCGGACGATGACGTCCCGTTGACGGAGGTCTTGAGAAGATCCGCCGTCACGGCCCGGGCGGAAAGGAAGCGTAGAATGCGCGCGGCAAGGGGGCATACTGCCGCCTTGGATGCGGGTGCAGGTCCAAGCACTGTTGCCCCTGCCCCTACTCCTTCAGAGGATACTTCGGCTGCCTTGTCTACCGTCCACAGACAGGCAGCACATGCGGCTCGGGAAGCAATCAAAAAACCGACCCAAGGTAATGTGACATTAGGTTCTTTTGCCAAAGTTTTAATTTTCAGGTTTTCATATATCCTATCTTGCAGGGCCGAGTCTTGCCGAGGAAGTGGTGGGTGACGTGGCGGCAACCACCGAACCTGAGGTAGCGGTAAGTGAGACGGCTACAATCGCCGAGCCCGAGGTAGCGGTAGGTGAGATGGCTACAATCGCTGACCCCGAGGCAGCCACTCTTTCTCAAGAATCGGGCACTGCTCCAATCGTCGCTCTTTCCCCTTGTGGGTCCTTACCGTTGCCGGGTGCTGCGAGTGTCACGATGATTCTTGTGGAATCAGGAGATGAGGCTATGGGTGGCGAGACCGTTCCGATGGAGGAGGGTGAAGCATTTGCTGCATCCAGTGACGCCCTTGTCGCGGTCTCGACCGGCGACTCACAAGGTAGTTTTTGGATCATTACTCTCCCCTTTATTCTGCAATCCCTTTCAATTTCTTTTTGACAGCGTTTCTCTTATTTCCAATGCAGGTGTGATGAGCGTTGGGGTTGTGCCATCCGAGGAAGCATCTCCACTTGCTATTTTGACGGTGACCGCTCTTCTACCCCCTCTCATACCATCTCAAATGCTGGAAGGTGCGGATTTGTGACCCATCAGTTTCATTGTTGGCAGTATACTTTATGTACTGGCATTGCATTATTACATCCTCGCAGGAGTCCTTTTTGATCACCTGTATCAGGTGTTACACCCACACTTCTCCTTTTAGTCAGAGATTGCCTCTTCTAGCGGAGCTGGTGAGTACGGCCTTTAGTTAACGTCTCTTCTTTTCTTTTACGGGTAGTTAAATCGTTTCTAATTCTTCTTCTTTTTAATTGCAGCCTTACAGCTCGAAGGAGGAGACGAAAGAACAGTTGCACTGCCGGTACTCCCAGCCTTGCCACCTGTTGCAGCCGGTATAGTAAACTCCGTTGTTCATGAACCTCCTTTATTTCTTGAACCGTTATTTGACTGTGATTTGTTTTGCAGCGGTGATGCCGACTTCAGCTTCGTTCGAATCTCGAATCATAATGCCCGCAGGCCCCTTTTCTCGACGCCCCTCCTCCAAAGGTGCTGTGAATAGCCTGCGCACGTTGATTGATCATCTCGAAGAGCTCGATGCAGAGACTCCTACCCTTGCTGCAGATTTCGCTGCTGAGGTTAATCCCATGCTGGCGACGCTCGTACACTTTCATAATGAAGGCGTCGTGGAGTCCTGGGTTAATCATTGCAGGAAAATCGAGGCCTGTCTACATGAGCTTGAGTTTAGACGTCCTGCCCCCGAGGTCTTGGCTGTGAACTCCCAATGGGCTGCATGGGTTGAGGAGAGCACCCCTTACTTCCGTCATCTTGAACAAAAAGCGGCTTTGAGGCGTAAAGAGCGTGAGGAGACTTTAAGTGAATCTGCTCGTTTGCATGCCCAAGTTGATGCAAATGCTGCACAGCTGAAAGTCATCTTTGAAAGACTTCTACGATGTATTTCTGACGGGCTAACGCCGAGGCAAAAACTCGACCTCATCGAGCAAGATGCACAGAATCGTGGGGCAGCTCAGCGGGTCGTCGAAGAGCAACTTTCATCCTACTTGCAGTAACGAGCTCAGGTCGAAGCAGAGTTGGCCGCGGCAGCTGACCAAGAAAAGGGATTGAGGGAAGTGCGCGAGTGGCTGATTGTTCTATTGAAAACGCTTCCCTCTCAATAATTGTTTTTGTACCATTTGTAATTTTGAATAAAATGTATCCATTTTTTATTCTTTCATATGATGTATTTTGTACCCAATTGAGTTTATGAATAAAAGATACATTTCTTTTGAGATGTCTTGTGTGAGCTCTTGACTTTCTTCTTTTCTTTGTTATTAGCATGTCACTCTAGTAAGCATAGCCTGCAGATGATAGAGAGAGCATTCCATTTTGAATTCTTCGAGAGGTAGTGATGGCTTAAGAAGCAGGTTCAGATATGCTGCCTAAGACTTTTCAATATCATGAGCCGTGAGGGTCTCATGAAGACTTTTCTCCCTACGAGTCGAGAGGATCTCGTAGGTGTATTTTCTCCTTAGGAATCGTGAGGATTCCTAAGCGCGTTTTCTCTTGTAACTCGTAAGGATCTTACAAGAGAGTTTTCTTCCTTACGGGTCGAGAGGACCTGTAAGTGATTGATGGTGTTGCCATTATCCGCACTTCGCAGAGTCAAGAGTTGCTCTGGGCGTTTCCCACGGGATCAAAATTGACTTTAGCCGTGTTCCATGGTACCAGGATTTTGCTCTGGATGTTTGCCATGGGGTCAGATTGACATAGACGTGTTCTGCGAGGACCAGGCACCGCTCTGGACGTTTCCCACGGGGTCAGGATTGACGTAGGCCATGTTCCACGTGACCAGGAATTTGCTCTGGATGCTTCCCACGGGGTCATAGCCATGTTCTGCGAGGACCAGGCTCCATTCTGGATGCTTCCCACGGGGTTATAGCCATGTTCTGCGAGGACCAGAATCCGCTCTGGACGTTTCTCACGGGGTCAGGATTGACATATGCAACGTTCCACGTGACCAGGAATTTGCTCTGGATGCTTCCCACGGGGTCATAGCCGTATTCTGCGAGGACCAGGCTCTGCTCTGGACGTTTCCCACGGGGTCAGGATTGACATAGGCCGCGTTCCACGAAACCAGGAATTTGCTCTGGATGGTTCCCACGGGGTCATAGCCGTGTTCTGTGAGGACCAGGCTCCGCTTTGGACGTTTCCCACGGGGTCAGGATTGACATAGGCCATGTTCCATGAAACCAGGAATTTTCTCTGGATGCTTCCCACGGGGTCATAGCCGTGTTTTACGAGGACCAGGCTCTGCTCTGGATGCTTCCCACGGGGTCATAGCCGTGTTCTGCGAGGACCAGGATCCGCTCTGGACGTTTCTCACGGGGTCAGGATTGACATAAGCCGCGTTCCACGTTACCAAGAATTTGCTCTGGATGCTTCCCACGGGGTCATAGCCGTGTTCTGCGAGGACCAGGCTCCACTCTGGACGTTTCCCATGGGGTCAGGATTGACATAGGCCACGTTCCACGAAACCAGGAATTTGCTCTGGATGCTTCCCATGGGGTCATAGCCGTGTTCTGCGAGGACCAAGCTTCGCTCTGGACATTTCCTACGGGGTCAGGATTGACATAGGCCGCGTTCCACGAAACCAGGAATTTGCTCTGGATGCTTCCCACGGGATCATAGCCGTGTTCTACGAGGACCAGGCTCTGCTCTGGACGTTTCCCACGTGGTCAGGATTGACATAGGCCGTGTTCCACGTGACCAGGAATTTGCTCTGGATGCTTCCCACGAGGTCATAGCCGTGTTCTGCAAGGACCAGGTTCCACTTTGGATGCTTCCCACGGGGTCATAAGCGTGTTCTGCGAGGACCAGGATCCGCTCTGGACGTTTCTCACGGGGTCCGGATTGACATAAGCCGCGTTCCACGTGACCAAGAATTTGCTCTGGATGCTTCCTACGGGGTCATAGCCGTGTTCTGTGAGGACCAGGCTCCTCTTTGGACGCTTCTCACGGGGTCAGGATTGACATAAGCCGCGTTCCACGTGACCAGGAATTTGCTCTGGATGCTTCCTACGGGGTCATAGCCGTGTTCTGCGAGGACCAGGATCCGCTCTGGATGTTTCCTGGGGTCAGGATTGACATAGGCCGCGTTCCACGAAACCAGGAATTTGCTCTGGATGCTTCCCACGGGGTCATAGTCGTGTTCTACGAGGACCAGGCTCCTCTCTGGACATTTCCCATGGGGTCAGGATTGACATAGGCCGTGTTCCACAAAACCAGGAATTTTCCCTGGATGCTTCCCACGGGGTCATAGCCGTGTTCTGCGAGGACCATGATCCGCTCTGGACGTTTCCCACGGGATTAGGATTGACATAGGCCGCGTTCTACGAAACCAGGAATTTGCTCTGGATGCTTCCCACGGGGTCATAGCCGTGTTCTGCGAGGACCAGGCTCCGCTCTGGATGTTTCCTACGGGGTCAGGATTGACATAGGCCGCGTTCCACGAAACCAGGAATTTGCTCTGGATGCTTCCCACGGGGTCATAGCCGTGTTCTGCGAGGACCAGGCTCCGCTCTGGACGTTTCTCACGGGGTCAGGATTGACATAAGCCGCGTTCCACGTTACCAGGAATTTGCTCTGAATGCTTCCCAGGGGGTCATAGTCGTGTTCTGCGAGGACCAGGCTCCGCTCTGGATGTTTACCACGGGGTTAGGATTGACATAGGCCGCGTTCCACGAAACCAGAAATTTGCTATGGATGCTTCCCATAGGGTGATAGCCGTGTTCTGCGAGGACCAGGCTCCGCTCTGGACGTTTCCCACGGGGTCAGGATTGACATAGGCCGCGTTCCACGAAACCAGGAATTTGCTCTGGATGCTTCCCACGGGGTCATAGCCGTATTCTGCGAGGACCAGGCTCCGCTCTGGACGTTTCCCACGGGGTCAGGATTGATATAGGCCGTGTTCCGCGTGACCAGGAATTTTCTCTGGATGCTTCCCACGGGGTCATAGCCGTGTTCTGCGAGGACCAGGCTTCGCTCTGGATGCTTCCCATGGGGTTATAGCCGTGTTCTGCGAGGACCAGGATTCGCTCTGGACGTTTCTCACGGGGTCAGGATTGACATAAGCCGCGTTCCACATGACCAGGAATTTGCTCTGGATGCTTCCCACGAGGTCATAGCCGTGTTCTGCGAGGACCAAGCTCCGCTCTGGATGCTTCCCACGGGGTCATAGCCGTGTTCTGCGAGGACCAGGATCCGCTCTGGATATTTCTCACGGGGTCAGGATTGACATAAGCCGTGTTCCACGTGACCAGGAATTTGCTCTGGATCCTTCCCACGGGGTTATAGCCGTGTTCTACGAGGACCAGGCTCCGCTCTGGACGTTTCTCACGGAGTCAGGATTGACATAAGCCGCGTTTCACGTGACTAGGAATTTGCTCTGGATGCTTCCCACGGGGTCATAGCCGTGTTCTGCGATGACCAGGCTCCGCTCTGGACATTTCCCATGGGGTCAGGATTGACATAGGCCGCATTCCATGAAACCAGGAATTTTCTCTGGATGCTTCCCACGGGGTCATAACCGTGTTCTGCGAGGACCAGGCTCCGCTCTGGATGCTTCCCATAGGGTCGGTTTGACATAGCCGCGTTCCACGAAACCAGGAATTGTTGACTCTCGGTTGTTTGTGCATCGTTGAGTCATGGAATTGGGAGTTTTGGCCCAGCTCCGATTTGTTGATGTCGTGTCTGTTGAGCTGAGACGGATATTGAGATGCTCTCCATGCTGTCTGTGAACCATTGAGATTTGGCTTCTTCTTCTGATGGAGCCTGGGGAGGGAAGGTATGGTTCCCTCTTTGTTTGTGCCCCTGGATTGTGTACAGGGATCGATATGATCTCATCTGTAGGGAAAAAGTTTCATTCTTTCAGAGTTTTTTTTATTTCTTTCTTTCCGCGATGCTCTATCATTTCAGCTTTTATATCGCGAAAATCGCGATTGCCCAATCATTTCAGCTATCTCTCGCGGTGCCCAATCATTTCGGCTATTTGTTTTATTTTTACTCGCTGCTTTTTATTGCGAGTTGCCCAATCATTTCGGCTATTTTGCATGCATATATTTTTACTTGCTGATTTTTTTTGCAAGTTGCCCTATCATTTCGGCTATTTCGTATGCATGTGTGGCTCGCTGGCTTTTCGTTGCAAGCTTGGAATTAGACACCGATTTCGGCATCAGCACCGCTACAATTGGGATATTGCCAGGAGCGAATCATCATTTGCCTCTGTCGATGTCGAACAAAGGGGGCTTAGCAAACAGGGTTAGGATCCTGTCGATTAAGGCTTTTGACTTCATGAGCCGTAAGGGTCTCATAAAAGTATTTCTCCCTACAAGTCGTGAGGATCTCGTAGGTGTGTTTTCTCCTTAGGAATCGTGGGGACTTCTAAGTGTGTGGTCTTTTATAAGTCGTAAGGATCTTACAAGAGTGCTTTCTCCTTATAAGTCGAGAGGACTTACAAGGGCTGTTCACTGTGTAAACATATCCCTAGTCACGGATGGGACTTTGTTAGGGAAATGTTTATTCGCGCCCGTGGATTGTATACAAGGGTCAATATTGAACTGCTTGTAGGGCAGAAAGGAGGTTGTGATGGATGCTTAAGAACAGGTTCAGATCCCTGTAGCTTAAGGCTTTTAAATCCTATGAGCCGTGAGGGTCTCATAGGAGGGTTCTCCTTACAAGTCGTGAGGATCTCATAAGTGCAATTTCTCCTTAGGAATCGTGGGGATCCCTAAGTATGTTGTTCCCTTGTGAGTCGTAAGGATCTCACACAGGTGGTTTCTCCTCACAAGGTCGAGAGGACCTTGCAAGTGTCTTTTAACAAGGTTGCGCCCTTTCGGGTTTTCACAAAACTTGCCGGTAGTTCTGCTGTTTTTAGGCACGGAGCTCTTTCGGGTTTTCATCCGTGCCCATTTTGCTTATGGACATATCGTTTTCTTTTCTTTTTTATTTTCTTTTATTTTTTTTATATTATTTTTTTTGTCAGCCTTGGGACCCTGCGGTCCGTAGTAGTTTATCGACGTCTCGGTCAACAACCAGTTTTAGGACATAGGGGTCCATTGTTAGTTTAAGGACGTTTCGGTCTGCTGTTAGTTTATGGACATTTCGGTCCGTTGTTAATTTATGGACATTTCGGTCCGTTGTTAGTTTAAGGACATTTCGGTCCGTTGTTGGCTACTACTTATAGAGTTTGGGCTTAGGAAGACAGCAAGCGGACATAGGCGTTGTCATCTATCGTTAACCTAGGCCGTGACTCGTTAGGCGTAGTACTTTTTCAGGAAGCGACCATTTATTGGCCTGAAGGGCCTTTCGCCATTCATGTCCATGAGTAGATAAGCTCCACCCTGATAACCTTTGTCTATGATATACGGGCCTTCATAGTTCGGCTCGAATTTCCCCCGTTTGGCACGATTGGGGATCATAGGTCTTTTGACCACTAGTATGAGTTCGCCTTGGCGGAATGTCCTCGGCCTAGTCAGTCTTTCATATGAGCGCGTCATCCTTGCTTTATAAGCCTCCAGATTTTACTGCGCCATGAGCCGGGTTCATCAAGGGCGTCGAGCTCCTCAAGACGAAGGTGAGCATTTTCTTCGTCTGTTAGCTCATAGTGAACCGCCACTCGTAGAGAGGGTAGCTCTATTTCGAGGGGGAGTACCACTTCAGTACCGAATACCAAAGCATACAACGTTGTATTTGTGGCCGTTTTGAACGTAGTTCGATACACCCAGAGAGCTTCATGCAGTCTCTCGTGCCGGTCCTTCTTATTTCGAGACACCGTCTTTTTCACGATCTTTGTCAAGGTCTTGTTGAAAGCCTCAGCTAGACCGTTAGCTCGGGGATTATAGACCGAAGAGTATCTCCAGTCTATGTTATGCTGTTGTGCGAAGCGGTTGATCTTGTGGCTTCTATAGGCTGGCCCGTTATCGGAGATAATCCGTTGCGGAGTGCCAAACCGATAAATGACGTGTGTATTGAAGAAATGGAGGATATTCTCCGTTTTCACTTCCCTCAACGGTACTGCTTCTGCCCATTTGGACAAGTAATCAGTTGTTGCCAATATGAACCGATGTCCTCTGGACAATGCCGGTTCGATGGGCCCGATTATGTCAGTTCCCCACATTTCGAACGGCCAGCTGGCCACCGTCGGATGTAGCGGATTTAGATGCTGGTAGGTGAAGTCCCCATGAATTTGGCACGAGTGGCACTGCTTTGCGTATTCCAGGCAGTCTTGGATCATTGTGGGCCAATAGTAGCCCATCCTTTTGATCTTCAATTTCATCTTCGGCCCGGCTTGGTGAGAACCACAGAGTCCGTCATGAATTTCTTTGACGACTCTTTTTGCTTCTTCTGGTCCCAGGCATCTTAGCCATAAAGATTCAAATGATCTCTTATACAGAGTATCATTGACGAATGCAAAAGAAAGAGCTCGTTTCATGAGCTGATGTCTCGAGGATGCATCTTCAGGTGTTCGACGGGATTTGAAGTAGTCTATAAAGACTTCTCTCCAATCCTTAGCCTTTCCCTGGTTTTTTATTTGTAGGGCCGTTTGCTCAGTCACTTCCTTTTCTCCGGAAGACTCTGGAGATATTTCTGCTGGCACAAGAACCCGACGGCTTTGTACAACGATCCTCACGTCATCGAGATTCTCATCAGCCAATTCTTTAGCAAGCTTGGCTAACACATCCGTCTTGCTATTTTCCGCACGCGGTACGCTTTCCAAGGTGTAGGAAGGAATTTGAGTTAGCAGTTGCTGTACTCTCTCGCCGTACTTTACCAGCTCTGGCTTGCACATTTGATAGTCGCCATTTACTTGGCTGACAACCAGCTGGGAGTCTCCGTATATGAGGTGGTTTTCTATTCCCATGTCGACAGCGATCTCAAGACCTGCTATCAAAACTTCATATTCGGCTTTATTGTTCGTCCTCGGCTCTGTTAAGGAGAAGGCGAAGCGCATTATCCCCCTTTGTGGAGTTATGAAGATGACGCCTACCCCTGATTTGATTATAGGGGTTGTTTCCCCAATCAGAGCAAGGCTCTGTTCAAATTCAAAATTTAAATTGAAGCAACGCTTCAGATCCTGTGCGCCGCGCACTGCGCGCCACGTGTCAAGCGCAGACGTGCTGGCGCCAGGTGCACTGCACCCTAGGCAGTGCACCCCCTATCAGAGAAAAGCTCAGTTACAAAATTCAAAATTTAAATTGAAGCAACGCTTCAGATTCTGCGCGCTGCGCGCCACGTGTCAAACACGGGTGCGCTAGCGCTCTGCGCTGCGCGCCACGTGTCAAACACGGGTGCGCTAGCGCAGTTGAGGTGCGCTCTGCGCTGCGCGCCACGTGTTGAACGTTGGTGCGCTAGCGCAAGGTGCGCCAGCGCTGGAATTAAAAAATTCCCCACCATCAGATCAAAAGATCTACTAATAATAAATTATTAATTAATCAGAACTAAAATTTTGTTATGGAAAGATTTTTCAATCTTATTGAAATAAGAAGATTATCTTCTGTAAAATGGAGGCCTTAGGATCAAAGATCCAACGGTGGGAAATATTCCCAAATCAATCAGAGAAAGATCTCTTAAAACTGATTTAACAAATCATTTGGCCCTATATAAAGGACCCTAGACTTCAAGTCTAAAAGAAAAAAGATAGAAAAAAGAGAGAGAGAAAAACCCTCTGCAAAAAAGAGCAAGCTCTTAGAAAAAAAAAGATTTTTCTTCACCTTCAAGGTAAAAAAAAAGAACTATGTTCTTGAACAACAGAGATGAAACCATCTCGTAAAAAGAAGAACCATTTTCTAAAAAGATCAGAGATCTAAGAAAAAGACCAAGGTCTTTAATAAAAAAGAAAAGATCAAAAATATCTAATCATAAAAAAACTAAAAGGAGTATTTTACTTCATTCACAGATCTTTTGATCTATAAAGGCAGAGCATTTTATAAAAACAAGAACTTTTGTTCTCGAATCTTGAGGCAAAGCCTCCTTTGAAGAACATAAATTTGTTCTTTGATCTTAAAATTGATCAGATGTGCTTTGCGCTACTGAAAAGTGTCTTGAACTCATGAACTGCGCCTTTGCGCTCCTTGGATCGACGCTCAGCGCCAAAACGTGCCACGTGTCAACCATAGACACCACTTGCGCTTTGCGCTTTTAAAACAGAGTGCTGCACTCATAGACTGGCGCTCAGCGCCAAGCGCGCCACGTGTCGCTCGCTGGCGCGCCAACAGACTAGCGCAAAGCGCTCATAAATGGAAAGCGCAATGCGCTAATGAATCAGCGCTTAGCGCTAAGCGCGACACGTGTCACCTTCGTGTGCGCTAGCGCAATGCGCTCTTTAATTGGCGCAAAGCGCCTGACGCGCCACGTGGCACACTGTCAGAACACACTCTGTTCTGATAAATGCTATAAGACAAAAATGTCAGAGCCCAATACCTAGCATTATTAAAAGGGCCGAGCCCAAATAAAGGCTTAACATCCAGAACAAAAATAAAATGTTAAACATTTTTTTAATTGGATTTAGCCCAATTCTGGCCATAAGTCCTCAACTTAAATTGAACTGAGCATATCTGCTCACAAATATTCAACAGATCTTAGTCCCAAACCGGACTACAGACTTTCAAACAATTCACACCGGTTTGAGGGTACATCTCGTTACTCCTTTGATATTTGTCGTTGTAATTCCTCAACGTGTTCAAAGAGGTGACGGGTTCCGACAACCACACATTTCATAGACTGTGGGTCCTTAAACTCATGGACTATGATGTCCTTAAGTTTTTCGGGACTCAGGTGACTCAGGCCACCACCAGATTGTTTTTCGGGACTATGCTCCCACCAATGAGCTTCAGCACTCCTCTACCAACACCGGAAGCTCTCAAGAAGTTGGTCTTTGACCGGCTTACAGCTACTGCGGCCCCTATCAAGGGGTCGTCCAGCACCGGCGCCTCGGTCTTCTCCAGATTGAGCCAAAGTTCAGGTGGGCCCATGATGAAGCCTGCACCTCAAGGAAAGGTTATTCCGGAAAAGGATAGCCATCCCTGCTCCCGAAGTCGTCAAGATGGCTTCTCCTGCCAAAGGGTCGGTCTTCACAAGACTGACTGTTCCGGCTCCCACTCCAGCTCCCGTTCCCGCTCAAAAGTATGTCTTTGACAGACTGGATGTCGCTACTCAACGGACCTCGGTCTTCAAGAGGCTGGTACCGGCAGCACCTCACCTGAACAAGGGGCATGACAAAGCCATCCCCATCACGGAACCAACACCATCGGCTCGACACGCTCGACGTCGCCACTGGCGCCGAGTAAGGAAGGTTGGGGGCAACTTCCCCTCTGGGTTAACTCCACCGGCCCCAACGGTGGAAGTCAATGCTGCTGTTCCAACTGAGAACAGCTTTGAATTGCTAAACAAGGTGTGCAGGAACTCTCCTACCGCTGTACTGAAAAGATCTCCTCCATCACTGGAGAATGTTGCGGAAGCAAAGCTGGAACAGTCCCCTCAGCGTCTGTCCTCCAAAATCTATAAGATCTGACATCAGGTCTAAGACTCAGCAATTGATCAAGGTTACCCTCGCCGCCAGAAAAGGGCGAAGGCTCAACAAGAAGAGAACCAGCCTGCCAAGTCACAAAAGGCTATCTGGGTGCCCGCTGCGACGCCCCCCTTAACTTCAACTGCTCAAAAGAAAAAGAGGCTGGAGAAAGCCCCTGTGACTGCGGCAAACCTCAAAGGGGTTGAGCCCAAACGCCCTAGGTTTGGGGGCATGATGGTACATACTGTCTACATGGCTTCTGGAAAGCAAGAAAGCCGCGCTTCGACAGGTCATCGACCGCTTACGCGATCAGTGACTAGGGCTTAGGAGCAACAGCAACAAAAGCTCCAAGAAATGCTAACAGCTATGGCCACACTTACGGGACCGAAAGAAAGCCCGGAAACGTCATCGGAGCAACGTCAAGAACAAGAAACTGATACTGAGTTCCTCCGCAGAATCCTCAAAAGAAGGACAAAGAGGCAGTGGAACAATCTGCCAATATAAAACGAATGGCGTTCTTATTCCAAGACATGGTCGGGATGATGTTACAGCCGGATCCTCCAGCTGAAGATCCTCCGATTATCCTCGAAGATGACCAAGCGGAGACATCAAACCCTCCTCCGGCTTGTTCAGCAGCCAAAGAGGAGAAATCTCAAAGGCCGCTTTGGATGATTACATTGCTCAGCAAATACGAGCTCACCAGGCGAATGAAGCGGCTGGGCAGATTGTTAAAACCGGACGACCCTATACGGGTTGGTACGATCAAATAAGGTACCCGCTGGGATATACGATCCCTAAATTCCATGTATATAAAAGGACGGGAAACCCGCATCAGCATGTTGCCCAGTTCAGAGCCTTGTGCGGCAACACCGGAGGTGATGATAAACTGCTACTTCGCCAGTTTGTCGAAAGCTTGTCAGAGACGGCGTTCGAATGGTACTCTGAACTTCCCAACGACTCCGTTAAAACTTTTGCAGAGATGGAGCTACTATTCACTTAACGTTTTGCGAGCGCTAGCGAACGTATCCCGATCACGGCACTAATCAATGCCAGGGTGAAGCCAGGCGAGACATGGGTTCAATACGCGATACGATGGCGGAATTTATGGTCAAAGTGCGAACAACGCATAGAGGAAGCTCCGGCCGTAGGCATGTTCGTGGGTACTCTTGACCCTCAAGCAACTATTTCCCAATTCATGATGTTCTTCAAGCCGACCACGTTCCAGGCCTTGATTGACAAGCTGGCCCAAATGGACCAGATGGGTCATAGACCATCTTCTTCAAAGACGGATCCTCGTAATGAAAAGGGGAGAGGAAAAGCAACTTTTGTTGTCAATACTCAACAACAGCCGAGTAACTTAAAGCCGGTTGTTCGTCAAAACAACTTGTGTCCATGCCCATCCCTCGAGGAGAGACTGGGACGTCCTTACTCATTTCCCTAGGATAAAACGAGGAGACTGTTCAAGCTGGCAGTACGCAACAGACTCATCAATCTACCGGATCCAAAACGTCCGTTGCAGTCGGGCGATATCAACAATTCTAATTACTGCCCTTACCATCAAGCAGTAAGCCATCCTATTGAAAATTGCTTCGTCTTTAAAGGCTGGATTGAAGACTAATACCGGCAAGGAAAATTTGCGCTATCCAAAAACTGGAAGGTAAACCCGCCTCAGTCGCACGCTCCCAAAAAGGTGGATACACCGGGTGCATCGTGCTCTTTTATAGGAGAAGCTTGTTCACACGATAATATTGCATTATTATATTCCCCATTCTTATTCTTTTTATAAATAAACAGGTGCTTTTGACGCATGTCTGCTACATGTTGCAGGTTACAGGCTCGTGGATCTAAAACAGTGAAAACGATAAAAAGATGATGCAAAAGTGGACTTTAACCAACAAATAGAAGGATCTTAGTCAAGCCTACACAAAGATAAAGTTCACAAAGCATAAGGCAGCGCAAGGTCCAAGAATACACAAGCGAACGGTTAAAAATCCATTGCAAATTGTTCACTGAAGATCTGGAACCAATGTAGAAGCCCAAATGGAAAAATACTAAAGAAATAACCAGACCAGAGAACCCTGAAGCAACCCAGGAAAAATGATCATCCAATCTTGTCAAAGGGCCACGGAACTGCGGCCCAAGCCAGACATTGCCATGGTTCCGCGGCCTTATAATGCCCGTACTTCAATAAAATTTTACCAAAATGCGTTGGCTGCTTTGAAAAGATTTCCTAGGGGTATATTTGTAATTGTAGACACGCGGATCAAAATGTAACCTAGGGTTTCCTATTCTCTATAAATAGGAACTCTAAACATTGTAATTTCTATGCCTCCTTTTAAATAATAAATTCAGATCTCTTTATGGAGAGCATCGGTGTTTCTTTTCAATTCATGAATTCAGATCTGACAAACCTGCGTTGGTGATTGGAGAGATGCATCTGTAAGTAGATTAAATTCCTTGCTCTAGTTTAGATTTCAATTCTTTGCCCTAGGTAGATTTAAATTCTTGCCGTAGATAAATTGCTTAGCATTAGCTTTGGGGAAGGATTTTGAGAGATGAGATCTCTCATCCCTTTGTTACCCATAATATATTTTCAATATGACTCCATGCATACACGCACACACCGCGCCCTACGACACCCTACCCCTCAAGGTAGCGGTGACACCGTAGTGTAAAGGCCCGGTTGCGCGCGTTTTCCATGGAGGTTAGGGTAAGGATCTCTAAAGGAAGGACAAGAACCTAGAGGAAGGAACACCTTCCCGAATGGATCTAATCCCCTTTATTGATAATTACCATAACTCATCATAGATCTTCATTCGGGTATAGAAAGCGTTGAGATTTACCTGCATTTCCAAACCATCCCTAAACCTAACCCTAGCAAGACTAGATCTAGATAATCGTAGTATAGAATAATTAGGTTTTTAGATTTAATAATCAATCCGAACACCCTTCGGAATTAACTCGTTAGCGCGACTAGGAGATTCACAACATCCCTGTGGACCGACCCGTACTCACCGGCTAGCTTCATGCGACGCCGTTCTTGATTGCGGTTATAAATAGTTTTTGAGATCAATCAAAGCTCCATGGGAGATCGTTCTTTCAGCCAAGATAAAAAGAATGCTGAAGGATCTCCAAACATGTCCGGCGATCAAATGGAAAAGCCCGCTAGAACCCGAGGTCATGGAGGAAATGCTGAAGCCGCGCCCGACGCTAAGAATTGGTGGGGATGGTCAAAGCGCCCACACTCAGCCGTTAAAATCTTCGAAAAAGAAGAAGAAGAAGACCAAAAAGCCCGTGAAGCCTAACGATAAGCGCACGGACTTGCAAAAGCATATTGACACGCTGGAGGAATACAACCAAAAGGCGCGGATCCCGGTCACCCTCAAAGACTTTCACAACAATATCCTTGAGAGCGGAAATAACGACAATAGCAACGGGGATGACTCGTCAGAAGAATCTGAGGACTATGTGGTAAATTGCCACATGATCTCTCATTCGGCGTTAACTACCGAGGAAGCTCACTCAGCGATAGAAGACAGCATAAAAGAGCTGGGGGAAGGATCGAAGCCAAAACCCTTGGAACCGTCTGACGAGATGATCGACTTGCTACTGAACGAAGCCCGTCAGAAAAGAAAAGCCGATCGAGAGCGCGAACTGGCCATATTTGAAAAAGCCAAACGCCGACGACTGAATGAAAAGGTCGAGACACCCCAACCGGATCGAAGCATCCCTATCGCCAGCAAAAACAAGCTTAGAATAAGGAGACGATTCTCTAGGGCCCTGTCAATAGGAATGAAGTTGCCTTCTTTCAGAGGAAATTCTCCTGGCAGTATACACCTTGATGAAGCGGATATATATCCTAACTTCTGCTTATACCATCAGAGGATTGCACACCCTACCGAGGAGTGCATAGCCTTTAAAAACTGGTGGCATGGATATGTTGCCCACCGACAACACGTCCAGCGAGTGAAGCGCAAGGCTCGTCGGGATCATAGAAGCACGACAAATGAGCGCAAAAGAACTGCCAGCAACTATCACAAGGTTGACAGCAAGGGATCACAAGTTATTACTTTTGGAAGCGACTCTGACGAAGAAATAGCCCTCAACCCTCTCTTCAAGGAATCCACCTCCGACACAAAAAATGCGAAGACTTGCGAGGAAAGCTAGCCGCGTAATCGTACGTTGCTCGGGAAAAATCCCATACCTACAAACGTTGACCGAAACGTCGTTAAACTACTACCAACCCGCGGCATCTTCAGGCTGACGTGGTTATTAAAAAAAACGGTATGTCCATAAGCAAAATGGGCATGGATGAAAATCCGGAAGAGCTCCGTGAGTAAAAAAACAGCAGGTCTACCGACGAGAATTGTGAAAACCCGAAAAGGCGAAATCTCGTTAAAAGACATTTGCAAGGTCCTTTCGACTTTGTAAGGAGAATCCACCTGCGTGAGATTCTTACGACTCACAAGGGAGAAACACACTTAGGGATCCCCATGATTCCTAAGGAGAAATTACACTTGCGAGATCCTCACGACTCGTAAGGAGAACCCTCTTATGGGACCCTCACTGCTCATAAGATTCAAAAGCCTTAAGCTACAGGGATCTGAACCTGTTCTTAAGCAGCCCCCACAACCTCCAATACTGCCCTACAAGCGGCTCAATGCTGACCCTTGTATACAATCCACGGGCACGAATAAACATTTCCCTAACAAAGTCCCATCCGTGACTAGGGATATGTCTATATGGTGAACAACCCTTGTAGGTCCTCTCGACTTCTAAGGAGAAAACACTCTTGTAAGATCCTTACGACTTATAAGGGAACATGCACTTAGGAATCCTCACGATTCCTAGGGAGAAAACGCATCTACGAGATCCTCACGACTCGCAGGGAGAAATACCTTTATGAGACCCTTACGGCTCATGAAGTCAAAAGCCTTAGTCGACAGAATCTTAACCCTGTTTACCAAGCCACCTTTGTCTGACATCGACAGAGGCAAATGATGATTCGCTCATGACAATATTCCAGTTGTAGCAATGCTGATGCCGAAATCGGTGTCTAATTCCAAGCTTGCAGCGAAAAGCCAGCAAGCCACACATGCGTACGAAATAGCCGAAATGATGGGGCAGCTTGCAACAAAATCAGCAAGTAAAAAATGTATGCATGCAAAAGAGCCGAAATGATTGGGCAACTCGCAATAAAAAGCAGCGAGTAAAAATAAAACAAATAGCCGAAATGATTGGGCGCTGCGAAAAATAGCCGAAATGATTGGGCAATCGCGACTTTCGCGATATAAAAGCTGAAATGATAGAGCATCGCGGAATAAAAAAAATGATAAAATTCATGCCCTACAAGTGAGATTACATCGATCCCTGTATACAATCCAGGGGCACAAACAAAGAGAGAACCATACCTCCCCATCAGGCTCTATCAGAAAGCGAAGCCAAATCTCGACGGTTCCTAGACAACCTAGAGACAACCTCGACATTTGTCGCAATATTGCAGACACAATGTCAAC